>CM022297.1:117139361-117739361 GCA_011799875.1 Thinopyrum elongatum
GTCCGGTCCGACGAGTGAGCGTTCCCCAGTTTCTGACCAATTCAGAGGGGTTCGACACTTACGACCGTATAGAACTTCAAACGGTGCCATCTTCAGACTAGCTTGATAGCTATTGTTGTAAGAGAATTCGGCATACGGGAGAGATTCCTCCCATTTCTTACCGAAGGAGATGACGCAAGCTCGAAGCATATCTTCGAGCACTTGATTAACTCGTTCAACTTGACCCTGTGACTGAGGGTGAAAAGCGGTGCTAAAAGACAGGTGTGTTCCCATAGCTTCTTGGAAACTATTCCAGAATCTGGAGGTGAAGAGGCTGCCACGATCAGAACTGATCTCCAACGGAACACCATGGAGTGACACAATTCGGGAAACATACAAGTCTGCTAACTGGCTAGCAGTGATTGTCTCCTTAACTGGCAGAAAGTGGGCAACCTTAGAGAATCGGTCAATGACGACAAATATAGCATCATTACCCTTCTGGGATTTGGAAAAACCAGTAATGAAATCCATTTGGACCTTGTCCCATTTCCATTCAGGAATTGTAAGGGGTTGCAGAGTTCCTGCGGGCCTTTGATGTTGAGCTTTAACGCGGCGGCAAACGTCACACTCAGAAACATAACGAGCAATATCTCGCTTCATATTGGGCCACCAGTATCTCTGGCAAATGTCACGGTACATCTTTGTGCTACCAGGATGAATTGACAGAGGAGTGTCATGAGCTTCCATCATAACGTGTTCTCTCTCATCTTTGAACTTAGGTACGAAGAGACGGTGTTGGAAAAATAGGATCCCATCATTATCAAGATGGAACTCCGACGGTTTTCCTTTTTCAAGGTATCGCTTAATCCTTTCAACTTCAGAGTCATACCGTTGCATAGTTTTGATGTTGTGTTCTAAATCTGGTTCGACAACGAGGGTATTGAGATAACCCTGTGGAACAATATGGAGGTTCAATTTACGAAACTCTTGATAAAGAAGAGGTTGTGATTCCTGAACCATATGGTTGCTGCAATAAGCCTTGCGGCTCAAAGCATCGGCCATTACATTTGCCTTGCCAGGGGTGTATGAGATATTCATATCATAATCGGCAATTGTCTCGAGCCATCTTTGTTGACGAAGGTTCAGATCCGGTTGAGTATATAAATACTTCAAACTTTAATGATCCGTATATATCTCGCAACGGTTACCGAGAAGGTAATGGCGCCATAGCTTCAGGGCATAAATAACCGCAGAAAGTTCGAGATCGTGCACTGGGTAATTTTCTTCGTGAGGACGCAATTGTCGGGAGGCATAAGCAATCACCTTGCGTTCTTGCATTAGGACACAGCCTAATCCGTGAAAAAGGTGTAGCCCGGTGTCTGAGTTGTTCTGCTGATCATAAATCCGAACTTCAGCATAGTACTGTTCCTGGTTGAACTCGTGTAAACCTCATAAACCAAGTACTCAGGGTACCAACGGTAGCCAAGTCTGGTCATGAGAGCGATCAGGATAGCTGGAAACCCAGGGGTATTACGAGCCCAAGTGCGAAGCACAAGCTGTGTCGTAGGACGTGGTGGAAACAAACGGTCCATTTGAAACAGAGGAAATTCAGATTTGTCAAATGACAATGAGAAGTTTAACACAACTCGGAGAGAAAGGTTAAACAAAACAATGGAAAGGAAAATGATTATCAGACTAATCAGATCAATGACAGGGAAATCGCACAGATATCCAGCTCTCCGGGTAGACGGGATTTACGAGATCCTAAGTGTCGGCGTTAGTAAAATTTATTTAACCCGAGTAGAAGAGAGATCAGAGTCCCAGAGTATAGACGAGGAATAAAAGATCCTAATACCACCCAGTTGGCGACGTGGGCCCGTAAGCCACACAGCCAAGTTAGTAAATTAGTTTTTCGGTTTCTAGACTCAACTTCGGCCAAGGAATTGGAAGGGGGCTTCCTACAGGCAGTCGGCTCTGATACCAACTTGTGGCGCCCCCGACTCAATCGTACACTAATCATACACGCAAACGTGTACGATCAAGCACAGGGACTCATGGGAAGATATCACAACACAACTCTAACACAATTTAAACGGAGGTCCACATTATTACAAACCAGGGATCCGAAGATCCGAATACATAAGTCAGTCATACAAATATTATCTGAGTACAGACATAGTTAGACAAGTTTTGCCTTAAGAAGGCTAGCACAAACAGCGACACTAGATCGAAAGGCGTTGGCCTCCTGCCTGGGAGCCTCCGATCCTACTCCTGGTCATCTGGCTCGATCCAGTAGTAAGTACCCTCTGGACCCTCCTGGTAGTAAGCTCCGGTGGTGGCATCTAGCTCCAGGACTCCATCGTCTGATGTATCATCAATGTGGGGTATATGGGGAAAAGAGAAAGTAAAGCAACCGTGAGTACTCATCCGAAGTACTCAGCAAGCAAGGATCTATACTACATATGCAACATTATCAATGGAGAAAGGCTGTATATTTGGACTGGGCTGCAGAAATGCCAGAATAGAGAGAAAGGCCTAGTCCTATCGAAGACTAGCATCTTCAAACATCTTCTCAAAGCCATCATCTTGCAGCAGTAGAAGAGAGTAGAATAGCATTTTTTTAGCAAACATGTTGAAGTACAGCTCAAAGATCCTTCCTCGACTCCCAGCGAGAAAGTAATCCCGAAGCTTCAATTAAGTAACAAGTATCCAGTTTAAGTAGTAGATCGGGATACACAAACTGAGCGTCCTTTACCGTAGGACCGGCTATCGATAGAAGATTCATCCCTGCAGGGGTGCACTACTGTTACCCAACACGCTCGATCAACTCTGGCCGGACACACTTGCTGGGTAATGCCCGTCCTCGGAAGATCAACACAAAGCAGCGCCCTACCTAGGCTCGGCAGAGAGGTCAGCACGCCGGACTAACCTATGCACCCAGAGGTCTCAGGCCATCGCCCTGGGCACCCTGCGCGTTGCGAGACTGGCCGGGGTGCAGGCGCGACACTGAACTCGTCAGTGAAGTATCCAGCCCAATCCCGACAATCAGCCCGCACGGTGAATCGTGACGTCAGACGAGCTTTCGGAGAAACGTACTTTGCAGAGGGTCCCATAACCATTATCCCACGTGGTGGTAGTGCGTATAGGGCACGTCGACCCACTCAGATCACACACCCAAATCCAATAGGCTCAATTAGTATCAAGCGGAGACAATCAGAGTCTCTGATGCTCCGCCACAATGTCACACTCGAGTGCCCTTCCGGCACACCCGAAATCATAGATCCCTAGCGGGTACCCACCAGGGTGGACCCGCCTGTAACAAAGGTCAAGTAGCCGTGTGGTCAAATCATCAGGGTGAACGTATGAGGTATCACCCTCGAGGTTCACACTGAGGGGTCGCACGACAGAGTCGTATCGGAAGTGGAGAAGGAGGAATCACCCTCGATGACCACGACCGAACAGCTATACTGCAGAGTATTCATCGTGAGTGCGTTACGAGGTATCACCCTCGGCACTCGATAGTTACTACGCAGATTCGTACAACTTAGGGGGTGTGAAGTGAGGTGTCGGTCTCTGGTCGACGATCACGTTGATCGAGTCGTCGATGATCAAGCAGGGGCAACAAGGGTAAGGTGGTGGGGTCACTGATGGTTCACTACCAACCTATACTAATCAGTTTATCATAGGCAGGTAAGGTAGCAATGAACAGGTTACAACAGCAGGCTATGCATCAGAATAGGAGCATACATTAACAGTAGCGAAATCTAATGCAAGCAGGAGAATAGAATGGGCGATATCTGGAATGCTCAAGGGGGGGGCTTGCCTGGTTGCTCTGGCAAGAGGGGAAGGTCGTCAACGGGCTGCTCGTCGGTAGAGTAGTCGTATCCTGGTGTAGCGCCGTCGGTCTCAGCGTCTATCGAGAGAGAGAAGGAGGGGGAGAGAAACAATAAATTCACGGTAATAATGCAAACAATATGTATGACATGCCTAAATGATATGCCGGGGTGTTCTACTGCCTAACTAAACGATTTAGTTAATTTAGGAATTTATTTAATTAAAGTTGGGCACTATTCATTTAATGAAATCGGTCTAAAAGTTCAATGTTCTTATAGCTGCGGGCATCTGATGGGAATACGGAGGACGTATTCGGGTTCGTATCGTCGTTCTGAGCAAGTTTCATGTATAAAATATTTTCATCGGAGTTACGGTTTATTTAATATGAATTTCTAAAGTTTTTATTAATTTCTGAAATTTAATTAATTATTTAATTCAACATTATCCGAAACAGTGCTGCGATGACATCAGCATGACATCATGCTGATGTCAACAGGCGCCTGACAGGGTGGGTCCCACCTGTCATAGGCTGGTTTAGTTAGTTAGGGTTAACTAATTAATTAACAATTAATTAAACTAATTAATTAAATTATATTAATCTAAACAGAGTTAATTAGCTAATTAATTAACTAATTAATTATTTATTTATTTATTTATTTATTTATTTTCTCTAAACGTTTTTCGGGCGGGGCCCGTTTGTCAGTGTCTCAGGGGTTCGGCCCCACCTGTCTGTGGCACAGGGGGCCACGGGCGGGCGCGCGTGCGCGGCGCGCGCGCGGGCGCACGGCGAGGCGGGCACGGGGCGAGGGGCAGGGGCGAGCGCGGGCTGCGGCGCGCGGGTGGCGGGCGCGGTGCGGCGCGCGGGTATGCGTGTGCGTGCGCGCGGGCGGTGGACGGAGGCGACGCGGGTGCGCGAGCGAGAAGCACGGGGTGCAGGCGCGCGCGTGCTTCGGCGCGGCCAGGAGGGGCCGGCCACGGCGCGGGCGCACGGGGCGCGCGCAGCGTGCGGGCGGCACGGGTGGTCGGCGCGGTGAGCAGGGGAGGAGGCGAGGCCTGCGCGACGGCAGCGGAGCAACAACTCGAGCAGCAGCCGCGGCAGGAGAGCCGGCGGGGGTCCTCACCGGGGGTTCGTAGGGCCAAGGCAGCGGGGGGGGTTCGAGCTCGGGGGGGAACGGCGACGGGGTCGAGGCGGCGGCGGCGGCGTCGAGCGCGTCAGGGCACGGGGCCGAGCGAGCGCGCGGGCTCGGCACCGGGCGTCGATGGCGAGGAGGGGCTCGGTGGAGGCCGGAGACGACGGCGAGGTGGACGGGAGCGCCGGCACGAGGCGACGGCGTTGGGCGTCGGCGCGGGGCGGACGGGATCGGGGGATCCCGATCCAGATGGGGGGGAGGAGAAAGCGAGGGGGGAGTCGGCTAGGTTCGGCCGGCTGGGGTAGGTATAGGCCAGGGGGCGCAGGTGGACCGCCGGCTGGGCTTCGGCCCAGTTGGGCCGTGGGGGGGGGTTGTTTTTTTTTTCTTCTTCTCTGTTTTCTATTCTTTTCCTTATTTATTCCTTTACTCTGCTAGTAAATAGCTAGGCCTCAAAATGGTTTTTGTAAAACATGAGACCTAGTTCATAATACCAGTGCATTATTCCCTAACCCTAAAATTAGTTTGGACAAAATATAATTCCATATTTATTTCAGATTTAATAAATGGTTATTAAATATTATCTTTATCCACTGTTTGAGGTTGTTCGAGTCACTTATCCAATTCCAATGATGTTGGTTTCAATTTTAGAATAGCCTCTGGAATATTTGTTATTTATCTGACATTTTAGTTTCTATGTTGGACAACTTTTATATTCCACTTTCATTTAAATTTGAATTTGACTTAGGAGTTGAAATGCAATATGATGCTAATGATGATTATGCACTATTAAGCTTGCTGACATGTCATTATCAAAAGTGATTACTGTTGCTAATCACCGGGGGTGTTACAGTAATCAACACTACAAGTCACCCACAAGTACCAATCTAAGGTTTCGGTACAAAGATTGAACACAAGAGATGAACTAGGGTTTGGGAGGAGATGGTGCTGTTGAAGATGTTGATGGAGATTGCCCTCCCAAATATGAGAGGGTTGTTGGTGATGACGATGACAATGATTTCCCCTTCAGGAGGGAAGTTCCCCTGGCGGAATCGCTCCACCGGAGGGCAAAAGTGCTCCTGCCCAAGTTCCGCCTCGAGACGGCGGCACTTCGTCCCGAAAGTCCTCCTCTTATTTTTTTTCTAGGTCAAAATGACTTATATACCAGAAGATGGGCACCGGAGGAGGGCCGAGGAGGGCACAACTCACCAGGGCGCGCCTGGGCTGCCTGGCGCACCCAGGTGGGTTGTGCCCACCTGGTGGGCCCCCTCTGGTAGTTATTTGCTCCAATATTCTTCATATATTCCAAAACAATTCTCCGTAAATTTTCAGCTCATTTGGAGATGTGCAGAATAGGTGACTCTGACGTAGCTTTTTTAGGTCGAGAATTCCGGCTGCTGGCATTCTCCCTCTTTGTGTAAACCTTGCAAATTATGAGAGAAAAGGCATTAGAATTACTCCATAAAGCATTATTATGCTTAAAAACATTATAAATAATAGTAGGAAATCATGATTCAAAATGGACGTATCACCTCCTTCCCCAAAACGGCCAGGGATCCAGACGGAACCAGAGCAATGGCAAGCGTCATCGCAACAAGATGTAGATGATTAGATGCTCGTTTCTCTTAGTTTAGTATGCATGTAATTGCTTACTTTGGTGTGTGGAAATGTTATGTGTGTAGTCACTTATGTAATTGTATGCTTAATTTGGTTATGCAATGTTGTTCTTATAAGTATATATGTTGATGTTCTATAGACAGAGCAAATCACATCACACACGGACTAAACAATGGAACCCGTCGGTGATGATTTTATCAATCACTCACAATTGTATACCAGCAATCGTTTGCTCACAACACACACGGCTTGTTAACAGGAATCGTCTGTGTTGTTACCGGTCTTCCCACACATTTCCGATTACAGACCTGTTTGCCACGTATCACACACATCTTGTTAAGTTGAACCGTTCATGTTCTCTTGGCTCAACGCAAATAGTTCATCCGAGTGAACTGCATGTCGTATATCGCACACACCTTCATCTGGCTGACCGTTTCTTTTGTGTTGCCTAATCACAAATAGTTCATCCGAGTGAAGTGTATGCCGTATATCACACACACCTTCATCTGGCTGCCCATTTCTGTTATTCCGCCTCATCACAAACAGTTCATCGGGGTGAGCTGTATGCCGTATATCGCACACACCTTGATCTGGCTGCCCGTTTATGTTGTTCTGTCTCATCGCAAACAGTTCATATGGATCAACCATATGCCCCGCATCGCACACACAACTAAAATCTGAACCATGTTTGATGTATCCTTCTTCGCAAACGTTTTGCATCTTTTTTTATGAGTTTTTTACATCACCGTTCGCGATTAATGCATTGCGCACAATTTCGTCAAAGGGTCTCTGATCGTAGTGTCGCGTTAGCAGCATCCTGAAGTAGTGAACCCACTAATTTGCAACAAGTGCGTAGCTTCCTTGGTCTAGTAGGTTTTTACCGTCGCTTTGTGAAAGACTTTAGCACTATTGCCGCGCTATTGCATGCCTTGAGTAAGAAGAATGCACCCTTTGTTTGGGGACCATCTCAATCTACCGCATTTGATGAGCTCAAATCTTTGCTTACACATGCCCCAATTCTTGCATTGCCTAATTTCAACAAAACTTTTTAGGTTCATTCTGATGCTAGTGGTAATGGAATTGGTGGAGTTTTGATGCAAGAAAAGCGACCCATTGCATACTTTAGTGAAAAACTTTCCTGTGCTCAACTTAACTATCCCATCTATGACAAAGAATTGTATGCTTTAGTGCGAGTATTGCATGTTTGGGAGCATTATCTTCGCCCACATGAATTTGTCATACATACCGATCATGAGACACTAAAGTACTTTAAAGGTCAAACCAAGTTGAATAAATGGCATGCTAAATGGAGTGAATTTATTGAATCTTTTCCTTATGTGATCAAGTACATTAAGGGTAAAGAAAATGTTGTGGCGGATGCTCTTTCCCGCAAGTGCATGTTAGTTACTGAACTTGAATTGAATGTTATTGGCTTTGAGCATGTTAAAGATATTTATGCACATGATCCTACGTTTGCGATTCCTTATGCCAAATGTCTTGCTCACACTTGTTGGGAGAACTATTACCTCAAGAATGGCTATCTTATGTGCGCTAACAAACTTTGCATACCCGAGTCTTCTCTTCGTTTGTTACTTTTGCAAGAGGCTCACAGAGGTGGACTTATGGGACATTTTGGACACGACAAGTCCTTTGCCACACTCTCCAACAAGTACTTTTGGCCAAAGATGTTCCGCGACGTGGCACGCTTCACCAACCGATGCTCTACATGCCGCAAAGCTAAGTCACATGCTCAATCTCATGGTTTACATATGCCACTTCCAATTCCATATCAACCATGGGAAGATATTAGTATGGATTTCATGCTTGGTTTGCCTAGGACTCAAAATGGAAGGGATTCCGTATTTGTTGTTGTGGACCGATTCTCAAGAATGGCACATTTCATCCCATGCAATAAGATAGACTATGCTTCACATGTTGCAAATCTCTTTTGTAGGGATATCTTGAGGTTACATGGATACCAAGGACCATTGTGTCGGACTGCGGCGTCAAGTTCCTAAGCTACTTTTGGAAGACCCTATGCGCCAAGCTCGGCATCAAGCTTCTATTCTCGACGACCTACCATCCACAAACCGATGGCCAAACCGAAGTCACCAACCGGATGCTATCTACTCTCCTACGCGTGTTGATCAAGAAGAACATCAAGGAGTGGGAGGAGTGCTTACCCATCGCCGAGTACGCCTACAATCGAGCTCGACATTCTACTATCGGCAAGTCCCCCTTCGAGGTTGTCTATGGCTTCAACCCATTGTCCCCATTGGGCATTCTACCTCTTCCGCTCCAAGAACGCACAAACATGGATGCGAGTGCAAAGGCAAGCTTTCTCAAGAAGATGCATGAAGATACAAGGTCCACGATCAAGCGCCAAGTACAACGCCTCACCACCAAGCTCAACATCAACAAGACACCAATGGTTTTCCACCCGGGAGATCTCATATGGCTTCATCTTCGCAAGGACTACTTCCCCAATGAACGCAAATCCAAGCTACTACCACGAGCCGATGGACCCTTCAAGGTGCTAGCACGCTACAATGACAACGCCTACAAGATCGACATCCCACGCGACAAGTACAACGTAAGCGACATCTTCAACATCAAGGACTTGGCCAAATACCATGGTGATGAAGATCACGATCCGCGGACGGATCTCTCCCAAGGGGGGGAGATGATGCGGAGCATCCCTCCAACATCCCCATGGACTCTACACCAAAGCATCAAGCACCACATGGACCTATGACAAGAGCTCGAGCACGCACAATGGAAACCGAGGTGAACTCCTTCCTACTTGACATGCATATGGATACGAGTGGAACTTTGGTACTACCTCACCAAAATGCACTATGTATCATTAGGTACGAAGAGGAACACTCCCAAGCAGCTAAGGAACATCATCAAGGAGAAGGAGAAGCACCCCAAGTCCGCACGGAGGAAGAAGAAGCTCTAAAGGAGCAAGATAGGAAGTCCCAGGCGACCCCGTGCCCACGGGCTACACAGGGAGCTGACGCTGTAGCACCCCGTGCGCACGGGTGTGTACCGTGCGCACGGGCCCAACTTACCCCATGCACACGGGCCCTACAGGATGGCCGGCTGAGATTGGCTGTTGGGCCTCCACTTCATCCCCAAGCCTTTATATTCCGTACCTAGGGTCATGTTTAGGGTTAGCAAAGACATATGTGAGATATTTGAGAGCTTTTCTCCTTCTACCACTCCATTGGAGATCAAGGCCTCTTAAGAGAGGATCCACTTGCGGATTTCAAGACCTCCATTTGGAGAAGATTATCATCAAGACCTCACCTCCTTAGGAGTGGGAAAAACTCTACCTAGTGCTTGTTTCCTTTGATAGTTCATGTATTCTTGTGGATCTATGTGCTTGCTATTCTAGTGGATGTGTAATTGGGTTTTGTTGGAGTGATTTCCTCTTTGTGTTCTTGGTTTTCATCTCCTTTTTTTCCCTCCAAGTGTGAAAAGACCCCTCTTAGGGTTTCACCCTACAACAGATACGTTGGTGGAGAGGAGTCCTTGTCTTGATCACCAAGTCTTGTGGAATCTTCCTCTTATATGTCATGGGTTGTCCGAAGTGGCCCATTAGTGAACTGCCATGGGGGTCCTCGGCCCGACCCACCTGGTCGGGAGACAACGTTGTGAGTACCCCCTAGTCTAGGACACCGTCAATAGCCCCCTGAACCGGTCTTCAAGTTGGGGACGATCCTCGGTTCTTCCGAATTGTTCTTCATCTTCGGCCGTCGGTCTTGAAAGTTGGTTCAACAAATATTCCCATCTTCGTTCTTGAGGATCGCCGAGGTGTATCCGAAGAATTCACACATCAGGTATCCGAGGATTTCACACGTAGGGTATCCGAGGAGTTCACACGTAATGCATTAGAGAAGCCCCTTTAGGTTCTCGGCCTTTATCAATGCCTTGTTATTTTTACGCCATGCCTCGGGTTCAAAGTTTTTCCCGTGCGGCGGTGTACTCGTGCTGCTGAGGTCCAATGTCAGACTGCATCCAAGGTATCTTTTTGTAACCGAGCTCCAACGCCGGTCTGCATCCGAGGTGTCATAGATTACCTCGATCTTGAAAGTTTTTGAATAAGTTCAGCTGAGCTTAATGTCAGAAAAGTCCTCTAGGGAGCCAGCCACTCGCATCTGAGCTTTTATGCCAGACCGCTTCCGAGGTTGTGCACCACCTCGGCATTGGGCTGATTTTTGCAAATTTTATTTCTAACCTTCGCAATTTATTTGCTGCCAAGATGTATAGCCAGTAGCCCTCAAGGTGCGTATCGGTCTAAAATCTGAGATGCACCTGAAGGATAACATAAAACCGCTGATCCCAGTAGCCCCCGAGACTCAGGTCGATTTGCAAAATCGGCATGAGGATCAAGTCCTTGCTCAGCAGCATACTTAGGAACAAAAACATGGCGTGCATAGTCCCCGAGACTTAGGTTGGGTGCGGCCGACCAACCTGAGGATCGTAACCTCCTCGGAAACTATTTTGCACTTTGAATTTCCCTGCATTGAATCATCAATGCAGTAGCCCTCGAGCCACTGGTCGGGTGCGAACACCAGATTAGGGGGTCGACGTACCCCTTTAATGGCTTTTAATTGAGAAGCGCAAAGCCCAGTAGCCCCCGAGCCTTAATGGTCGATCTCAAGGGGTTTGATGGAAAGGAAATCAAAGCCAACGGGAATTATGAGAGCCTTATGTCAGTTGCTCGGTTGTCTCAGCGAGACTATGCTCTTGACTCTTTAATAGATGGGCTAGAGTGAATTGACTTTAATCACAATTTATGTCTAAAGATTTTATGTATCCAAATACTTTACATCATTAACACTCGAATCCGCATTGTACAAAACTTTGTTGACCGACCATCGGTTTCAACCTCCTCGGCCAGTAGCCAAGGAGTGTTTGTCGTACTTTATAAAGCCTTTATGAGGGCAAAGATTTACGGCAAACAAGGCAATCCGGCCATATGGTTTTATAAACAAAGGTACGCGGAGAGATGTGTTATATTACTATTTAACATAAGAAACATCTTCTAGGAAAAATAGTTCCTTTATAAGTTCCTTTTCCCAAGCTGTCATGTTGACCATGATCATGAAACCTCACCTTTGATCAATGTGGGACGAAAATATTGAGGATTTAGTTTGAGGAAAGTTCCCGAACTCTGTGGTCTTAATGAACCAAAATTTTCACTTCCGTCATTACCGACTAATTATATTCTTAAGACAGCTAGCTTTCAGCTTCACCCATCTGAGGTACAAACTCGGATGACCCGGTAGTACCAATCACAGAGGTGCTCCCTTTACCCCCTAGCCGAACAATCGGGAACGTAAGGGGTAAGCACAGGAGCCAGGCAACCCAACTTGGCCAAAGTCTTAATTCAAATTGATGCATATTTATGGCTTTATAACAATCATTACGGAAGGCAATGCTCGTATATTGAAAACAAACGCTGAGGATATGTTGTGATAATGAGCTTTTAAGATGTACTTTGCAACTTTATGCTATATGTTTAATTTGACTCCGTTGTGACCGTTTATCATTTGAAAGTGGCCCATCGTCGGCTTCCACCCCTTTGTAGATGCTACGCAAGGTGTTTTCGCAGTAACAAGACAACCCTTAGCCGATGTCTTGGTGTCCGGAGACAGTTGTTTAGCGGAAACGAGACAATCAGATACTCAGGCTTTATAACTTTCACTTAGTCATAAAAGCTTAAAGTTGGGAGGCCAGTTACTAGCCCCCGGTTAGTATTCGGCGTCAGGCGAGGTCAAACAATTAACACTTCAGCCAATTTTATAGAAGGCCCATCGTTTAACACAGGGTAACCCCTATGATCTATAGTTTGCCACAGTCATCGGATCACTGACCAGTTTACGCTTATTGTGACAGTCAGTTTTCAGCTTTCTCCACTGAGGCACTTGACCAGTTAAACCAGAAGTACAATCGCAGTTGAAAGATCGAGGATGTCGCCTAGAGGGGGGGTGAATAGGCGCTTTAAAATAATTACGGTTAAGGCTTGAACAAATGCGAAATAAACCTAGCGGTTAATTTGACAAGCACAAAACCTACAACAACTAAGCTCACCTATGTGCACCAACAACTTATGCTAAGCAAGATAGACAACTAAGTGATAGCAAGATATATGACAAGAAACAATATGGCTATCACAAAGTAAAGTGCATAAGTAAAGGGCTCGGGTAAGAGATAACCGAGGCACGCGGAGACGATGATGTATCCCGAAGTTCACACCCTTGCGGATGCTAATCTCCGTTTGGAGCGGTGTGGAGGCACAATGCTCCCCAAGAAGCCACTAGGGCCACCGTAATCTCCTCACGCCCTCGCACAATGCAAGATGCCGTGATTCCACTAAGGGACCATTAAGGGCGGTCACCGAACCCATACAAATGGCAACCCTTGGGGGCGGTCACCGAACCCGTACACTTTGGCAACCCTTGGGGGCGGTCACCGGTACCCGTCAAATTGCTCGGGGCGATCTCCACAACCTAATTGGAGACCCCGACGCTTGCCCGGAGCTTTACACCACAATGATTGAGCTCCGAACAACACCAACTGTCTAGGGCGCCAAGGCACCCAAGAGGAACAAGCTCTAGGGTGCCCAAACACCCAAGAGTAATAAGCTTCTCAAACTTCACTTCCACGTATCACCGTGGAGAACTCAAACCGATGCACCAAATGCAATGGCAAGGGCACACGGAGTGCCCAAGTACTTCTCTCCCAAATCCCACCAAAGCAACTAATGCTAGGGAGGAAAATGAGAGGAAGAACGAAAGAAGAACACGAAGAACTCCAAGATCTAGATCCAAGGGGTTCCGCTCACTTAGAGGAGAAAGAGATTGGTGGAAACATGGATCTAGATCTCCTCTATCTTTTCCCTCAAGAACTAGCAATAATCATTGGAGGGATTGAGAGTTAGCAAGCTCGAAGAAGGTCAACAATGGGGGAAGAACACGAGCTAAAAAGATAAGGTCCATTGGGGAAGAAGACCCCCTTTTATAGGTGGGGAAAAATCCAACCGTTATCCTCACAGCCCGCACAGAGTGGTACTACCGCTCCAAGGAGCGGTACTACCTCTAGGGCGGTAGTAGCCCTTTGAGAAACAACAGCGAGGAGGCAAAAGGCCAGTAGAACCGCTGGAGCGGTACTACCACTAGTCCTCACGGTACTACCGCTAGGGATAGCGGTACTACCGCAAAGGGTAGTGGTACTACTGCTAGCGAGCGGTACTAAAAAAATACATCCGTGCCTACCACCGCTGGACCTAATACGAGATTTTGGTCCGGAGTGGTACTACCGCTGTAGTAGCCACGGTAGTACCGCTCTGGAGCGGTAGTAAAAAATTACATCCGCTCCAATCCGCGGTAGTACCGCTGCAGCCTTTTCAGAACACCAAAACTGCCACAACTTCTGCAAACGGACTCCGAATTCAATGAAACCAAGTTTGTTGGAAAGCTAACGACATGGGCTAACACAATCTTGGTAGAAATATCAATAAGAAGCAAATTAGAAAAGTCCCATGAGAAAATGGTGAGAACCCTTCCTCGAAAAAGACCGGTAAAACCTCCAACACTGAAAACGCGATAGAAGAAGCATATGAAATCCGTTTTCGATGTACTAGAGCTTGTCACAAAGATAACCACAAGATCTAAAACCTCAAAATAAAATACAAATAAGAATCGAGAAAGATGATGCAAGGATGCAATGGTTTGAGCTCTCGACGAACGATACGATCAAGCTACTCACTTGAGAGCCCCCCTTGATAGTACGGCTATCGATCCTATAAGCCGGTCTCCAAACTATCACCATGAGACCGGTAAAATATAAAACCTATCAAGGGCAAACCTTTGCCTTGCACGAAGTCCACTTGAGCTAGATGATGACGATCTTGACTCCCTCAAGTTGGACCGCCTTTCTTGATTGCGTTCGCTCGATGAAGACTAGTTGATTGCTCCCCCATACTCCACTATGGGTGAGCCACTCTTTGGCACATTTTCACAAGTCCATTGTCACCACAATGGACGGCAAGCTTCAAGCATGTGATCTCTTCGTGATGATCCACTTGAACTTGCACACCGCAACCTAACCCCACAAAGAACTCTCACGAAGACCATGGGTTAGTACACAAAGCGTAATTGACAATGCTTACCATACCATGGGATCGCTTGGTCCCCCTCGGTACATCTTCTACGCTTTGTGTGTTGATCAACTTGATTCACTCTTTGACTTAGTCTTGATCAACCTCTCACATGACCAATCTTTAGGTAATTCCTTGAATAGCATCTTGGTCATCACAAACTCTCCTTGAAACCAACAAATGGACTCCAAGAAAAGCCAATGGACAAATCCTTCAAATATAACTCAAGGCAACCATTAGTCCATAGAGATTGTCATCAATTACCAAAACCAAACATGGGGGCACCGCATGTTCTTTCAATCTCCCCCATTTTGGTAATTGATGACAATCACTTTCAAGAGAGTTTATACAAGGAATTATGCATCACCATGCAATGCACCAACCAATAATGCATGCGTATGAGATGCAAATGCTTAGGAACAAGACCAAAGCACGAAGATGCGTATGAGATGCAAATGCTTAGGAACAAAACCAAAGCACGAAGATGCGTATGAGATGCAAATGCTTAGGAACAAAACCAAAGCACGAAGAAGCTCTCTAAACATCTCCCCACAAAACTCTCTGAAACTTCTCCCCCATTGGCATCGATTGCCAAAATGGGCGAAAAGCTTAGAAGGCCAATATAAATTGTGTTCCTCCATAAATTGTGTATTTCTCAATAAGAGAGTGGAATGCACTACACAAATCCAAAGGTAAATACTTGGAGGAAGACAAAATATATTGAGGCTCAAAGATTGCCAAAGAATGATATGCCACAAAGACATAACAAAGAGAGAAACAAGCAATCAGGCAATCAAAAGATACCAATTGAAACAAGCTATCAAAAGATACCAATTGAACTAACAAGACCAATGCTCCTATGAGCCACATGAAAAAGATATTATGATATGAGCAAAGGAGTGTTCTAAAGAAACTAGAGAAGCTCCCCATGATTTGTGCACACATAAGAATATTTGTATTTTGATACAAAGTGCACAAAATAGGATCATAGCTCCCCCAAAATCAATAGAAACTCACAACAAGAGCAAGTGAGCATATAGGAAACTAAGCCTATCACTTGCAACAAACACATGGTTGAGCAACATGTAAAAGAGGCAACTTAAGAAAAGGCTCAACCAAAACCGATGTGTGTGAGTCATGGCAAAGCACTTGAGAAGACTAATATAAGGATGAGCATTAAGCATCAACATAGTCTTGGATAAATGAGATACAAGGTGCCAGACATGTCCTTCCCACACACACACACAACAAGCAAATGGATACACAAGCTTACTAAAAAGCGAAATAACAACCAAGCTTGTGACAACCCATGGTGAAGATAGAAAGTGAAAGCCTCATCAAGACGAGGGATACCAATTAAGATGGCAAAAAGCCTCGTCAAGACAAGCATGAGGAAAATGATCTTCACCACACAAGAGTGCAGCAAGATGCAACGAGATATGACCCGCACTCAAGGCACACACTTTCACGGAGCCACCAAAGAAATAAAACAAGAAGGAAAAGGTGGACGTGAAAGAAAGGGATATCAACTAGATATGCAACTTCTCTCAAGTGTATAAGATTCTAGGTAGATGAAGATCATGATGATATCGATCCACAAAGAAGGATGTACACACGAAATGGTTACACAAGGAAAGAACAAGATATCCACAAGGAAGTCATAAATATACCACTAAGATATTTGCTTGAAAGCATAGCACATGGCTAGATATGGTCTTATAGTATATAAATGAACTCCTACCACACAATCATCAAAGACATCACAACTAGCAACACGAGATCATCGTTGGGATGCTTTGAGAAAGGAAACAAGTATCATAAGAACGAATCAAGAATTACATGCCATGATACAACCTACACAAGGTTGATGCAAGAAATGTGTGCATGAAGTAGATGATGATACTTGTTACCGAGATACCATTGTACAGATGTAGTAGATACCAATTGAAGGTAGATAGTAGTTCATTGATCATCCTAGCTTGACTCCAATAAGCACATGGTGACAACACCTTCCTTATGAGTGAGCCGAGCATCCAATGCATCTCCAATTGTTCCTAGAACAACAACACAAACAAAATGGTGCCCAAACTCATTGGGACCAAAGAGTTAGAAACACCAATACATAGGACAAACTCCACAAACATATGTGCATATAGAAATGGAAATGAATTTCATGCACATCTCATCCAAATTGAGACTTGGTGGAGTTTCCCCTATATATTGGATCAAAGAAAGAAAACATGCCAAATAAAATACACGAAGTGACTATGCATACTCAAGACTTTCAAGAAGCGATACCAAATGAGAAAGAAATACCAAGAGAAAATAGATTACCAAATGGAGAAATCATCACTTGGAAGATATCATTAAACGATACATCAAGGAATGAGATATCCATTGGCACACTCAAAATGAAAGAAATCAAACTCCCAAAAGAGAGGATGGTTCCAAACAAACCATGCCCTCTACAAAGTTTTATGATGGCACAAAGTACCAAAAAGAAACGGCTTGCCTTCCACCAAAACACACTTGATAAGGATCACAAGAAGAGTGTTCTAAAGAAAATAGGATAGCTCCCCCATGAGTTGTGCATTATAGAGAATTTGCATTTGAATACAAAATGCACAAGGTGGGATCACCACTTTCACTATATCTAGAAAACACTAGACAAGAACAAGAAATTAACAAGATCCACAAGTGGTATGGAAGACAACGGGAGTGGACACAATCCTTGAAAAGAGATAAGGCAAATAAAAATAAAAGCCAATGTAAAGATGATCAATAAATTCTACCACACATAAGTGAGTTCCAATTGCCAAAAGACAAGAAGTATTTGGAAATAATTCCCGATGGTAGATAACAAGGATATCCAACATCATCTTCACAACAAACACAAGCAAATTGCAACTTGTAGAGCTAACATGTCACCTAGGAACAAGATAATTAATAATATCAACTCTAAGTGACAATATCTCAAATGTACACATTTTCTAGGCTTGTAATATGCACATAGCATATTACTCCCCCATAATGTGATACCAATGAAAACTTAACAAGAGGCAATAAGAGAATCCAACAAGAGATAATTAATGGACTTTTTAGAATTTGAATTTCTCATGAGAGACATACCACCTAGCGACTAGATAATCTTGTAATATCAATACTAGATGGTATTCCTCATGTACACACATTTATAGGATTGTGAGGTGCACAAAGCACATCACGCCCCCAAAATGGGATGTTCCATTAATCTCTCACACGAGCCAACTAGGATACAAATAAGAAGCATAAAGGCTCAACGCACGACACACACGTACATGCTGTGCAAACCAACACACACATACTTGATTGCTCAAGATAAGCAAGTTGGAAGCACAACATATACAAACACATGCATGGTACAAAACCAAAACATGCAAAAGGAGCAAGTAACTTTCAATGTAAACAATTTAAGCATGAGTTACCGCAAGGAGGAACATTGGATATAAGATAGAAACTTGATAATCCGAATGACTTGGCTTGAGACAATATGAATGATGAAGACCCCTTAACTCTTCATAATGTAGCCAAGTCTCCAATGCCCTCCAACAACACATATTGATCAAGTTTGAGCTTGTTGGTCCCCAACCAAGTTGGGTCCTAAGAGGTTAGTCACAATAGGCTTGGCAACCCAAATGGTTCTTTGCTTGAAACCACTTTGATTACCAACAAACTTGGCAAACACATTGCCAACCTTATCCTTCCCAAGAGAATAGATATCATCAATAATAATTGGGTTGGATAAGTTACCACTAGTGCATGAAGAAGCGACGTGACCTTTCTCACGACATAAGTAGCAACGTCTACTCTTCACTTTCTTCTCACTTGATTTCTCAACTTGAGAAGCATTAGCTTGAGTCTTCTTGGAAAGAGGCCTTTCTTCAACTTGAGGTTGAGCATGAGAATGAACTTGTGGCCGCTTCCCTTGTTGCTTGTCATTAATGGGCTTGTTCTTCAATGGGCAAGATCTAACATGATGCCCTTCAATTTTGCACTTGAAGCAAATAATCTTGGCCGAATTCTTGACTTGTTCTTGGCCCTTCTTCTTGATTCTCTTGGACATATTCTTCTTATTGGAGTTGAATCCAAGTCCACCTTTGTCATTGGGGGATTTTTGCACACTCAAGATATTGTTGAGTGTGGACTTCCCTTCATGACTCTTTTCCAAGTCTTTCTTCAAATAATTGACTTGGGCCTTGAGCTCTTTGATTTCCTCTACATGGTTAGTATCAACACAAGTACTAGAGGAAGTATACGCTTCATCGTTGGAGCAACAAGGCAAGGAAAGCAATTCATCACAAGATGTAGCAACATTATGGGTAGAGAAATTGCGAGGACAAGCACATGGCAATAAGGCATTTTAACTAGAAGTAGAGCTAGTATCCACATGAGGCTCACTAGATGTTACCTTAGTAATCATAGCCTCATGAGCTATCTTTAACACATTTTGGGATACTAGAAGATCATCATGAGAGCTTGTGAGCTTTACATGATTTTCTTCCAATTTCCCAAAATTGCTAGATAGCAACTCAAGTTGAGCTCGTAGCTCAACATTCTCCTTCAAAATGGATGCTTCACAAGAAGTGGAGTTAGTAGCACAAGCATCATCATTAACAACAAGAGGAGAAGGCAACTTGGCAAGCTCTTTTGAATAAGAAGCTCTAAGTTGAGCATGAGACTCGGTGAGTTCGATGAGCTCACTCTTAATGACCCTTGAGCCATTTTCGAGGTGCTCAAAATCCTCAAGGAGTCTAGCATGAGCAACTTCAAGCTTAGCATTTTTAGTTTTGAAATCATTGGCTACCTCAAGTGCTCTATCATGAGATTCCTTTATTCTAGATAATTCTAGAGCAAAGGTCTCCTCAAGAGATTCCTTGGTGGTTTGTTCAAGTTCAAGAGCTTGAGAGAGGTCCGCGATCTCATTAGTGTAATCACGCTCATGACCTTCCATTTTCTCAATGGTGACCTCATCCTCCTCAAGACGAGATTCCAACTCATCAATATATTTCTTGCCCTCAATGGCAATGGACATGATTTCCATGAAGTTGGAACAAGCAATTTTATTTTTATGAAGAGCTTTAAAAATCATTTCCCCCTTAGTTTTTAAGGAGGCAACATTATCATTCTCTTCATCATTATCCTCATCATCATTAGCATCAACATCATCATCAAAAGACATATTGGGGTTCAAGGTAGGAGATACCTTTGAAGCCTTGGCCATAAGGCAAAACGCAATAGATGATAATGTAGGATCCCTTGAAGCACCAATAAAAACCACATCTTGTTCCATGGAGTGTTGGGTTTCCTCTACATTGTTAGCACAACAATTCAAGGAAATAGATGCATTTTTATCATGGCAACAAGACATAGCAAGCATATCATCATGAGATTTAGTCAAGCAATTTCTACAAGATATGCACGGACTATCAACACAAGCATGTGAAACATTTGGAGTGCTCGAAGTGTTGAAGTCCAAAGATGGAGCATTGCAATAAGATAGAGATGAGGGATCATCAACGATAAGCACACTATCATCATTGCAATGAACACCACTACTCACCATATCATTACCTTGTGGCAATCCACATGTAGGTGAAGTAGAAGAAGTTGAGAAAGCAACACGGCCAGAGGTGGAGGGAGAAAAATCATCCCCACAAAACTTGGACATGACATATTTATCTTGAAGCTTTGTCCACAACTCATGAGCATCCCGAAACGGCATGAGTTGAAATATAACTACATTGCTCAAAGCATCGAAAAGCACATTAGAAGCTTGAGCATTGAGATAAGAGTTTTTCTCATCCTCTAAAGATAATCTTTGGGGATCCTTTGAAGGAGAAAAACACATATCTACAATTCGCTCTAAATTTGGGTCCATGACCCTAAAGAGATTAAGCATGCGAATTACCCAAACATCAAAATTTGTGCCATCGAAACTAAGAGTGTCAGAGAATCCTAAGCCCCTATTCGACATCCTTACTCTCTAGGCTGTTAAGCCCTAAAAAGAGAGACGAGACTCTGATACCAATTGAAAGATCGAGGATGTCGCCTAGAGGGGGGGTGAATAGGCGCTTTAAAATAATTACGGTTAAGGCTTGAACAAATGCGAAATAAACCTAGCGGTTAATTTGACAAGCACAAAACCTACAACAACTAAGCTCACCTATGTGCACCAACAACTTATGCTAAGCAAGATAGATAACTAAGTGATAGCAAGATATACGACAAGAAACAATATGGCTATCATAAAGTAAAGTGCATAAGTAAAGGGCTCGGGTAAGAGATAACCGAGGCACGCGGAGACGACGATGTATCCCGAAGTTCACACCCTTGCGGATGCTAATCTCCGTTTGGAGCGGTGTGGAGGCACAATGCTCCCCAAGAAGCCACTAGGGCCACCGTAATCTCCTCACGCCCTCGCACAATGCAAGATGCCGTGATTCCACTAAGGGACCCTTGAGGGCGGTCACCGAACCCATACAAATGGCAACCCTTGGGGGCGGTCACCGAACCCGTACACTTTGGCAACCCTTGGGGGTGGTCACCGAACCCGTACACTTTGGCAACCCTTGGGGGCGGTCACCGGTACCCATCAAATTGCTCGGGGCGATCTCCACAACCTAATTGGAGACCCCGACGCTTGCCCAGAGCTTTACACCACAATGATTGAGCTCCGAACAACACCAACTATCTAGGGCGCCAAGGCACCCAAGAGGAACAAGCTCTAGGGTGCCCAAACACCCAAGAGTAATAAGCTTCTCAAACTTCACTTCCACGTATCACCGTGGAGAACTCAAACCGATGCACCAAATGCAATGGCAAGGGCACACGGAGTGCCCAAGTCCTTCTCTCCCAAATCCCACCAAAGCAACTAATGCTAGGGAGGAAAATGAGAGGAAGAACGAAAGAAGAACATGAAGAACTCCAAGATCTAGATCCAAGGGGTTCCCCTCACTTAGAGGAGAAAGAGATTGGTGGAAACATGGATCTAGATCTCCTCTATCTTTTCCCTCAAGAACTAGCAATAACCATTGGAGGGATTGAGAGTTAGCAAGCTCGAAGAAGGTCAACAATGGGGGAAGAACACGAGCTAAAAAGATAAGGTCCATTGGGGAAGAAGACCCCCTTTTATAGGTGGGAAAAAATCCAACCGTTATCCTCACAGCCCGCACAGAGCGGTACTACCGCTCCAAGGAGCGGTACTACCTCTAGGGCGGTAGTAGCCCTTTGAAAAACAACAGCGAGGAGGCAAAAGGCCAGTAGAACCGCCGGAGCGGTACTACCGCTAGTCCTCACGGTACTACCGCTAGGGATAGCGGTACCACCGCAAAGGGTAGCGGTACTACTGCTAGCGAGCGGTACTAAAAAAATACATCCGTGCCTACCACCGCTGGACCTAATACGAGATTTTGGTCCGGAGCGGTACTACCGCTGTAGTAGCCGCGGTAGTACCGCTCTGGAGCGGTAGTAAAAAATTACATCCGCTCCAATCCGCGGTAGTACCGCTGCAGCCTTTTTAGAACACCAAAACTGCCACAACTTCTGCAAACGGACTCCGAATTCAACGAAACCAAGTTTGTTGGAAAGCTAACGACATGGGCTAACACAATCTTGGTAGAAATATCAATAAGAAGCAAATTAGAAAAGTCCCATGAGAAAATGGTGAGAACCCTTCCTCGAAAAAGACCGGTAAAACCTCCAACACTGAAAACGCGATAGAAGAAGCATATGAAATCCGTTTTCGATGTACTAGAGCTTGTCACGAAGATAACCACAAGATCTAAAACCTCAAAATAAAATACAAATAAGAATCAAGAAAGATGATGCAAGGATGCAATGGTTTGAGCTCTCGATGAACGATACGATCAAGCTACTCACTTGAGAGCCCCCCTTGATAGTACGGCTATCGATCCTATAACCCGGTCTCCAAACTATCACCATGAGACCGGTAAAATATAAAACCTATCAAGGGCAAACCTTTGCCTTGCACGAAGTCCACTTGAGCTAGATGATGACGATCTTGACTCCCTCAAGTTGGACCACCTTTCTTGATTGCGTTCGCTCGATGAAGACTAGTTGATTGCTCCCCCATACTCCACTATGGGTGAGCCACTCTTTGGCACATTTTCACAAGTCCATTGTCACCACAATGGATGGCAAGCTTCAAGCATGTGATCTCTTCGTGATGATCCACTTGAACTTGCACACCGCAACCTAACCCCACAAAGAACTCTCACAAAGACCATGGGTTAGTACACAAAGCGTAATTGACAATGCTTACCATACCATGGGATCGCTTGGTCCCCCTCGGTACATCTTCTACGCTTTGTGTGTTGATCAACTTGATTCACTCTTTGACTTAGTCTTGATCAACCTCTCACATGACCAATCTTTAGGTAATTCCTTGAATAGCTTCTTGGTCATCACAAACTCTCCTTGAAACCAACAAATGGACTCCAAGAAAAGCCTATGGACAAATCCTTCAAATATAACTCAAGGCAACCATTAGTCCATAGAGATTGTCATCAATTACCAAAACCAAACATTGGGGCACCGCATGTTCTTTCAGCAGTGGTTCTCCCTTTACCCTTAGCCGAACAATCAAGAATGTAAGAAGTAAGCACAGGAGCCGGGAAACCCAACTGTTGACCAAATACACAATTCGAAACCGATGCATATAATAAAGCAATATTCGAGAACTTTTTGCCGAGGACTCCATGGGGTACCTTGGCTTTTGGTGGGTTCGGCTCTAGTCG
The DNA here is from genome assembly GCA_011799875.1 of Thinopyrum elongatum. Taxonomy (NCBI): domain Eukaryota; kingdom Viridiplantae; phylum Streptophyta; class Magnoliopsida; order Poales; family Poaceae; genus Thinopyrum; species Thinopyrum elongatum. The sequence continues at coordinate 117,162,884 of CM022297.1, forward strand.
TAGCCCCCCATTAATATTGCCAATGCTTTAAAGGCGTCTGGCATTGTGTTGCGAGAGTTATGCTTGGAAAACCAAAAACTTACATAAAAACTTTACGTCTAAATTAAATCAAGTTTTTTTGTGCCAATCCGAAATTTGTCTTAAAATTAATGTGTGCTTCCGTCGTGCTTTAACATGATACGTCTGATCTCCAGACTTCAAGCGGGTCAGCCTTTGGATTTAACCTCCCTTCTCGAAGGGGACTGCTTCTTAGGCCAGTTTAGCGAACTAAACTTTAAGCGGCTCTAGAGAGGAACCAGGCTATCCGGCTATTGACCGCACACTTGCGTCAGAAAAAGGGGTAGAAGAAAAAGACTTTGCAACGACTTAGAAGGAAACATTTATGACAAAAATGGCACATATGAATTTAAGAGCCCCTAGTTAATCTGGGAAAAAGAAGTGTTTTTAACAAACTAAGTTTTTAACAAAAATATAATGCTTGGTCGAACCGAACAGAAATTAAAAATTTGAAAAAAATGAGCATGAAAGTGACTTAGCTGGTTAATGTGCTCGGTGTTGATGACGCGGTCCAGGCTTGTGGTGGGGCGAAGCCCCCGGTCCAGCTATTGTGACAAAGCTGGTCGGCTAGTGACGCCGAAGTCCCCGAAGTAGATTGATGAACAGATGACGGAGCCCCCGGTCTAGCCGAGGTGTCAGAGCAGGTCAGCGGAGAGACGCCAAAGCCTCCATGTCAGCCAACGTATTGAAGTAGGTCGGCATGTTGGATGTCATCTTGAAGAAGAGGTAGCACGGCGATGCCGATGCAGGTCAAAATTTGTTACGCAGTCGATGTCGGCTTGATGAAGTGACCGTGCGGCAATGCCGGTGTGCCCGTTCCGTGTAATCCGTGGGGCGACGATGTTGGTGATGATTTAGCCTCCGCGATGTCGATCTCTTGGTCAGGTCATTGGGGTGATGATCAGTTGAGGTTGACCTCGGCTCGATGACGCGACGACCTGTCTAGCGCTGGTCGGCAGCCGTGGAGTAACATTGTCGGTCTGGTTTGACACCGACTTGACGGTGAAGATTGACTCGAAAAAGGTTTAAATTTTGTAGGCACGTGTTCGAGAAGAAAACACAATACGCTAGAAAAAAATTCCTCCAATGAGGACGTCCGATAACTCGTTCATGAAAAGGACGAACTGGGGTCGGATTCATTTTCACGCAGAAAATAGATCCAAAAATTGATGCATGTTTTCTGGAGTTTGAATGGTCGGATCGAGCTAAAATTTTGAGAGGTGGTTGATAGGGGAATTCTGGATCCGATCAACGGTTGGATCTTCCAAATGACGTCTAAGCTGAACGATAGACTCCTCACCCCAAACTCGTCCAGATTCGATAGGGCTCCAGTATATCGGAGATTCCTCCACCGGAACGCGATGAAATTTTATAGGGATGTTGTAGACTCAATTCTGCACAATTCCACCGAAGCAATGGTCAAAGCGACGCTTGAGGAGGCGAGGACGGCGAACACGAAACCACTGTCCAGGGAAACTGCACGGTCGCACGAGGGAAATATTGATGTGGAGCCCCCGAGGTCCATAGATGATTCTTCCATGATCTCGGATGAGATCGGAGTTGATGATAATGAATACATCTGTCTGATCTTGACGATCTGACACGGAGCATAGTTCTTGGTCCAGTCGAGCCTGTGATGGAGATGCTGACATCGTAGTTGATCTGCAGGCGAGCCATTGATCCTTTTTCGACCACACAGCGGAACTCTCAATGAAAACACCAATGTCGATGTCAAAACCGGTAGATCTCAAGGGTAGGGGGCCCCGTGCTGTGGATCTCGGATTTATGGATAACATGGGACGAAGGAGACAGTATTTACCCAGGTTCGGGCCCTCTCGAAGAGGTAATACCCTATGTCCTGCTTTGATTGTATTGATATGAGGGATAGTACAGAGTACAAGTATCTACCATGAGATTGTTGTGTATGATTCTAATGATCTAGCATATATCCTCTATCGACTAGCCTGGCCTCGGCTTATATAATGTACCAGAGGCCTAGGATAACAAGAGTCCTGATCGGATACATTGATGGAGAGGAGTCCTTGTCTTGATCACCAAGTCTTGTGGAATCTTCCTCGTATATGTCATGGGTTGCCTGAAGTGGCCCATTAGTGAACCGCCATGGGGGTCCTCGGCCCGACCCACCTGGTCGGGAGATGACGTTGTGAGTACCCCCTAGTCCAGGACATCGTTAGTCATTTTTGTTTCATTTCTTTGTAACAGAATTTTTAGGATTGACCGTGTGCATTATAGTTATGCAGAGACCGGTTGTCACTTATAATTCTTTGTATTTCTTTGATGCTACATTTGAGATAATAAAAGTGTCCTTTATCGAGAGAGAAAGACATATCAAGCTTCACTGCACAGAATGGTGGAAAAGAGGAACAGTCGATTCAGGTAAGGGAAACGTTTTTGTGTTACTGGCTTGTAACACCCTAGATTTTGCCCTTTTCTTTTTCTGATGATTTTCTTGGATTTCTTGTTTTGATTTGCTTTTCTGTGGCTATGTGGTTCTAAAACTTGGGAAGATCATGTCTTCCTAGGTTTTATAGTGGCTTGTCATCCTCATCATCATCCCAAGATCATGTCATTTTCATCCATGACCCAATTCCAATATTCTTTTTCCTGGGAATATTCCTTTTCTATTCAAGGAATAACCCTATTTGATCTAGGTTGTGAAGCAACTATCTTTCTGTCACTCCCAAAATTCTCGAATAATTCTCATAAATTGTTTGGGTCATATCTTCCTCAAATATGTTAAAATCCTTCCTTGGCATCATCAAAGATAATTCACAAATATTCCTTTTCTCATTCTGCCCTAAGAGGTTGTTTGAAAAGGAAGTGTCATTTTTCTTTGCTTGATTGATCCCAAACTTTTTGGACATCTTTTCCTGTCCATATAATTGCCCCATGCCAAAATTCAACTTAATTTGCCTAGTGAATATTCCTAAGCAATTTTTTAAAGTTCCTGTCTAAGGGAAGCCTGTGTGAAGGAAGTACAAGCTAGGCATATCCAAATGAGTTGAAATTTTGCAAGGTCCTTAATATGATCAAGTCATGACTCTCCACCAAATTTGAGCCCATGTAACCTTTCTATGTGAGCCCAGCTCCAAATCTTGGTTTCTGGTCAGATTTTCAGTTTGTGAAGCAACCATATTTTATATTGCTTTATTTAAGCTAAAAATTTAACAGGACATTCCCCTATCCATATCAACTCTCTCCACCAAGTTTTGGATCAATTCATTAACCCATTTGCCCTGTGCAATTTTTCCAAAATTCTGTCCAAAGAGATGCTATATGAAGCAAGTGCTAGTTTGGATAATCCAAATGGCATGAAACTTTTTGAGCATCTTCATATCTTCAAATCATTGGGCCATGCCCATTTTCAGATCATTTCATGCACTTATCTGAGTGCTACTTCATCATCTCTTAATCTGGCCCTTATGGTGGTTTCTACAACAAGTACCCTCTAAACTCCTCCTCTTAAGCTGATTTTTGGTGATCAACATCATCTTAGCATGTGATCATCACCAGACAAACCCATTCCTTCATGGCTAAGTCTGGGCCCCCTCTGCTCAGCACAAAGACTTTGCTAGTATTCTGGTTTGGCTCCTCCTGCCAATCTCTTCTTTGCCCCTGGACTGAATTATTTCTTCTTTTGGACCGAGGGTAGCAAGGTCCATCCACTGGACATGGTCAGCCCGGCCAGAACGCGCCGCTTGCACCAGTGCACGCGGTGATCACGCTTGCGTCATGCTAATTGCGAGCTCTGGCTCGTTCCGGCCACTGTTCTCGTCCACTCCCTCGTCGGCTTGACTCCCCGCCATGTCTAGTAGCTCCCCCGTGCTCGACTGCATCGACCCGTGCCGTTGCCCCCTCCTATTTCACCATTAATGCGCCGCTAGAGCCGTGCCTGTGACGCGTCCGGCTCCTGTCCTCCATTAGAGCTCGGCTTGAGCTTGCCCGTGATGCTCTAGAGTCTTCCCCGCGGCTATATAAGAGTGCCTTGAGTCCTCCCGCACCTCACCCACTCCTCCCTTGCTTCATTTGCTCACCGGAATCGCCACATCTCGCCGGAGTTCGCCGTTCGTCCTCGGCCATCGTCGGAGTTCGAGCTACCCCGGCCAAACCGAGCCTCCCCTCGCTGTCCTACCACCTCCACCGCACTCCCCACATCCCCGCGGTTCACCCCACCCACTTGCCCCTCGCCAGATACGGCCGCATCGCCGGAGACCACCACCGCCCGCCTGTCCCTGTCCTCCTCCTGGCGCCGCCCCTCCCCTCCTCCCCACTCCTCCCCGGCGACCGTTCTCCCCCTGAACGAAGGCGCCACGACCCCGCGCACCCGCCAGTGTGCTTGGCGCGGCCGGAGCTCGCCGGAGCCGGCCGGCCCCCTCGCCTTGGCCCGCCCCTGCTTCGGCCGGTTCCTCCTCTGTTTCCCTCGTGTGGGAACAGAGGGAGGAGGAAGACGACGTCCAGCTGGCCCCCTCCCCCTGCCCCTGGGCCCGGCCCGTCAGTGGCCCAGGCGCCCCCGCTGACGTGGAAAGTGGAAGCGCCTTTTGGGTGAGTGCGTGTTCAGTTCTTTGAAAGCGTATTCTCGTTCTTCTTCGGTTGAAACTACGCTTTCCAGTTCAAAAACCATATTTCCTAATATGCGCCTATGCCTTATCCACTCAGGGACCTGGCTGTAAATAAAATTTTCATAGATTAGTCCCTGAACTTCCGCCCCTCGTATCTCCGCGACCGTAACTCCGATTGAGGTGAAACCAATGCTCACTTCTTCGTCTCATCGAGATCTTTCTGTTGATAACATTTTCACTAGGTGGTCCCACAGTGAAAATGACCATTTTGCCCTTCCTTCTAATCAGCCCCCTCCGAGAGAAAACCGTCTGGCGTTTCGTTCCGCGGCTTCCCCGCACTTCTTTCCGGAGTCTCCGTCACCCCCAGGCAAGCCACAATAGCCACTTGCATGATAGCCATGCAGTAGCCATGGTTTCTACTTGAATATTTAATAAAAGTTTACCCGTTATCTGCCTACTTGTTTGCTACTACTGTCATTGTTTTGGTTATGCTCGTAGTTTCATGTTCACCTTCATGCTATGTTCCGATGCATCTTGTTATCTTGTGCTACTTGCTAGTATTATTTTCTCATGTTGTGCTTGGTAGTAGTAGTACATGCTGGTAGCAGTGGTGTTCTTCCTGATGCATGCTTGTCGTCCATCAAAGTACTGTTGTTATGCATGTTCCTTTGCATCTAGTTGGTTACATGCTTACTTGGTAGTGTTCTTGCTATTTTCTTGCATGGTATTTATTTATGATGCTAGTAGTCATGCTATGCTCATGTGTAATGTTATGCTTATGCTCGTCGGTATGCCATGCTCATATGGTTTAATGCTTCATTGTGGTTATGCTCGATGATTATGTTGCACCTCCATGCTTATGTTGATATCATGCTCATGCATTATAGTTGCTTGATACGACTCCAACGTATCTATAATTTTAGATTATTCCATGCTATTATATTATCTGTTTTGGATGTTTTGTATGCATTAATATGCTATTTTATATTATTTTTTGGGACTAACCTATTAACCTAGAGCCCATTGCCAGTTCCTGTTTTTGAGTTTCGCAGAAAAGGAATACCAAACGGAGTCCAAACGGAATAAAACTTTCGCGATGATCTTTCTTGGACCAAAAGGAGACTAGAGGACTTGGAGTGCAAGTCAGGGAAGCCACGAGGTGGCCACAAGGATGGAGGGCGCGCCCAGGGGGGTAGGGCGCGCCCCCACCCTTGTGGGCCCCTCGTGCACTTCCTGACCTAATTCTTTCGCCTATATATACTCTTATATGCCCAAACCACCAGAGGCATCCACGAAAAAACTTTTCCACCGCTGCAACCTTCTGTACCCGTGAGATCCCATCTAGGGGCCTTTTCCGGCATCCTGCCAGAGGGGGATTCGATCACGGAGGGCTTTTACATCAACACCATTGCCCTTTCGATGAAGCATGAGTAGTTTACCTCAGACCTATGGGTCCATAGCTAGTAGCTAGATGGCTTCTTCTCTCTCTTTGATTCTCAATACCACGTTCTCCTCAATGTTCTTGGAGATCTATTTGATGTAATACTTTTTTGCGGTGTGTTTGCCGAGATCCGATGAATTATGGATTTATGATCAGCTTATCTATGAATATTATTTGAATCTTCTCTGAATTCTTTTATGCATGATTTGATATCTTTGCAAGTCTCTTCGAACTATCGGTTTGGTTTGGCCAACTAGATTGGTTTTTCTTGCAATGGGAGAAGTGCTTAGCTTTGGGTTCAATCTTGCGGTGTCTTTTCCCAGTGACAGTAGGGGCAGTAAGGCACGTATTGTATTGTTGCCATCGAGGATAAAAAGATGGGGTTTTCATCATATTGCTTGAGTTAATTCCTCTACATCATGTCATCTTTCTTAATGCATTACTCTGTTCTTCATGAACTTAATACTCTAGATGCAGGCAGGAGTCGGTCGATGTGTGGAGTAATAGTAGTAGATGCAGAATCGTTTCGGTCTACTTGACACGGACGTGATGCCTATATTCATGATCATTGCTTTAGATATCGTCATAACTTTGCGCTTTTCTATCAATTGCTCGGCAGTAATTTGTTCACCCACCGTATTATTTTCTATCTTGAGAGAAGCCTCTAGTAAAACCTATGGCCCCCGGGTCTATTTTCCATTATATTACTTTCCGATCTACTATTTTGCAATCTTTTATTTTCAGATCTATAAACCAAAAAATCCAAAAATATTTACTTTATCTTTTGTTTAGTTTTATCTATCTCTATCAGATCTCACTTTTGCAAATAACCGTGAAGGGATTGACAACCCCTTTATCGCGTTGGGTGCAAATTTCGTGTTTGTTTGTCCAGGTATTCAGTGACTTGCGTGTTGTCTCCTACTGGATTGATACCTTGGTTCTCAAAACTGAGGGAAATACTTACTCTACTTTGCTACATCACCCTTTCCTCTTCAAGGGAAAAACCAACGCAAGCTCAAGAAGTAGCATTGCATCATGTCAGTTTAATATGGCTCAGCTTATTGCATTCAAGTTTAACCGGATAATAATGAACTTGAACAATTGTTGGCTGAGTCATGGTGCCACCAAATCGAGCTGACCAGTGCAACCACATTTTCCTTTTATGGGAAGGCCCTAATGCGGTCTATTGTCATGCCTCTCGCCGGTGCCTCCAAAGAGGGAAGGTTATGGGCGCGCGCTACCCTGATCAGGTAGACGGACATAAGCCTTGTGAGCCCGAGTTTGGTTATGTGCACTTGTCCCCGTTTGGGACCGTTTATAGTTTTGCCACGACGATGGCCGTTGGATGTCACGGGTTGACATCGGGGCCACCCAGGACTTAGCCCAAAGGGTAGTTGGTCGGAGTTGCTGGGAGAGTGTCATGGCAGTAGCTCGATTTTGTCGGAACGCCGTTGGTCCACCTGAATGGGAGTGCGAGGCCATGGGTTTCGTGGTGTGGGTACAGTGTACTAACCTCTGCAGAGTGTGTGTTTAAATCTATCGATAGCCGCGCCTGCGGATATGGGCCCAGTTTGTAGTCGGTCACACTATGAGCCAACTATAATAATAACTTGATTAATAATAACCCCGGTTCGATGATGAGAAAGAGTTTGGTTGTGATCGAGAGAGGATCACGGAGGTATCATGGATACCGAAGTTGGTTGATCTTTATGTGATCGCGAGATGATCACGGAGGTATCGTGGATACCGATGTTGGTAAGATGATGCATGAGATGGTTACGAGTTAACCGCCGAACAAGAGTAAGTTGGTGCATGAGAATGTTAACCTGTTGCATGTAGTATCATCATGTTCATATGCTCATGCTAATGTTGTTCTGGTCGTATCATGTTCAGTTGGTGCATGCCATGTTGTTCTGTTAGTATCATGCTCATGATTGACCTAACATGCTAATGCCATGCTGTTGTTTGTCTTAACTGCTTTTGGTTTATTGTGAGCTTGCAAGTACATTCAATGTACTGACCTGGCGTGTCATGCCAGTTTGCAGGTCGTGCCTGGTTTGCTTGCTTGTTTGGTGTGGTTACCGTGTTCGCGAGCTAGGATAAATGTTTCAGCCAGAGTCCCTGCAGATTGGAGTCCATCATCGTCATTCGTTGTTCCGCTGCCAGTAGAGGTTCCGCTGCCTCGAGTTGTTATGCTGCTTGCATAGAGCAACTGTGGGTGGCGTAGCGCCGCTGTGCCGGCGTTATTCATTGTAATATCGGAGACCTTGTATTCGTATTCGTGTTGTAATAGAGAGCTGGTTTGTTCTATGCTAAGCAGTGTCGTATTCCAGAGGACTTTACCTCGATCTCTGGGCTGGAATACGGGGCGTTCCGGTTTCTCTGAGCCGGGGTGCCACATGGCTGGCCAAGTGATCGGGCTAGTCACACGCCGTGCGTTGGATGAAACGAAATCCAACCGACCACGCACATTCTCTCCTGGGGCCACACATCGCTTTCCCCCATGTCAACCTTATTTCCTCCGCACCGCTCGGCATCGCCTCCTCCGCCATAGCCCCAGCAACTCCGAGCACTCCTCCATCGCACCTCGCGCTCCACCTCCTTCATAGGGGGGCTGCTCCCATGCGTCGTCACCCGATTCCTCAAGGTTTTTTCGGCCCTACTACGGTAGGGGGCCATTGTCGATGCTAAAACCGGCGCTCTCGGGTAGGGGGTCCCAAGCTGGTGATCTTGGCACGATGGTAACAAGAAGAATAGGGACATGGTATTTACCCCGGTTCGGGCTCTCTCGAAAAGGTAAAACCATACGTCCTGCTCTTGTTATATTGATTGTGGATGGAGTAGAAAGTACAAGATGATCTACCTCGAGATCGTATGTATGAGTTCTAACCTCTAAGCCTTGAAATTGTGCCTCTACAAACTAAACCCCTCGGCTTATATAGGCACCGGGGGTATCTAGGGTTTACACATGATCCGTTACAATCTAGGGATAAACATGCCGATCATTCAAATATGCCTTGAAGTGTACGCATAGTCTTCGGAGGATTCCATCTTGATTACGCCGAGGGCCAGGGCATGTTGTCCATTCTTCAGTTGTTGGTGGGTCCTTGGCCTGGCCCATGAATGGTAGGCCGACATGGTGTGCACCCCCCCCCCCCCCCCCCCCCCAATCCAGGACACCGTCAGCCATGCCCTGTGAGTGCACAGGTCAGGGCGGCCATGGCTTACGAGCTCGTGGCGGACGACGACAAGGGGCGACTACGAGCTGCTATGGGAGCCATGGCCTGTGAACTCACATGTCAGGGCAGCCATGGCTTACGAGCTCAGGGCGGACGACGACGGGGGGCTACTGCAAGCTGCGATGGGCGACGCCGTCAAGCATTTGCTACGGGGAGCATCTCGCCGGAGCTACGAGCACCAAGTGACACCTCCGATGTTACAACTGGTGTTCGAGGAAGCTACCACCAACACCGCAAAAAGCTACAACGTGTGTTGCAAAAAGCTTCAACCGGCGTCGCAAAAAACTTCAACCACGACGACATATGCTGGGGATGGCTACAACCAATACCAAAAAAGCTGCAGCCGGTGTCGCCAAAAGCTACAAACACGACAACAGATGCTGGGCTGGCCACTGCCACAGAAAAAAGCTGCAAGCGACGACGAAGAAAGCTACAACTAGGGTCACAAAAAGCTTCAACCAACGACGACGGAAAGCTAGGGGGACGACGGCGAAGCTGCGGCTGGGGCGTCGACGAAAGCTTCAAGCGGCCACGAGAAAAGCTTCGACCGACGAGTGAGGGTGTTGGAACCAGTGATTTTGAATGCTGGAACCATCAACTACGATGGCGAGGTTGCAATCCACAACGGTGAGGCTGTAAGTAGTGAGGCTGCTACGATGGGAGGGGCAGTTGCAACCAACGGCGACGGGGGTCGCGAACGACCGGGATGATGTGTAACGACGACGACGAGGTTGCGAGCGCCGTCGACGGCGAACTCCGACCCGCGACGAGAGTGGCGACCTTCGTGGGAGGGTGAACACGAAGAACGACCGATGCAGGAGGGAAGGGAGGGGGCGGTTTCTCCTCGACGCGCGTGGAAAAGGAGAAGGGATGATGTGCACGTCTCAGAAGAAAGACGTAGTACGACTACAGCTTTCTGAATCAAACGGTTTGCTGGCAACCAGCCTAAATTTGGTCCGGCCAAGTAGTGCCCTCAGGAAATCAACCGAGTCGGGCAGACATCTTCGGTCGACATACTGAAGCTGACGTGTTGCAACATGAATGATTTTACTTTTTAGCGAAAATCTGAAAAAAAATTATTTAGCATGCCATAGTGAAAAATTTCGCGATTCTGCTAGAATCAATTTCGATCGGTAGCAAATCCTATGTACAAAGGAAAAATCAAGCGTCTGCTTGGAGGCGACCAGATTGATATACCTAACCATTCCTAAAAAAAGAAGATCGATATATACACCTACTAACCTACAATACGTACAGTTCGTCCACTTTGCGCCGTGGCACGTACCTGCTCCCGATGGCCGCCGCCGACCCAGTCCGCGACGGGCAGACGGCCCTCGCGCTCCGCCTCGTCAAGCAGCTCGCGGCCGCGGACGCGGACGCCGCCGCTAAGAACGTCGCGTTCTCGCCCGTCTCCATCCACGCTGGCCTCGCGCTGGTGGCCGCGGGTGCGGGCGGCGCCACGCGGGCCCAGCTGCTCAACTTCCTCGGCGCGCCGACGGCGGACGGCCTCGCTGCCTTCGGTCGCCTCGTCGCCGACCGCGTCCTGGCCAACAAGGCGGGCTCCGGCGGGCCGCGCGTGCTCTTCGGCGGCGGCGTCTGGATCGACGCCTCGCGCGGCGGGCTCAAGGAGGCGTTCAAGGAGGTCGCCGCCAAGTCCTACAAGTCCGAGACCCGCACCGTCAGCTTCATCGATGAGGTTAGTAGAGGCGATTGTTTGTGCTCTGGAACCCTAACCTCCTACTCGAGGCAAATCTGTAGTAGCATTAATATGCACGAATACTCAAGGCAAATCTGTAGTAGAAATATGGCAGGAACGTCAGATTTTTGTTTGAGTGGGAAAGTCCAGCGATAGCATGAGAAATCATCAATAATTAGAAGGTAATATTTGTTGCCAGAGACACTAGATAAAGGCGCAGTCCAGAGGTCACAATGCAAAAGCTCAAATGGACCAGCGGTGGAACTAGTGGAGCTAGAAAATGGTAAACGGACATGTTTTCCGGTCTGGCAAGCAGGACACAAACGTCCATCTGAAACATTTTTATTACAATGATCTAAATGTTTATTTGGACGAAAAACGGCATCTCCAGGGTGGCCCAAACGCCGGTGCCAGAGGTCGGTGAGGCGTGAGACGGTGACGGCGTAGGCGGTGGGAGCAGCCGGAGGGAAGATGTCGTACAGCTCGCCGCCCGCGGCGAGTTCAGCAGGCTGGCTTCGATAGGCTCGAGCCTACCCTCCAAATTCGCGGAATTTTTTTTACTACTAGTTTTATATATTTCTTAGGCCCAGCCCAGAAAAACCAGCCCAACAGCCAGCCCATCTAAGCATCGGACTAACCAGGCACCAGCAGGCAGCAGCTCGCACGCGCACGAAGCACCGCACGCCACGAGCAGCGGCCGTCCACCCATCAGACCTAGCCGCCGGACGCCGCCTCCCTGCTGGACGCCGGAGGACGCCTCCTGCCAGTCCGGCGCCGCCTCCTCGCTGGGCGGTGCCTCCTCGCTCGGCGCCGCCTCCCCGCGAGCCTGCAACGAGGGACGGAGGGATCCGGGCTGGCGGGCTGCCACCTGCCGACGAGCTCGTCACGGGCCCTCTGCTACTAGCCGGATCCGCCGCCAACCCGCTGGACGCCGGACGCCGCCTCCTAGTCCTGAGCAGTTCGCAGGTTGTTTGTTCTCTCTCTCTGTCTCTGTTTCTTAGTTCAGTTAGTACAGTTGCTAGCGGTTGGTACTTGGTAGTTTAGTTAATTCTAGTCTCTAGTTTAGTTCTAGCAGTACTGGTTTAGTTACAATTAATTCATGAACTAATTTCTATCCTTGTTTAATTTCTTTTATAGAAATGAAAAGAAAGAAGACTCTGCATAGTTGGTTTGCAAGAGTTCAAATACACTTCCTGTTGTTCCTGAATCCAATGTTATTGTTCAGCCTACCCTCATCGAGAACATAATCCCTGATGATCCAACAAATGAGAGCACCAATCCCTCGGTTGATGAGAGCACCAATCCCCCAACTGATGAGAGCACAAACCAACCAGCACCACTAAGACAATATATATTAGAATTTCATCCGAGTCAGATTTTTGGTGATCCGGCGGATCGAATACCAATAGAAGATTATGCCCCTGAAATTCGAAGTGAAGTAAGAAGAGCTTATTTGTTGAAAGAGAGAAACAAAGCAAGTGGGCATAAATTTGAAGTCACATCGGACGGTAAAATTTGGAGATCTTTTCAACCACAATGGCTAGATCAGTTCGATTGGTTGGAATATAGTGTCAGAAAGGAGGCTGCCTTTTGCTTCCCTTGTTTTCTTTTCAAGAAACCATCACAGGCCGCTACATTTGGAAATGATGTATTTACCATAGATGGTTACAAACGTTGGAAAACAGCTTTGGCAAGTTTTCAAAAACATGTTGATGGTCCTTCTAGTTACCACAACATTGCTAGAGGCTTGTGTGATGATTTCAACAATCAAAGGGCCAATGTGGCTACCAAATTCCGAGTATATAGTAAAGAGTCTGAAATAAAATATAAAATCCGTTTGACTGCATCATTAGATTGTGCAAGGTATCTCATAGCTCAAGGGGAAGCTTTTCGTGGACATATTTTTAAAAAAATCCAGAAAAATTCCAGTAAATATTAAATGTTTCCAGTAGTAGGCTGGGAAATTTTGAGCTTATTTGGCCAAGAGGATTGTGAGATAATGGCCATTTTAGTGAACATATTCAAAATTTGGTTCAAAATTTGATATTTTCTAAAAAATCCAGAAAAATTCTAGTAAATAGTACATCTTTCCAGTAGTAATCTGGGAGAGTTTCAGTTTATTTGCACAAAAGGATTAGGAGATGAGCGACTTTTTCTTTAAAAGAGCGTTCGGTTTTCTCGGCGTAAACTTTGAGCCCACCCTCCAGTTTTCTTCAAGATTCGCCACTGCTCGCCGCTACTGTTGCATAGAAGAAGTTCCTCCTTGGTTGGATAATCCTTCACAGAGAGGCCGTAAGGATCAAATTCCGCGGAACAATTATTATCGGTAGTTAGACGATGAATAGATAATAAGTTTTTGATGAGATTAGGAGCAACAAGCATATTATTGAGATAGAGAGGCCGGTTGGGGTTTGGAAGGGAAGCAGAGCCGACGTGACTAATATGCATGGTGCTACCATTACCAACAAAAACAGGGGGATAATTTGATACAGGAGCGACGGACGAGAGCTTACCGGGATCAGCACCGGAATCCGCAACCCAGCCGCCGCTAGGGGACTGCAAGGAGAGGTTGTGGAGGGCGTGGGAGTTGTTGCAGGAGCTCCATCAGCCTATCGCCAAGTCCATGGTGGTGTATTGTGATAATGTCTCTGCTGTGTATCTGTCCGCTAATCCAGTGCAGCATTGACGCACGAAACACATTGAGATCGACATTCATTTTGTGCGGGACAAGGTTTCACTCGGGAAAGTTCGTGTGCTTCACGTCCCTACAACCTCTCAGTACGTGGACATTTTTACGAAGGGCCTACCTACTGCTACTTTCACTCCGGTCCAGTCTCAATGTTCGGCAAGCCCACGTTGAGACTGTGGGGGGCTGTTAGACTGAGATTCACGGATGGGGCTTGCCTGCTCCCGTCCCATGCTCCCATCCGTGCTCCCCTTTCACTCGTTCTTAATCAAACGGCTACGCCAGTTTTTCTTCCCCACGTCAATTTTCTGGCCAAAAAAAAATAGCTTAGCTCTCGTATTCCCGTATATCCCTCGCCCTCACGTAATATCCACAACTGTTTCTGAGGGAAAACGCCCGCCAATCTAACTATTTTGGCACCAACATAGAAAACGGAGGAACTAGGCAAACCTTTACAAAAATAAGATCCTAAATAACAGGCGGAAGGGAATTCAATCTGGAGCCTGATTGCATCCACGAACCAAATTCAGGCAGACAACAAGTCTGCAAATATCAAGCGATCCGAGGTTTAAAGTAAGGAAATTATTGTCCTCTATGGCTTCTTCAAGCAGTGGTCATGGAAACCATGAACACGGCAATGGATCTGCAGGATCAAAAGTAAGAAATCTGACTCATATTCTTCTTTATCTCCTCTTTTCATTGTTCTTGTCCTTCTTGTTGAACTGAGTGCGCCATTTCCCCTGCTGAAGAACAAATCAAAATTGCTGATCATGATTGTATAAGATCTATGCAAATCTGACACAGAAGGAATAACAGTTTTGCACAACTTGCTTTGTCAGGTCAATCATGCTATTCACTCATATATACAAGAATATGTTATTCTTTCGAGGCCTGCTGTACGTAATGAAATCAGATGTCTAATTGTTGTTTTGGCCATAATCAATATTAGTCTCACAAAATCAACATTATGACCTTCTGGAATTGATTTAGATTCTGGGAGTTGTAAAATAATTTAGCTTACACGTAATATTCAATTAGTGTGGCCATGTAGACACAACATGTAGTATGATTATGAAGACTGAAAGGTTAGACTACTCCCTCCGTCACGGTTTAGAAGGCGCGCTTGGAAATTCTCTAGGACCTAGGTGGTTATCTATTGGTTGTGAGATGGGCTAAAAAATAGTATTCACACTACACATGCATATAGGAGTAGTACATCGGAGTACTAATTAGCTACTAGGAGTAAATGCAATGCGCCCTAAACCTTGTCTATTGTGGAAACGCACGCAAATTTAACTGTGCCTTCTAAACTGTGACGGAGGAAGTACAAAATTGCGACATCAATTGATTACTTGTGGCAAGGGCAACTAAAATGTAATCTGTTTGTGAACCTTGTTTCACAAATCTAACTGTCAAGCATATGAGTATTAACTAAAGCGAATACTGATTCATATAGGATGTGCATGAAACTGCTCCTAGCAATGCAACAGATTGCATTGATGAAAGGGTACCAAAGGTTGGCATGCAATTTCTATCTGAAGAGGAAGCTTACTCCTTTTATAACAAGTATGCAAAGGCTATTGGTTTTAGCATCCGAAGAGGGAGTCAACATAAAGTAAAGAATTCTCTCGTGATACAACAACGGATATTTACGTGCTCCCGTCAAGGTATGGGCTGCTTGTATTTTGTTTTGCTTATATTACTATTGGTATCACTAAGATACTTATTTTAATTGACAGGATTCCGTGCAGAAGATAAGAGAGAGGATTCTTTCAGTTACAGTAGGCCCGAAACACGATGTGGTTGTGAAGCCCATATGAAGATAAGTCTCAAAAACGGATTATATTATGTGTATGAATTTGAGGCTGCACATAACCATAATCTTGCTACTGGAGACATGGCCTTATACTTAAGATCCCAAAGAAAAGTGACGGAAGCACAAATAGCAAATGCTGAGGTCGCAAAGTCTGTAGGCATTTCGAATAAAGCAACTATTGATCTTATGGCCAAAGAAGCATGTGGACTTTCAAATCTTGGGTTTGCACCTGAAGATATGAAAAATCGTTTGTACTCTAAGAGAACATTGCAAGCAAAGAAAGGAGACACAGGGAGAGTGTTAGAATACATGGAGAAGAAGGTAAAAGAAGATGCCAATTTTTTCTATTCATTTCAAATTGATGAGGATGATCTGATAACTAATATTTTCTGGGCTGACTCCAAAATGATATCGGACTATGCAATGTTTGGTGATGTTATATGCTTTGACACCACATATAGGAAACTAGATGATGGGCGTCCCTTTGGTTTGATTGTTGGGGTGAATAATCACAAGAAAACTATGGTCTTTGGTGCTACACTTCTGTATGATGAAACTGCTGAAAGTTTTGGTTGGCTTTTTAGAACATTTCTAACAGCCATGTCTGGGAAACATCCAAGGACTATTCTGACCGATGAAGATGCAGCAATGGCCAAGGCAATCCGTAAAGTCCTTCCTCAGTCTCAGCATAGACTTTGTGTGTGGCATATGAATCAAAATGCTTGCAAGCACCTTGCTGGGGTTGTTGAAGAATATAAGAAGTTCAATGCTGATTTTCAGCATTGTATCTACGATATTGAGGAAGAAGAAGATTTTATAAATGAATGGAATAGAATGCTAGACAGATATGGACTACGTGATAATACGTGGCTGCAAAGGCTGTTTGAGAAAAGGGAGCAGTGGGCACTAGTGTATGGCAGAAATACATTCTCAGCCCACATGAGCACTACCCAAAGAAGTGAAAGCATGAATAATGAACTAAAGCGGTACATTAGTACTCCCTCCGTCCCAAAATTCTTGTCTTAGGTTTGTCTAAATACGGATGTATCAAGTCACATTTTAGTATTAGATACATCCGTATCTAGATAAATCTAAGACAAGAATTTTTGGACGGAGGGAGTATTAAATATGACATGCTTACTTTTTTCGAGCATTTTGAGCTCCTAGTTGCGGATAAAAGATTTGTAGAGGTGAAGTGTGACTTCAAGGCGTCACAAACTACTCCCAAGCTGAAGGCAGAAGGTAGCAATGTGTTAAGGCAAGCCGCAACTACCTATACTCCCGCAATATTCAAGATGTTTCAGGAGCAAGTGCTTCGGACCCTGAACTATGACACATTTCTTTGTGATTCAAGTGATAAAGAGAAGAAGGTTTATACAGTAAAATTTCATGGAACGCAACGTGAGCATGTTGTCAGTTTTTATCCAAACGAAGAAAAAGTCAATTGCAGTTGCAAGAAGTTTGAATTTGCTGGAATCCTCTGCTCTCATTGCTTAAAGATACTTGATATTAATAATATCAAGCATATCCCTGAACAATATATATTGAAAAGATGGACAATTGATGCGAAAGTGCTAGAGATAACAAGCAATCGCAATCTGCACGAGGATCTAAAAGCAAGAATGTCGAACTTTTACAAGGACTTGTGCAGAATGTTTATCCACATAGCTGCTCGCGCCGCAGAGTCCGATGAAACATATGATATGGCTGCTAAATGCGCAGAGCAGCTAGCACGAGATGTGGAGCAAAGCTTGAAAATTAGAGTTGATCCAGACCCAAATCCGGATTTGGGTGAGTCCTCTGTTTCTCAAGGTATATAGTTACATACTATACTGCTAGTTGCATAGAGTATTTTCAAAGTAAGACTTACATTTAACTTTACGGTTGCAGGTCTGAACATCGACTCTACTAGAGTTTCAAAGCATAACGAGGGGCTTCACATGCCAAGAGGTATGAAGGTCAAGGAGAAGACTGTACGAGGATCAGCAAGACCCGTTGGTGGCTTGGAGAAAGCTAAAACAACAAAGAAAAAGAAGATAGATGATTCTTTACAACTACAACCTGAAATGCCTTTCGCAAATGAAATGCCCACGTATAACCCAATCTTAATGGTATAAGAAGTCTAAGTTTTTCGACTTTATCTCCTTTTCAAACTTCAGTGACGCTAAGCTTTCCTATTAATTTTCATAGTGTCAATTTGGAGAAAATATTGTACCAGGATCAGCAAGACCCGTTGGTGGCTCGGAGAAAGCAAAAACAAAGAAGAAAAAGAAGGCAGTCGATTCTTTACAACAACGACCTGAAATGCCTTTGACAAACCAAATGCCTGGGTATCTACCACAGTACAACCCAACCCAAATGGTATAAGAAGTGTACTTTTTAAACTATTTTTCATTTTCAATCACCTATGACCTAAGCTTTGCTATTTATCTGCATAGGTTCATCTGGGAGCTCCGCCAAATCATGTGTACCCCTATTTAGCACATTACAACTCAAGTCTGCAGCAATCCATTGGTATGTCGACCCCTACGATGATGCAAGGACAAAATATATTATTCTTCCAACAACAGACCCCTACCAGTGGTACTTCTACCCCTATGATGATGACAGGACAAAATCTACCATTCTTCCAACAACAGAATCCTACCATTGGTACCTCTAGCCCTACGATGATGCCGGAACAGAATCTGTCATTCTTTCAACAGCAGACTCCTACCAGTGGTACTTCTACCCCTATGATGATGTCCGGACAAAATCTATCATTTTTCCAGCAACAAAATCCTACCAGTGGTACCTCTACCCCGACGATGATGCCAGGAAAAAATCTACCATTCTCCGAACAACAAAAGCCAGCTTAATCAATGTTATAGATTTTTATTTCATGTACTTGTGCGCAATTCTATTAGAACCTATGAGTATACGACCATGGATTGAAGGAGACTATCTATATCAATCAGCAATTAATTGAATAAGCAATTTGTGACTATGATAAATATATAAATAGTATTATCTGTCATGTATTGAATTGGCTTGGTTAGCATCATGTACAAACTGTACTATTACCAACATCATAGATTTGTTTGTCTAACCTGACAAACAGACCAGTAGTCGATGACTATGGTAATGGAGCGCCACTGTCACCTGGATGAGGATCAATCCAACCATATGACTTTGCATGCATCGATCTAAGGAATAGTTTGTTCACTTAGTTGAACCGTGGCCTCATCCTGTATGCAAATATCACCATCAGCAGCTATATTAATTTCAGTTTATTTTCAACCAGTACACGAAACCATCAGTATTTTGTGCAATGAAAGATATTCCCATGTCCGAATCCACTGTGTTTGAACTATGTATTTTGTTGCCTCTAAAATTAAACATCTTTAAAGAAATATCAAATTGAGCACCTTCAGCACGCAGAAAACAGTGATAGAAACGAATTATCAACTAAAACTCAGCTAACTAGGTATCCAGGACATTTAGAAACTAATTTCGGTCTATAATTTTGCACTCACATAATTTGATCTTTTAACGAATCACTGCATGGAACAAATTAATTTGCAAGGCCCCGATGTGCATGTGCGCTCAATTGGTAGTAGCTAGTTGTTGACTTGGTCAGATGTGAACTGAATGGCAAAGAAACCAGAGGATACATCTGTATTCTGCACAAAACAGTAGAGAGGAGGGTGAAAGGGAGCGAGGGTGAGTTCCCGTACTGACCATGGCGCGCAGCAGGCGAGGTCGGCAGCTGCGTGAATGGTGTCGGGGCCCCGAAGACCCGCTGGATGGCGGCCGCCCTCGTCGCTCGCCGCGGTCTTCAGTGGCGGCACAACATCCACCACCACCACCTCCCCTATCCTGACCCGAGCTCCACCATGGCTGCCGACAACTCCAAGACCTGGCCTTTGGCGCGAGGAGGAATCAAGAGGGGGAGCCGGTCTAGCGACGGGAGAAGCCGCAATCTGAGACGGGCGCGGCGCCATAGGGAGAAAATTACACGATAGTACACATTTGGGGCGGTGGCGGCGGATTGGTACCACTTTTCGTAATTTTTATATGTCAGTATCATGTTTAGGGCAGTCTGTTACAAAATAGTCTAAACCATGTCTAATAGTGTATTGACGGTGTATCTGACCGTTGAGGCCAACCTGTCATGTGCTGACGTGGTATGTTCTTTTTCAAAGAGACCCTTATTTTTATTTAATCACGCATCAATCCTTTGTTTCCCCCTGTCAGGTGCTGACGTGGTATGTTCTTTTCCAAAGAGACCCTTATTTTTTATTTAATCACGCATCAATCCTTTGTTTCCCTAAAAAAAAGGTCCTGACGGAAAAAAAAATCACAACCACCTCGCTGCCACTGCGCTAGCGCATCTTTCACGTCGCTGCCACTGCGCTAGCACAACCACCTCGCTGCCACTGCGCTAGCGCATCTTTCACGTCGCTGCCACTGCGCTAGCACAACCACCTCGCTGCCACTGCGCTAGCGCATCTTTCACGTCGTTTTGCACGCCTTTGACCTTTTATATTTGGCTCGTTTCATCGTGCCAGAACAAAAAATCACACGCGCGCGGGGACACGATTCGAACCTGCGCGGTGCCGTTTCCAAAACGACGCACGCTGACCACTGCGTCACTACTGGGACTCGTTAAGGCAGCAGGCACATACTACCTTTTTATGCTATTACTATTGACATGTCCTGGCCTTTTTAACTGTTCCGTTTTTTTGTATATGTCTTTTTTTCGGATTTCTTTTATCTATTTTCAGATTTTAGGTATTCTTCGGGCCGTATGCAGTGTGCGTATCGTATATTGAAAAATTATACACATTATGGACAGTGACCATAATTATATAATATACCACGTACTAAAATTATGGTCACTGCATACTATTCAAAAATTATAGTCACCGCGTATAAATTGTATAATTATCTAATGTACAATATATGATGTGTATTTATAAAGATAAATACAATATGTATATTGTCAACATTGTTTCAATATACGATACACATACGGCATACGGCCGAAGAATACCCAAGACTAAAAAATATAAAAGAAATCCGAATAAAAAAACATATCAAAAAAAAATGGAAGAGTCCAAAAGGCTAAGACATGTCTAAAGTGTATAAAAACATATATGCTGTCTGTGTGAACATATATGTTTGTTTGTGTTTCCCTATGTACAAAAAGTTCACCGTATATTAAAAAGATGTGTATATTAAAATTTTCTTATTAAATGTTATACGATACTGAAAAAGGTTATACGATATTAAAAAAACGATCATCACATCATATAATTAAAAATATGTTCATTGCATCATATATTACAAAAGTGTATCGTATTTAAATAAAATGTTTGTCACATCGTTCAATATATATATATATAGAATATATTTTAACATACAATGATCTTATTTAAATATAAGATGAACATTTAAATATATGATGACATTTTTCCGTACTATAAAAATGTTCATCGCACACATACATTTTTTAATACACAATGTATATATATGTGTATAATTTTTTCTATATATGATACGCACACTGCGTACGGCCCGAAGAATACCCAAAATCTGAGAAAAGACAAAAAAGACACGCAAAAAAACACGAAAAAAAACAAGTACAAAAAGAAACGAAATAAACCAAACTATAAAACGAATTACGCGTGAACCATGACGCGATGCTGTAGCGCAATGGCAGGGTCGTTACGCTGCGAACCCGATGTCGCGGGTTCGAATCCTGGCACCGTGCTGGGCGCTTGGAATTTTTTTTTAAAAAAATTCCTGGCAGGGCCTTTTTTAGCTAACCAGGGATGGATGCGTGGGTAAGGGTCTTTTTTGGAAAAGAACATGCCACCTCAGTACCTGACAGGCGGGCCCTAATGGTCAGATACACAGTCAATACACAGTTATACATGGTTTAGACTATTTTGTAACAGACTGCCCCAAACATGGTACTGACATGTAAAAACGCTTGGAATTTTTTTTTTAAATATATTTCCTGGCAGGGCCTTTTTTAGCTAACCAGGGATGGATGCGTGGGTAAGGGTCTTTTTTGGAAAAGAACATGCCACCTCAGCACCTGACAGGCGGGCCCTAATGGTCAGATACACAGTCAATAAACAGTTATACGCGGTTTAGACTATTTTGTAACAGACTGCCCCAAACATGATACTGACATGTAAAAATTATGAAAAATGGTACCAATCCGTCACCACCGCCCCAATTGTGGTACTGTCGTGTAATTTTCTCCGCCATAGGCCATAGCTGCGGTGAGACAAGGCAGTCGACAGAAGCTTCAGCCCAACGCGGGCTTGCCGCGCTCCTCCTTTCACGCCGGTGGACCTCCCGCTGGAGGCCGTGACGACGGTATGGGGCGGTAGCAGATCCACTGGATGCCTCCGCTCGCCACGGTCGACTGTCGGCAGGGAAGGTGAAAGAGGAGGAACGAATACGTATTGGGGCAAACGGAAATACGAGAGGTTCGTGGTTTTTTTTTTTCCAGAAAAAAGGCACGCGGGGGAGGCAAACTGGCGCAGCCGTTAGATGAAGAATTAGCGAAGGGGAGTACGGATGGGAGCATGGGACGGGAGCAGGCAAGCCCCGTCCGAGATTCACCAGCCGAGCTGGTCTTGCGCCAGATAAGCTGGTCATGCTTGCGTTCCATGCGCCACCGACCTTGCATGGGCCATGCACGAGTCAGCCGCTCCTATCCATCCTCAGAAATAGGATCGGCTGGTAGTTTGTTAGCGTGTGCGTGCGTTGTATCTTCTCTCCCTCTCACATATGTACTCTCTTATATATGCTACCCCTGAGAGGATGAATACGAGTTATGTTTTGAGCTCAATCTAGTTATCCAACAATATGGACCTGTGGATAATCATGAACAGGATGTCGTTGAACATTTTTCTCAACATGACAAATCCTAACAAACAAGGCAACAATCTTCTAATCTTATTTATTTTTATTTGAGTACATCTTCTATTTAATCTTGATCAAATCATTAGAAACAGTCTTCTAAACTTAACTTCTCTGTGAGAACATGTTCTAATTAATGTTAATCAGCTGGCCATTGGGTGAAAGAAACGTGTGTTTACAGTTTTATGTTAACTTCTGCACATTTGGTATAAACTATAAACTGAAATCATATCGATGGTATTGTATGTTCAGCCGGAGGAAGCAGTGGAGACGATCAACCGCTGGGTGAAGAAGGCCACCAACAACCTCATCGACTCCATGATCTCACGCAGCGACATCACCGCTGACACCGACCTCGTGCTCGCCAACGCGGTCTACTTCAAGGGCAGCTGGCTCAATCCCTTCAACGTTTGCCACACGTCATCGGGCAAGTTCCACCGGCTTGACGGCAGCCACGTCGAGGCAGCGTTCATGTACGAGCTCAAGACCATGTCCATCTCGTGCATGGACGGCTTCAAGGTCCTCAAGCTCCCCTACGGCCCGGATGGGGAATATGAACCGGCGCCAGAGGGGCTTCCCTACAAGATTTACCGTGGCCCACGGGCCACCTCCGTCAAGACGCCTCTGGGCGACGACGCCACCCAGTTCTCCATGTTTGTCTTCCTACCGGACGAGCGCGACGGCATGGCCACCATGGTGGACGTGATCACCGCGGCACCTGGGTACCTCTACAGCGTCCTGCCCACGGAAACCAAGCTAGTCCAAATCAACCTCCCCAAGTTCGAGGTGTCATTGGACTGGGACCTTGGGAGTGACCTCCGTCGGCTGGGCCTCACGCTGCCCTTCTCGCGGAAGGCGGGCGACCTGCGAGGCATGTACAAGAAGGACGACGGGCGGCCGACCTTCCTGACCAAGGTTGCGCACAAGGCGATCATCAAGGTGAATGAGGAAGGGACCGAGGCGGCTGCGGTCATGACGGCCTTGCGTGGCGGCGGACCAATGCCGGACCATGTGGAGTTCATCGCCGACCATCCGTTCACGTTCATCATCATGGAGGAGCGGTCAGGGGTGATTGTGTTCGCCGGCCACGTCCTCGACCCTACCTGCAAGTGACCACGTCGAGATCCCAAGCGCAGGCTATTCCTTTTTTGCATACTGAACTTAAATCGACCGTATTAAGTTGTTTCTGAAATCTGAATTGATGGTGATGGGTCCTTTTGCTCTGCTCCTTGCTTTTTTTTTTCTTCGTTGATACTAGTAACTGGGGGTTACGTGTTAGGCAACAACATTACAGACCCAGCAAACACCGAGGTGAATGGGGTAAACACAGGCCGCCATTGGTACCCTTGTTATAATGTTACTGATCTGGTTCAGCTTGTGCTGAGGGTTCAGTTTTTCATACGGCGTCAAAATAGTAGTATCTGTATACGCATTAGGCAGGCAACACTGCACATGCAAATCCTTAGCAGCGTGTTTGGCTACAATGGAGAAAAGGGACTGGAAGTTTAGAGGTGGAATTTATCAGGAGATTAGGCATGGGAAGTTGGTTTTTAGTCTCAAACCCATGTTTATTGTATGTTGGGAATTAGCAGGAGGAATTTAACATCCCACCTGAATTAACAGGGAGAGAGCAGAGAAGAGATATGTAACAATCAGCCTCCTCAACTCCCTAACCTCCAACTAAACAATGGATTAAATGTCTCGTACCCCTCAATTTCTCATTTTATGCCACTAATTCCCTCCAACCAAGCAAAGCTATAGGTGTAGTATAAAGAAGGCAGGGTCAAAGATGTAACAATCCAACAGTGTTGGCGCACACAAAAGCATATGAACTCAACAAACACAATACATTTTCAGAAGAAAAAAAAACTGTCGGGGATATCGTGCGACATATGCCAGGGGGTGGCTTATCATGGATGGGGACAAGAGTACGTCGCCGGGCTCTAGAAGCGGGAGTGAGCGAGACCGCATACGCCTGCGAATCTTACCCAGGTTAGGGGCTCTCCTCGGAGATAACACCCCTAGTCCTGCTCTGCGGGGTCTCCGCATGATGACTATGATCAACAAAGTAGCTACAAGCTTGCTCCTTGAGCTGCTTCGGCTAGAGGAGGGAGAAGGGCAAGACTAGCTCTACTCCTCTCTCTACGTGTGTGTGTGTGAATGGCGTGGGTGCCGAACCCTTTGCATGGGTGAACCTGGGGGGTTTATATAAGCCTACCCCCCAGGGGTACAATGGTAATTCGGCCGGGTGTAGGACCCGGCCGTCAGCGTCTCTGGTCGCCAGCTTCTCCGCCGACCGCTGGGGCCTGCCGCCTGCGGGCTATGTTGACTGCTTTATACTGTAGCCTCGCCCCTGATGACGAAGGCTTTGTCGAGGGGAGCGTGGCTACAGTCCCGCCGCCTGACGGGTGCTCACTGTAGCCATACCCCGTCTCATCTGGTTGATGGCGCACGGGCTTCAAGGGGGAGAAGGGCCGCCTGCCAGGAATCGGCCCTCCCTTGTTGCCGCCTGCTTGAGGTTTGCCGCCTTCGGGTGGCTCACAGACAGGTAGGTGTTAGAAATATGCCCTAGAGGCAATAATAAAATGGTTATTATTATATTTCCTTGTTCATGATAATTGTCTATTGTTCATGCTATAATTGTATTAACCGGAAACCGTAATACATGTGTGAATACATAGACCACATCATCTCCCTAGTGAGCCTCTAGTTGACTAGCTCGTTGATCAATAGATGGTTGTGGTTTCCTGACCATGGACATTGGATGTCGTTGATAACGGGATCACATCATTAGGAGAATGATGTGATGGACAAGACCCAATCCTAAGCATAGCACTAGATCGTGTAGTTTGTCTGCTAAAGCTTTTCTAATGTCAAGTATCATTTCCTTAGACCATGAGATTGTGCAACTCCCGGATACCGTAGGAATGCTTTGGGTGTATCAAACGTCACAACGTAACTGGGTGACCATAAAGGTGCACTACAGGTATCTCCGAAAGTGTCTGTTGGGTTGGCACGAATCGAGACTGGGATTTGTCACTCCGTATGACAGAGAGGTATCTCTGGGCCCACTCGGTAATGCATCATCATAATGAGCTCAATGTGACTAAAGAGTTAGCCACGGGATCATGCGTTACGGAACGAGTAAAGAGACTTGCCGGTAACGAGATTGAACAAGGTATAGGGATACCGACGATCGAATCTTGGGCAAGTATCATACCGGTAGACAAAGAGAATTGTGTACGGGATTGATTGAATCCCCGACATCATGGTTCATCCGATGAGATCATCATGGAACATGTGGGAGCCAACATGGGTATCCAGATCCTGCTGTTGGTTATTGACCGGAGAGATGTCTCGGTCATGTCTACATGCCTCCCGAACCCGTAGGGTCTACACACTTAAGGTTCGATGACGCTAGGGTTATAGGGAAAGTTTGTACGTGGTTACCGAATGTTGTTCGGAGTCCCGGATGAGATCCCGGACGTCACGAGGAGTTTCGGAATGGTCCGGAGGTAAAGAATAATATATAGGAAGTGAGGTTTTGGTCACCGGAAGTGTTTCGGGCGTCACCGGTAATGTACCGGGACCACCGGAAGGGTTCCGGGGGTCCACCGGGTGGAGCCACAAGCCCCGGAGGCTTGCATGGGCCAAGAGTGGGAAGGGACCAGCCCCTGAATGGGCTGGTGCGCCTCCCACCAAGGCCCAAGGCGCAGCAAAAGGGGAGAAGGGGGAAACCCTAGGCGCAGATGGGCCTAAGGCCCACCCTAGGGCGCCCCCCCTCTCTCCCTCTCTTGGCCGCCTCCCTCCAACCCATCTAGGGCTGCCGCCCCCCCTAGGGTGGGAACCCTAGAGGGGGCGCACCCCCCTCCCCTCCTCCTATATATAGTGGGGTTTTTGGGGCTGCCAGGGACGAATCTCTCTCCCTCTTGGCACAGCCCTACCTCTCCACCTCCTTGTCTTTCGTAGTGCTTGGCGAAGCCCTGCTGGAGAACCACGCTGCTCCAACACCACCACGCCGTCGTGCTACTGCTGGAGTTGTCTTCCCCAACCTCTCCCTTCTCCTTGCTGGATGAAGGCGCGGGAGACGTCACCGGGCTGCACGTGTGTTGAACGCGGAGGCGCCGTTGTTCGGCGCTTAGATCGGAATCGACCGCGATCTGAATCGCTGCGTGTACGACTCCTCCAACCGCGTTCTTGCAACGCTTCTGCATCGTGATCTTCAAGGATATGAAGATGCACTCCTCTCTCTCTCGTTGCTAGTCTCTCCATAGATTGATCTTGGTGATGCGTAGGAATTTTTTTTGAATTATTACTACGTTCCCCAACAGTGGTATCAGAGCCAGGTTTATTCGTAGATTCTTTGCACGAGTAGAACACAAGTAGTTGTGGGCGATGATTTGTTCAATTTGCTTACCGTTACTAGTCCTATCTTGATTCGGCGGCATTGTGGGATGAAGCGGCCCGGACCGACCTTACATGTACGCTTACGTGAGACAGGTTCCACCGACTGACATGCACTTGATGCACAAGGTGGCTAGCGGGTGTCTGTCTCTCCCACTTTAGTCGGATCGGATTCGATGAAGAGGGTCCTTATGAAGGGTAAATAGCAATTGGCATATCACCGTTGTGGCTTTTGCGTAGGTAAGAAACGTTCTTGCTAGAAACCCATAGCAGCCACGTAAAACATGCAACAACAATTAGAGGACGTCTAACTTGTTTTTGCAGGGTATGCTATGTGATGTGATATGGCCAAAAGGATGTGATGAATTATATATGTGATGTATGAGATTAATCATGTTCTTGTAATAGGAATCACGACTTACATGTCGATGAATATGACAACCGGCAGGAGCCATAAGAGTTGTCTCAATTTATTGTATGACCTGCGTGTCAATGTAAAGGCCATGTAATTACTTTACTTTATTGCTAACCGTTAGCCATAGTAGTAGAAGTATTAGTTGGCGAGACAACTTCATGAAGACACGATGATGGAGATCATGGTGTCATGCCGGTGACGATGGTGACCATGCCGCGCCTCGAAGATGGAGATCAAAAGCGCAAGATGATATTGGTCATATCATGTCACTTTATGATTTGCATGTGATGTTTATCATGTTTACATCTTATTTGCTTAGAACGACGGTAGCATAGATAAGATGATCCCTCACTAAAATTTCAAGAAATGTGTTCCCCCTAACTGTGCACCGTTGCGAAGGTTCGTTGTTTCGAAGCACCACATGATGATCGGGTGTGATAGATTCTAACGTTCGCATACAACGGGTGTAAGCCAGATTTACACATGCGAAACACTTAGGTTGACTTGACGAGCCTAGCATGTACAGACATGGCCTCGGAACACGAGAGACCGAAAGGTCGAACATGAGTCGTGTAGTAGATGCGATCAACATGGAGATGTTCACCGTTGATGACTAGTCCGTCTCACGTGATGATCGGACACGGCCTAGTTGATTCGGATCATGTATCACTTGGATGACTAGAGGGATGTCTATCTGAGTGGGAGTTCATTAAATGAACTTGATTATCATGAACATAGTCAAAGTGTCTTTGCAAATTATGTTGTAGATAGCTCGCGCTGTAGCTCCCTTGTTTTATTGATACGTTCCTAGAGAAAAGTAAGTTGAAAGATGATGGTAGCAATAATGCGGACCGGGTCCGTGGTCTGAGGATTGTCCTCATTACTGCATAGAAGGCTTATGTCCTTAATGCACCGCTCGATGCGCCACCCCCTCAAGCGTCGTCTGTAGATGTTTTGAACATCTGACATGCACGTTCTGATGACTACTTGATGGTTCAGTGCGTCATGCATTACGGCTTAGAATTGAGACTCCAAAACGTTTTGAATGTCACGGAACATATGAGATGTTCTAAGAGCTGAAATTGGGATTTCAGGCTCATGCCCGCGTTGAGAGGTATGAGACTCCAACAAGATTCTTTGCCTGCAAGATGAAGGAGAATAGCTCAATCAGTGAGCATGTGCTCAGATTGTCTGAGTACTACGATCACTTGAATCGAGTGGGAGTTAATCTTCCAAATAAGATAGTGATTAATATAGTTCTCCAAGTCACTGCCACCTAGCTACTAGAGCTTCGTGATGAACTATAACATGCCAGGGATGGATAAGATGATCCCTGAGCTGTTCGCGATGTTTGACACTGCGAAGGTAGAAATCAAGAAGGAGCATCAAGTGTTGATGGTTAGTAAAACCACTAGTTTCACAAAGGGCAAGGGCAAGAAGGGAAACTTCATGGATGGCAAGTCAGTTGTTGCTCCAGTGAAGAAACCCAAGGTTGAACCCAAACCTGAGACTAGGTGCTTCTGTTATGAGGAGAACGGTCGCTGAAGTGGAACAACCCTAGATACTTGGTAGATAAGAAAGCTGGCAACGTCGACAGAAGTATATTTGATATACGTGTTATTGATGTGTACCTTGCTAGTACTCATAGTAGCACCTGGGTATTGGATACCGGTTCGGTTGCTAAATGTTAGTAACTCGAAATAAAAGCTATGGAATAAACGGAGGCTAGCTAAGGGTGAGGTGACGATGTGTGTTGGAAGTGTTTCCAAGGTTGATGTGATCACCATCGCACACTCTCTCGGGATTAGGGATGAACCTAAATAAATGTTATTTGGTGTTTGTGTTGAGCATGAACGTGATTAGATCGTGTTTATTGCAATACGGTTATTCATTTAAGTTAGAGAATAATGGTTATTCTGTTTACATGAATAATACCTTCAATGGTCATGCACCCAATGTGAATGGTTTATTGAATCTCGATCGTAGTAATACACATGTTCATAAAAGATGCAAAATTAATAATGATAGTACCACATACTTGTGGCACTGTCACTAAAGGTCATATTGGTGTAAAGCGCATGAAGAAACTCCATGCTGATGGATCTTTGGACTCACTCGATTTCGAATCGGTTGCGACATGCGTACCATGCCTCTTAGGCAAGATGACTGAGACCCCGTTTCCGGTATGATGGAGCGGGCTAGTAACTTATTGGAGAAAATACATGTTGATGTATGCGGTCCAATGAGTGTTTTAGCATGCAGTGGATATCGTTATTTTCTTACCTTCAGTGATGACTTGAGTGGATATGAGTATATTTACTTAATGAAACACAAGTCTAAAACGTTTGAAAAGTTCAAACAAATTCAGAGTGAAGTCTAAGATCATCGTGACAAGAAGATAAAAATGTCTACGATATGATCGTGGAGGTGAATATCTGAGTTACAAGTTTTGTATACAACTTAAGACAATGTGAAAGTTGTTTCACAACTCACGCCACCTGGAACACCATAGTGTGATGGTGTGTCCGAACGTCGTAGTCGTACTCTATTGGATATGGTGCGTACTATGATGTCTCTTATCGATTTGCCACTATCGTTTTGGGGTTAAGCATTAGAGACAACAACATTCACTTTAAATAGGGCACCATCTAATTCCGTTGAGATGACACCATATGGTTTGGCAGAAACCTAAGCTGTCATTTCTCAGAGTTTGGGAATACGACGCTTATGTCTGATAAGCTCGAACCCAAAGCGGAAATATGCATCTTCATAGAATACCCTAAGGAAACATTTGGGTATGCCTTCTATCTCAGATCCGAGGGCAAAGTATTTGTTGCTAAAAATGGGTCCTTTCTCAAGAAAAGGTTTCTCTCGAAAGAATTGAGTGGGAGGAAGATAGAACTTGATGAGGTTGTTGAACCTTTGTTTCAACTAAAGAGTAGCGCATCACAGAAAGATGTTTCTGTGGAGCCTACATCAGTTGAAGAGGAAGTTAATGGTGATGATCATGAAGCTTCGGATCAAGTTACTATCGAACTTTGTAGGTCGACAAAGACGCGTACTGCTCCTGAGTGGTACGGCAACCCTGTCTTGGAGGTCATGTTGTTGGATAACAACGAACCTACAAACTATGGAGAAGCGATGATGGGCCCGGATTCCAACAAATGGTTAGAGGCCATGAAATCCGAGAAAGGATCCATGTATGAAAACCAAGTATGGACTTTGGTAGACTTGCCCGTTGAATGGCAGGTCGTTGAGTACAAATGGACCTTTAAGAAGAAGACAGACACTGATGGTAAATGTTACCATTTATAAAGCTCGACTTGCCGCAAATTAAGTTTCTGACAAGTTCAAGGAGTTGACTACGATGAGACATTCTCACCCGTAGCGATGCTAAAGTCTGTTGGAATTATGTTAGCAGTTGCTGCATTTTTCGATTATGAAATCTGGCAGATGGATTTCAAAACATAGTTCCCTTGAGGAAAGGTTGTATGTGATACAACCAGAAGGTTTTGTCGATCCTAAGGATTCTAAAAGGTATGCAAGCTCCAGCAATCCTTCGATGGACAGGAGCAAGCATCTTGGAGTTGGAATATACGCTTTGATGAGGTGATCAAAGTTTTTGAGTTTATACAAAGTTTATGAGAAACTCGTATTGACAAGAAAGTGAGATGGAGCACTATAGAATTTCTGATGAGTATATGTGGATGACATATTGTTGATCGGAAATGATGTAGAATTTCTGGAAAGCATAAATGGTTGTTTGAAAAGAGTTTTTCAAAGGAAGACCTGGATAAAGCTACCTAATTGATGGGCATCAAGATCTATAGAGATAGATCAAGATGCTTGATGAGACTTTCAATGAGTACATACCTAGACAAGATTTTGAAAGAGTTCAAAATTGATCAGTCAAAGAAGGAGTTCTTACCTGATTTGTAAGGTGTGGAGTTGAGTGAAACTCAAAGCTCGACCACGGCAGAAGAAAGAGATAGGACGAAGGTCGTCCCCTATGCTTTATCCATAGGCTCTGTATAATATGCCATGCTGTGTACCGCACCTGTGTGTGCCTTGCCATGAGTCTGTCAAGGGGTACGAGAGTGATCCAGGAATGGATCACTGGACAGTGGTCAAGATTATCCTTAGTAACTAGAGGACTAAGGAAATATTTCTCGATTATGGAGGTGATAAAGAGTTTGTCGTAAAGGGTTACGTCGATGCAAGCTTTAACACCAATCCGGATGACTCTGAGTAGCAATCCGGATACGTATAGTGGAGCAGCCATTTGGAATAGCTCCAAGTGGAGTGTGGTAGCAGTGTCTACAGTATGACATAGAGATTTGCAAAGTACACATGGATCTGAATGTCGCAGACCCGTTGACTAAAGACCTCTCTCACATGCAAAGCATGATCGAACCCCGGAACTCACTGGGTGTTAGATTCATAACAATGTAAATCACATAGTGATGTGAACTAGATTATTGACTCTAGTGCAAGTGGGAGACTGTTAGAAATATGCCCTAGAGGCAATAATAAAATGGTTATTATTATATTTCCTTGTTCATGATAATTGTTTATTGTTCATGCTATAATTGTATTAACCGGAAACCGTAATACATGTGTGAATACATAGACCACAGCATGTCCCTAGTGAGCCTCTAGTTGACTAGCTCGTTGATCAATAGATGGTTGTGGTTTCCTGACCATGGACATTGGATGTCGTTGATAACGGGATCACATCATTAGGAGAATGATGTGATGGACAAGACCCAATCCTAAGCATATCACTAGATCGTGTAGTTCGTCTGCTAAAGCTTTTCTAATGTCAAGTATCATTTCCTTAGACCATGAGATTGTGCAACTCCCGGATACCGTAGGAATGCTTTGGGTGTATCAAACGTCACAACGTAACTGGGTGACCATAAAGGTGCACTACAGGTATCTCCGAAAGTGTCTGTTGGGTTGGCACGAATCGAGACTGGGATTTGTCACTCCGTATGACGGAGAGGTATCTCTGGGCCCACTCGGTAATGCATCATCATAATGAGCTCAATGTGACTAAAGAGTTAGCCACGGGATCATGCGTTACGGAACGAGTAAAGAGACTTGCCGGTAACAAGATTGAACAAGGTATAGGGATACCGACGATCGAATCTCGGGCAAGTATCATACCGGTAGACAAAGGGAATTGTGTACGGGATTGATTGAATCCCCGACATCGTGGTTCATCCGATGAGATCATCGTGGAACATGTGGGAGCCAACATGGGTATCCAGATCCCGCTGTTGGTTATTGACCGGAGAGATGTCTCGGTCATGTCTACATGCCTCCCGAACCCGTAGGGTCTACACACTTAATGTTCGATGACGCTAGGGTTATAGGGAAAGTTTGTACGTGGTTACCGAATGTTGTTCGGAGTCCCGGATGAGATCCCGGACGTCACGAGGAGTTCTGGAATGGTCCGGAGGTAAATAATAATATATAGGAAGTGAGGTTTTGGTCACCGGAAGTGTTTCGGGCGTCACCGGTAATGTACCGGGACCACCGGAAGGGTTCCGGGGGTCCACCGGGTGGAGCCACAAGCCCCGGAGGCTTGCATGGGCCAAGAGTGGGAAGGGACCAGCCCCTGAGTGGGCTGGTGCGCCTCCCACCAAGGCCCAAGGCGCAGCAAAAGGGGAGAAGTGGGAAACCCTAGGCGCAAATGGGCCTAAGGCCCACCCTAGCCCCCCCCCCTCTCTCCCCATCTTGGCCGCCCCCCTCCAACCCATCTAGGGCTGCCGCCCCCCCTAGGGTGGGAACCCTAGAGGGGGCGCACCCCCTCCCCTCCTCCTATGTATAGTGGGGGTTTTGGGGCTGCCAGGGATGAATCTCTCTCCCTCTTGGCGCAGCCCTACCTCTCCACCTCCTCGTCTTTCGTAGTGCTTGGCGAAGCCCTGCTAGAGAACCACGCTGCTCCAACACCACCACGCCGTCGTGCTGCTGCTGGAGTTGTCTTCCCCAACCTCTCCCTCCTCCTTGCTGGATCAAGGCGCGGGAGACGTCACCGGGCTGCACGTGTGTTGAACGCGGAGGCGTCGTTGTTCGGCGCTTAGATCGGAATCGACCGCGATCTGAATCGCTGCGTGTACGACTCCTCCAACCGCATTCTTGCAACGCTTCCGCATCACGATCTTCAAGGGTATGAAGATGCACTCCTCTCTCTCTCGTTGCTAGTCTCTCCATAGATTTATCTTGGTGATGCGTAGGAATTTTTTTTGAATTATTACTACGTTCCCCAACAGTAGGGCCCGCCGCCTACGCGCTGTACTGACCGTCCGTTGTGGGAGCGTGGCTCCCTCTGGCGCTAGTGATGTCACGGATTGCGTGGCTACAGTGTCGCGCTTGACGGGGGGTGTCCGCCCAGTACACAGCTCTGCGGCCAAGTCCCATCCTGGGTTCGGGGGTGGCAGGCCGCACTGTAGCCATGCCTTGTCTTGTCGTGGTAATGTGGTGCTAACTTCGAGGGGGCGAGGGGCCGTCTGCCAGGAGTCGGCCCCCTTGCGGCCGCCTTCCGTGGTCTTGCCGCTTCCTAGCAGCCGGCCCTTTGGACCAGCCGGCCCAAGAAGGCGGTCATGCTTCCAGAGGGTGTGAGGGGCGCGGTCGGCCCCGATGTCTTGAAATACCATGGGGGGCTGATGTGGCTACCCATGGTTATTTACTCCGACAGTAGTCCCCGAAGCTGGTGGGGCACCGCGGCTGAAAAACAAGGAGCCTCAGCAGCTTCCTACTCTGAGTGGTCTGGTAGTTGGGCTTCGTCCGTCTTCTGGAGAGGCCGATTGCCAGGAGCCGGCCAAGGCCAGGCCGGCCGCCTGGCGAATTCAAATCGTCGTGGCGGAGGCCGGGTTAGGTGCCAGCCGGGCGACAGGCTTGCCGCCCGTGGCTCGCCCGCCACGCGGCGCCAGCAGGCCAGGCCGGCCTGCCAGCCCGCGTGCGCGACGAGACATCGCCGCAGGCCTGGGCCCGCCACTACAGGGCCTCGGCACACGTGCGGATCCGCTGCGGCCGAGGCGGGCGGTTGCGATTCTCGGTTGCGATTAATACACGCCATCATGGCGCTGTAATTGCGGGGTCATGGGGGGAGTGGGCGCAATTAATCTTGCGCCCCCCATGTCCCGCCCCCTCGGCTCCGCCGCCAGAGGGCTATAAGTAGGGGGAGGACAGGGCGGTAGAGCGCACGCGCGCCCTCCTCTCCCTTCTCTTTGCTTTTCTCCTTCCTATTCTTCTTGCTGTTGCCGCGGCCTTTCCTCTCGTCGGAGTGCTGCCGCAGCCCGCCGTTGCCGGACCTCCTCGCGCCGCAGCCACCTTGCGCCCCCGCCGAGCACGGAGCCCATGGCGCAAAGCGGCCGCTCGGGCGACTGGGACGGCTACAATGTCCACGACGGGCACTTGGAGTTCCTCCGCCAGACGCGGCGGCTCCCCCATGCATCGAACGTCAAGGTGCGTGCCCCCCCCCGAAAGGGAGATCTCGCCGGCGCCGGAAGGCGGCGAGCGCGTCGTCTTCCGGTCACATGTCCTCCGCGGCTTCGGCCTTCCGGCGAGCGACATCCTTCGCTCGTTTTTGGACTTCTACGGAGTGCAGCCCCACCATCTCACTCCGAATACGGTGGTGCTGCTCTCTGCCTTCGTCACCCTGTGCGAGGGCTACCTCGGCACGCTTCCCACACTTGAGCTGTGGGGAGAGTTTTTCTATCTCAAGCTCGGCACCGTCGCCAAGAACGAGGCGGCCCAGTGCGGAGCCTGCGTCGTGGTGCGGCGCACAGGATCCGGGGTCCGCTTCCCGGCTCTCGCCCTGCTGCAGTCGGCCAAACTGTGGCAGAAGTCGTACTTCTACGTAGAGAATATCCACTCGACGCAGGACTACGTCAAGCTGCCGGCCTACGCAGCCGGCCCGCCTGTCGAGCCTCGCACCAACTGGAAGTTCCGGCCGAGAACCCTGTCGGTCGCGTGCTCCACCGCGCTCCTCCGCCTCCAGGAGATGACGGCGTCGGAGGGCCTCAAGGCCTCAGACCTGCTGGCCGCGTTCGTGAAGCGCCGAGTGCTGCCCCTCCAAGCCTGGCCTCACTTGATCAGCGACATGAGTGGGCGCCGGGACCCGTGCCGGATGTCCACCAAGGTGATGTCGTACATGGAGGTGGTCCGCATGGTGAACTTCTTCTTCGACTGCAAGCTGTCGGAGACGGAGTGGCAATTCGGCAAGCCGCCGTACAGCCGGGCCAACCCGCCGCCTCCGGTACGTCTCCTTATTCTTTTTTCCTTTGTTCGTCCGGGTTCTTTCTTGCCGCCTGACCAGTCGGTCCTGGTGCAGTGCTTCCTAGGCCAGACGGCCACTGACACGCCGGCCCCGGGTCACCAGTACATGGCGGACCGGTCGGTGAGTGACGTGGATGACCCCGACTTGGGGGCGGCCGCTCAGGAGGAGGACGACGCCACAGGCGGTGGCGGCGAGGGAGCAGACGGCTCCTTAGGAGGCGGCCTCGGGGATTGGCCGGATGACGACGAGGAGGACGAAGAGCCGCGCCGTGCCCATGGCGCCGACAGGGCGGGCATCAGCTCCTCGGCCGCGCCGACCGCAGCAGCCGGCGCACCGAAGCGCCGGGCCGACGTCGGGTTGTTCGGCAGCTGGCCCAAGAAGGCCAGGACCTCGGCCGCCGCGACCAAGCGGCAAGAGGCTGCCACGAAGGCGGCCCTCTTCCAGAAGGCCCCAAAGCGGCTCCCGCTGGTGTCCGCGTAAGTGCCTTGTCCTTTCCTGCATCTTGCTTTGTGTTTGCTTTTCTTCTATCTTTGCGATCTTTTTACTCTCTTCCTCCCTTGGCGCGCAGCGCCCCACTTTCCTTGTCGCGAGCCCCGTCCGGCTCGGTGATCGGGGCGGCAGATGACGTCGCGGGCCCCCACCGCATGGATCCGCTCGCCGCCCTCCAGGAGGCGACGGAGAAGAACGCGCGGGAGGCGCGAGAGGAGCGGGAAGCTGCAGCCCGGGAGAAGGCGGAGGCTGACGCGGCGGCCAAGGCCTAGGCCGACACCGCGGCCAAGGAGCAGGCGGACACGGCCGCCAAGGCGCAGGCGGAGGAGACGTCCCGCAGCCGGGCCCCGGAGTCCACCGGTCCGCAATCTGCGGAGCCTGTGGTACTGGAGGTCCAGGCTTCGACTAGAGGGGCCGGTGATAACCAGCCGGTCCAAGAGAGGGGAGGGGACCCTGTTATCCCGAAGGCGGAGGTGCCCCCGTGCACGCCGGCTGCTGACGCCCAGGGCAGTCGTCTTGACGCGTCGCTGGTGCCGCCAGCTAGCGGCGAGTTGATGGTGGGTCCGACTCCTGCAACCCGTATCCTGGTGCGTCGGCGTGCGGGGAGGGCGGCCTCAGCACCGCGGCCGTTGGAGGTCGGGGCCGCTAGCTCGTCGGCCCCCGACGCCGAGGCTACCAGCGCCGCCCCACCGGGTTGGACGTCTGGGGGTGGTACGGGTGTTTTGAACGCGGCCTCGCAGGAAGTCCTGACCTGGTTCAACGCCCAAGGCGCCGCTCTCCAACAGTACACACAGGAGTTCCTGGCGACGCGGGCGGCCGTACGGGTACGTTTCTTATTTTCGTTTCTTTGTAATCTTCCGTGGGGGCGCGCCAGCGCACCCACTGGGTGTAGCCGCCGAATTCCGGGCCGGCTGCTGAGCAGGCGGCTCGGAACTTCAGGTCGAGCTCCGAGTACTGACTCGTTACCTTCTTCTGTTGTCTTTGTTGCAGGATTACCACAACATCCGTGCGGCCGCCTACAACTCTCAGCTCCAGGAGCTGACCAAGCGGACCGCTGATCTGACGGAGAGCCGAAGTAAGTACTTGGTCTTCTTCCTTGTGGGGGCGCGTCAGCGCACCCGCTGGGTGTAGTCCCCGAGATTCAGGCCAACTGATGAGCAGTCAGGCCGGATCTCCCAGCAACTACTTTCCATTGGTGTTGATGGTTTTCTTTTTTCTTCCTTTTTGGCAGAGGCCGCCGCAGATCTGCGGCAGCGCCTGGGCGAGGCCGAGTCCGTGCTCCACACCAAGGAGCAGGAGCGCAGCCAGGCGGCCCAGGAATGCGACCGCCTGGCCAAGGAGCTGGCGGACCAGGCGGAGCGGCACAAGGCGGAGCTCCAGAAGCTGAAGGAGGAGGAAGACTCCCTCAAGGCCGAGTTCGAGATTCAACGCTCGAACTGGGCCGAGAAGGAGAGACTCCTAACCGACGGCTACGGTGAGATCGAGGACATGATTGATGGTAAGTTACTTCTTCTTTTGAACAGCCGTCGCCTGCAGCAGGAGTCGGCCTCTAGCTTCTAATCTTTGATCTTCTTCTTGTGCATAATACTTTCCCGGTCACTCCGTCGCCATCAGCCAGGCCATCGAGGCGCATCGCGACATGCGGAGGAAAGCGGGCGCGGACATTGCGCCCAACGCGCCCCGGAATCTCGGCGAGCAGCTTCTGGCCGTCAAGACGCGCCTGCAGCCGGCTCACAGGATGCTTCGTCGCCTGCAGCGCGCCGGGGCTCAGGTGTTGGCCGCCTTTTGTCCTGACGCTCAAATTCCACGCACCCCCAGTCGGACTGCCGACTGGCTAGAGGTAGCGGTCGGCCGCTTCAAGGCTTGGAAGGGCGCCGCGGCTCGGGCGGGTGCGCGGACGGCCTTGCAGTTCGCCAAGGCGTGGTATCCTGGGCTGGACCTGGCCCAGCTGGCCACCTTCCGTCAGGAGGCCGGACCGAAGCTGGCGGCGGTGGGCCCTGCGCTTACTCAACGCGCGGCAGCGATCGCTGAGTACGCCGACACCACCGTTTTCATCCCTGAGCTGGACGAGGAAGGCGCTGAGGTGCCGCGCGACTGGTTCAGGCTGAACCCGGGGGATGCGGGGGACTCGGCGGAAGAGATCACCTCCAGCGACGAGGGCGAGGACGAAGAGGACGAGGACAGCGAAGACGACGCACCGGACGACGGAGCGGACAGCCGGCCTCAGCCCGACCAAGCCTCGACCAATGAGCCGCGTGCTACCGCACTGACTGCTGCCGGGGGCGATCGGGCCGAGACCCTTCAGTCGGCCGCTCCACCATCTGGCGCCGCCGCCTCTGCCAACCCGTCGGACCCACCTGCTGCTCCCTTGGCCTAGATGGCCACTTTATCTTATCTTTCCTGTTCTTGTAATCTTTTGAACAAGTATGTTAAATTCGCGCAATTCCACCCGCTGGGGGTGTATTCAAACTTTGTTGAATGCTGGCTATGAGCTCTGCTATGTAAATTAACTTTATTCGCACAAGTTGTGCTCTGCCGGGTTCTGACTTTGCCTTGTTTTTCTGTTCTTTTTTTTGGCTTTTTCCTTTGCCGCCTTCCTTTGGCTACCGCCCTGCCAGCCGAACAGCCGCTCTGCGGTCTGTGGCTGGGTCCGGTGCTTGGCCGTTTAGGAAGACAAGTACTTTGGCTGTTTTAGAACGTAGCAAGTCAAGTGAGAAGCCAGCCGGCCGGCTGCTCAGCAGCCGGAGGGTGAGGCGAGGAGCCGACTTAGCCTATGTTAATGCTTTTTTCCAAAGTCATTTTTCATGTGGACACCGTTTCCTGCCTTTAGCTCTTGCCAGCCGGACAGTCGCTCTGCGAGCTGCGGCTTAAGGCAAGAGAGGGCTTAGATGTCGGCACACTACTTGTCCGACTGCAGGTGGCACCAACATAGGACAAGGCGGCGAGCCCCCGGGCCGACTGGTCGGAACCCGGTGCCAGGCGGAGGAATGAAACAACACATTCTCAGGCATAAACTTATCGTACAGATAAAAAGGGTAGTCCCCGAGTGCTCCTCGAGGGACCCGATGCCTGCACTCTTAATATGAAAGGTAGCATGGTACATACTGCATTAGCTGTAAAATCTTCGGAGGAGATTTGTGTTCCATGGGCGCTCCGTTTCCTTGCCGGAATCGTCCCTCTTGCGTGCCCTGGGCTTCTGCGCGTCGATGAGGTAGTAGGAGTCGTTGCCCAAGGCTTTGCTGATGATGAAGGGTCCTTCCCAAGGGGCCGAGAGCTTGTGCTGGCCGGCTGTTCGCTGGATCAGCCGGAGCACAAGGCCCCCCTCTTGGAAAGATCGTGGCTTGACCTTCCGGCTATGGTAGCGGCGTAGGGCCTACTGGTAGATGGCGGACCGGCTGAGTGCCAGCAGCCGGCCTTCTTCCAGCAGGTCGACGCCGTCTTCTCGTGCCTCCCTTGCCTCTGCCTCTGTGTACATGGTGACGCGAGGTGAGTCAAACTCGATGTCAGTTGGGATGACAGCCTCGCCCCCGTACATGAGGAAGAAGGGAGTGAAGCCGGTCGATTTGTTCGGCGTGGTCCGGAGACTCCAGAGAACGGCCGGTAGCTCCTCGATCCAGTAGCTGGCCGAGTGCTCCAGCGGCTCGACCAGTCGGGGCTTGATGCCAGACAAGATGAGGCCGTTTGCTCGCTCGACTTGGCCGTTTGACTGCGGATGGGCAATGGACGCTAAGTCCAGTCGGATGCCCTGCGTCGCGCAGAAACGGGCCAAGGCGCCTTTGGCAAAGTTTGTGCCATTGTCGGTGATGATGCTGTGCGGTATGCCGTACCGGACGGTGATATCAGTGATGAAGGTCACCGCAGTTGGACCGTTCAGCTTCTTAATTGGCTTTGCTTCAATCCACTTGGTGAATTTATCCACGGCGACCAGCAGATGGGTCATGCTGCCGCGTGTCGTTTTGAACAGGCCCACCATGTCCAGCCCCCAGACGGCAATGGCCAAGTGAGGGGGATGGTCTTGAGTGCAGAGGCCGGCAGGTGTTGCTTGGAGCCGAATTTCTGGAACCCTTTGCACTTCTTGACCAAGTCCTTGGCGTCGTCCAAAGCAGTCGGCCAGAAGAATCCATGGCGGAAAGCTTTGGCGACAAGGGATCTGGAGGCCGCGTGGTGGCCGCATTCGCCTTGATGGATGTCTTTGAGGATTGCCTTGCCTTTTTCTGGCTCAACGCAGCGCTGGAAGACGCCAGTCACGCTGCATCTGACAAGCTCTCTGTTCACTATTGTGTATGCTGCTACCCGGCGTTGCACTTGCCGGGCCAAGGTCTCGTCGGCTGGTAGCTCTCCGCTTACCAGGAAGTTGAGGATGGGCTGCGCCCATGACGGTGCTTCGACCACTGTCATCACGGCCACTGGAACCAGGGCGGTTGGGTTGGGAGGAGGCGGGTTGGAGTGAGCCATCGCTTGTTGTGTCGGTGAAGACCCCGGGCCGACTGCTGCAGCCCCCGGGCTGGGTGCGACTGCTGCAGTCCCCGAGCCGTCTGTCGACGTCCCTGGGCCGACTACCATAGCCCCCGGGCTGGGTTCTGAAGTCCTCGGGCCAGGTGCGACTACTGCAGTCCCCTAGCCGCCTGCCGAAGTCCCCAGGTTGGCTGTTGTAGCCCCCGAGTCGGATCCGACTGTTCCGGGAGCAGCCGGCACGAAGATGGACTCTGATTCCAGCGAAGGCTTGATAGACGACTTGCGGAGGCATTGGAGGGAAACGCCGGCTGGTATCGCTTGGCGGGTGGAGCCGATCCGTGCCAGGGCATCAGCTT
Organism: Thinopyrum elongatum; assembly: GCA_011799875.1. NCBI lineage: Eukaryota > Viridiplantae > Streptophyta > Magnoliopsida > Poales > Poaceae > Thinopyrum > Thinopyrum elongatum. The sequence goes on from CM022297.1 coordinate 117,203,726, forward strand.
GCTCGTTCTCGGCTCATGGCACGTGAAGGAACTCGCACCCGTCAGAGTATCCACTGATCTGCTGGATGAGGAAGCGGTAGCTCGCCATGTTTGCATCCTTGGCATCCCAGTCGCCAGATGACTGCTGGACTACCAAGTCCAAGTCGCCGTAGCACGGAATCCGGCGTATGCCAATCTCTTTGGCCAGTCGGAGTCGGTGTACGAGCGCCTCGTACTCGGCCATGTTGTTGGAGGCGGCAAAGTGAAGTTGCAACGTGTACTTGAGCTTGTCGCCTTTAGGAGAGGTGAGGACGATGCCGGCTCCCAGACTGGTGCGCATCTTTGAGCCATCAAAGTGCATTCGCCAATGGGTGGAATCCGGCGCCGGTGGCAGGTACTGGGTCTCGGCCCAGTCGACGAGGAAGTCGGCCAGCGCTTGGGACTTGATGGCGGTGCGGGGCTGGTAGAGGATGGTGTGGGAAGCTAGCTCGATGGCCCACTTGGCCACCCGGCCTGATGCATCTCTGTTGCCCATGATCTCGACAAGTGGGGCAGTGCAGACAACCGTGATGGAGTGCTCTTGAAAGTACTGCTTGAGCTTCTTGGCGGCAAAGTATACGCCATAGCACATCTTCTGGTAATGGGGGTAATTCTGCTTGGAGGCCGACGGCACTTCACTCAAGTAGTAGACGGGCCTCTGGACCGACTGTGCCTTGCCGTCCTCCGGGCACTCGACCACAATGACAGTGCTGACCACCCGGTTGGTGGCGGCGATGTAGATGAACATGGGCTCCTTAGCAGCCAGAGCCGCCAGGACAGGCGGCGTAGTCAGCATTTTCTTGAGCAGGAGGAAGGCCTCGTCCGCCTTGTCGTTCCACTCGAAGTGAGTGGTTTTCTTCATTAGCTGGTACAGGGGAAGAGCCTTCTCGCCCAGCCGACTGATGAAACGGCTGAGGGATGCCAAGCACCCGGTGAACTTCTGGATGTCTCGCAGCCGGGCGGGCCTCTCCATCCGCTCAATGGCCTTGATCTTCACAGGGTTGCACTCGATGCCGCGTTCTAAGACAAGGAAACCAAGGAGCTGGCCGGTTGGGACTCCAAAGACACACTTTTTTGGGTTTAGCTTGATTTGAAAATGGCGCAGATTATCGAAGGTCTCCTTGAGATCCTCCAGGAGGGTACCATGCTTCTCCGTCTTCACCACAATGTCGTCTACGTAGACGTGGGCATTTCTACCGAGTTGCTTGAGGAGGCACTTCTGCATGCAACGCTGAAATGTGGCACCGACATTTCTCAGGCCGAATGTCATGGTCAAGTAGCAGAAGGCTCCGAATGGTGTGATGAAGGCGGTCTTCAGCCGATCGGCCGGGTTCAGCTTGATCTGGTGGTAGCCGGAGTAGGCATCCAAAAAACTCAACAGCTCGCATCCGGCTGTGGAGTCAATCACTTGGTCTATCCAAGGCAGAGCAAACGGATCTTTGGGGCAAGCTTTGTTGAGGCTGGTGTAATCAATGCACATGCGCCACTTGTTGTTCTTCTTCAGTACAAGGACTGGGTTGGCAAGCCATTCTGGAAAGAACACTTCCATGATGAAGCCGGCCGCCAGAAGCCGGGCGATCTCTTCGCCAACGATTCTTCTCTTCTCTTCTGACAGGCGGCGGAGGGGTTGCTTAACTGGTTTTGCATCTGATTTGACATGTAGCTTGTGCTCGGCGAAATCCGTCGGAACGCCCGGCATGTCCTTGGGAGACCATGCGAAGATGTCCCGATTCTCACGGAGGAAATCGACGAGCTTGCTTTCCTATTTACTGTCGAGGTGGGCCCCCACGACAGCGAATCTCTCCGGGTGCTCAGGGTCCAAGGGAATCTTCTTGGTTTCTTTGGCTGGCTGGAAGGAGCCCTAGGCCTCTGACTCCTTGGGATCCGGTGACAGGTCCGGCTTCTTGCTGGCCATGGCCACAACCCGGTCAAGGAGCCGCCTTTCCGCAGCGATGACAAGGGACTCGGCCAGCCGACTGCTGGCAGCAGCACACGTGGCCGACTTCTGGTAGTCGCCGGCTACGGTGATAATGCCCTTGGTACCCGGCATCTTCATCTTGAGGTAGGCGTAGTGTGGCGTCGCCATGAACTTGGCCAGAGCAGGTCGGCTAAGGAGCGCGTGGTAGGGGCTCTCCAGGTCCACCACCTCGAACTAGATTGGCTCGCGGCGGAAGTGATCTTTGTCTCCGAAGAGGACATCTATCTTGATCTTGCCGATTGGAGAGCAGGAAAGGCCAGGTACAATGCCATGGAAGACAGTCTGGCTGGGCTGGAGCTGCTTCTCCTTGATGCACAGCTTCTCCAGGGTGTCACGGTAGAGGATGTTGATGCTGCTACCGCCGTCTATCAGAACTCGGGAGAAGCAACAGGCTTGCCACTCCATTGAAAAGGTGGCATCCAGCACCAGGGCGTAGGACCCCGGAGAAGGCATCACCTCTGGGTGGTCAGCGCGGCTCCAGCTGATAGGCCTCTCGGACCAGTGCATGAACTCTGGGACCTCAGAAGCGACTGTGTTCACCTCGCGGTGCCGCTGACGCCGGCTGTGCCTGTCGTCAGCCACACTGGTGAAGACGACGTAGGCTCCGTGTTCTTCTGGGAATTCATCTTGGATTGCGCCGACGGGGCGGGCCGCCGACTGCTGAGGAGGCGGAGCCGATGGGCCAGCAGGCGGAGGGGGCAGTCCTTCACCTTTGGCAATGTGGGTGAGCCAGTGGCACTTCCAGGTGGTGTGATTGGACGGCTTCGCGCCGCTGTGGAACTTGCAGGGAGCATCAAGGGTTTGCTCGAAGGAGAAGGCGGGCAACCAAACAGGCTTGCCGCCTTTTTGACGCTTGGGGCCGGGCTGCTCTTCCGGCTGTTGGTCTTCAACTGCTGCCACCTGCCGGCTGGTGGAAGCCGGCTGCTGGGCCTTGCGTTTGTTGTCGTTCGACTGCTGGGGCCGACTGGAGTCATCGGCAGGCGTTTGAGGGGACGGAGGGATGTAACACCCCTTTTGTAATTGCTACAGTGATCAGCTAATGATACTGCCAGGTCATCTCCATTTGCAGTGCTTAATCACTTTGGTGAAATATTCAATTCAAATGCTATTTTGAAAAATCAACTCAATTTCAAAAGTGAAAATTAAAGTTGTTCCATACTTGTGGGAAAAATGTTCACATTATTGCAAATATTCCAAAACAATTATATATTAAGGAATGCAACATCACTCTTGAGTAAAGATGAGCATTATCAATTAAAACAGCACCAATTCAGCATTCCTAAATGCTATTCTATTTATGTAAAATCCAAACAGATTCGAATAATTTTCAAACCTGTTGTGACAGTGTAGAAAGGTGCTCTGAGATTATTGGACCATGTTCCATAATTTTCCTGAGTAATTTGGAGGCCCCACAATTTCTTTTCCATCTCTGCTAAATTAAATAAAAAGAAAAACAGAAGAAAAGGGAAAAGAGGCGGGCACTTACCTGTGACTGGGCCGAGGCAACAGTGCACAGCCCAGCCCAGCCGGCCCCTCTCTCTCCCCTTCTTCTCCCTCCTCCCCGTGTCGGTGCCGCCATGGACGAGCGCGTCCGCACCGGTCGACGATCGACAGCGCGACGTCGCGGCGCTCTGCGAGGGGATAAGGGCAGACCCGAGCCATTCCCCTTGGCCTCCTCGCCACTCCTCTTCTTTTTCCCCCGAGCTCGCTCTCGATCTTCTTCTCTGTCCCGAACGCCACCGCCGCCGCGAGCACTGCTCCCCGCGGCCATCGTCGCCCCCGCGTCTAGCTGAGTTGCTCGGGAGCTCCGCCGGCTTCTTCCTCTTCCACTGGTGCTGACAGACGGAGCCGGAGGGATCTACGTCGCGCGGATCAAGCCGATCCCCTCCTCTGCATCGCCGGCGCCCGCCGCCGATTCCCGTCGTCTCCGAGCTCCTCTGCTGCTCCAAAGCCGTCAAGGGCTTTACTTAGCCACGCGGTGAGCTTCGTCCTCCTTTCGCTTCTCTCCTCGCGTCGTGTTCCTCCCCGCAGCCACCTCGCCGTCTTGTCCGTGTTGTGGTCGCCGCCGGCGAGCTCAGTGCCGTCGCCCTGATGCTCCTCGTGCTGTGTTAACTCCACCGTCGAGCTCCCTGAGCTCCTAGCTACCCAGCGCGCCTCTCCACGCGTCTCACCGAGCCCCGTATCATCGCCCCCGAGCTCGACCGGGATCCGGCGTCCGCCGTGGCCGTTGTCGCCGTCGTTTCCGGCCGTTTTAGCTCGAGCCCGTGCAACCATCAGGTGCGGCTCAACACGCCCGTTCCGTAGGATCAAACCGCACCTCGAACGGTCGCCGGAATCGACCGGGAGATCCTCGCCGGCGTTCGGCCTCGCCGCCGGTGCACTGTAGCTCCCCGCCGGTGCTAACCTCGCTGACGTGTCGTCATTAGCCCGCTAATGACGCTGCTAACCCCCACTGACAACTGGGCCCAGGCCACTAATTAGATTAGTTAGTTTTAACTAAAAACTGTTAGTTAAACCTGAGTCACTGACACGCGGGCCCCGCCGGGCCCGCTGACTGGTCAACCGTGGACCAGTCAACTGCTGAGTCAGCAGTTGACTGGCCCCACTGGTCAGCCTCTGGTGCACACTGGGTGCAGCGCACCGGGTGCACCCAGCATTTCCTGCTACTGTTCAAATTTGATTTTAATAAATCCAAAAAAATTCCAGAAAATCTAATAAACTTTGAAAATTCATATCTTTTAAACCGTAGCTCCGATCGAAAAACTTTCTATATGAAACTTGCTCAGAACGACGAGACGAGTCTGATCGTGTCGTCCGTTTCCATGTCGGGATCCTCTACGTAGGAGAACCCGCAACTTTTGTCTCATTTCCGGCAGATGAATAGTGCACTTATACCGGTGATTAATTTTAACCTTAATCCTAAAATGATTAAATGGTTTAGATAGCTCTTTTAGGCAACCCTGCACTGCATCCTAGCTTTCACCTACCTCTAATACTGCGAGCATGCAACCGTCCCTCTCCGGTTCATCTGTCTGACAGACGTCCGGAACCAGGAAAACATTCCCGAATGATCCCCTCCTTCACCGTTGTCGTGTATCACTACGATAGACCACCTCTAGCATCGCGTATCGTATTTTCATGCATATGTCGCTTCGTATTTACTGTTTTCCTCCCCCTCTTTTCCCTCGGTAGATTTCGGTGCCGACGTAGCCTCCGAGATCGACGCAGCTCCGGTGATTGGTTACAGTACTGACGACCTTGCCCTTGCCGCCAAGCAACCAGGCAAGCCCCCCCTTTGATCATCTCGATATCGCCTATTCTAATTCTCCTGCTTGCATTAGAATTATGCTACTGTTACTGTTTTTCCTATATCTGCTGCATAGCCTGTTTATTGTAGTCTACTGTTGATAACTGCCTTCTATCCTAAACTGTTTTAGTATAGACTGGGTAGAGCCCCATTAGTGACCCCCACTTTATCCCGACTGCCCCGCTGGAGTTTCAGAAGACCCGATCAACGGGATTGAAGATCAGCCCCGCACCGCACCTCACTTTCCCTTCGTTGCTCGACACTACTGGGTTACTATCGAGTGCCGAGGGTGATACCTCGTCAGCACTTCTGATGATAACCTTGTAGGTTAGTTGATCGGTCGTGATAAGCGAGGGTGATACCTCCTACACCACCACTGATACTGACTAAGTCGCGTAACACCTCACGTGTGGACCTCGAGGGTGATGCCTCCTACGTCCATCTTGTTGTTACATCAGGTGGGAGTCCAACGAGGGTGATGCCTCGGATTCCCCTTGATATGGTGACCACACGGATGCCTTACATTACTGTTGATACTATTACTTAAAAGGCGGGTCGACCCCGAGGGGTACCCGCGAGTGATGGATAGTTACCCGTGAGTTATTCCACGAGGCGCGGCCGGGCATTCTTAGCCCTTGCAGCAAGTCCTCGAGACGGGGCGACGGGGTCACATCTTTCGTGAGTCTCTGCTCGTTACCGCAAGCCACTAGGACACTACGATTTGGATATATGATCTGAGCCGGCCTCTGGTCGGATAGCACTAACCATCACGTGGGCATAGTATGGGCGTTCTGCATCGTAACATCAGCCGAAAGCTCTGTCAGACGTCCAGTTCAGCATTGTGGCACGGTCGGATCGTACCGGCCTTCCGAGGCGGTGCTGGTATCCACCCTGCACACAACGACCCGGAGGGCGTGGGGCGATGGCCCAAGACCCCCTTGCGCTTAGGAGGTAGACCGGCGGGGACCTCTCTGCTGAGCTGTAGGTAGGGTTGCGATGTGTCGTTTGGCCGAGGCCGGGCATGACCCAGGAAAGTGTGTCCGGCCGGAGTTAATTGAGCGTGGTGGGTAAGTTGGTGCACCCCTGCAGGGAAGAACACATCTATCGATAGCCGGTCCTACGGTAAAGGACACTCGGAGTTGTATCCCGATCGGTACAGTTAGAATTGGGATGTTACCTGGATATGTGACTCCGGGATCGCTTTCTCGCAGGGAGACGAGGAAGGATCTCTGGGCGAGACTGTTGCTTGCTACTACCTCTACTACTTTATACTATGCTGCTCTGTACTCTTCTATATGCTGCAAGACGCTCGAAGATGCTTGAAGATGCTGAAGATGCTAATCTTCGATAGGACTAGGCCTTCTCTCTATTCTGGCATTTCTGCAGCCCAGTCCACATATACAGCCTCCTTTTTGATAATGTTGCATATGTAGTGTAGATCCTTGCTTGCTGAGTACTTCGCAGTACTCACGGTTGCTTTGCTTTCCTTTTTCTCCCCATATCAGTTGGTCGAGTCCAGATGACGGAGCCCCTGAGACCGCTACCCTCGCCGACGACTACTTCCACTACCCCGAGGGTGGCTACTACTACGAGCTTGCCGGCGGCCAGGAGTAGAATTGGAGGGTCCCAGGCAGGAGGCCTACGCCTTTCGATCGTAGTGTTTCATTTTGGTTCCGCCTTTCTAAAGGCCTTTCTGTTTTCTTTTATATCTGTACTCAGATATCTGACGCTTCCGCTGATGCTTGTTTGTCATCAAGCTTATTTATTTGAGCCCTCGAGGCCCTGGCTTGTAATATATGCTTGTATGACTTTATTTATATTTTAGAGTTGTGTTGTGATATCTTCAAGTGAGTCCTTAGGCTTGATCGTGTGCATTTGCGTGTATGATTAGTGCACGATTAAGCCGGGGGCGTCACAAGGGAGCATCTTTCCAGATGCGTCCACTCGGAGCTCCGACTTCATGGAGGAGTTGGCGGTGGCATACTTGTCCGCTATGATTAGCAGCTCATCGAGTGTGGCCGGCTCGTCGCAAAGGAGTCGGTGCTTGAGTAAGGTGCCCTCTCAGCACCCGGTAGTGAAGTACTCTATGGCCTGCACCTCATGCACCCCTTCACAGGAGTTGCGCAGTTCGGCCCACCACGTCAAGTACTCGCGGGTGGACTCGGTTGGGCCTTGGACGCACAGGGAGAGCTGGCGAGGCTTGGGCGGCCGCTTGTAGGTGCTAGTGAAGTTGCGGATGAAAACTTTGGTAAAGTCCAGCGAGCTGTTGACGCTGTAGGGCTTGAGGCTGTTCAGCCATGTCCGGGCCGTGCCCTGGAGCATGAGCGGAACGTACTTCACGGCAACGCGCTTGTTGCCGTTTGCTATGCTGACGGCGGTGGAGTAGTCAACCAGCCAATCCTCCGGCTTCACAGAACCGTTGTACTTGGGAGTGTCTCGAGGAAGCGAGAACCCTTTGGGGAAGGGCTCGTCGCGAATGCGGGGGCCGAAACAAGGCGGGCCGATCGCATCTTCTTCTTCTAATGCCAGGGATCGAGCCAAGCGGTCGATCCGGAGGCGGGCGTCGTTCTCTCCGACTCCTTCACGGGGTCGCAGCCGGTCTCCGAGAATCGGATGCTCAACAGGCTGCGGGGGAGGCGCGCCTCTCCCTGCGTGGGGGAGGCGCGCCTCTCCCTGCGCGGGGGAGGCGGTCGATCGTCCCGCTGTTCCACTGCTCGCGGGCGGCCGTCTTGATCGCGCTCGATGGTGATGCGTGTGCGGCCGTGGCTAACAGCCGGCTCTCGATCTCCTCGGTCGCGGGCGCCGGCTGTCGGCGTCCGGGAGGTCGCGCCGTGTTCTCGGCGAGGGCAAAGGTTCTCATCCTGCAAGCCAGGTTCCACCACGCGGCAGCCAGCTTCTTGCTGCGCGGCGGCCACGTCGATGAGCTGCTGGACGTGCTCCGTCATGCAGCGGCGCTCATCGCCCTCCAGGCGATCCAGCTCGTCTGCTGCCGCCTGGGCGGCGCGTAAGTTCTCCATTGGCGTGGCGTAGACCGGGCGGTCGGCCCCCAGCATGTTGGCGATGGCTGCGCCGTGCTGCCGGACCGTGCCCACGTTGCTGGGTTCACCGGCAGCCGGCGTGCCGCAGACGGCGCGGTCGATCTCGCGCTGGTAGGCCTCGGTGAGGCATCTCATGGCCGCCAACTTGTTGGCGCTGTCGAGGAGTGTAACACGACACGCCTCCAGCGTTTCGCCGTTCGCACCGGGCGCTATGGGTGCGGACAAGTCCCGCATTGCTGCCTGCAATGGGTCCCGGCCGGCCTCGTCGGAGGCTCCATCATGACTGATGACCAGCACCTCGGTGCTGGTGCTGGCGCTGCTATCTGCAGCAGGGAGCTAGTCATCGAAGATCACCACGTCACCGGGGAAGGCATCAGAAGGCACGGCGTCGGCGTCGATGACCATGTCGACGGGCGGGTCGTTGGAGCCAACGGACTCCAGGTCAGAGGCCGGCTCATTGGCGATGTGAAGCTTGCCGAGGAGGTCAACAAGGTAGCTCTCGGAGCTGGCAGCACCCGCGTCGGGTGCGGGCTCGTCGGAGAGGCGGATCCCGCCGACGAGATCAGCGAGGCAGCTCGCGGCACAGGCGGCTTCTGCGCCACGCAGCGTGTCGGCGCAAACGCCATCAGGCGTGCCGGGCTGGCTGCGCTCGCCAGGAAGGAAGAGGGTTCCCGTCCAGAACGTGTTTCCGAACGACGGTGCACCTTGCCCCACGGTGGGCGCCAAATGTCGGGGATATCGTGCGACATATGCCAGGGGGTGGCTTATCATGGATGGGGACAAGAGTACGTCGCCGGGCTCTAGAAGCGGGAGTGAGCGAGACCGCATACGCCTGCGAATCTTACCCAGGTTCGGGGCTCTCCTCGGAGATAACACCCCTAGTCCTGTTCTGCGGGGTCTCCTAATGATGACTATGATCAACAAAGTAGCTACAAGCTTGCTCCTTGAGCTGTTTCGGCTAGAGGAGGGAGAAGGGCAAGGCTAGCTCTACTCCTCTCTCTACGTGTGTGTGTGAATGGTGTGGGTGCCGAACCCTTTGCATGGGTGAGCCTGGGGGGTTTATATAGGCCTACCCCCCAGGGGTACAATGGTAATTCGGCCGGGTGTAGGACCCGGCCGTCAGCGTCTCTGGTCGCCGGCTTCTCCGCCGACCGCTGGGGCCCGCCGCCTGTGGGCTATGTTGACTGCTTTATACTGTAGCCTCGCCCCTGATGACGAAGGCTTTGTGGAGGGGAGCGTGGCTACAGTCCCGCCGCCTGACGGGTGCTCACTGTAGCCATACCCCGTCTCATCTGGTTGATGGCGCACGGACTTCAAGGGGGAGAAGGGCCGCCTGCCAGGAGTCGGCCCTCCCTTGTTGCCGCCTGCTTGAGGTTTGCCGCCTTCGGGTGGCTCACGGACAGGTAGGGCCCGCCGCCTACGGGTCGTACTGACCGCCCATCGTGGGAGCGTGGCTCCCTCTGGCACTAGTGATGTCACGGACTGCGTGGCTACAGTGTCGCGCTGGGCGGGGGGTGTCCGCCCAGTACACAGCTCTGCGGCCAAGTCCCATCCTGGGTTCGGGGGTGGCAGGCCGCACTGTAGCCATGCCTTGTCTTGTCGTGGTAATGTGGTGCTGACTTCGAGGGCGCGAGGGGCCGTCTGCCAGGAGTCGGCCCCCTTGCGGCAGCCTTCCGTGGTCTTGCCGCTTCCTAGCAGCCGGCCCTTTGGACCAGCCGGCCCAAGAAGGCGGTCGTGCTTCCAGAGGGTGTGAGGGGCACGGCCGGCCCCGATGTATTGAAATACCATGGGGGGCAGATGTGGCTACCCATGGTTATTTACTCCGACAAAAACAGAGTGATCTGCTCGTGGTGGGGGGTTTAATAACAAAAATACTGTTTCATGACAAAATCCTGAAACATCTAGATAAATAGTAAATTCACACAAAAATAAATGTGCAAATATGCATTTACTTTGAAGGTGTATGGAGCATCAGAAGCAATACTGAAGTTGTCTGTCAAACAAAAAATCAAAAATTGGAGCTCAGCATACTCAAAAAATAGCTCAAAGCTATTGGATTCCGACATACGAGCCCCGACTATGGGAACACGTGGGTCTTTGATCACCCATCACAACATGGACCATGTTGCGGTCATCCATTGCAACATAGACCATGTTGTGGTCACCTTCACCTTGCATGACGTGCCAATTCCTTGGTTGGCGTCACAAAGAGGGTTTTCTGGGTTGGTCTGGGTGCCATTTGTTGGTCGTTATGGACTACTAGGAACAAGTTTACGATCGAACATGTTTTTCCTGCTAAACCTGCTGACTGTTTATTTAAATCTTGTATCTTCTTGCAGCAGTGGAGATCATTGACTAAGCAGGAGGACCAGGATGCTCTTAATCTTCTCATATCTAAAGTTCGGTCCTCGGCGTCGTCTCTATCTGGGCAAGATCATGGTGTCTAGGTGTTTTGGAGCTCCGTCGACTAGTTGTTGGCTATGTCGTTTAACTTTTCTCTGGCCTGCGTGCCGTGTGTTGGCAGAGTGCCATGTATCTCTCGTACTTTCGGGCTCTTTCGTTCGTGCCTACCCGTGTGTGGGTGTACTTGATGTTACTTCGGTTTGTTCGCGGTGTTGTTCTTTGACTCTGCCTTGTGGCTTTATTAATAAAGTCGGGCGTAGGCCTTTTCTCTAAGAAAAACCCATTGGCCTTTGGTCACTCATTGCAACATGGACCATGCTGCGGTCACCTCCAGTTTGCATGATGTTGCAAAATACGTGTGACTTGTGTCACCCATTGCAACATGGACCATGTTGCGGTCACCTCCAGTTTGCATGACGTTTCAAAACACATGGGCCTATGCAAAACACTGCTCACGCGTGGTTGGGGCACGTTGCCACCGCAAAATAAGCAATGTTGCAACCCCCAACGACCTCTGCAACCATCATGCACCGGCGAGCACCCTTGCAGCACTGACAGACACGCGTGCGGCTTTGACAAGATCCCAATTGCAATACTAGCAGCAGGCTTGCATCGCCCCCAAGCAGCACTGGTCGACGACTTCGCATAGCAGTCGCCGCCTCTCACCAGCAGTGCGTGTGAGATTTCCGCTACCTAGTGGGAGAGAACAATGAGGAAGGTGCATTATTTTTGGGAGCACCAGCTGACCGCGGGATGGGGCTCCGGGGAGAAAGAGGCAACGCTCGTCGAAGGGAAGGGCCGCTTGGGGAGAGAGGGGCGGAGGGGATCGAAAGTGTAAGGGCATATTCTTCCCTATGTGGTTTTGGTGATTGATGACAATGCATTTGCGGACTAATCGTGTGCATTGAGCGTTTCAGATATCTCATGTCTAGGCACAACACGATTCGGTGCCCCTCGGAGCCTAGTGAAGATGGCGTTTCTCTACATTTCTTTTCGGTGGATTTGAGTCGTAGGAAAGCCGTACTATTAAGAGGGGGTCCGTGTCAGAAAGGTTTGGGTGGAATCAACACGTACACGTCTGTTCCTTTACACCACCTTTCCTTTGCTTCTTTGGAGCACCGCCCGTTTATCCGTGTCTTTACAAAATGAAGGCTCCCAAGTGATATAGTTCTGTGGCGTGCGGTAGTACTGCTCAACGGAGCAGTAGTACCGCAGTGGCCCACGGTAGTACCGGCCAGGGAAGCGGTAGTATCGCTCTATGCGGTAGTACTGCTCCTCAGGTGCGGTAGTATCGTGGCCTCTAGCCCAGAACACTAGCATGCGCGGAAGTAGGAGCGGAAGTAATATTTTACATCCGCGTCCTACGCGGTAGTACCGCTCTCAGCATGAGGTAGTTAGGGATGGCAATGGGTACTCATTACCCGCGTACCCTGCAGGTAAAAACCCTATTAGGGCAAGGGTATGGGTCAAATAAATACCCATGGGTACATAAATAGGAAAATTTCATACCCATCGGGTATAGTGGGTACGGGTATGGTTTAGTATAACCCATACCCATGTACCCGCATATATTCTGACAAATAGACCTTAATATATTATTTATCCACATATTAAACATATTATATGTACATAAATCCGACAGCCCTAACAAGACCTCATCATGCATTCATGTTAGGTCACCGCACTGCAATAGCTAGCCCATGAATGAGTATGCGTTGATGTCATGATGTATTGTTGTTTATAAATTATTGTTATAAGTTGTTGTTTATGACTATGTAATGCTCAAATTGATGTGTTGCAAATCTGGGTAATTTCACCCGCGGGTACCCATTTACCCTGATGGGTGACAGGTATGGGAAAAAATTGTACCCGTTAACGGGTATGGGTACGGGTGATGGGTAAGGTTTCGGATGACAGGTAAGGGTATGGGGTGGCTCCACCCGTACCCAAACCCTGCGGGTGCCATCCCTAGCGGTAGTACCGTGCCGGATTTTTGCACAGACCGAGTTTCAGCGGGAGTAGCCACGGATGTAATTTTATTAGTCCGTGCCTTCCCAGCCTAGTCGAACCCTGCCTTGCGGTAGTACCACAAGGGCGCGCGGTAGTACCGCTCCAGTGGTTCTACCACTCGTTGTTTCAACACAACAGGGCCTCGTCTGGTCTCTACCGCGCGAGCGGTAGTACCGCATCGTAGAGCGGTAGTACCTCAAGGCCTTGCGGTAGTACCGCGGCTTTGTGCGGTAGTACCGCATGTCGCGGGCTGAATAAGTGGATAACGGTTGGATCTTTCCTCCCACTATAAAAGGGGGTCTTCTTCTCCAAGTTAACCATCTCTTCCCTTCCTAAGCTCCATTGTTGCTCAAAGCTCCATTTTCGCCCGATCTCTCTCCCTAGCCAAAACTTGTTGATTTTCTAGGGATTGGTTGAGAAGGCCCCGATCTACACTTCCACCAAGAGAAATTTGATTCCTCCCACTAATCCCTTGCGGATCTTGTTACTCTTGGGTGTTTGAGTACCCTAGACGGTTGAGGTCACCGCGGAGCCATATTCCATTGTGGTGAAGCTTCGTGGTGTCGTTGGGAGCCTCCAATTAAGTTGTGGAGATTGCCCCAACCTTGTTTGTAAAGGTTCGGTCGCCGCCTCCAAGGGCACCAATAGTGGATTCACGGCATCTCGCATCGTGTGAGGGCGTGAGGAGAATACGGTGGCCCTAGTGGCTTCTTGGGGAGCATTGTGCCTCCACACCACTCCAACGGAGACGTACTTCCTCTCAAAGGGAAGGAACTTCGGTAACACATCCTCATCTCCACCGGCTCCACTTTTGGTTATCTCTTACCTTTACTTGTGCAAGCTTAATTTGTGTTGTATTCCTTGCTTGCTTGTGTGCTTGTTGTTGTTGCATCATATAGGTTGCTCACCTAGTTGCATATCTAGACAACCTACTTTGATGCAAAGTTTAAATTGGTAAAGAAAAGCTAAAAATTGTTAGTTGCCTATTCACCCCCCCCCCCTCTAGTCAACCATATCGATCCTTTCAATTGGTATCAGAGCCTCGTCTCTTTATTAAGGACTTTGTCGTCCGAAGAGTATGGTTGACACCGTAGACGGTGGGGAGGAGCACTCCGGTGCTAGTCCCATCTTGTCCGCGGTCGATGGGGGTTCCTCGGTCTCTTGTGAGGAGTTCAATGTGGCCTTGGACACATGGAAAACCTCCATGACGGCCGAGGTCAAAGGCATGCTTGAGAAGTTTCTTGATGGTCTTAAATTATCCACCGCACCGTTGGAAGTGGTCGATCCCACTAACAAGGTGACGGATGCTAACTCCAAAAAGGGGGAAGCTACTAGTGATCAAGTTCCTTTGCCTAGTGGTAGAAGTGGAAGCGGCATCTTTGCCCATGTTGAACCTCCACCCGTTTATGGAGGACCGGTTCCCTCCACGCATATAAATCATGTTTGTCCTCCTCCTAAGCTTGCGAAAAATGAGGATTTTGCTTCTTGGGTTTATCGCTTTAAGCGTCATTTAAATCATAGTTCTACTAATCTTTGGAGAATTATTGAGCAAGGTTTCTACCTGCACGACCCAAGCAACTTCACTCCTAGAGAAGCCGCGAATCATCAATTCAACGAGTCCGCTCTCTTCATTCTCCAAGAAGCAATTCCACCCGAAGATATTGTGCACCTCCGACCATTCACCGTGGCCAAGGAAGCATGAAAACATGTTGTTTCCATTTACAAGGGAAGCGCAAGTATTCAACGCTCAAACTTTGAAGTGGTGCAAGATGAAGCAGATGAGTTTGCAATGATTGAAGATGAAGAACCTCGAGAGCTTTACCGGAGACTAACCACTCTCGCGGTCTCACTCCGAGATCATGGGAGTAAGGATACGGATGACAATTGGATCAAGCGCAAGTTTCTCAAAGCCATGATGCCTTACCATAAGGCCATGTCCTCCGTCATCCGTCAAAGGCCGGACTTTCACTCCTTGTCCTCAAGTGAAGTGTTGGATGAGTTTGTTGCAATGAGGATCTTGGACAAGACCGCCGACAATGCGGTGTTGCGTTCTCAACGAGCAAAGAAGCCCAACCTTGCTTTGAAGGCCAAGGCTAGCATGGAAGAAGAGGGTGAAGAGGAAGAAGAGGAGTGTTGCACCGAAGATACCAAGTACGCATATCATGAGCACATGGCTCTCGCTTCACGGCAATTTTGGAGCAAGAAGAATTCAAGGCCCAACTTCAACAAGAACAACTCAAGTGGCGTCAAGGGCAAGCAACGCATGAGGACATGCTATAATTGTGGAAATGTGAGCCACTTTGTTGCGGAGTGCCCTTACAAGAAGAGGGAAGACAATGGTGGCAAGCTTATCCGAAAAGACAAGGCCAAGTCCTTCCCCAACAAGAACAACTTCGCCAAGAAGACTCCTCCCAAGGGGTTGGTGGCACAAGAAGAGTACAACGAGGATGATGATGATGATGAAGACGGTGAGACGGTTGCCATGGCCTCCGTTGCCATTGCAACAACTCCACGGGTGTCCCTCTTCGATTCACCCAACGAGAACATCACCGCCAAGTGCCTCATGGCTAAAGCCACCAACAAGGTAACCCCCAACATTAAAACTACCATCACTACTAATCCTTCCTTGACGGATTGCATTGATGAAAGTGAGGGATCGAATGAGGAGGAAAATGAATTTGAGTCTTTTATGAGTAAGCTCAAGGGTAAATCCAAGAAGCACTTTGTTTCTCTCTTGGAACAACTTGGTGAAGCCAATGACATGATCGAGGCTCACGAAGAAACCATCTCTAAATGGAAGGGCATAGTCGTGACTATGCCGATGAGATATCGGATCTCTCTAATGCGCTTGAGGAAGAGCGTGGTCATTGTTTGGCTCTTGAGGAGTCACACAACGATGATCATGCTAAATTAAAGAAAGATCTTGATCATGCTCTTGTTGTAGCTCGTGTGCTCAATTCCGAGAAGGCTAAACTTGGGGTTGACCATGCTAGACTCAAGGAGGAGTTTGATGTACTTGACAAGGCTCACAAGGCCTTGAAGCGTGCTCATGCTAGCCTCAAAGAGTCTCATGATCAACTCCAAGTGAAGCTAACCAAGGAGAAAGCCACATTTCCTCATATGGTTCTAATTGATAATGCAAATGCTACTAACCCGTGTTGTGAGCATGTGCATCTTGTGGAGGAGAATGCAAAGTTGAAGGAGCAACTTGAGAAAGGCCTTGTGTCTTGCATACAAGGTGAGAAGAACCTCAATGAACTTTTGAGCAATCAAAAGGAAGTGGTGGGCAAGAAGGGAATTGGGTTTGCACCCAAGTCCAAGAACAAGAAGAAGAATGACAAGGCCAAACAACCTCCTCCTCTCAAGCAAACTTTTGTGAAGAAGGGAGAGGGTGCTCCTAAGGAGAAGAAGAACAATGTGAAGGGTGGTGGTGCCAAGAAGGGCAATGCCACCCCTTCAAACAAAGCCGGCGACTTTAAACCTTCCTATGTGTTATGCCGTGCTAGTGATGGGCATGTTTATGCTAAATTTGTTGGTTCTCCTTATGAGTACATTGAATGGTCTATTTGGGTTCCTAAGACCCTTGTTGCTAACATCAAAGGACCCATTACAAAATGGGTACCTAAAACCAAGCATTGATCTCTTGTAGGTGTTTGCTTCCGCTGGGGGATCATGGTTGCTCGATAGTGGAGCCACAAATCATATGACCGGAAGCAAGGACTTGGTGGTGGACGTGCACAAGATTTCATCTATGCCCACCAATGTCGAGTGGGGTGATGCCTCGTCTTCTAAGGTATTGGGTCTTGGCAAGGTTGTCATTTCTCATGATCTCACGATCGAGAAAGTCATGCTTGTTGAGTCCCTTGCATGCAATTTACTTTCCGTTCATCAACTTGCACTCATGGGCTTTGCCACTTTCTTTGATATTGATACCGTGGCCCTCTTGTGGAGCAAGACTCTTAAAGTAGCCTTTGTTGGGCATGTCGAGAACGGTCTTTATGTGATTAACTTTTCGGAGCGACCCACTAAGACCACGACATGCCTAATGGCTAAAGTTGACGTGGGTTGGCTTTGGCATCGCCGTTTAGCCCATGTCAATATGAGATCTTTGCAAAGTCTTCTCAAGGGGGACCATGTCCGTGGACTAACAAATGTTAGTTTTGCCAAAGATCGTGCTTGCAGTGCTTGTATCGAAGGAAAGCTACATGAGAAGGCTCACCCTCCCACGACTATCATCTACTTGAAGAGGCCCTTGGAGCTCCTTCACTTGGATCTCTTTGGACGTCCATCCTTTGATAGTCTTGGGGGTAGAAAGTATTGCTTGGTGATTGTGGATGATTATTCAAGATACACTTGGGTATATTTCTTCAAAAGGAAGAGCGAGACCCAACAAACCGTCATCGACTTTGCAAATGAAGCTCAACGCCAACACAATGCAAAGATCTTGACGATAAGAAGTGACAACGGCACCGAGTTCAAGAACTACACCTTGGATGAGTTTCTTAGTGATGAGGGGATCAAGCATCAATATTCTGCTCCTTACACCCCTCGACAAAATGGTGTAGTAGAGAGGAAGAACCGGACGTTGATGGATGCGGCAAGGACCATGATGGCGGAGTTCAAGTCTCCGTACAACTTTTGGGCCAAAGCCATCAACACCGCTTGTCATGCTTTCAATCGGCTCTATCTTCGCAAAGGCTTGAACAAGACCCCATATGAGATACTCACCGGTAACAAGCCTAACCTCAAGTACTTCCGGTTGTTCGGGTGTAAGTGTTTCATTCTCAAGAAAGGTGTTTGTTTGTCTAAATTTGAGGCTAGAGCTCATGAGGGCATATTTGTTGGTTATGCTACAAACTCTCATGCCTACCGTGTCCTCAACAAGTCTAACAGACTCATTGAGGAGACGTGTAACGTGGAGTTTGACGAGAATAACGGCTCCCAAGTGGAGCAAAGTGGTACTTGTGATGTAGGTGATGAAATTCCTCCCCAAGCCATAAGAAGAATGGGTGTTGGTCATATCCTACCCATTGAGGAACCCCTTGTGGCCGAAGGAGAAGGACAATGTTCCACTCAAGTGGAACCATCACCAACGCAAGACCCACACGCTTCCGAAGAACAAAGTGAAGGCCCTCAACCAAATGAACAAGATCAAGGGCAAGATCAACCGCAAGATGGTGGTGAACCACCATGTGATGCCCAAGGTCAAGTTCTCACCACCGAGCAAGTTCAAGATCAAGAGCAAGCTCAAGATCAAGAACAAGCTCAAGACGACGCTCAAGATGATCAAGTTACCATTCCTCAACTATCTCTTGAGGAGGAATTGGAGCGTCGTGCCGCCAAGATTGCCTCCAAGCTCACTACCAAAGATCATCTCATGAAGAATGTGCTTGAAAGCTTAAGAAAGGGGGTAAGCACTCGTAGACAATTAGCAAACTATTGTGAACATCACGCGTTTGTCTCTTGTGTTGAGCCCCAAAAGGTCTATGAGGCGCTCGAGGATCCGGATTGGCTCAATGCCATGCATGAAGAACTCAACAACTTCAAGCATAACAAGGTGTGGAGATTGGTGCCAAGGCCAACGGGGAACCATAATGTCATTGGAACCAAGTGGATATTCAAGAACAAGCAAGATGCTCATGGAATTATAGTTCGCAACAAGGCTCATTTGGTAGCACAAGGCTACTCCCAAGTTGAGGGTATCGACTACGGTGAAACCTTTGCTCCAGTTGCTCGCCTTGAATCTATTCGTTTGTTGATTGCTTATACTTCTCATCATAACTTCAAGTTGCAACAAATGGATGTGAAGAGTGCTTTTCTTAATGGTCCTATTAATGAGTTGGTGTATGTCAAACAACCCCCGGGGTTCGAGGATCCCTATTTCCCCGATCATGTGTACCAACTTGATAAGGCACTCTATGGCCTTAAACAAGCCCCACGTGCGTGGTATGACCACCTTACCGAGTTGTTGCAAGATCGTGGGTTTGAAATTGGGAAAATCGACCCCACTCTTTTTACTAAGAAGGTCAAAGGGGAGTTGTTTGTGTGCCAACTATATGTTGATGATATTATCTTTGGTTCCCCTAACAAAGCTTTCAATGAGGAGTTTGCCGCTCTCATGACCTCGAAGTTCAAGATGTCCATGATGGGAGAGTTGAAGTTCTTTCTCGGGTTCGAAATCAAGCAAAGAAGAGAAGGAACCTTCATCAACCAAGCCAAATACACTCAAGACATGCTCAAGAGATTCAAGCTAAGTGATGTCAAGCCGGCCTCCACTCCAATGCCCATCAAATGCCAACTTGACATAGATCCCAATGGTAAAGCGGTGGATCAAAAGGTATATCGCTCCATGATTGGCTCCTTGCTTTACCTTTGTGCATCTAGACCGGATATCATGTTGAGTGTGGGAATTTGTGCATGGTTTCAAGCCGCACCTAAGGAAAGCCACTATGTGGCGGTCAAGCGAATCTTTCGATATTTGGCTCATACCCCAAACTTTGGCTTATGGTACCCAAGAGGAGCAAACTTCAACCTTGTGGGCTTTTCGGACTCGGATTGGGCGGGAGACAAAGTGGATAGGAAGTCAACTTCCGGAGGGTGCCAATTTCTTGGTTGCTCTCTGGTGAGTTGGTCTTCTAAGAAGCAAAGTTGTGTGTCTCTCTCGTCCACCGAAGCGGAGTATGTGGCCGCCGGTAGTTGTTGTGCTCAACTTCTTTGGATGAGGCAAACTTTAAAGGATTACGGTGTCATTTGTGACAAAGTGCCTCTTTGGTGTGACAATGAAAGTGCCATCAAGATCTCTCTGAACCCGGAGCAACACTTCAAGATGAAGCATATTGAGATTCGGTATCACTTTATCCGGGATCATATTAGGCGAGGGGAGATCAAGCTCAACTATGTCAACACTCATGATAACCTTGCAGATATCTTCACGAAGCCCTTGGATGAAGCAAGATTTTGCGAGTTAAGGCATGAGCTAAATATCATTGATTCGAGCAATGTGGCTTGAACCCTTGCACACCCCACCATACTCATCTTGATGTCTTGTTTAGGTGTAGGCATGGACATAGGGGGAGTGTTGTTCTCTCAATGAACTCTCCCTCCCCCCATTATGCATAAATTGATCAACTCTTTCACATTAGCCATTTTTTGATGGTACTTGTGCTTCAAAGACGAGTTTTGGTCATGGGCCCAAGGATAATTCTTCGCGGTGCCATACCAATTGACTCAAACATAGGTGGCTCCGGCCACCGCCCTCTCTTTGAAGAGGTGTGTTTCGTGTTTGGTTGGTCTTTATTGTCTCTTGCTTTCCCTTGAGCGTCGTGTGTGTGTGCTCTTCTGCGTGTCCGGTTGCTTGAAGGTTGCATTGCAAAGGCCGTGTTTTTTCTGGTTTTGTCAATTCGTGCACTTTCTTGGGTTTACGGTACTACCGTGGTGAGCCACGGTACTACCGCAGGAGATGGGCTGCCCTGTGCGCGCACAGCTGCATCCCAGGCACGATACTACCGCTTCCATCGCGGCAGTAATTTTTTACTGCCGCTGGAAGAGCGGTACTACCGCCCTGCGTGCGGTACTTCCACCCGGGCGATACTACCGCGATGACCCACGGTACTACCGCGCTGTCGCGAGCGCGTGGGGGTTAAGAGCGGGCAGGGGGAGTTCCAACTCCCCCATACCCATTCATCTCTTTTCCCCACCTCGTCTCTCTCTCTCCTGCCCAAGAACGGCGCCGGGGGACCTCGCCGGATCTCCATCTCCGGCCGCTCTCCTCGCATTCCGACCGGTGGGATCGTTCCCCACCTCGCCCTCTTGCCATGGACCCCGGTATTTCCCCTAGTCCCTCTCCTTTTTGCCCCGTTTTGTGCTTCTAGGTCTTGGGGAGATGCATGTGTTGTTCATGTGATTTTTGGCTAAATCTTTGCAAGAGGAGACTGTAGGAGAATGTTAGTGCTGTAGATATGATATTTGGTGTGATACAACAGTGCAGTTTTGATCAACAGTAGTACCGATCTACTTTTACGGATGTTTTTAGATCCGTAAGAGGTTGTTCATGTGCGATTTGTTTCCGTGCGGTACTACTGCTCCTCCTGGAGCGGTACTACCGCGCGCTCGCTCGTGAACCGCCCCACGCGGTACTACCGCTCTGCTGGAGCGGTACTACCGCCCGGGCGTGGAAGTAAAATTTTACTTCCGCTCCAGGCGCGGTACTACCGTGCCACCCCGGCACGGTACTACCGCGGATGGAGCGGCTGTAAAATTTTACATCCGTAATCTGGCCCGGTACTACCGTTGAGTTAACAATTGCCTTGTTTTGTCCACTCAATCTCATTTCTACGTGTTTCGTTTGGTTTTGTCCGTGGACTTTGCAATGACCCTTCTCGTCCTTCTCGTGTGTTTGTGTTTTGTGTCATAGGTGGTGGCTCCAATGTCCGTCGCTCGAATCCCAGCCGTGACACAAGCTCCAAGCGGCTTCACAACCAAGATGCTCCCGAGGGCTCCACCCCCCAACACAACATCAAGTCCACAGCTAGCAAGTTTAAGGAACCAAATATGGGCATGGATGAGATGCCTCTAGCCGAGTTCATCACTCGAAGAAGGCTCAACCCCTATGTGAAGCCTCGTGAGAATGTTAGAGGAAATGATTTGTTCTGGACCAAGTAGCAGAATCTCATATACCTCGATGTGATCAAGTCCAAGCACAACATCTATGTTCCAGTTCAGTGGATTGATATGGGTCATCTGAAGAAGGACCGGGCGTACTTTGGCGAGGCGTTGGATTTGGTGGAGCAGTTTGGCATTGAAGATTTTATCACGTTCCACATGGACTTTGATGCAGAGCTCGTGGCTCAGTTCTTTGTACTTCCACACGGATGAAGAGCGGACTATGACTTGGATGACCAATGGGAAGAGCCTGACTGCTAAGTGGAAGGAATTCATGGAGATGCTGCACGTTCGCGATGAGGGACTCAATGTGCCCATTGGTGTCCGCCCTCATGGCAACCAAGAGTCCGCCAACAAGAACAAGCTTCAACCGTTCCTTGTGGAGAAGACGCTAGCCAATGGCAAGAAGACTTGGGTGCTCAACCCTTTTCTTGACGTCATGCATCGGATCTTCCGCAACACTCTCTTTCCGCGCACTGGTGACAAGGACAAGGTGCATGCCTATCTCGTGGACATGATGCTTCTTTGTGAGGAGGCGCGTCATCAAATTCCTAGACCACTTGATGTCTCTCACATCATGTGGTGTGAGCTCCGGTTTGCGGTCTTCAATCGCAAAGTTCCCATCTATGGACCATATTTGCACCTTTTGATCTCGAAGACTTGGGAGAAGCTCTTTCCGGATGAAGAATTTCTTGCTCCAAACTGGGTTCGTCATGAGCCTATCAAGCTGCGTCAGAAGAACAAGTGGGCTAATACCACAACCAGGGCTGAGGCCGAGGCTGCACGGATGGATGTTGATGAGGACGAGTTTGAGGAGGAGGAGGCTGAGGACAGTTCTGCGGGGTATGCTCCTCCCTCTTCTGAGCCCTCTTGGGCTAAGAGGCTGAAGGCAAAGATGAAGGCTCTGTTCTGCATGCAGGCCAAGGGGCAGTATAAGACCCATGTTGCTCAGAAGGAGGCTCGCCAGCGCGACAAGAGGATCTTGAGGACGTTCGGCGAGCACGTGTCGAGCGGGTCAGAGAAGAACATCACTCCTGAGGCTGACTGGATGGCGAAGCAAGGCTATCAGTGGACTGAGTCAGAGGAGGAGTCCCCTCCCGCTGCCGAGACCGATGAGGAGATTGTTGGGTGATCTCTGCTGAGGGAGCTACCACCTGTGTCGTAGGTGTCCTCTCTGCCTTTTTGGTGTCTCGATGCCAAAGGGGGAGAGAGTGTAGGATTTGCGAGTCTTTCGTCTTGTGCCATTTTGCTTTCGTTGATCTCTCGTTGCTTTGGTTTGTGGTTGTGTTTGTGTGAGTCCAGGAGACTTTTCATATGGTGTAAGACATATGCACTCAAGCTTATCTTATCTTATTGTCTAGTATGTTTAGTAGCTCGCACTTTACCTTTCATCCATGCTTAGTGTAGTTTATATTGTTGTAAGGATTGCCATGTCTATAAAATATAGGGGGAGTGTTGATCCTAGTATGTGTGCCGTGCAGTCCAAAGCATATCTATAGAGTGCACACATCTAGGGGGAGCCTCTCTATATTTTATAGATGTTGAGTTTGCTTATGTTCATTTTATATCCTTATGTGCAAATCCTGTATTGTCATCAATCCACCAAAAAGGGGGAGATTGTAAGGGCATATTCTTCCCTATGTGGTTTTGGTGATTGATGACAATGCATTTGCGGACTAATCGTGTGCATTGAGCGTTTCAGATATCTCATGTCTAGGCACAAGACGATTCGGTGCCCCTCGGAGCCTAGTGAAGACGGCGTTTCTCTATGTTTCTTTTCGGTGGATTTGAGTCGTAGGAAAGCCGTACTATTAAGAGGAGGTCCGCGTCGGAAAGGTTTGGGTGGAATCAACACGTACACGTCTGTTCCTTTGCACCACCTTTCCTTTGCTTCTTTGGAGCACCGTCCGTTTATCCGTGTCTTTACAAAATGAAGGCTCCCAAGTGCTATAGTTCTGTGGCGTGCGGTAGTACTGCTCAACGGAGCAGTAGTACCGCAGTGGCCCATGGTAGTACCGGCCAGGGAAGCGGTAGTACCGCTCCTCAGGTGCGGTAGTACCGTGGCCTCTAGCCCAGAACACTAGCATGCGCGAAAGTAGGAGCGGAAGTAATTTTTTACATCCGCGTCCTACGCGGTAGTACCGCTCTCAGCATGCGGTAGTACCGTGCCGGATTTTTTCACAGGCCGAGTTTCAGCGGAAGTAGCCACGGATGTAATTTTATTAGTCCGTGCCTTCCCAGCCTAGTCGAACCCTGCCCTGCGGTAGTACCACAAGGGCGCGCGGTAGTACCGCTCCGGCGGTTCTACCGCTCATTGTTTCAACACAACAGGGCCTCGTCTGGTCTCTGCCGCGCGAGCGGTAGTACCGCATCGTAGAGCGGTAGTACCTCAAGGCCTTGCGGTAGTACCGCGGCTTTGTGCGGTAGTACCGCATGTCGCGGGCTGAATAAGTGGATAACGGTTGGATCTTTCCTCCCACTATAAAAGGGGGTCTTCTTCTCCAAGTTGACCATCTCTTCCCTTCCTAAGCTCCATTGTTGCTCAAAGCTCCATTTTCGCCCGATATCTCTCCCTAGCCAATCAAACTTGTTGATTTTCTAGGGATTGGTTGAGAAGGCCCCGATCTACACTTCCACCAAGAGAAATTTGATTCCCCCCACTAATCCCTTGCGGATCTTGTTACTCTTGGGTGTTTGAGCACCCTAGACGGTTGAGGTCACCGCGGAGCCATATTCCATTGTGGTGAAGCTTCGTGGTGTCGTTGGGAGCCTCCAATTAAGTTGTGGAGATTGCCCCAACCTTGTTTGTAAAGGTTCGGTCGCCACCTCCAAGGGCACCAATAGTGGATTCACGGCATCTCGCATCGTGTGAGGGCGTGAGGAGAATACGGTGGCCCTAGTGGCTTCTTGGGGAGCATTGTGCCTCCACACCGCTCCAACGGAGACGTACTTCCTCTCAAAGGGAAGGAACTTCGGTAACACATCCTCGTCTCCACCGGCTCCACTTTTGGTTATCTCTTACCTTTACTTGTGCAAGCTTAATTTGTGTTGTATTCCTTGCTTGCTTGTGTGCTTGTTGTTGTTGCATCATATAGGTTGCTCACCTAGTTGCATATCTAGACAACCTACTTTGATGCAAAGTTTAAATTGGTAAAGAAAAGCTAAAAATTGTTAGTTGCCTATTAACCCCCCCCCAACCACCCCCCCCCCCCCCCCCTCTAGTCAACCATATCGATCCTTTCAGAAAGGAAGGAGGCGAGAGGCTCGGTTGGGCCGAGGAGATAAGATAGAAAGGGCATGAGCGATGTGTTTGCCCCACAGAGACACATGGAGCAAGGGGAAGGCGGCAGATGGTACGTGAGAATCAATCGGTCTGAAAGAAGCATTTTCCTAAAGAAATTCATTGTTTCTTGTGTAGTTATGGGTTGTATATGCGTTGGACGCTCAAAGCAAACCTACGGAGTACACTTCATAATTTTTTTTAAAGAATAGCAGTATGTTAACTTCAATCCAGAAGTTTTTCTGTCTTTATATTGACAATATTCTGTCACATGCTTCATATGTTTTATTTTTTAAAATTATAAATCGAGAGTATACTTTACATTTGCTTTAGCATTAGGTTATAGTTTTTTTTTAGTTTTTTTAGTGGATTTTTTTGAGGGAAAACGTAGCTCTCTTTATTACTCAACAGAAAGCGGTACAATACAAGTATCTGGTGAATTCAGAAGCCACACCAGACGACCATACGTAGCAGAAATAAAATTGTGAGCTAGATTATGAGCGTGTGTATTTGACGCCCGTCTTTCATGTATGAAGCGAACTTCACTGAAATCTCTTTTACGTTGATGGATCTCCATGAGAACAGAGAAATAACTGGACCTGCTACCCTTGTTGATGGCATTAACCACTTGCAGACAATCTGACAAAATAAGACAGTGTTGGAGTTGGAGATCAGCCACCAGAGAGAGGGCTTCTCGACAGGCCAGAGCTTCAAGAGTAGCAGGGTCAAATACTCCAGGACAAGCAAGCACCGAAAAACCCTGATATATGCCATCATAACTGCGACAGATAGCTGCAACCACTCCTCTATTATCATTTCTCGAAACAGCTGCATCAACGTTAATCTTCATCATATGTTGGGGAGGGGGGGATCCATCTTGGAGGGGTCGGTGGAGCATGCTGGACACTTACTGGGTGTTGAGTTCGTTCGCGTATGATCTCCAGATCAGCCAAAAAACTTCCAATGAAAGAGTATATTGATAATGGACTCTGAAATATATCTTCATGAATTGCCTTGCGCCTCGCCGTCCAGATTGCCCATAGAGTTACTACAGTTTTGGTAAACTGAGCATGTGTTAATCATTCAATGAGAAAAAATATCCACTCTTTTGGGCATTAGCACAGGTTGATGGAAATGTGTTCGACGAGCTCTTCATCAAGTAGTGCCCAAACACTCCTAGTCATTGGGCAGTTTAGAAGCGAGTGGTGCCAGTTATCATCAGCGGCATGACAAAAGAAACATTCTGACTCGTTAGCCATATGACAGTGATGACGAACAGACCCTGTGGGGATAGATTCGTGCGCCAATCTCCAAAGAAAAACGCAGATTTTACTTGGGATCTTTGTTTTCCACATATGGCACCATTTCTTCTGTTCACAAGTAGAAGAAGATGAAGATTGCCTGCCCTCCAACCAATCTTCTCGAACCTTTTTAGTCGTAACCAAGAGCCTATAAGCAGAACGCACCGTGAAATTACCTGATTTCTCAAAATGCCAGGCCCATGAGTCGTCCTGATATGCTGTGCACAGCGGTATGGACTTGATAATTTGAATATCCATTGGAAGAAAATATTGTTGCAGCAATGCATTATTCCAACATCTCTCTCCTTGGTCAATAAAGTTCAGACACCAACAAAGGAGGTTGAGGTGCCAAAGCAACAGTGGGGAGTAGTCTAGAATCCCGAGGTAGCCAATTGTCCTGCCAAACCCGAGTACTGGCACCATTACCAATTCTTCTAATCAGGCCAAGCTTTAGAGCATCACGTCCCTTAAGGATGGATCTCCACACCCGGGAGGGCCGACCACCAAGGTGAGCACTCATAAGATCACAGTCCGGGAAATAAACCGATTTCAGAAGTCTAGCGCTAAGAGAGTTAGGATCCATGAGGATTCTCCGTGCTTGTTTTGCAAGTAAGGCAATGTTGAACAGCTCAATATCTCGAAAGCCGAGACCACCAAGGTACTTTGGCATGCACATGATTTCCCAAGCAACCCAGCATGGCTTCCTCTGTCCGTTCTTACTGCCCCACCAAAATCCTCTTAATAGAAGCAGGGCCCGGGCCTATTTACGCAGAAAGCCCAATCAGAAACAGCCCACGTAGGTAGCAGGCTCAGAATTATCTAACCCACACAGCACTCGAGTCTCAATCCTCAAAAAAAAGGAAAAAAAAACACTCGAGTCTCAGTCGTCGTCGCTGCAAGGAGAGAGAGAGAATCTAGTGGTGCCCCAATGGCGCAAATCATCGACGGCAAGGCCATCGCCGGTGAAATCAGGCGCGAGATCGCCGCCGAGGTCGCCGCGCTCTCGTCCGCCCACAGCATCGTGAGCCCCTTTCCCACCCGACGCCGCCGCTGGACCAATCGACGAGCTGTGGATTGGGATAATGTCCGTGACGGTGACTTTTTTTCTTCTGTCGCAGGTGCCGGGGCTGGCGGTGGTGATCGTGGGGAGCAGGAAGGACTCGCAGACGTACGTGCAGATGAAGCGCAAGGCCTGCGCCGAGGTCGGCATCCGCTCCTTCGACGTCGACCTCCCCGAGGACATCTCCGACGCCGCGCTCGTCGCCGAGGTCCACCGCCTCAACGCCGACCCCGCCGTCCACGGTATCCCCTCCGCGGTCGAGTCGGATATACTCTTCCTTTCGTGGTACTAGGAGAACATGGATGCTGTGTTTGGCTCTGTAATTCTCTCTTGTGTCAGTCTGCCTGTGCCGTAGATGCGGTCATTCCTAGCTGGTTTGTTCAGATGAATTTGGAGAGGGTTAAATTCGGTCATAGTGGCATTCGAGCTGATATCCTTTCTGGCTGGGATGCCATTCGCTTACTGCTTGGGATTCCCTGGCCCGGATTTGCTCTACAGTTGAGTTGGTGTGAAAGAATAGGGAAGTCTGATCCTGTTTATTCGTGTGTAGTTCAATCCTTTGAACTGGAGCGTTGTTTTACGGGGTGACACTCTTTGGGAGTTCTTGAGTTGTTTTCAGGCTTGTTGGATCCCAAATTTAGCCCGGAGTGGCATTAGTACTCACCATCATGTGTGTTTTGTTGCCAATTTCTGAGAGATTCGCTTGATTGGGAATATAATTGTGAACTGGAACATTGTTTCACTGGGTGACACTCTTTGGTTGTTCTTAAGTTGTTCCAGGCATGCCGGACCCAATATTCGGGCCCAGAATGGCATCAGTACTCATCATCTTGTGTGTTTTGTTCCCCAGTTTCTGAGGTAATAGCTTGATTGGGAATGTAATTTTAAGTGATTATTGCTTCGCTAATGGTTACATTCATGTTAGTACCTAGTTGGTTTTGTTCTCATGCTCTTTGACCATAGGAGATTTGTTACCTGACTTCGATCACCATCCCTAGCTTCGGGCATAAGCCATCAGTTTCCTTAGAGTGCAAATATGAAGCTATGGGGCACAAATTGGCCCTTTGGTCAATCAGGTTGTCTTTTTGAAATGTGATTGCTAGTTTCTTAATTGTTCAGCTAAGTACTATTTTGATAAGCTTTGCTAGCTCTAGGCTCTAGGTACTTTTACAGTCTGATATTTGGAATTCTTATTCCTACATGTAGCAAAGCCTGTATATTGACTCTATTGAGTATTTGCTTTTGCAACAGGCATTCTTGTTCAGCTTCCATTGCCCAAGCATATCAACGAAGAAAATATATTAAACCAGATTTCCATTGAGAAAGACGTCGATGGTTTTCATCCTTTGAACATCGGCAAGCTCGCAATGAAAGGCAGAAATCCACTGTTCCTGCCTTGTACGCCAAAGGTATCGATTGTAACACTTGAGCACAGCATTTCTGAACACTGGTTTGACTGCCGTTTTTATCTGTAACATCTTAGCTTTCATTTTTCTTTTTAATTTTGAAGGGTTGCATGGAGCTCCTGTCATGCAGTGGAGTCACTGTAAAAGGAAAACACGCAGTTGTGGTTGGGCGTAGCAACATCGTGGGTTTACCAGTATCCCTTCTCCTTCTGAAAGCGGACGCTACCGTGTCGATCGTGCATTCACGGACCCCAAACCCCGAAACAATTGTCCGTCAAGCAGACATCGTCATTGCAGCAGCTGGCCAGGCCATGATGGTACTCCTACATTGTTATGCGGCAACAAATCCACCTTATGCGATGGGTTTGACCTTAACTGTGTTGTGTTTTCTTGGCTGTTAGATCAAGGGAGGCTGGATCAAACCAGGCGCGGCGGTCATCGATGTCGGGACAAACTCCATCGACGACCCAACCCGGAAGTCCGGCTACAGACTCGTCGGCGATGTGGATTTCGCGGAGGGGAGCAAGGTCGCGGGTCACCTGACTCCGGTCCCTGGAGGCGTTGGGCCGATGACCGTGGCGATGTTGCTGAAGAACACGGTGGACGGCGCCAAAAGGGGTATAGTCTCGTAGATTTTTCATCTCACCGCAATCGATGTGCTGCATGGTGCGAGGATGATATTGTAAGAGTGCTAGACTAATCCTTTCGCCATTGTGTCCTGTGTTACGCTGTTTCAAGAATAATAAATAACACTCGCGAGTCGGGGTGTTTTTTCTTTTTTGGCAAACTAAAACCCTGCATTAGATTTCATCAGAAGAACTCCCTCCGTCCGGAATTACTTGTCTGGTAATACTAGGGTGAGACCAGATGGTTCCTACAAAATGAACGAACCTGAGAAAAGAAAAAACAGAAAACTACAACCAGCACTAGGGGCATGTAGACAGAGCACACCTGTTGATCCAGAACACAGGCAGACAGGCTTACAAGCTACAGCGCACGAGAGAGTAGATATGGCCTCACCAAGATTGAAACCATGAGAGCTGAAGAACCAAGAACCCTTGCATGGAAAGGAGAAGGCAAAGAGCGGCCTCGATCTGGCACAAGAGGAAGGGAGGGCGCGCATCACCAAAACCAAAACGAGAAGGATGGACCCTACAAAAATTGAAAAAAATATGCTCCAGTCGACAAGCAAGTGCTGCTATTGCTTGCGCCGATCTAGTGGGTTCATATAGTTGCTCACCATGGGTATACCTGCGTCGCTCCCACCATAAATACCACACCGCCGTGGCAACAAGGTCACTGACCAACGCCTTCGTTGGGTTCTTGGACATAAGCAGATCAGCCATAACCGAGCCGCCCTCCCTTTCCATCATGCAAACCTCGTTAACCACTGATGCCAAACCAAGCAGGCGCCAAACTTGCTGAACACGCAGGCACAGGAAGAGAGCATGTCGAATGCTCTCACAATCTGAGCTACACAAAGGGCATTGAGAACTAGTTATAATGTGTCTATTTGCAAGAACTCCTTGACATGGGATCGCTCCAAGCAAAGTTTTCCACACATGGATTTTTACTTTTGATGGCACATTCAATTTCCAAACGGTCCTCCAAACTGGACTAGTACTTGAGGCTTGTATTGAGTTTGTCATCCTCAACTTTCGTCCATGTTGGTGCTCCCATTCTTCATGGAGGTCATAGCTTTTTTATGTGTAAGAAAGTTAAGGAGGTGTGGAGGAGATTAAACCTGGAGCATATTAGGGTGCTTTTGGCTAGTTCTACTTATCCTTTAAGCATCCTAGAGCAAATCCTTAGTCTAGTGGAGGAGGAGAAAATAAAAACTTGCTTGCTTCTTTGGCGCTGGTGGCATGTACGCAATAAAGCAAACTCGGGCGAAGCCCTTATCTTGACTGATGATGTTTGTTCTTCTATTAATTATCATCTATCAAGTGTAATGAAAAGCAAAAAGACTACCAGAGAGCAAAAACAGCAGCTAAACCATAATTGGTCTCGACCGCCAAGTGGCTTTCTCAAGATTAATACTGATGCAGCTTTCCACAGGGACACCAACTCTGGCGGCTGGGGATTCATCATTAGAGATGAGCAAGGTAGGTTGATGGCTGCAGGGGCGGGCAATCTGGTACACATCTCAGATGCTCTGCATGCTGAAGCCTTGGCCTTGTTGTATGCCATAAAAATGGCTGCTCATATCGGATGCGACAAGGTGTTGTTTGAAACTGATTCCACACAGCTGAGGAGGGCAGTGAATTCTAATGATGATGGTCTGGCGAACTGTACGTGGAGTTTTCTGCTGCTAGTGTTGTGTCTTGCCCTCGGGCTTGTAACAGAGTGGCACATGTTTTAGCTGCGAATGGAGTTAACCTGGGAGCTGATATGTGTGAAACCTGGTTGGGTCAACTCCCAGACTTTGTACTGAACTATGTAATGGGCGATTTGCCTAGTACTGGTATGTAATGGAATGCATTCCTATGTTCCTTCCAAAAAAAAAAGAAGAATTCCTGCGTTCCTTTCAAAAACAAAAAAAAATTGTGGGGACGTGGATCACAATGCGACCTTGGGGAACACAGGAGAAAGGACAAAAGAGGGAGCAAGCTTCAGCTCACAATCAGATATTTGAACCGTAAGTTTTGCAATGAAGGGTTTTCATTCCACCAAGCACTCAACATGTAAGGCAGCAGTTAAAACAACATGATCAGTATACAATCTGAGGAGCCGCCGCCTTTTGTGTACACATCTCAACATCAACATTAGCAAAATGGATGCACAGATAAATGAAGAATGATGTATCGCCCAGTACACATCTTTCTGAGATGTCATCTCTAAGGGTTAGATAGTCTCTGCTTCAGCACCTCAACGAAATCTTTCCTTGGAACCTCCTCTTCCTGGTTAGCTCTAATGTCCTTCAGTTTCACCTTCCCGTCCCTCAACTCGGACTCGCCGACCAGCACCATCCACGGGATGCCTGTCTGCGTCGCATACTTTATGTGGTTCTGCACCCTGGTGGTGAGCTTGAACTCTGCCTTTATCCCAGCACTCCACAGCTCATTCACAAGCTCGGCGGCCAATATGAGGTCCTTCCCTAGAATCGACACCAAAACCTCCGTCTCGGTCGCCCGGATCACCTGCAATTCAAGAGCCAAGATCAGTTTTGCTACATTGCTGCAACAACGACGTAATTTATAGGGGCATTAAGAAATACCTGGTTCTTTTCTTTCTCCTGTTGCTCCATGATTGCAAAAACTCTTTCTATTCCAAGGCTGACGCCAACAGCAGGGACTTGCTTGTTGCTGAACATGCCGACAAGCTTGTCGTACCTGCCACCAGCAGCAATAGAGCCAACCTATAAAACATTGTGAGCACAGGAATCAGCAAAAGGTTGTTCGCTTAGTTAGGAAAGGGTACTTGCCATGCTTAAACACGATGAAGAAAATTCAGATATAGATCATTGTACAGTAAGCCAAATAAAATGTACTCCCTCCGCCCCAAAATAAGTGTCTCAACTTTAGTGTACAAAGTTGAGATACTTATTTTGGGGCGGAGGAAGTACATGAGAAAAAGGAAATGTAAAATATGCTTTGAGATCTATGAATCAAATGGGTCAAGCAATGGGTCTTAAAAAGGTGATTGATTGAAAGCACTGGAAATATAAAACAAAGCCCAAACCATAATTAAAGTTTTCAGATATAAATCAATGTACAGTAAACCAATTGTACTGTTACAGCAGACAAAAGGTAATGTAGAATATGCTTTCAGATGATAAATAAGATGGTACATGTCAGAAACCAGTACATCAAGCAACGAATCTTCAAATGGTGATTAATAGAAAACACTGGCAATACGAAATGATGCCTAGTATACAGGAATATGATTGCAAACAAATGACTAAGTGAGAACACAGGTAACAAGTGAGGCACAGATGTGAATGAAGATTCCAAACCTGTGTGACGCCCTTGAACACAGCTTCATATATCACACCGGTGTAGTAATCAAGGCCTCTAGCAAGGCTTAAATCAAAACTTATCCTGTCAAGGGCATTCGCTTTTTCTAGAGCTTTGAATAATATCTCAAGCTCATTTAATGCAACAACAGATCCCTCGTTCTCCATGAACTTGCTGCCCTCCTTTCGCAACTCTAGCAAAACTTCTAGTGGAGGTCCTTTTGTCTTCACTAAACTGCCAATATTTTCAGCGGTTTCATTTGATACACCTTTCTCTTCCACCTAAGTCAGCGTAAGAACAATTAGGACTATGATAAATATATCAACATCAAGATTACATCAACATATAAAAGCAAAAAAAGGAGTTTGGATGCTCACCAGTTCTTTTTTCACCTCTTCAAAGGTTAGTTTGTCTAGCTTGTCAATACTTGAGCAAACTGTTCTGAATTTCTCAGCAGGCACGCCACAGATCTCCAACATTCCATCAAGTAACTTTCTGTGATTTAACTTTATCTCATAGATGCCAATATCCAACTTATCCAGTAATTCAGTCAAAACTTTGACAACCTCGAAATCTGGTTCCATAGGCTCATATACTCCGGCAATGTCGAAGTCACACTGGTAGAATTCTCGATATCTTCCCTTTGATGGGTTATCTCTCCTGTATACTTTGGCTATCTGGTATCTCTTGATGGCACTTATGTTATTCATGGCAACATAACGGGCAAATGGAACAGTCAGATCATAGCGCAACGAACAAAGCTCACCACCCTGCAGGTTATTTGATGGTAAGACTTCATTTAAAATATTACTAACAAGAGTGTAATACACGGAATATACTGCGACAAAGGACTGACCAAATTGTTGAATACTAACAATTCCCTCTTAAGCTTGCTTGAAAAATTTATATAACAAACCAGCACAATAACTAAACAAGTTCTGGTATCCCAGTGTGCTACACACTCCTACTAACGTTAAGTACAAAAAGACATAAAAACTTTACCTGATCAGCAAGGTCATATACCAACTTCGAGTCTTCACCATATTTGCCCATCAAGGTTTCTCTCAACTCGAATACAGGGGTATCAAGTGCAACACCACCGTGCATCTTAAATACACTTGTAATTATTGAAAACGCACGCTCCCTTATGGCCATTTGCTCTCTCCCAAAGTCACGTGTTCCCTAGCGAGAGTAAGGATAAGCATTTAGATAGAGAAATAGTAAAAAATTGACTGGTTATTAGATGTTTCTGAAACAATTGAAGCAGAAAGACAACATAAATGTAGCATCCACATGTGCAAACAAAATGATAATTACCTTGGGAATTTTAGGCAATCTTCCCACTTCATTGCTCTCCACAATCTCCTTGATTTTCTCCACAAGGGACTCCAATTTGGGGCACTTAGGATCAAACAACAGAGACAGCTCAATTCCCCAATCTGCAATCAACGCGGAATTCACACAAGGAACGGCTTTTCCATCTGTAGCATGCTCCCTAAGCAGAGCGAGTACAGCAGAAGTCCCCTTCCCCAACGTTTTCTTCTTGCTTTTCCTGTCACCCTTCACTTTCTCCCCACCAGATTGTGCCTTCTCCACTGAACTGCCAGCTTCATTCTTCCCACCAGCTTGAGGCTTCTCAATTGAACTGTCCATTTCAATCACAGCCATCGCCACAGCTGCCTCCCATGCAAGGAAGTCCCTAAACTTGAGCAAGTAGTTGTACACCCCCTGCAGTACCGACACCGCATCTGAATCAACCATAACTTTATCGAGCATCCCCTTCAAATCATCAACATTAACGCCACCGGCAAGCTTCTCCCGGAGCTCGGCCTCAGCAATGCTCCCTGCACAGAACCTTGTGCGAGCGACACTCTGCTTGCACATTGCATTCAAGGACCTTGCAAGCTGTGTCGCCAGTACCACCAAAGCCTCCTCCTTCCCCTCACCCGTTCCACTAGCATCCCTCTTCCCCAGCTTAACTGGAGCGTTGAGCTCGACCCGCACCTTCTTGTGCAGAGCTCGCACTGACTCACGGAGAGCCCCGTTCACGGCAGGCACCTTGGCGAACATGGCCGCAGAGGCGCCTCCACCGTTACCCACTAGCTTGGACCCCAATAAAAGCATCTTGATATCAGCGCCCACATCAGCTTCGTCCTTGTCGGAGAGGCCATCGCCGGACGCGGGCACGTCGAACGCCGTGGCATCCCCCCGAGCGGCCTCGCATGACAGCGCCGCGACTGCGTCGGCGACACGGGCAAGAGGGGTGGCGCAGCAGTCGATCAATGCGGCGAAGGCGACGGCCACCGGCGCGGACGCCGCGGCGACCGCGGCCTCGTCGCGAGTGGCGGGTGGTAGCGCCGCTGCGAGCTCGAGCGACCCGGCGAGGCCGTTGGCCGTCGCGGCGGTGACGAGCGCGGAGGAGGAGTCATTCGCCGTGAGGAGGAGCTTGTTGAGAAGCACCGCCGCGGCCGCGCGGGACTCGTGCGGCGCCAAATCCAGGTCCCGGAGCGATCCAGGGGTCTCCTGCGGGGAGGGGGCGCGGCTGGAGAGCCGCTGGAGCGCGGAGGCGTCGATGACGGGGCCGGCGAGGCCGACGGAGAGCGCGTAGACGGCGGCGGGGGTGAGCACGGCGCCCTTGCCCGCGAGCGTCACGGCGGCGGCGGCGGCGGCAGTAGCCATGGCAGTGGAAAACCCTAGAGCAAAAGAGGGAAAAGGGACGGTGATCCAATGGACGTGCTTCAGTCAAATCAAAACTCAAAAACAAGCATGCCTTCGAGATCTACCGTATTGGAGTACGAAAAATTGAAAAATTCAAACTCCGAATATTTATGGGGCGTCAAAAAAGATGGAAAAAAAACGTGACCGCCAAGATTCTGCCGTTAAAAAGCGTGGCCGCCAAGATTCTGCCGTTAAAAAGAGTGACCGCCAAGACACGCAGGAACAGGTATAAGTTTCAAGAAAAAAATGAATTGTCAGGTATACAAAATTGTCAAAAAAGAAGACCAGAGTGGTAGTACAGCATAAACAATTTTTAGAAAATTCAGATACTATTATTTCTCAGATATATTAGTACAACGTATTATCTCTTAAATTAAATATCTTGGTCATACCCCGCAATTTTTTTTATCTTGATCATGAAATCGCTGGCACATATTATGTCTTATGCTTGCGATTGTTAATCAGAGAATACAGAGGTAAATGATGTTGAAAAATTGAATAATTAATGCAAAAAGTTTATACTATCTCCGGGTTTTAAATACAATGTCACTATCATCTCTACTCTCTACTCTTAAAGGGGACTTGTAGGGGCTGTTTGGTTTGTGATTAAAATTGTTAAAGGTTGTCATACCTAAGGTTAGGCAAGTTTGATCAACTTAGATGAGTGTTTGGTTCAAGCCACACCTTAGGCAAGCCACACTAGGGCCCCACATGACATACACACAAAAAATGTGGCAAGATTCTCTTAGGCTTGCCAACTTGTGGCTTTTATTTTAAAGAACTAACCTTAGACAAGTTTGGCAACATTGTATGGCAAAGTGTGGCATTGCTAGGCCTAAAACCAAACAGCCCTGTAGTCTCGCCTCATATCCGAGCACTTCCATGTTTCACCCGCGAGCGTCTTAGGTGCGACATTTCGCTCAAGCGCAGCCAATTTGGACCGGTTCATTTGACACGTGCATTAACTCAATCGAATCGGTACTTTTCCAAACAATGTCATGCATCAACTCATTCAAATCAAATCTAAAGAAAATCTCAACTAAATTCAAACTTCTCTTGCATTCCACTACTCATACATAAATCAAATCAAATCAAATCTTACCAAAACTTCATCTTAATCAAAGTTGGTCGGCCGATTTGACGCGTGTGCGCGTTTTTATTTTCCGTTTATTTTTCTGTTTCTTTTTTGTTTCATTTTTTCTATGATCAACCTATTATTTTGTGTTTGACATGCTATAACAATCGACATGGACCTATACGCCATGGTAAGTTGGTAGTGTCACTTCCATTCCGGTTAAACCATCCCCATCAATGTTTTCTATCCCATCAATTTATTTAAACTTGTTTTCAGCCTAATGATTTACTTAATACGGTTTTTATCTACCAAATTTTGTAATGTTGTTATGAAAAGGAATCCATCACTGTTATCTCTAACCAATCTTTAAAGACCAAATATATGGAAAGGAATCAATGTTTGATAACACATGGTAACATTTATTGAAAGGAATCAATGTATGATAACGTCGCCTCCACTCCAGTTAATCCTCCTCCACCGTTTTTTTCTATCCCGCCAATATAGTTAACCTGGTTTTAGTCCATGATCTATTTAAACCGATTTTATCTGCCAAATCAGATCAATATTTGATATGTTTGGTAACGTTTTTATAGAAGGAATAAATCACGATCAATCTCTAATCAATTTCTAAAGACCAAATCTCTACTATTAATCTAAGCAAATCTTTTGTATATTTGGTAACATTTTTATGGGCAAGAATAAATCACGGTCAATCCCTAATCAATTTCTAAAGACCAAATCTCTAGTATTAAAGGGAGTTGATGAGTTGTTCCGTGGTACATCAAATTCCCTTGATGACCCACAAGTATACAGAATCAATCGTAGTCCTTTCGATAAGTAAGAGTGTTGAACCCAATGAGGAGCAGAAGAAAATGACAAGCGGTTTTCAGGAAGGTATTTTCTGCAAACACCAAAATTATCGGTAACAGATAGGTTGATAGCAATGTAATTTGTAACGAGCAACAAGTAACAATAGTAACAAAGGTGCAGCAAGGTAGCCCAATCCTTTTTATAGCAAAGGACAGGCCGGAACTTCCTCTTATAGCAAGCAAAGCGTTCTTGAGGACACACGAAAATTTTGTCTAGTCACTTTCATCATGTTTGTTTGATTCGCGCTCTTTACTTTGATAATTTGATATGTGGGTGGACCGGTGCTTGGGTGATGTTCTTACTCGAACAAGCCTCCCACTTATGATTAACCCCTCTCGCAAGCATCCGCAACTACGAAAGAAGAATTAAGATAAATCTAATCATAGCATGAAACATATGGATCCAAATGAGCCCCTTACGGAATAGCGCATAAACTAGGGTTTAAACTTCTGTCACTCTAGCAACCCATATCTAATTACTACTCCACAATGCCTTCCCTTAGGCCCAAAGATGGTGAAGTGTCATGTAGTCGAGGTTCACATAACACCACTAAGGGAATCACAACATACATATCATCAAAATATCGAATGAATACGAAATTCACATGATTAATTATAAGAAGACTTCTCCCATGTCTTCAAGAACAAAAGTAACTACTCACAAATCATGCTCATGTTCAAGATCAGAGGGGTATTGAATATCATTAATGATCTGAACATATAATCTTCCACCAAATAAACCAACTAGCATCAACTACAAGATGTAATCAACACTACTAGCAACCCATAGGTACCAATCTGAGGTTTTGAGACAAAGATTGAATACAAGGGATGAACTAGGGTTTGAGATGAGATGGTGCTAATGAAGAGGATCGTTGGTGATGATGATGGCTTCAATTTCCTCCTCTCGGAGGGAAGTTTCCCCAGCAGAAGTTAAAGTATGAAACATAAACTTTATTGGAAACTAACAAACTATGATTTCAGTCATTGAAACAATCACAATTCATCATGTTTTCAGAAAGAGTCTATGTAAGAGCTTGTTTAGCAAGTTCACATACTGTTGGGGATATAACCCCACGGTATGACCCAACCTGGGATATGACCCGGGAATCATGTTGCGGCTTAGAAACGACCCGGCCATTTGGGCCGTGACGAACTACACGATTTAAGGCCCAGGAGGCGGGTTGAGGAGAAGGCCGACTCATAGCCCGGAGTCTGGCAAGACCGGCTGAAGAAAAAGCAGAAGGAATCTTCCTTACGTGAGGAACAAGATAAGTAGGAAATAGACTAAGACACGGGTTGTACTATGACCCAGGGTCAATTGTAAATCGGGGACTCACCTGTTATATAAAGGGGAGCCCCTAGGGCAGAAAGGGCTAAGTTACAAGCTCTCGAGTACTAGGTTAGCCAAAGTCGCACCCTTGTAACCGAGATCTCAAGTAATAACAAACAAAGCAGGACGTAGGCTTTTACCTCGATCGTGAGGGGCCAAACCTGGGTAAACTCGTATCTCCCAATTCCGACCAACCCCGTTCAAGCTACTACCTAGCTGCGATGGCCTCACGACTAAGTCCTTTTTCGAGGACATATGCTGTGACAAAACCACGATAGTTGGCGCCCACAGTGGGGCCTGCGCACGGTGGTGTTGAGTTCTTGGAGGGAGCTCTCCCAGGGGTCGAGGGATACGCGATCGGCCGGATGACGAAGATTCATCGCGGC
Organism: Thinopyrum elongatum; assembly: GCA_011799875.1. Taxonomy (NCBI): domain Eukaryota; kingdom Viridiplantae; phylum Streptophyta; class Magnoliopsida; order Poales; family Poaceae; genus Thinopyrum; species Thinopyrum elongatum. The sequence goes on from CM022297.1 coordinate 117,242,525, forward strand.
AAGCTCTACATCGACGATTAAGGCTAGGGCACCGAGGCCAACTCGATTGAGTGCGGGTACCGGGTCCCCTTCGGCAAGATCCAGGTCTTCATCGGCAAAATCGATGAATCAGGTCCCGAGCCGAACAACTGCACCGACGTCATCAAGCCGGCTCGGTGCACCCAACCCGGCCGGGTGCAAGCCGGCCGGAAACACGTCTTCATCGGCTTCACTCAAGGAGTCGATCTCTCGGATAACTCCAGGTCCGGCGGGGACACCCTCATCTACTCCAATGGCGTGTCTTCGGTTGGAGACACCGAGTCGATCCTTCCGCTTTACGATGGTAAGCTTGGGGGCTACTCCGATGATGAGCCGGCTCTAGCCGTCCATGAGCCGCCTCGTCGAGCCGCTATCGACATGGCAGGCACTGCCCCGGCTCATAACTCCACAACAGCAGGCACCGTGATAGGGACCGACACTTCAGCACCGGCTCTGGGCGCGGCCAACTCAGACAAACCGCCGGTTCAGGCTTTGGCGGAGTTAATGGCCACCTTAGCAACGCTTCCGGAGACCCCGACGACCGCGAAAAACCAGGCGGAGTGCAACACGAAGGTGACGAAACTTCATGAGCAGATGGCTAAGGTTCAGGAGGATATCACGCTAAGAACACTCGCATGGTAGAAATGCAAACCCAGATCCATAATGAGGTGGAGCGTTTGAAGGTAGAAGCCTGGCACATAAGTCTCCGTTAGAACGCTTCAGACGTGGTCCACCAGAGGAGGCACATGAGCCGTCTGCCACCTAATTTTGAGCCCATGCGCTTATTCAACACACCGCAAGACACGCCCGCTCCGGGGGCAGGGCCGAGTACCCCTGAAGCACCGATTATACCCCAATTAACCCAGGTCGCACCCCCGAATGGAGCTGGACAGCCACCGCCGACTCAGCCTCATCAGTCAGCTCAGCAGCGCTAGCCTGAGCCGGCCCCGCATCCATCACGAGTTCAATCGCCTCCGCACCATTTTCTGACACCGGCGGGTCACTTCTACAACCCTGTCGATAACATGTTGGCGGCGACTACCAACCTTGCCGTGCTTTCGATCACAGGGAACACCCCAGTTGAGATTGGGGCACGGAACGCCATTGAGATGTTGAAGACTACTGTCTCCCAGCAGACAAACTACTCCTACAGTCAGCAGCGACTTCACTCTACCCCGCACCCAAGTCGCAGCAGAAGCCGGCATGCCGAGTCACCAGCAGTTTCCAGCAGCACGCGTCGGCAACGTGAGCCACAGCGTGACCCGCCTAGGCTTGCGACCTTGGACGCACAGGCAGTCGTCGACATGGCTCGGGGGGCAGAAGCAGCAGACGCGGGGGCAGGTCAGGTTCCACCCACCGCCGCCTGATTGCTTGAATCTGCGTTGGTATTTCCCCGAAGATGAGAGGATGATGCAGCACATCAAAGGTAAGTATTTCCCTCAGTTATGAAACTGTGATGCCCCCAACTCAATCGTGCACTAAACATACACGCAAACGTGCACGATCAAGCACAGGGACTCACGGGAAGATATCACAACACAACTCTAACACAAATAAACGGAGATCCACAATATTATAGACCAGGGATCATGAAGATCCGAATACATAAGTCAGTCATACAAATATTATCTGGGTACAGACATAGTTAGACAAGTTTTGCCTTAAGAAGGCTAGCACAAACAACGACTCTAGATCGAAAGGCGTAGGCCACCTGCCTGGGAGCCTCCGATCCTACTCCTGGTCGGCTGGCTCGATCCAGTAGTACGTGCCGTCTGGACCCTCCTGATAGTAAGCTCCTGCGAGGACATCTGGCTCCGGGGCTCCATCGTCTGATGTATCATCAAAGGGGGGTATGGGGAAAAAGAAGTAACAAAGCAACCGTGAGTACTCATCCGAAGTACTCAGCAAGCAAGGATCTACACTACATATGCAACATTATCAAAGGGGAAAGGCTGTATATGTGGACTGGGCTGCAGAAATGCCAGAATAGAGAGAAGGCCTTGTCCTATCGAAGACTAGCATCTTCGAACATCTTCACGAGCCACCATCTTGCAGCAATAGAAGAGAGTAGAATAGCATTTTATTAAGCAAAAATGTTGAAGCAAAGCCTAGAGATCCTCCCTCGACTCCCTGCGAGAAAGCGATCCCGAAGCTTCAATTAAGTAACAAGTATCCAGTTCAAGTAATAGATCGGGATACACGAACTGAGCGTCCTTTACCGTAGGACCAGCTATCGATAGATCATTCTTCCCTGCAAGGGTGCACTGCTGTTACCCAACACGCTCGATCACCTCTGGCCGGACACACTTGCTGGGTAATGCCCGTCCTCGGGAGATCGACACGAAGCAGCGCCCTACCTAGGCTCAGCAGAGAGGTCAGCACACCGGACTAACCTATGCACCCAGAGGTCTTGGGCCATCGCCCTGGGCACCCTGCGCGTTGCGAGACTAGCCGGGGTGCAGGCGCGACACTGAACTTGTTAGTGAAGTATCCAGCCCATTCCCGACAATCAGCCCGCACGGTGAACCGTGACGTCTGAAGAGCTTTCGGGAGAAACGTACGTCACAGAGGGCCCCATAACCATTATCCCGCGTGGTGGTAGTGCGTAAAGGGCACGACGACCCACTCAGATCAAACACCCAAATCCGACATGCTGATTTAGTAACACGCGGAGATGATCAGAGTTTCTGAAGCTCCGCCACAATATCACACTCGAGTGCCCTTCCGGCACACCCGACATCATAGATCCCCTACGGGTACCCATCAGGGTCGACCCGCCTGTAACAAAGGTCAAAGTAACCATGTGGTCATAACATCAAGGGGGAAACCCCGAGGAATCACCCTCGGTGAATTCCACTCGACGAAATCATCAGGGTGAACGTATGAGGCATCACCCTCGAGGTTCACACTGAGGGGTTGCACGACAGAGTCGTATTGGAAGTGGAGAAGGAGGAATCACCCTCGATGACCACGACCGAACAGCTACACTACAGAGTATTCTTCAGGAGTGCGTTACGAGGTATCACCCTTGGCACTCGATAGTTACTATGCAGAGTCTTACAACTAAGGGGGGTGAGGTGATGTGTCGGTCTCTGGTCGACGATCACATTGATCGAGTCATCGATGATCAAGCAGGGGCAACAAGGGTAAGGTGGCGGGGGTCACTGATGGTTCACTACCAACCTATACTAAACAGTTTAACATAGGCAGGTAAGGTAACAATAAACAGGTTACAAAAGCAGGCTATGCATCAGAATAGGAGCAAACATTAATAGTAGCAAAATCTAATGCAAGCAGGAGAAATGGAATGGGCGATATCTGGATGCTCAGGGGGGGGGGGGCTTGCCTGGTTGCTCTGGCAAGAAAGAGGGTTCGTCAACGGGCTGCTCGTCTGAAGCGTAGTCGTACCCAGCTGCAACGACGTCGGTCTCGGCGTCTATCGAGAGAGAAGGAGGGGGAGAGAAACAATAAATTCACGGCAAAAATGCGAACAATATGTATGACATGCCTAAATGCTATACAGAGGTGTTCTACTGCCTAACTAAATGAGTTAGTTAATTTAGGAATTTATCCGGATTTATTTAATTAAAGTTGGGCACTATTCATTTATTGAAATCGGTCTAAAAGTTCCATGTTCATCTAGCTAGAGGCATCTGACAGGAATACGGAGGGCGTATTCAGATTCGTATCAAAATTCTGAGCAACTTTCATATATAAATTATTTTCATCGGAGTTACGGATTATTTTATATGATTTTCTAAAGTTTTAATTATTTTTTGAATTTATTTAATCCATTTAATCCAACATTATCCAGAATAGTGTATGATGACGCAAGCATGATATCAGAGTGACGTCAGTAGGTCAACTGGTCGGTTGACCAGTCAAACTAGACAGGTGGGTCCAGTGGGACCCACATGTCAGCCTCTGATTAGTTTAAACAGAGTTAATTTAAACTAAATAGGATTATTTAGGGGGGGTGGGGCCTACTGTCAGTGAGTGGTTAAGTAACTAATTAACTAATTATCTATTTATTTTAAACAGTTAATGGAGTGGGGCCCGCATGTCATAGACACAGGGGCGACCACGTCAGCGCTGACCGAGGTCAATGGGGCCCAGTGGGGCCCGTGGTCAGTGGCACGTGGCGGGGCCCGTGGCTGCCACATCGGACGCCGGCCGGAGAGCGCTCCGGCGAGCCAAATGCGGCGGCGCGGCTCGGGGAAGGCACGGGTTTCGCGCACAGGGGGTCTAAGGGGCTGTGGTTGGGCGCGTTCGAAGCGGCTCGACGTCGCGCGTCGAACGGTGGCGGTGCGAGGGGCTGCGATGGACAGAGCTGAGCGCCACGAGCTCGCCGGCGGCGAGGTGATTCGGGCGTGCGACGGAATCGGGGCTACGGTGGGCAAAATGAGCAGCGCAAGGTGGCTATGGCGTCTACGCGACGCGGTGAGTGCGATGGTGGCACACACGGGGCCCTATGGTCGCCGAGGCCGCGCTGACGACGAGGCCAGGCGGTGGCGCATTCGGGTGAGAAGGGGGCGGCAGCTACGGCTACGGAGAGAGAGCGGGGAGAGGAGGGATCGACGCGACAGCTCACTAGCGTTGCAGGGAAGGCCCGGGGACAGCTCGAGGAAGGGCGACGTCGGCGAATCGTGGAGGCGTTCGACGGCGGCCGTAGGGGAAGAAGACGAGGCAGGCCGGCGATGCAGAGCTCCTCGGCTTCGGCTCGTTGGCGCAGGCGACGTAGTGGAGCACGGCGGTAACGCTGTACTAGGCGGAACGGTGTGGCGGAGGCGGTGGCTACGCGGGCGATGGAGCAACGGCGATGGCCACGTCGGCCATGGCGGAGAGCGAGCGAGGGAGGGGAAAGTGAGGCGATGGAGGCGCCAGGGGGCTGCGGGGCTCGCCCTTATCCTCGCTGCGGGCGCGGGCGCGTTGTCGAGCAGGGAGAGAGGGGGGCCGGCTCGGGCGATGCGCGTGCTAGGTGCTCGACAGCGGCCGCGGTGAGCAGTGCGGGAGGTGGGAGGAGGCGTGGGGTGGGCTGGGCCGCTGGCGGTAGCACTTAAGCCCAGGTACAGTGGGCCTTTTCTTTTTCTTCTTTTCTTTTCTGTTTTTCTTTTGTTTCTATTTTTGCAATAATGTGTGGCCTCCAACACTGTTTTGTAAAATAGGTAACTTGTTCCAATAAATGCAGTGCATTAGTTAGTACTGCTAAAAATTTGTTTGGAGGCTAATGGAGTTCTCACAAATTTTATATTAAATAAAATGTATTAAACCTTGCTGTTTTGGTACTGTTAGAGTCACTTAATTAATCTATTAAATGTTGGTTACAATTTTAGCATTGTCTCTGGAATATTTTTTATTTAATGAACATTTTAGTTCCTAATTTGAACAACTTTTATTTTCCACTTTGAATTTAATTGAAGTTTGAATTAGAAGTTTGAAATGCAATATGATGCAATGATGATTATGCACTGTTAATCTAGCTGACTTGTCATTATCAAAAGTGATTACTGTGGCTAATGACATGAGGTGTTACAATTCTCCTCATCTAACAAGAATTCTCGTCCCGAGAATTAAGAGGAAGACTAAAAGAAAGTGGGGTATTCTTCGCGAAGACGATCCTCGCGTTCCCAAGTGGCTTCATCTTCAGAATGATTCGACCACTGTACTTTCAGGAATTTGATTGACTTCTGACGATTTCGACGCTCAGCTTGATCAAGAATAGGGATGGGATATTCTGGATAAGACAGATCTTCCCGTAATTCAAGCACTTCATGATCCACAGCTCGAATAGGATCCTTGAAGCAGCGACGGAGTTGGGATACATGAAAGACATCATGCACTTGAGAAAGATTGGGCGGCAATTGCAATTGATATGCCACTTCTCCTCGATAGGCAAGAATACGGAACGGGCCAATGTAGCGAGGAGCTAACTTGCCTTTGATTCCGAACCGATGAGTGCCTTTCAACGGAGTGACGTGAAGGTAAGCTTGCTCGCCAGGTTGATAGACCATTTCCTGGTGCTTTCGGTCATAGTTGCTCTTATGACGAGACTGAGCAGTTTTCAGATGTTCACGGACGATGCGGACTTGTTCTTCAGCTTGCTGAACAATGTCCAGTCTGACAAGTGGGCGTTCCCTAGTTTCTGACCAATTCAGAGGGGTTCGACACTTACGTCTGTATAGAACTTCAAACGGTTCCATCTTCAAACTAGCTTGAAAGCTATTATTGTAAGAGAATTCGGCATATGGGAGAGATTCCTCCCACTTCTTACCGAAGGAGATGACGCAAGCTCGAAGCATATCATCGAGCACTTGATTAACTCGTTCGACTTGACCATGTGACTAAGGGTGAAAAGAGGTACTGAATGACAGGTGAGTTCCCATAGCTTCTTGGAAACTTGCCCAGAATCTTGAAGTAAAGAGATTGCCACGATCATAACTGATCTCCAACGGAATACCATGGAGTGACACAATTCGGGAAACATACTGTCGGATTCGGGGTTCCGCAGACCCTTGAGAGGTTCGAACTCTGGGGTGCGTGCGAAGAACTCTCCCTCTCCAGTCTGCCTGCTCAACGATCCCACGGCCTAGCTCGACAAACCCAAGGGACAAGAGACACAACAGTTTATCCTGGTTCAGGCCACCTTGCGGTGTAATACCATACTCTAGCTTTGTGGTGGATTGCCTCGGAGGGCTGAGGATGAACTGGTACAGAGGTGGAACGACCTTAGGAGGTGAGGTGTTCTTGAGCTCGATGAGCTGGTGAGGTGGTCAGGGTGGAATGGATCTGATCCCCCTCTATGGTGGTGGCTAAGTCCTATTTATAGTGGCCTTGGTCCTCTTCCCAAATGTAGGCGGGAAGGGATCCCACAACGGCCAAATTCGAAGGGAGACAACTAGTACAAGTTATCCTGACAAAAGTAGTCTTTGCCTGCAAAAGCCTCTGGCAGTGATGCTGCAGTGGGCTCCGCGATGACCTCCGTCCTGCCGTCCTGGCGGTCCTGGTCTTGTTGCACCAATATGGAAACCTTTGCTTGATTCCTCGGGACTCCGCGCCTGCGCTTGCCTCCTTGGCACCAAAGGGGAAACTGGTACACTGCGCCCGCTGGCGCCCGCCTGGTCTTGGTCGTCATGGCTCACGTCAGGTGAACCTCGCGAGGTGCGGCTTGCATTGATATCTCCGCTCCTCGGGAGCCAGCCTGGGGAGGCCGCCCCTCGTGGAGGTCTTGGTGTCGTCCGCCTCGCGAGGCTTGGCCCCTCGCGAGGGTCTTGAGTTGTTGTTGCTGAAGCTGGGCCGTACCAGGCCGTCGATAGAGCCACGCCATGTGCCGCAGACAGGCAAGTCTGGGCACCCCTGGTCCCAGGATGCTGACACATACAAGTCTGCTAACTGGCTAGTAGTGATTGTCTCCTTAACTGGCAGAAAGTGAGCCACCTTTGAGAATCGGTCAATGACGACAAAGATAGCGTCTGCATGCGAACGTAGCTATGAGGGGGGCCCTCGCACCGACCAACACGCGATGGCCAGAAGCGCTCCTGAGACGCAGCCCTGTTGAGCCCAAGGTAGTCGATGCAGACGCGCAGCTCACTGTCCTCGCCAGGATAAGGAGCCGAGCCAGGTGGCAGGCGGCGGTCGCCGCGCATGGCTCTTGCCTCTTGAAGCTCCTCGGTTGCCTTGATGACGAACTCCTGAGCACCAGGCACCTCGTGCCTTGTGCCCTCTTGGTGGAAGCGCGTGCTGAAGCACGCCTCCACGTGGTGCCCGAGCGCCTCCCTCGTGACATTGGCTAGTTTAGAGGCCCTCCAGAGGAGAGCCCCCGAGCCCAGCCTAAGAGGGGCGCCGGGCGCGCCTTCCTATGCGAGAGAGGGGGGCGCCCCACCCGAGGGCGCTGGTCCTGAGGTGGTGCCGGTGGAGACACCGTTCTCCTGAGGCTCTTGGCGGAGCAGCTGTTTCTTCTTCTTGGGGATAGCCTCAGGAGGGTAGATGGTGCCTTCGTTGTCTGGGTCCTCAACCGCCGCGGCCTGGTAGGCGCGCTCGAGAGAGCACACCGCGTCTTTTTCCTCGCAGGCGATCATGATGATGTCGCAGTTCCCCGGCATCTTGAGGACATTGTAGCCAAGATGAGTCACCACCATGAACTTGGCCAGGGCGGGGTACCCAAGGATGGCATTGTACAGAAGACGGATGTGGGCGACGTTGAAGTCGATGAGCTCGGTGCGGTAGTTGTCGCGCTGGCCGAAGGTGACAGGGAGGCGGATCTGCCCTATCGGGGTGGTGGAGCCATCGGTCACTCCTGAGAAGGGCTTGGTGGGCTGCAGCTGATCATAGGGCACTTGGAGGCGATCGAACGTTTCGATGGAAAGGACATTGGGCCCCGCACCGCCATCAATGAGGGTCTTGGTGACAAGGACGTTGCTGATGACGGGAGAGCAGAGCATCGGGAGGGCACCGGTGGTTGCCGCACACTTGAGCTGGTCTGACGAGCTGAAGGTGATGATGCACTTGGACCACCTGAGCGGGCGTGTGGCCTCGAGCCTGGGGAGAGCCGCGTTCACCTCACGGGCGAACTGCTTGAAGATGCGCTGAGAGGCTGGGGCCTGAGCACCGCCCAGGATGCAAGCCACGGCGCGAGGCTCCTGGAAGCCCCCAGCCTCCTCATCCTGGTGGTGGTCATCGTTCCTTCTTGGTGGCGATGGCAGTGGAGGGAGGCCGACATTGCCCTGAGGACGGTCCTCACGAGGCTGATCTCTCCAGGCGCCCTCGCGAGGCTGGCCCTGCCAGCGGTCCTCACGAGGCTGGTCACGCCACTCCTGGCGAGGCCCGCGGTCGTCCCAGCGTCCTCCGCCTCGGCCTCCTCCGCGGCCGTAGCCTCGATCGTTGCGCTCGGGGCGTCGACCGAGGCACCCATCGCGGATGGCCCTGAGCTCATGGCAGTCATTGGTGTTGTGGCTGTGTACGTTGTGGAAGACGCCGAACGGACGGCTGCCCTTGGATGACTCTGGGTGGTCGCTGGGAGCTCGAGGAGGGAGAGGCATCCCTCCTCAGCTCTCGCACGCTTGGTCGCCATGTTGAACATCTCCAGAGCCGTGCACAGGTCTTCGTGTATGGCGAGCTCCTCCTTCATCTTGACATCGCGGACGCCATCAGAGAATGCTGAGATGATGGCCTCGTCCGACACCTTGGGGATCTTGAGACGGACGCTGTTGAAGCGCTGAATGTACTTCTGCAGGGTTTCCCCTAGCTGCTGCTTGATGCGTCGCAGGTCGCCCGCGGCAGGCGGGCGGTCGCGAGTGCCCTGGAAGTTGGCGACAAAACGCTCACGCATCTCGCCCCAGGAGGAGATCGATCCTGCGGGCAGGTTCAGGAGCCATGAGCGCGCGCCATCCTTGAGAGCCATGGGGAACCAGTTCGCCATGACCTTCTCGTCGCCGTTGGCCGCCTCGATGCTCAGCTCGTAGAGTTGCAGGAACTCAGTGGGGTCAGGGGTGCCGTCGTAGCATGGAGGCAGGTCGGGCTTGAACTTCCCCGGCCAGACAATGCTGCGTAGCTCGGGAGTGAAGGCTCGGCAGCCCGCGGTGGTTACGGGAGCCCGACGTGGAGGTGGTCTTGGCGTGGGGGTGCTGGGAGTGCAGGAGCATCTTCTTGCGGCCGCTGGACCTCCTGGCAGCTTGCCTCTTCGCGCGCAGGTGCCCTGCATGGCGGGTCGCGCCGTGGGGCCGCACGCCTTGGTGCGAGGGCGACGTCTTGACGGGGAAGTGGTGGAGGCGCTCCGTGGGCTACGTCGCCCGCGGCAGGTGGCAGGCGAGGCAGCGAGAGAGACGGCGCAGGCGAGCCCCCTGCGGCACTGACAAGCTCGGCGATGCGCTCGAGCCAATCCTCGTAGAAGGCATCGATGGGGCAGTTGCGCAAGAGCTCGCGCGCCATGAGCAACACAGCCTTTGCGTCCGTCGGCCCGCGACGAGCGTGAGACGATGAACCAGCCGGAGTCAGCGATGGAGTGGCCGTGCGCCCATCACGCCGCACAGAGGGGTGCAGCGACGAAGCTTGCTGCTCGTGCCCCGCCGGGCCGGTGGCAGCGTTAGCAGCAGGCGATGGAGAACGGTGGGGAAGCCCGCCGACGGGCGCCATCTGGGCGACGTGAGCGGCGAGGGCGGCCCGACGCTCAGCACGGGCTCGACGGGCGTCAGCCATGGAAGCGGTGGAGCAGCAGCGGGTCGACCGATGGGAGAAAGGCTCCGACGCACCCCTACCTGGCGCGCCAATGTCGGATTCGGGGTTCCGCAGACCCTTGAGAGGTTCGAACTCTGGGGTGCGTGCGAAGAACTCTCCCTCCCTAGTCTGCCTGCTCAACGATCCCACGGCCTAGCTCGACGAACCCAAGGGACAAGAGAAACAGCAGTTTATCCTGGTTCGGGCCACCTTGCGGTGTAATACCATACTCCAGCTTTGTGGTGGATTGCCTCGGAGGGCTGAGGGTGAACTGGTACAGAGGTGGAACGACCTCAGGAGGTGAGGTGTTCTTGAGCTCGATGAGCTGGTGAGGTGGTCAGGGTGGAATGGATCCGATCCCCTCTATGGTGGTGGCTAAGTCCTATTTATAGTGGCGTTGGTCCTCTTCCCAAATGTAGGCGGGAAGGGATCCCACAATGGCCAAATTCGAAGGGAGACAACTAGTACAAGTTATCCTGACAAAAGTAGTCTTCGCCTGCAAAAGCCTCTGGCGGTGACGCTGCAGTGGGCTCCGTGATGACATCCGTCCTGCCGTCCTGGCGGTCCTGGTCTTTTGCACCGATATGGAAACCTTTGCTTGATTCCTTGGGACTCCGCGCCTGCGCTTGCCTCCTTGGCACCAAAGGGGAAACTGGTACACTGCGCCCGCTGGCGCCCGCCTGGTCTTGGTCGTCATGGCTCACGTCAGGTGAACCTCGCGAGGTGCGGCTTGCATTGATATCTCCGCTCCTCGGGAGCCAGCCTGGGGAGGCCGCCCCTCGTGGAGGTCTTGGTGTCGTCTGCCTCGCGAGGCTTGGCCCCTCGCGAGGTTCTTGAGTTGTTGTTGCTGAAGCTGGGCCGTACCAGGCCGTCGATAGAGCCACGCCATGGGCCGCAGGTAGGCAAGTCTGGGCACCCCTGGTCCCAGGACGCCGACACATACAAGTCTGCTAACTGGCTAGCAGTGATTGTCTCCTTAACTGGCAGAAAGTGAGCCACCTTTGAGAATCGGTCAATGACGACAAAGATAGCATCATGACCCTTCTGAGACCTGGGAAAACCAGTAATGAAATCCATTTGGACCTTGTCCCATTTCCATTCAGGAATATCAAGTGGTTGCAGAGTTCCAGCAGGCCTTTGATGTTCTGCTTTAATGCGGCGGCAAACGTCACACTCAGAAACATAACGAGCAATGTCTCGCTTCATATTAGGCCACCAGTATCTCTGACAAATGTCACGGTAAATCTTTGTGCTACCAGGATGAACTGACAGAGGAGTGTCATGAGCTTCTTTCATAACGTGTTCCCTCTCATCCTTGAACTTGGGTACGAAGAGACGGTGTTGGAAAAATAGGATCCCATCCTTATCAAGATGGAATTCCGACGGCTTTCCTTTTTTGAGGTATCGCTTAATCCTTTCAACTTCAGAGTCATACCGTTGCATAGTCTTAATGTTGTGTTCTAAATCTGGTTCAACAACCAGGGTATTGAGATAACCCTGTGGAACAATATGGAGGTTCAATTTGCGAAGCTCTTCATAAAGAATAGGTTGTGCTTCCTGAACCATATGGTTGCTGCAATAAGCCTTGTGACTCAAAGCATCGGCCATTACATTAGCCTTGCCAGGGGTGTATGAGATATTCATATCATAATCGGCAATTGTTTCGAGCCATCTTTGTTGACGAAGGTTCAGATCTGGTTGAGTATATAGATACTTCAAACTTTGATGATCCGTGTATATCTTGCAATGGTTACCGAGAAGGTAATGTCGCCATAGCTTCAGGGCATAAATAACCGCAGAAAGTTCAAGATCATGCACTGGATAATTTTCTTCATGAGGACGCAATTGTCGAGAGGCATAAGCAATCACTTTGCGCTCTTGCATTAGGACATAGCCTAATCCTTGACGAGATGCATCACAGTATATCACGAAATCCTTTTGGGAATCCGGGGGTGCTAGCACTGGGGCAGATGTTAACTTATCTTTTAGTGTCTGAAAGCTTTCTTGACATTTTTTTGTCCACTCAAATTTAACACCTTTGTGGAGCAGATCAGTAAGTGGCTTTGCAATCTTGGAAAAGTTCTCAACAAATCGATGGCAATAACTAGCGAGTCCGAGAAAACTCCTGACTTGCTTAACATTCTTTGGGGGAGTCCAATCAAGAATAGCCTGAACTCGCTCGGGGTTAACAACAATGCCATTCTTGGAAATCACATGACCAAGATAGGTCACTTCAGATAACCAGAACTCACACTTGGAGAATTTAGCATACAACTGATGTTCTCGTAGCTTCTCCAATACAAGTCGAAGATGTTCAGCATGTTCTTCTTCATTCTTGGAATATATTAGGATATCATCCAAATAAACCACGATGAATTTGTCGAGGTAATCCATGAAGATATAGTTCATCAACCGGGAGAAGGTTGCTGGAGCATTTGTTAAGCCAAATGACATGACATTGTACTCATAAGAGCCATATCGAGTAACAAAGGCAGTCTTCGAAATATCCTCTTTACGAACACGGATCTGATGATAACCCAACCTCAAGTCGACTTTCGAGAATACAGAGGATCCAGCAAGCTGATCATAAAGATCATTGATCCGGGGTAGTGGGTATTTATTTTGGATTGTGGCTTGATTAATGGGCCGGTAATCCTGAACCAATCGGTTAGTTCCATCCTTCTTCCTAACGAAGAGTGAAGGTGCTCCCAAGTAGAGGAACTGGGGCGGATAAAACCTTTCTTAAGTGACTTGTCGATTTCTTCCTTAAGCTCGAGAAGGTGGTGCGGAGGCATCTTATAAATAGGGGTAGTGCCAGGCTTCAAGTCAATGACAAACTCGATAGCCCTAACCGGGGGTATTCCTGGAAGTTCTTCTGGAAAAACGTCCAGAAAATCTCGAATGACAGGAACGTTCTCGATGCCTTCCAGAGGTGAGGCGTTCAAAGCATTCAGAGCATATATCTGAGCTTCAGCATCTCGTGTAATGTGGGCGGTATAATTCACTATCTCATTGGAGGGGTGAAGAAGTTGGACAACTTTAGTGGCATAATTGATCGAAGCAATGTGAGCTTTCAACCAATCCATTCCGAGTATGAGGTCTATGCTGGAAGACTTCAAGACGATGGGTGAGGCAAGGAATTCCAACCCTTTAATTTCGACGGTAACGTCAGGTGCTATCACGTCACCATGATAATGACCTCAGGGAGTTTTAACGACTAACGGAGTATGCATCTTCTCATACCGAATGCCATGCATGAATGCAAATTTTCCAGAGATGAATGAATGTGATGCTCCTGAATCAAATAAAACAGAAGCAGGTACTGAGTTAACGAGAAGGGTACCCATCACAGTAGCAGGTTGATCCTGGACTTCTTTAGTATCAATGTTGTAAGCGTGTCCACGACCATGTGCAGCAGACCCAGTATTATAGTTGCGGGCCTGATTGTTGCCATGACCATTGCCATGGCCAGCACGAGGAAAAGCCAACTGATTCTGAGTCTGGCAGTAGTCCTTAGCAAGGTGACCTGGTTTGCGGCACTTGAAGCACAGACCATCTTCAGGACGAAGAGGAGCATTGTGTGGAACAGCTTGAGCTCTTGGCTGCCTCGGTGGTGGAGGAGGCAGACATGGTGCAGCATAGTTGTTCTTTGGCGCAGGGGCATTTGGACGGAACACGTTGTTGGGAATCCAGACTCGACACTTCTGTGCTGAGCCCGAAGATGACCCAGCATCACGATAGCGTTTCTGTGAGTCCTTGTGTTTCATCTGAGCGGTCTCAACCAGAATAGCCTTGTTCATAAGAGTAGAAAAGTCATTGAAGTCTTGAGCAGCAAGGGCAAGCTCGAGGTCTGGGTGGAGTCCATTACGGAACTTCTCTTGTCTACAAGCATCCGTGGCGATGTCTTCTTTAGCATAGCGGGACAGGTCAAGGAATTCCCGCTGATAAGCTTCAACAGTCTTGTTGCCCTGAGTGAGGTTGCGGAACTGGGTCTTCATTCGTTCCATAATTCTCTGAGGAATATATCGGGCACGAAAAGCAGCCTGGAACTCATGCCAGGTAACCACTGTTCCAGCGGGAAGTGTACGCTTGTGGGTGTCCCACCATTGAGCAGCGGGACCCTTTAGGAAAAAGGCCGCGAAGGTGACGAAGTTGGCAGGGGCGACATTAGCAGACTCCATCTCGTGAGTGATGTCGCGGAGCCAGTCATCAGCATCCAGTGGCTTGTCAGAGTTGCCGAACTGAGTGGGGTTGAGTCGCATAAACTCTGTCAAAGTTATTGAAGGCGGGTTCTGGTTCTGGTTGTTCTGATGCGGAAACTGAGCCATAATCCCAGTCATGAACTGACGGTTGAGCTCGAATTGTTGCATCATAGCTGCCATATAGTCTGGTGGTGGTGGGTGTTCAGGGGCACGACCATGACCACGACCACCTGGTCTAACCATCCTGCTAAGTATCAACAGGGGGTAGTTTAGTGAAAGCAATTGCGAGTGTTTAGCGACAAGCATGATGTAACTCGACAACAATTTAAGCAGTGTAACAGATACATAACAGTAGTCAATTAAGACATACAGACCCATACATAGAGTCGGGTACATGCGGACAGCATAACGGTGCAAATTTAGAACTAGACATACTAGGCGGCGCGCAAGCATGCGGTAAGGAAGTACACAACGAGACATAGCAAAGGCTACATCAACGTCGGGGAAAACCACTGAAACGGGGTAACTGCATGTGCGGACGACGAATGGCCGTCGCGGAAGGATCCTGCGCTCCATGTGCACTCTGATGCAGAACCCGGTCTCGAGCTGTAAGAAGAGGTCCACGTGTAGGTGTGTGACCTCCAACAGCAGGCCAATCAATACCAGCATACATCTGAGTCCTGCGCGGGTAAAGGATGTGCTCCGAATGTATCCCTGCACGAACAGCGGGTAGCAACTACGTCATAGCATCATAGAGACGTGCTCGAGTGGCAACCAACTCGACGGCAAGAGCCCGAACAGTGCGATCCAGAGCCTGAGTGCACTGAATCAGAACATGCGGGTCGTAGCGACGAGGCTCGTACGGGGCACAGATAGCTGTGTAGTATCCAGTAGCATCTCCAGCAGGGGCATACGGAATGTATCGGAACTCAGAGGCATCCAAGATATCGCTGAACTCTCCTCGGAGACGTGCGACAGCAGAGTAGGCGACATCA
Source organism: Thinopyrum elongatum (assembly GCA_011799875.1). Taxonomy (NCBI): domain Eukaryota; kingdom Viridiplantae; phylum Streptophyta; class Magnoliopsida; order Poales; family Poaceae; genus Thinopyrum; species Thinopyrum elongatum. The sequence goes on from CM022297.1 coordinate 117,257,949, forward strand.
TGGACTGCCATCTCAATCGTCACACCGATACCGTGGAAAAGGTGCAGCTCAGTGTCTGAGTCATCTTGCTGATCATAGATACGAACATCAGCATGGTACTGCTCCTGGTTGAACTCGCGGTAATCCTCGTAGACCATGTACTCGGGGTACCAGCGGTAGCCAAGTCTGGTCAGGAGGGCGATCAGGACAGCTGGAAACCCAGGGGCATCACGAGCCCAAGTGCGAAGCACAAGCTGTGTCGTAGGACGTGGTGGAAACAAACGATCCATCTGAAACAGAGGAAATTTAGGATTGTCAAATGACAATGAGAAGTTTAACACAACTCGGAGAGAAAGGTTAAATAAAACAATGGAAAGGAAAATGATTATCAGACTAATCAGATCAATGACAGGGAAATCGCACAGATATCCAGCTCTCCGGGTAGACGGGATTTACGAGATCCTAAGTGTCGGCGTTAGTAAAATTTATTTACCCCGAATAGAAGAGAGATCAGAGTCCCAGAGTATAGACGAGGAATAAAAGATCCTAATACCACCCAGTTGGCGACGTGGGCCCGTAAGCCACACAGCCAAGTTAGTAAATTAGTTTTTCGATGTCTAGACTCAACTTCAACCAAGGAATTTGGAAGGGGGCTTCCTACAGGTAGTCGGCTCTGATTACAACTTGTGACGCCCCCAACTCAATCGTGCACTAAACATACATGCAAACGTGCACGATCAAGCACAGGGACTCACGGGAAGATATCACAACGCAACTCTAACACAAATAAACGGAGATCCACAATATTACAGACCAGGGATCACGAAGATCCGAATACATAAGTCAGTCATACAAATATTATCTAGGTACAGACATAGTTAGACAAGTTTTGCCTTAAGAAGGCTAGCACAAACAATGACTCTAGATCGAAAGGCGTAGGCCTCCTGCCTGGGAGCCTCCGATCCTACTCCTGGTCGGCTGGCTCGATCCAGTAGTACGTGCCATCTGGACCCTCCTGGTAGTAAGCTCCTGCGGGGACATCTGGCTACGGGGCTCCATCGTCTAATGTATCATCAAAGGGGGGTATGGGGGAAAAGAAGTAACAAAGCAACCATGAGTACTCATCCGAAGTACTCAGCAAGCAAGGATCTACACTACATATGCAACATTATCAAAGGGGAAAGGCTGTATATGTGGACTGGGCTGCAGAAATGCCAGAATAGAGAGAAGGCCTAGTCCTATCGAAGACTAGCATCTTCGAACATCTTCACGAGCCACCATCTTGCAGCAATAGAAGAGAGTAGAATAGCATTTTATTAAGCAAACATGTTGAAGCAAAGCCTAGAGATCCTCCCTCGACTCCCTGCGAGAAAGCGATCCCGAAGCTTCAATTAAGTAACAAGTATCCAGTTCAAGTAATAGATCGGGATACACGAACTGAGCGTCCTTTACCGTAGGACCGCCTATCGATAGATCATTCTTCCCTGCAAGGGTGCACTACTGTTACCCAACACGCTCGATCACCTCTGGCCGGACACACTTGCTGGGTAATGCCCGTCCTCGGGAGATCGACACGAAGCAACGCCCTACCTAGGCTCAGCAGAGAGGTCAGCACGCCGGACTAACCTATGCACCCAGAGGTCTTGGGCCATCGCCCTGGGCACCCTGCGCGTTGCGAGACTGGCCGGGGTGCAGGCGCGACACTGAACTCGTCAATGAAGTATCTAGCCCATTCCTGACAATCAGCCCGCACGATGAACCGTGACGTCTGAAGAGCTTTCGGGAGAAACGTACATCGCAGAGGGCCCCATAACCATTATCCCGCGTGGTGGTAGTGTGTAAAGGGCACGACGACCCACTCAGATCAAACACCCAAATCCGACAGGCTGATTTAGTAACACGCGGAGACGATCAGAGTTTCTGAAGCTCCGCCACAATATCACACTCGAGTGCCCTTCCGGCACACCCGACATCATAGATCCCCTGCGGGTACCCATCAGGGTCGACCCGCCTGTAACAAAGGTCAAAGTAACCATGTGGTCATAACATCAAGGGGGAAACCCCGAGGAATCACCCTCGGTGAATTCCACTCGACGAAATCATCAGGGTGAACATATGAGGCATCACCCTCGAGGTTCACACTGAGGGGTTGCATGACAGAGTCGTATCGGAAGTGGAGAAGGAGGAATCACCCTCGATGACCACGACCGAATAGCTACACTGTAGAGTATTCTTCAGGAGTGCGTTACGAGGTATCACCCTTGGCACTCGATAGTTACTATGCAGAGTCGTACAACTAAGGGGGGTGAGGTGATGTGTTGGCCTTTGGTCGACGATCACATTGATTGAGTCGTTGATGATCAAGCAGGGGCAACAAGGGTAAGGTGGTGGGGGTCACTGATCGTTCACTACCAACCTATACTAAACAGTTTAACATAGGCAGGTAAGGTAACAATAAACAGGTTACAAAAGCAGGCTATGCATTAGAATAGGAGCAAACATTAACAGTAGCAAAATCTAATGTAAGCAGGAGAAATGGAATGGGCGATATCTGGATGCTCAAGGGGGGGGGGGCTTGCCTGGTTGCTCTGGCAAGAAAGAGGGGTCGTCAACGGGCTGCTCGTCTGGAGCGTAGTCGTACCCAACTGCAACGGCGTCGGTCTCGGCGTCTATCGAGAGAGAAGGAGGGGGAGAGAAACAATAAATTCACGGCAAAAATGCAAACAATATGTATGACATGCCTAAATGCTATACCGAGGTGTTCTACTGCCTAACTAAATGAGTTAGTTAATTTAGGAATTTATCCGGATTTATTTAATTAAAGTTGGGCACTATTCATTTATTGAAATCGGTCTAAAAGTTCCATGTTCATCTAGCTAGAGGCATCTGACAGGAATACGGAGGGCGTATTCAGATTCGTATCAAAATTCTGAGCAACTTTCATATATAAATTATTTTCATCGGAGTTACGGATTATTTTATATGATTTTCTAAAGTTTTAATTATTTTCTAAATTTATTTAATCCATTTAATCCAACATTATCCAGAATAGTGTATGATGACGCAAGCATGACATCAGAGTGATGTCAGCAGGTCAACTGGTCAGTTGACCAGTCAAACCAGACAGGTTGGTCCAATGGGACCCACATGTCAGCCTCTGATTAGTTTAAACAGAGTTAATTTAAACTAAATAGGATTATTTAGGGGGGGTGGGGCCTACTGTCAGTGAGTGGTTAAGTAACTAATTAACTAATTATCTATTTATTTTAAACAGTTAATGGAGTGGGGCCCGCATGTCATAGACACAGGGGCGACCACATCAGCGCTGACCGAGGTCAACGGGGCCCAGTGGGGCCCGTGGTCAGTGGCACGGGGCGGGGCCCGCGGCTGCCACATCGGACGCCGGCCAGAGAGCGCTCCGGCGGCGCGGCTGGAGGAAGGCACGGGTTTCGCGCACAGGGGGTCTAAGGGGCTGTGGTTGGGCGCGTTCGAAGCGGCTCGACGTCGCGTGTCGAACGGTGGCGGTGCGAGGGGCTATGGTGGACGGAGCTGAGCGCCACGAGCTCGCCGGCGGCGAGGTGATTCGGGCGTGCGATGGAATCGAGGCTACGGTGGGCAAAATGAGCAGCGCAAGGTGGCTACGGCGTCTACGCGATGCGGTGAGTGCGATGGTGGCACGCACGGGGCCCTATGGTCGTCGAGGCCACGCCGGCGACGAGGCCAGGCGGTGGCGCATTCGGGTGAGAAGGGGGTGGCAGCTACGGCTACAGAGAGAGAACGGGGAGAGGAGGGATCAACGCGGCAGCTTACTAGCGTTGCAGGGAAGGCCCGGGGACGGCTTGAGGAAGGGCGACGGCGGCGAATCGTGGAGGCGTTCGACGGCGGCCGTAGGGGAAGAAGACGAGGCAGGCCGGCGATGCAGAGCTCCTCGGCTTCGGCTCGTTGGCACAGGCGACGTAGCGGAGCACGGCGGTGACGCTGGACTAGGCGGAACGGTGTGGCGGAGGCGGTGGCTACGCGGGCGATGGAGCAACGGCGATGGCCGCGTCGGCCATGGCGGAGAGCGAGCGAGGGAGGGGAAAGTGAGGCGATGGAGGTGCCAGGGGGCTGCGGGGCTCGCCCTTATCCTCGCTGCGGGCGCGGGCGCGTTGTCGAGCAGGGAGAGAGGGGGGGCCGGCTCGGGCGATGCGCGCGCGCTAGGTCCTCGACAGCGGCCGCGGTGAGCAGTGCGGGAGGTGGGAGGAGGCGCGGGGTGGGCTGGGCCGCTGGCTGTAGCACTTAAGCCCAGGTACAGTGGGCCTTTTCTTTTTCTTCTTTTCTTTTCTGTTTTTCTTTTGTTTCTATTTTTGCAATAATGTGTGGCCTCCAACACTGTTTTGTAAAATAGGTAACTTGTTCCAATAAATGCAGTGCATTAGTTAGTACTGCTAAAAATTTGTTTGGAGGCTAATGGAGTTCTCACAAATTTTGTATTAAATAAAATATATTAAACCATGCTGTTTTGGTACTGTTAGAGTCACTTAATTAATCTATTAAATGTTGGTTACAATTTTAGCATTCTCTCTGGAATATTTGTTATTTAATGAACATTTTAGTTCCTGATTTGAACAACTTTTATTTTCCACTTTGAATTTAATTGAAGTTTGAATTAGAAGTTTGAAATGCAATATGATGCAATGATGATTATGCACTGTTAATCTAGCTGACTTGTCATTATCAAAAGTGATTACTGTGGCTAATGACATGGGGTGTTACAGAAACCAAGGTTATCAATCTAGTAGGAGAACCAAGCAACACTATGTAAACAACACATGCACACAAATAACAAATACTTGCAACCCAACGCGTAAGAGGGGTTGTCAATCCCTCCTCAGTATTGAGATAGATTAAATTGTATGAGATTTGGTAAATAGATCTAACTAAAACACAAAATAAAATAAATAAAGAAAAAATGCAGCAAGGTATTTTTGTTTTATATGATAGGAAAATAGACCCGGGGGCCGTAGTTTGCCCTAGAGGCTTCTCTCGAGAAAATAGCATACGGTGGGTAAACAAATTACTGTTGGGCAATTGATAGAAAAGCGAATAATCATGATGATATCCAAGGCAATGATCATGTATATAGGCATCACGTCCAAGATTTGTAGACCGAAATGATTCTGCATTTACTACTATTACTCCACACATCGACCGCTATCCAGCATGCATCTAGTGTATTAAGTTCATGAAAAAATGGAGTAATGCAATAAGAACGATGACATGATGTAGACAAGATCTATTCATGTAGGAATAGACCCCATCTTTTTATCCTTAATAGCAACGATACATGTGTGTCATGTCTCTTTCTGTCACTAAGATTGAGCAACGCAAGATCGAACCCATCACAAAGCACCTCTTCCCATGGCAAGAAAAATCAATCTAGTTGGCCAAACCAAACCAAAATTTTGAAGAAGAAATACGAGGCTATAACAATCATGCATAAAAGAGTTCAGCAAAGACTCAAATAATATTCATGGATAGAACTGATCATAAACCCACAATTCATCGGATCCCAACAAACACACCACAAAAAGGCATTACATCAAATAGATCTCTAAGAGCATCGAGGAGAACATTGTATTGAAGATCAAAAAGAGAGAAGAAGCCATCTAGCTACTAGCTATAGACCCGTAGATCTGTGGTAAACTACTCACACATCATCGGAGGGGCAACAAGGATGATGAAGAACCCCTCCGTGATCGTTGCGTCCTCTAGCAGAGTGCCGGAAAAGGCCTCTAGATTGGATCTTGTGGTTCTGGAACTTGCGGCGGTGGAAACTGTATTCTCTCGACTCCCCTAGGGTTTTGGGGATTTTATAGTATTTATAGAGGCAGAGGTCGGTGGAGAAGCTTCCCGTGGGCTCCACTACCCACCAGGGCGCGCCGGGGGCCTCTAGCGCACCCTGGTGACTAATGGGCCTCCTCCCGTGCACTTCTTTGGCTCCCTGGGTGTCTTCTGTCTAGAAAAAAAATCTCCAAAAAGTTTCGTGGCATTTGGACTCCATTTGGTATTGATATTCTGTGAAGTAAAAAACAAGCAAAAAACAACAACTGACACTGGGCACTATGTCAATAGGTTAGTCCCAAAAAATGATATAAAGTTGCTAGTAAATGAATATAAAACATCCAAGATTGATAATATAACATCATGGAATAATCAAAAATTATAGATACGTTGGAGACGTATCACCGCCCAACCAGTTTCATACGGTACAAGTCCAAACACCAGGACCATTGGGATACCGTGTCTAGCACCGGCTCTCCGCAACGAGCGTATGCCCAAAGATTTCAAAGGCCCTCGCAAGGTTCCCAATTACACGGTAGATCTCGAGCCAACAACATGGATTGAAAGCTATGAGATAGCCATGGACATGCTAGATGTTAGCGACGCAGTTTGCGCCAAATATCTGACTATGATGTTGGAAGGGCCGGCTCGCACATGGTTGAAAAACCTGCCCCCAACTCCATCAACACTTGGGCAGAATTGAAGGATCGATTCATCAAAAACTTCCAAGGAACTTGCAAACGCCCAATGATGATTGTCGATTTAGAGCATTGCGTCCAGCGTGAAGATGAGTCCGCCATCATTGGTCTCACTGGGTTGTAGAGATCATCCATTCCTCAGACAACATAACAGCTGCTCAGGACGTCCTGATTTTGGAGAAGAACTGTCATTTCTAGCCTCTTGTTCAGAAGCTTGGGTGCCTCAAGCGGAAGGTCCAGGACATGGGTGATCTCATGGATGTCCTCACCAGGTATGCTGAGTCAGACAACACGAAAGACCCTAGTTCGGATGATGACAAGTCCGGCAAGGGCAAGCAAAATGGTGGTGGTAGGGGTCACCAGCAGAATGCTCCAGGACACAATGACAATCATGGTAATCAAGGTAATGGTGGCAAGCGCAAGCATCCGAAAGGAGGATCAGATTTCGTCGCTAACACCAATACTAGCTTCAAGGGCCAGAGGCGGAACAACAACTCTGGGAGATCTTACAATGGGAACAAACCTCGTAATTTCGAGGAGGCCCTCAAAGCCCCGTGTCCAACACACCGCCTCCCTGATAAGCTGGCAAATCACTCCTAGGAAAATTGTTACATCATGCAAGCCTTTCGCAATCAGGCTTACCAAAGTCATCAGGGCGGACGGCGGAAACCCGGGGCAGCCTGGAGCCGGCGGCTCAGGATCTGGCTTCCCAGGAGCCGACTCATCTGGCGGTTTCCAAAACCTCGGTTTTCAGGGTCCCGACGGCTTAAGATATGGCTATCAGGGTGCTGGTAACAATGGAGGTGGCAATCAACGTTCTGGACAAGGCTCTCAGCAACAGGGCAACCAGTCAGGTTTTCAGAGCAACCCCAAACAACTGAATAGTGGGCAGTACCACGTGTTCACGACCAGTACTTGCAAATGTGATCGCAAGCTCCACAAACATGATATCAACATGGTTGAGCCTGCTGTCTCCGAGTACTTAAACTGGTCTGAGCAACCGTTCACCTGGAGCAGAGTGGATCATCCTCCCCGGGTTGAGAATCCGGGTTGTTTAGCCCTGGTGGTGGCACCTTAAGCTGGCGGTTATAAGGTCTTGAAGGTGCTTATGTAGGAGATATGCCCTAGAGGCATAATAAATGTTATTATTTATCCCCATGTTCCTAATTATGTTTATATTCTGTGCTATAACTGCTATGGTTCTCGAGTCTGCAATAACCGCGAGGCTCGGAGGAAGACTCATATGCATGTGTGGAATAATAAACGATAAAATGTATTCCTAGTCTGGCCTCTAAGACTAGCTCAAGTGTTGCATGATGATCCTGTTTTCCTGATCATGGGCATGACTATGCCAGCAAACTTTGAGGGCACATTGTTAGAAGAACACTTGTGTTGAATCGACCCGAATTGATGTTATGCTATGAGATACTTTCGTAACAAGTTAGTGGTTTATAACACAGAGAAAGTTAACATTTGCATAATTCCTTAGACCATGAGAGTATCGAGTTTCTTCATGCTTGCTTCATGAACTTTGTGGTTTGTTAAACATCATCTGTAACTGGGTGGCTATTACGGCGGCTTACGAGTTCATGGGAAAGTATGTCAAGGGACTTGATAGCTCAAGATTGGAATTTGCTCCTCCGACGATGGAGAGATATTCTTTGGTCCCTCTCGGTGTTATGGTATCCATCATCGTCTGGCTAGACACAATGTGATTTGATCACAGGGATGCCGGAACACGGGAACGAGAAAAGAGAACAAAACCGGTAATGAGGAAACTGGCATAGTGGACAGAAGTTATTGATCCACAGGGATGCCGATAAGTATCACCTCGGGTGTTTGTAACATATCGCGAAGCAACAGGAATAGCACATGGCAACTAGAGGCTCACTCGAATATTTATTCGTGTGGGTATAGGGGTCAATATGGGTGTCCACGGCTCCGATGTTGATCATTAATCGGAAAGTATTCCAGTCATGTCTATACTTCACCGAACCTATAGGGTCACACTGATGCGGAGCATCCTACGATCATCCCCATGTACACTTCAACTACTCCCCAAACCCCAAAAGGACATACGATGAGGCCCCAAACATACGCCATTGGACACAAGGTTAACTTGCTCCTCTCGAAACCGTCACTTTCCACATGTGAGACATGGCTACTACCTCAAATGTATGTGCTATGCATGATCAGGAACCAAGAGGAAGACCATGGAACAGCTAGGAGCATTGGACAAGACGGCGAGGACACCAAGCGCAAGGAACAAGAGGAAGGGCTGACTACAAGTCACAGCCACCGGACGACCGGTCCATACTGGACGTCCGACACCTGGAAGTTCAGCCTGCCAGAACAGCTATAGCCGAGGGACTCTACAACACCCGAACGACCGCCAGATGCCGGACGTCGGACATCCATCAGCCACCGGACGACCGACCCCGTCCGGATATCCGGTGCCACATGTCCAGAGAAGAAATGTCGGAAGTCTGACGCCCTTCGGACGTCCGGACTCCCGCGAGTGATCGGACATCCGGTAACCACCAGACGTCCGACCCTGCCTGTGCGCAGCCACTCGGGTTTCCACCCATGTATCTCTCTCCCACTTACCCCTTCGTGGCCCTAGACTATATATACTCCTCCACCTCCACTATTTTAGGGTTATCATTAGTTTAGCTCATTTTGGAGATACAGCATTGCTCATCCACTTGTACCCCTACTCCATTGGAGACCGAGGCCTCCTAGGAGAAGATCCCTCAAGTGGATTCAAGACCCCCTCTTGTGGGAAGATCCCCTAGTGGATTCAAGACCTCCTTCTAGGAGATAACTAGTGACCTTTGTATCCTCCTTTGTTGGATTTGGATCGTGTATCACTCTTTATGTTCATGGATCTAGCACATGTGTGATCGTTTCTCATTGATTTGAGTGTTTTCTCTCGTTTTCCCTCTCGTGTGTTCTTCGTGAGATCCCCTCCAAATCGTGAAAGATCAGCCTTAGGGTTCCACCCTACATCATCTTGGTATCATGAGCCATGGTTGATCACGAATTTGGAGCCCCTACCCCCACTTTCTAGCCTAGTTTTGTTTGATTTCTTCCTAAATTCAAAAATCCCCACCAAAAATAGCCCCAATTTTTTTTTGTGATTTGTTGGTTTGATGATGTTTTGTTGATTTTGATCCATGGATTTGCTGTGTTTCGAGTGGATCTAGCATATCCACAAGTTTCCCCACTTTCCATCCACGGAATCTCATCAATTTTGACCCCAAAATCATCAATTTCCGCCTAAAATCGCGTCTCGGATCTCGGATCTCGAGTTGACCCCGACCCACCGGATGACCGGCGTTTACCGGACGTCCGGAGTCTCCCGAACCACCGGACAACCGGCCCTTTTCGGAAATCCGGTGCCACCCAACAAAACGAAATTAACGGATTTTCGAACTTTCCGGACGCCCGTCCACCGGACATCCGACACTTACCGGACGTCCGATACCTGTAGATATTGACTTCGGCTGGTTTTTGTTTCAGCCATAACTAATTCATCCGGACTCGGATTTTGATGTCTTTAGCTCGTTTTGATGCTATTGACATCCCCCATCCCACAAAAATACTTCCAACATCTTTTGACTCCATCAAAATTTTGGAACTTTGGCATCTTTGCCTAGGGCCTTCACCACATCATCCGCTATACCACCACCGACTTCCACAACCTAACCCATTTTGTTCCCAATAGCATTAGTGGTTGCTTGAGTAGTGATTCGAGTGTCCTAAGATGTTTCGGCTACTTAGGGACGGTTACTTATTCATCAACCACCACCATAACTTCCGCATAACCTAGTCCACCATACACTTCCGCCACCCCAACTTAACCCAATTTTGTTTGAGCTTATTTGAGTTGTGGGTTGTGTCTCCTAAGGTGGTTTGGCTACTTAGGGACGGCGACTTCAACTCTGACTCACATAACCCATCATTGCACTTCTGCAATCCCTTTGAGTTTCCACAAAACCACCACCGCTACCACCATTTGACATTTGCCTTTGGAGATTTTGAGTTTGCGGTTTTTCCATTTCCTAGGGTGTTTCGTCTAACTAGGTTCAACATCGACAACATCGCCGCTCAACTTCGCCAAGGATTCCACATCGACCACCTTCACCATTTTGACACCCTAATCATAAGCAAGAACGGTAACCTCTATATCATCTTGGTATCATGGTATCCCATCATTGTACATTCATTCTTGCCATTGCATTGTTAACCCCTAGCCCATTTTGCGTCACTTGCCTATCGAGACTAGCCATTGAGTATTGCTGGCAACGTTACTTGTGCACATTAGTGATCCGCACCTTTCATTGCATACATACCATATCCTCTTGGTATCCTCATCTTGGTATCATCATATCATCACTTGTGTCACAAGATTGTTCCTGCATACACAATTGCTATCTTGGTTTGTACATTTTGCATAGTGGCCATAAAAAAAGAGAGAAAAAAAAGAATAAGCTTTTAAGCAAAGAGAAAACAAAGAGCTTGTAAGCAATAGCCATAGCATCGCCACATTGCATATCATATACCATTATTGATCATCTTGGAAAATCATGTGCGAAACACCGGGAATCATACATAATAGCATACTTGGGATAGAAAGATACATTTTGCATCTTATAGGTTGTGCACAAGTGTCGTATCTGCCTATTGAGCAATCGTGCTAGCGTCTCTCTTGAGTTGTGCAACACGAGCGTTTTTTGTGGATTCCACATTTTGTGCTCATTCCTTGGTTGCACGACCCCATTTATCTATCCATGCGTGCGTTTCCGTGTGCCATTCATTGCTATTGGTCTACTTGTTGTGCTTGCGAATTTGTGAATCTCTTTCAACATTATTGACTCTTGCTAACATTGTGCATAATTTTTTGTGCCACTATCCTCACCAAGCTACTCCATAAGCCTTATTTGTGTAGGTGTGAGAATTGACAAGATCCGGTACCAATTGTGCTATTTCCTTGCTACACTATTGAGTGATCATTGATCCATCTTCAACATTGGATAAGGTACATTGGTCTAGTTCTTTCCTTTCTTCCACTCACATTTGCTCGAGTCTTGTGATGGATAGGCAAAGCATTTCATCTCAGGTCTTCGACGACAACGACGGCGCGAACAACTACAACACCAAAACTCCCCACTTTGGACTACAACAAGCAATGCGAGGCCTCGAGAACATCGCCACCGACTGACGACACTCCGAAGCAAGGAAAAGGGACTACATCGACAACACATTCGACTACCTCAACAAATGGTTGGACAAACAAATGGAGGAATTACGACAAGTGTTGTACGACTACAAGTCTTCTTCCCCTTCATCGTCTTCAAGGCGGCGGCGAGCAAGTTGATCATCTTCGGAGCGCCCAAGTGATGCAAGCGCAATTCTTCAACGTCCACATCTACATGGCGACCATCATCACATTCCTGATCCACATCATCATGAAGGGCAAGTCACCTCCAAGCATCATGTGCGCACCGACGACAAACGACATCTCCTACGAGCTCAAGCACGACAACGACACCATCAAGATGAAGATGCTTGAGATGCGTACACCTACAAGTCCCAACAAGCTCTACATCAAGCTACGCCCAACCTTCATGAGCACAAGAGAAGACCGCGAGACAAGCACCATCAAGAGAAAGCTACGGCTACCATAACCACTTCGACATCTTCGCCAAGTGTTCTCAAGGCACCTTCGCCTTTGGACGTACGATATCTTCGCCTACTTCCCACGAGTACGCCTACATCGACATCATCACATCCAAGGCGACCACCTACAAGCGAGGGTGAACTTCCATCTTCGGAAGCCCCTCAAGGAAGATGGTCGAGCATGGGATATTCCCTTCGGCCATGGAGATGAGCTACGAGGTGCCACATCATATGGGCCTCATACAAGATGACGACAAGACGGTCGATCATGGGCCATCCCCTTCGACCACGGCGACAATCACGAACCTCTTCGACAACATGAAGATGGCGCCCCATGGGGACTCATACTCCGAGTCAAGCTATGAGACTGCACATGAGACCCTTTCTTTGGTATTGGAGGAGAGTGATGATTTGCCACTTCCTACGACATTCATCTTTGGAGGCGTTATGGATGAGGAGGTTGAGCATGGGACCATCCCTTCAACCAAGGCGGCGATAGGAGTTGAGTATGGAGACATTTGCACCTACATCTCTTCGACACCTATATATGATGAGATGCCCCAATTGCCATGTGAGGAGAGCCACCACCCCATGAGTGAGATGAGTTACTCCACCATATATGACATTGAGTGCATTTCCTATGAGAGGATGAGTGTGACCACCACTAGCCCCACACTTGAGAGCATGCCACACATCCTATGTGACGTTGAGAGCCATTTGAGTGACTCCACCGACCATATGAGTGAGAGCATCTTACCGGGAGTGAGTGAGCCACAACACTTAGTAAGTGAGGTAGTTGATAAGGCACGTGAGGCCACTACGATTTCTAACGACTTACCCTCTACTCCTAGTGTGTTTTTTTCCTTGATGCTAGATCTCCTACATGACAAAGCGCCAATCCTCGATGAGTCCATACCTCCAATGGGCAAACCGATGGCCATGATGGACGATGATGCACCCCACATGGTACCATCAAGTTGATGAAGCTATTGACCAAGTGTCAATTTTGGCAACCTCACCTACAACACACGAGCGGAGTCCTAAAGGTAACATAGGTGATGGTACTTCACTTGTCCCACTAGTGGACTATCTTGCAAACGATTGCTTGCATGATGTTGATCACCTTATGGATTAACCACATACTATGTCTTCTACATGCTTAGATGTGCCACCCATTTATGATGAATATGATGTTGAGCATGTCGATTTGCCTAGTTGTGTTTCTATGCTCCATAGGATATCATGTGAAAATTCTATTGGCCACATTATGCTTGACAATCCATTAAACTTGTCATATGATATGAGTGAGATTTCCCATATGGCATCATTACAATCTCAACATAGTAACTATGCATGCCCCATTAAAATAAATCCCATTTGCACTTATGGCATAGATGACAAGATCATGGTTATTGGATTTTGTTTCTCTTGCTATGATATTGCTAAACTACCTTTGCAAAATTTGTGCAATTCATCTCATATGCCATGCCATGAAAATTATTGTACATCGCATGATTCCATACTTTGTGTGCATCATCCCGTGAATAAAATTTCCACACATGAATATGGTGATGCATTCCAAACTCCATGCCATGAGAATGATTTTAGCTCGCATGATTGCATCAATTGTGTGCACCATATGCATACCATTCATAACAATGCTCTAGATATTACTTGTGATGCATTACACTATTTGAGTCTCCATTATGCTATACATAACAACAAACCTATCATGATGGATGACATGTTTCTATATCATGCATCTCATTTATTTGAGCATTGGATATTTTGTGCTAACCAACACTTGCACGTATGCATCATAATGGATGATGTGTACATATACCACGCACACACAATTTTTCCTTTGCCTTTGTTTTGTGTAGGTACTCAAGAATACTTGTCAACGTCACAATCCCATGAGTTGACAAAACGAGCTCTTGAGAGCAACTATGATTTGGGATCCTGTGGATTATCCTTACCACCGTTCCCTTCGCGCAAGGACTACGCGCATCTCTTCTACTTGGCTCTCACATGGCTATGGGCTATATACCACTTGTCACCTTATGCTCATTTTACCGTGTTCCCTTTGCATGTTATGCTTGCTTCTACGCCTTTGCCATGCAATTGTGACCCTTGTTTGCATTTACCCATGGTTCACCATTATACTACTCCTATGTGTATTTGCATGCTTGGTGGAGATACTTGTTGCTATTGCCATGTTCTATACATGCCACATGCTATTGTTGATTCTTGTGTTGGGAGAGTCATGATGTTCCATTGCTATTTACATAGGACTTCTTGCCAATACAATGATGCTACATTACTCATATCTTGTTTTCATGCTTGTGATATGTCATGTGCATTATGTATTCCCATTATTTGCACACATGACATGTTTGCCATGATTCCTTCTAGTATGTTGCATCTTTGCACTACTAGCTTACATGACTTGATCACTATGATTGCTTGCTTTGTCGCATCACCCATGATACATAATTACTCATTGCATTGGACTGATAGCGTATATATTCATGCCTCTCACATGATTTATCTTGATCATTGTCCCTTGCCTCCAATAGTTGCTTCTCTCATCTTCACATGTAGTGAGTGCAACCATGCTATGATTATTGATCTTGGAGCCATGGACATTTTACTTGTGAAGCATGCTTGTTTGATTATGCTTAATGCTTTTGGTTGTGCTAGCATCTTATGCCTCCATACCATGCCCCACACCCTTGTCCTTTCTTATGATAAGAATGTTGAAAACACTTGTTGGCTATTTCACAACACGAATGACAGGTTTTACATTTCCGCTAACCTCATTTTTTTTCCAAGTGTTTGTCATGTTCTTTCGTTCTGAAGGATTCATGATAACCCACAAGTATAGGGGATCATTTGTAGCCTTTTCCGATAAATAAGAGTGTCGAACCCAATGAGGAGCTAAAGGTAGAACAAATATTACCTCAAGTTCTATCGACCACCGATACAATTCTACGCACACTTAACGTTTGCTTTACCTAGAACAAGAATAAAGCTAGAAGTACTTTGTAGGTGTGGTAGGATAAGTTTGCAAGAATATAAAGAACGTGAAAATAAAAGTTAGGTGTTGTTTAGATAAAGAAACAATTAACTTAGTAAAACAAGTGTGGATTGGTGGTGGTAGGATTTGCGGAATTGTCCTTAGCAATTGACTACGTTACTAGACCGATAGCAAGTTTTTATGTGGGAGAGGCCACTGCTAGCATGTCATCACTTACTTGGAATTCTATGCACTTATGATTGGAACTATTAGCAAGCATCCACAACTACTAATGCTCATTAAGGTAAAACACCCAACCATAGCATTAAGATATATTGGTCCCCCTTCAATGCCGTACGTATCAATTTCTATGTTTAGGCTAAAGCTGCTGTCACCCTTGCCCTCCAATGCATAGTCCTATCAACATACAACTAACCCTATCACTACTGGAATCAAGTATTTTGCCGTCTGTCAGTTCTTTGCCGTCTGTCAGTTCTTTGCCGTCTGCTAGCAGACGGCAAAGAAGGTCTTTGCCATCAGCTACCAAAGAGCAGACGGCAAAGAACTAGCAGACGGCAAAGAAGCTCTTTGCCATCTGCCTGCCAGCAGACGGCAAAGAGGTGCTGGTGAGGTCCACTGGGTGCCAGTAAACTGCAACGGTCCACCCCTCTCTTTGCCGTCTGATTCTTTGCCGTCTGCCAACAGACGGCAAAGAGAGTAGTAGTTAACGGCCCTAACGGCCCACCCCCACCTCCTCTCTCTCTTCTCTCTCTCCCTCTCTCTTCTCCCCCGACCCCGATCGAAACCCGCCGGCCGCCGCGAGCCCCCGACCCCCACCGCCCCCGCCGCCCTGAACCCCACCACCCCCGACCCCCCCCCGCCCCCCGCCCCACCCCCGCCTCCCCACCCCCACGCCCACCCCGACCACCACCGCCCCTGAACCCTATCGCCCCCCGCCCCCGCACCGCCACCCCACCCCCCCACCCCCCAACGCTGCCCGCCGCCCCCGCGCCCCGCCGCTCGTGCTTTCCTTCCCAGTCCGCCCTCCTCCTCTTCCCGCCCCGCTGCTCCGTCCACCGCCCCCCCGCCGCCCGGCGCCGCTCTGTCCAGCCGCCCCCTGGTGAGGAGACGATGCATTTTTTTCTTTCTTTTTTTTTCTTGCTGTTTTTTGATTTAGGTTGCTGTTAGTAGAATTTAGGTTAGTTGATTTAGTTCTTTTTTTAGTTAGTAGATGTTAGGTTAGTCATATTTTAGGTATTAGTACATTTGGTGAGATGAAAAAAAAGAAGAAAGAAGAATTAAATGGGAGGAAAAGTGAAAATAAGCCAATGAGAAGAAATAGCAAGAACGATCATCGAAAGACGGAAGAGACTAGAATAGCTATCCCAATTTCCCCTCCCTCACGCCTACATCCTCTCATACCTCCTAATACTCATCACCGATCCGCCTCACGCTCCTCCCTCCTAGTCGCAATACCCTCCGCTCAGTCAGGCTCCGCGCCTGCTCTGTCTTCTTCTTCGTATTATATAACATCTAATAACACCCCGGCACCCCTACACCCGCCTTACCCCTACCACTACACACCCCCTCACCCGACCCCCTCACCCCACACCCGACCCCGACACTCGACACCCCCCTATCCCTGACCCTGACACCCCCGACCCCGACACGGACCCCACACCCCCGACCCCGACACGACATCGCGCCAACCCGCTACCCCCGACACAGCACCCCGACCACGACACCCAGCACCCCCGACCCCGCCCCGACATCAGACCACCGACACACCCACCCGCCTTCCCGCTACACTACACCCCCGACACATCAACCCCTACCCCGACCACATCACCCGACCCCTACACACATACCCCAACACACCCCGGGGACCCCCGACACCAGTCTCGAAAAAGGTGCTCTTCGGCCTTCCAGAGGCCGACGGGGTCATATATTTGTGAATTATGAGTTAGGTCATATATTTTTCGATTTTGTTATAAAAAACATCATATTTGTGTTGATCAGGTGGTTTTAAATGTGCAGTTGTTTCGTCGCTGCGAGGGTCTGGTGTTCGATGACCTCCCCGTGCGTTCGACGAGCTCCGCCCCTGCGTTCGTGGGTGAGCACAAATGACATCTCCTCCTCCCCCCTTCATTTGCTCTGTTCCGGTCTTCGTGCCGATGAAACTTGCTAGCTATAGGTGTCTTCAATCATCAGTATGCGTGACCACTATGCGTCTCCCGTTCGAAAGGGTTACATCTATAAATATGCATGCATTTGCATATTTATAACCGTGATTCTTTCGAATTGTCCAACGTTATCCATGGACAGCCGGAGTATGTGTAGATTGGGTTTGTTTTCCCATATGCTCTGCTCCGGATCCGATGCAGAATTTCGTCAGTGCCTCCCTGTTGTTTTCCGGGTACACATCCTCTCTGCTTATTTCCAAGACGTGTATCAGGAGAACAGCGGGGAGGTGCTACCAAAATTTTGCGTCGGATCCGGAGCAGAGCATGGGAAAACGAACCCAATCTACACATACTCGGGTGGGATTAGGACCTATCTTTACCTATTAGCGTCTAGGTTGCATGGACGTAATAAAAGTGACAAACTCCATTAACTGATGAATATATACATGCTGATTTTTATATATATATTTCTTATGTGTCCAGTAGTTAGGCAAGATGAGCGATCGTGCGTGGATGTACACTGGTCACACTAGTCAGAAAGACATGACCAATGAATGGTTAACAAAAACCAAGGGGTTTGTGAGAGCCGCATTTGCAAATGGCCAGAGGACAACCTGGTGCCCTTGTGCCGGGTGCAACAATTGGCACAAGAGGATAGAGGATGAAATGGGCAAACACCTGCAGAAGACGGGTTTTACGTCAGGTTATACGGTGTGGACATTTCATGGCGAGTCTGCCCAACGTGCCAGAGCTGAGGTGCTTCGTCGTCGCACCGATGAGCATGGTACCGGGATGGAAGACATGGTGCAAGACTTTGATGATGCTCGGGACTCGGACGATGAGATGGAGGAATCTGCAAAGGCCTTCAATGAAATGTTGGAGTCTTCAAAACGTCCTCTCCACGAGCACACTGAGCTTTGTCAGCTGGATGCCATCTCACAAATAATGGCTCTGAAGGCTCAATTCAACTTGGGCAGAGAATGCTACGACGCGATGATGACAGTATTTGGACGTTTTCTACCCAAAGGCCATGTACTACCTGCAAACCTATACCAGTCAGACAAAATCCTCCGTGCTCTTAAGATGCCCTATGAGAAGATACATGCCTGTGAGAAAGGATGTGCCATATTTAGGCTTCAGTATGCGGACTTGAACTATTGATCCATTTGCAAGTCATCCAGGTATGTTGTGGTAGACAACGGTATGGGTGAGAAGACGCAGACCAAAATCCCCATTAATGTTCTTTGGTATATGCCAATCGTACCAAGACTTCAACGTCTTTTCATGGTCGAAGAGATGGCCAGATAGATGACATGGCACAAAACGGGCAAAAGAACCCAACTAGATGCAGTTGGGAAGCTGATGATGGTGCAAACATCGGACGGTGAAGCGTGGAAGCGCTTCGATGCATTACATGAGGACAAAGCGGCAGATCCGAGGCATCCTCGAGTCGCCATTAGCACGGATGGGTTCAGTGTGTTTGGTCTGACGGCAACCCAATACAGTTGTTGGCCCGTATTTGTCATTCCACTCAATCTCCCCCCTCGGACAGATTATGCAAAGAAAGAACATTTTCCTGACGTTGATAATTCCAGGGCCCAACTATCCGGGGAAGAATATGAATGTGTACATGCAGCCGCTGAAGGACGAATTGCAAGAAGCCTGGGATAATGGGTTCAAGACATACGACGCCTTTAGCAAACATAACTTCATAATGCGTGTCTGGTACATGTACTCGACGCATGACTTGCCGACGTATGCGCTATTCGTTGGCTGGTGTGTGCATGGAAGTTTCCTGTGCCCCACATGCAAGGGAGCTCTTCAGTTTCGTTGGCTTTAGGTCGGTCGCAAGTTTTCTTTCTTCGACTTGCATAGACAGTTCCTGGATCCTCGCCATAAGTTCAGGAAAGACAAGCAGAACTTCATCAAAGGTAGAGTTGTCAAAAACTCTGAACCACCTCCGTTGACAGGCCAAGAGACCCTGGATCAGTTAAACGCTCTCGATCCAGATCCAGAGCATCCAGGGTATTTCAAGGGGTATAATTCGGAACACGCCTGGACTCACAAGACATGCTTGTGGGATCTGCCTTACTTCAAAGACCTCCTTTGCCCACACAACATCGACGTGATGCACACTGAGAAGAATATCGCCGAGGCACTTTTTGGTACATTGTTCGGCATAGATGGGAAGTCAAAGGATAATACTAAGGCTAGAGTCGATCAGGAGGCGCTATGTCATAGACCGTTACAAAACATGCAACCACCGAAAGGAAAGCAGAACTGGATAAAGCCAAAGGCATGGTTCAATCTTGGAAGGCCAGCTATGAGGGAAATTATCTTGTGGGTGAAAATGCAGTTGATGTTCCCGGATGGGTATGCAGCGAATCTAAAGAGGGGAGCGAATCTTGAAAAATTGAAGATATTTGGTCTCAAGAGTCATGATTGGCACATATGGATTGAGTGGGTAATGCCGATGATGTTGCGTGGCTTCATTCCTGAGGATGAATGGCTAGTACTGGCAGAGCTGAGCTATTTCTTCCGTGTTCTTTATGCGAAAGAACTATCGCCTGACCTGCTAGAAGAAATGGAAGAGTTGGCGCCGGAGCTGATCTGCAAGTTAGAGAAGATCTTTCCCCCGAGCTTCTTTAATCCAATGCAGCACTTGATTTTGCATCTCCCGACCGAGGCAAGATTGGGGGGGCCCGTGCAAAATCGTTGGTGCTACGCAACTGAGAGGATGCAGAAGATGCTTCGAGCAAAATGTAAAAATAAACGTAGAATTGAAGCATCGATGGCCGAGGCATTCATTGTTGAGGAGGCGGCAAACTTCGTGATAGCACACTACGAAGCCAAAAATCATCATTTGCATAATCCGAAGCCTCGGTACAATGCTGGCGACCCTAAAAAGGGTGGATCCAACCTCAGCCTATTCAAAGGGAATCTCGCACCAGTCGGTGCTTCTAATTCCTTAACGTTGGATGTCGATGAATGGCGGACCATTTTGTTCTATATCTTCAACAACCTAACAGAAGTGCGGCCGTACATCGAGTAAGTTCTCGGTACATTTTTTCACAACTTCTAATTCCTTTGAACTGCTCTTATTCCGGATATATTTGATATAGTCGATATGTCGCCAAATTCTCGTATGGAGCAGTGATCCAAAAGGATTCCGCTGAAGAGTATGAACTTCTGGCAAAGCATGGAGGCGACTATCCCGGTTTCAACTCTTGGTTCAAACAAACGGTAATTTCCATTAAACCATTTCATTTCTTCATCTAATTTGCGGCTAATGCAACAATCCCTTTCGTATTAAACTTGTAGGCTAATTCAGATTTTATGGACGCTGAATTGAGACAAGTCGCTAATGGTTTTGACTTTAAGGTCCGTTCATTTGACAAATACGACATCAACGGGTATCGCTTTCGTACCTATGGCAATGAGCTATCTATGGCCGACCGAAAGTCTACAAATTGTTGTGTCTCTGCTATCAGTGAAGGAGATACCGAGTATTATGGAAGAGTTGAAGCAATTTAGGAACTTCAATTCTATGGTGCAAACCCACCAAACGTCGTAGTCTTCAAATGTTATTGGTTCCAGCCGAAGGAGACTAGAAGGACTCATGAACATATAGGGCTAGTGGAAATCAAACAAAGCACCCATTTGGATGTTCCCGATGTCTATATTACGGCTCAACAGGCAACCCAAGTTTTCTATCTACCGTGGGCCTGTCAAAGTGATCCAAATCTCAATGGTTGGGATGTCGTTTATGAAGTGCCGCCACGTGTTAGATCACCTCCCCCTAATGAAGAGGATTATGAACCTCACATTAACCCAGACACATATGAAGGAGAATTCTTCCAAGAAACATGTCTTTCCAAAAAAAGTTTCAAGAACCGCTCTACTTCACCCCAGAACATTGAAGTAGACAGCGACAGTGAACCCGACTTCACCCCTGAGCCGGAACAAGAAGAGCCTGAACTAGAAGAGGTTACTGCTGCGGATGACCTGTCAATGCTTGACCGATTACGTAAAGGTGGACTTCCACATGATGATGCATTTATTGATGATGATGATGATGAGCACGTCATTACTGATAGTGATGATGATGATGCATTTATTGATCCCGGAGCATATATAGACGATGAAGAGTAATATTAGTAATGTCAGGTATTCATTTATTATTATGTACATATATATATTATTAATTAGTTCATGTTATTAGGTATTCAATTTTTTATTATGTTCATGATGATGATACACACTTAAATTTTTTATTATGTTTATGTTGTACTAATTTCGTTTACTCTTTGTCATTGCAGGTGTTGACAGATGGTGGGCGCGGGTCGAGAACGCTCCGAGCCTCCTTCCTCGGCGCGTGCTGGGAGGGGTGCTATTATTCCACCCCAGCACCTCCGGAGAGCACTGGTAGACAGTATGCAGACACCGGCGGGCGCTTCTTCTTCGGCCGGGAGAGGTCGGGGGAAGACGAAGAGGGGTGCTAGAGGTGGACGTGGCGGCGGGAGAGGTAGGAAGGCTGCTGCGCCTTCCTCGCTGCCACCCCCAGCTGATTCTCACGACCACAGGAGTACTCCATCTCAGGTGGACCTGTCTGACTTGGACCCATCTCGGACTCCGGTCCACGAGCCTCGAGTCGCCGAGCCTTCATCCCACGAGACTCGGGTCCCAGAGTCTTCGTCCCAGGAGACTCCAGTCCCAGAGTCTTCGTCCCACATGACTCCGGAGGCTAGTGGCCATGCTGATGGTGGTGAGGACAGCTTTTCTGAGGATAGCTATAGCGAGGGTGAGCTGGTTGAGGGGGGCAAGAAGGTCTACCAGCGTGGTGGTACAAAGCTCCCGCCCGTGCCGGCGACCCGCGATCAGAGGTGGTTGATTGAGCCTAATGGGGAGAAGTAAGTGCATTTACTCTTTTTTAACCTTTTGCCTTCATGTTTCTTTAAATTAATATCTAATGTGTTGGCCTTGTCATACTGCAGGGGTTGGAAACATGCCCCTGGTGTCCGCAGGCCCAACCAGGTCCTTGGTGTGCTTTGCCGGCACCACTTCCCGGGGTGGGTCATGTTGCCCGGTGAGGGTGAGGTTCCACAGCTAGCACTGAGCTGGGAGCTGTACATGGCTGCCCCGGCCCCGCCGGAGGAGAGGGTCGATGGTGTCTTGTGCGAGACGGTGGCCGACATTGTGATCCAGAGGTTTTGGGTAATTTCTCCTTTACAGAATTAAAAATCAACAGTACCTAGTGATTGTACTAATCAGTGTTGTCTTGTTTGATTGCAGACCTTCTACATGTGTCTTGAGGAACACGAGGAGGACGCGGCTATGGTTGCCGAAGCCGAGTGCAATCGCCTACTTCAAAACTTACGGCACAAGGCTCGGGTGCAGGCTGTTCGAGACTACTACGCCTCGACTAACATTAAGAGGTCCAAGATGAAGTGCCGCACCAAGTTTCTGAGTAAGGAGAAGTACATGAAGGTAATTACCTATTCTTAAGGCCTTGTACTTAGTTTCCTTGATTTGATTCATAGGCGTAGCGCTGAAATTTCTCTTGTCTAACTTAGGTGCCCCCGAGATGGTGTGCGGATAGGATGGACTGTTGGGAGGCGTTGGTGGATGAGTGGTGCTCTCCCCAATGGCTAGCCGTCCACAACAAGGCCAAGGATAAGCGTGCCCAAATGGAAGGTGTGCCACACCATCAAGGGATCCCCAACCTGTTTGAGTACGGGGATCACTGGGTATGTGGTTTGCTTCACGATTCATGCAATTTCATTCTTCATGCTAGCTTGAGCCCTTAACTAATGTTTTGTTCCTCTCTTTTAGGCGCGACACAACAAGAAGGAGGTGCCACCGCTGTTTGACCTCTATGCCATGGCCCATACTGCTCCGTACAAGAAGGCCAAGGCATTCTCTGAGGATGACCTCGATCATCCAGAGAGCTTCACCAACATCTCCTCCCACAACAAGCTCGTAAGGTACAGAGACGTTGGGAAGACGAGGAAAGGGGAGGACTTCAACCCGAGCCAGAGTCCTTTTGATCCATAGATCGTGATGCTATCTGGTGGTGGGAGGTACCATGGCTCGGTAGCCATTGGGGATGGACTGATACATTATCCTAGAACTCTCCTGGAGATCAAGAAGCGCCAGACGAGCTCCGATCATGAGATAAGGCCTCGTCCACGGCCAATGGACCTCACCATCGAGGCTAGGGTCCAGGAGCTTCTGGCGGAGGCAAACAGGCAGGCGGCGGAGAGGGAGAGGGACATGGAGGAGAGGACGGCTAGGCTGTTGGAGGAGGAGAGGAACCGGAATGACGCGTCTCACCGGGCCCTATACGAGTTCCTCGTGGTAAGTTTCTCCTGCATATTAGCCAAATCATGCACGTAATGTTCATTTCATTACTAACTAATATGACTAACTCATGAAAACAAAATGTGCAGACCATGTGCAAGGCCAACGGTCAGACCCCTCCGCCGATGCCCCAGATTGATATAGCGCCCACGGTGAGTTTCATTTGAATGGTCATTAGTTACTAGTATTCACATTTGATTTGCATCATGCTAACGAGACAGTGCAAATGATCTTTGGTGCAGCGTGCCTCCCGACAAGCATCGACCGATCGTTCTCCGTCTGGCACTGGCGCAACCCCGACCGGTCCTTCACCTCCGTGATGATGGTAAGTTTTCCCAAGTGTTTTGCTTAACAAATGCATACTTAGCTTAAGAAATGACCTATTTAGCTCCAAAATGACCTATACTTAGCTTATTTTCCTCGAAAATGACATAATAACCTTACTTAGCTCCAAAATGACATATTTTACCTAGGATAGCTATAAAATGACCTATACTTAGCATTTTTCCCTCCAAAATGACTTGATATGCTTAGTTAGCTAAAAAATGGCATAACTACCTAGGATAGCTCAATAATGATCTATACTTACTTAGCTAGTTCATTTATGACATAATTAGCTTACTTAGGTAAAAAATGGCATAATAACCTTGGTTTAGCTCCAAACTGTCATATAATTAGTTTATTTTCCTCCAAAATGACAAAATAACCTTACCTAGCTCCAAAATGACCGATTTTAACTAGGATAGCTCTAAAATGACCTACACTTACCATTTTGTCCTCCAAAATGAATAAATATGCTTAGTTAGCTCAAAAATGGCATAACTACCGAGGTTAGCTAAAAAATGACCTATACTTAGCTTCTTTAGTTCATTTATGACATACTTAGGTAAAAAATGGACCATTAATAACCTTGGTTTAGCTCCAAACTGTCATATCATTGTTTATTTTCCCCAAAATGACAAAATACCCTTCTCTAACCTCCAAAATGACCGATTTTACTAGATAGCTCTAAAATGACCTACACTTGCCATTTTGTCCTCCAAAATGAAAATATGCTTAGTTAGCTAAAAAACGACATAAACCTAGGTTAGCTAAAAAATGACCTATACTTAGCTTCTTCAGTTCATTTATGACATACTTAGCATACTTAGGTAAAAAATGGCATGATAATCTTGGTTACCTCCAAAATGACATAGACTTAGTTATTTTCCTCGAAAATGACATAATAACCTTACTAAGCTCAAAATGACCATTTACCTAGCTTAGCTCTAAAATGACCTACACTAGCATTTTACCTAGCTTAGCTAAAAAATGGCATTTTTACCTACCTTAGTTATGAAGAAGAAGAAGATAAAGAAGAGGAGAGGAGAAAAAGAAAGAGAAGAAAAATTCTTCTTCTTCTTCTTCTTCTTCTTCTTCTTCTCTCTCTCTTCTTCTTCTTCTTCTTCTTCTTCTTCTTTTTTTCTTCTTCTTCTAGCTAGTCTTCTTCTTCTAGTCTTCTTCTTCTTCTCCTAACTTTCTTCTTTCCCAATTTGCAGATTTGCTTTAGATGAGGAAGCTTGCGTTGATGGAGTCTATTCTTCTCCTTGTGCTTCCTTTTTGTTTTGATTTTGTAGGATGAACAATGTGAAACTTGCTACCTATATATGTATGTATGGATGAAACCATTGTATGCTGGGTGGAATGTTGGCTAGCTATATATGTTGCATATGGACTTTTGATTTGGTATGTATATGTGTTGGATGATCATATCCATATGGCAGGGATATGATTTGGTATGTATATGTGTTGGTGTGCTTGTTGAAAGTATTTTCAAATGTGATATATATATCTGTGAAATTGATTGAATTTAAGAAAAAATAGAAAAAACAGGGGCTATACAGGCTCTTGCGTCTGCTGGCAGATGGCAAAGAGCTTTGCCTTAGCCAGTAGACGGCAAAGCTGCCACGTGGCAGCTACCTGTGCAACCTGGGGGGGCATGGGCTGGCCTAATGGTTGCTTTGCCGTCTGCTGGCAGACGGCAAAGACCTTTGCATCTTTGCCGTCTGCTGGCAGACGACATAGCATGCCATGTGGCAGCTACCTGGGGGGCATCTGGGCTAGCCTATTTGGGCACTTTGCCGTCTGCTGGCAGACGACAACGATGCAAAGGTCTTTGCCGTCTGCCAGCAGACGGCAAAGCACGCCGTTAACCCCTCAACGGACCTAAGCTGCCACGTGTGCCGTCCAGGCCCTTTGCCATCTGCTGGCAGACGACAAAGACCTTTGCATCTTTGCTGTCTGCCAGCAGACGGCAAAGTGCCCTTTGCCTTAGTTTATTCAGCCGGATGTGGTGCCGTCCGCTGGCTAACGGCAAAGGCCTTTGCCGTCCGCTAGGCATGCCTTTGCCGTCAACCATGGTAGACGGCAAAGTTCCTGATTCCTGTAGTGTATGGTGCGATCCACACGGGCGCTCATATGATGGGCACCAAAGGACAGCAACATAACCACAAGCAAATTAAACCAACCATAGCAATTCACCAATTACCGATAGGACAACAAAAATCTACTCAGACATCATAGGATGGCAACATATCATTGGATAATAGTATGAAGCATAAAACACCATGTTCAAGTAGAGGGTGATGGAAATATGCCCTAGAGGCAATAATAAAGTTGTTATTATTATATTTCCCTACTCATGATAAAGGTTTATTATTCATGCTAGAATTGTATTGATCGGAAACTTAAATACATGTGTGGATACATAAACAAATATCGTGTCCCTAGTAAGCCTCTACTAGACTAGCTTGTCGATCAAAGATGGTTAAGGTTTCCTAACCATAGACATGTGTTGTCACTTGATAACAGGATCACATCATTAGGAGAATGATGTGATGGACAAGACCCATCTGTTAGCATAGCATATGATCGTTTAGTTTATTGCTATTGATTTCTTAATGTCAAATACATATTCCTTCGACTATGAGATCATGTAACTCCCGGATACCGGAGGAATACCTTGTGTGCTATCAAACATCACAACGTAACTGGGTGATCATAAAGATGCTCTACAGGTATCTTCGAAAGTGTCTTTTGAGTTGGCATGGATCGAGATTAGAATTTGTCACTCCGTGTATCGAAGAGGTATCTCTGGGCCCTCTCGGTAATACACATCACAAGAAGCTTGCAAGCAAAATGACTAAGGAGTTAGTTACGAGATGATGTATTACGGAACGAGTAAAGAGACTTGCCGATAATGAGATTGAACTAGGTATGAAGATACCGACGATCGAATCTCGAGCAAGTAACATACCGACAGACAAAGGGAATTACGTATGTTGTCATAAGGTTCGACCGATAAAGATCTTCGTAGAATATGTAGGAACCAATATGGGCATCCAGGTTTCGCTATTGGTTATTGATCGGAGAGGTGTCTCGATCATGTCTACATAGTTCTTGAACCCGTAGGGTCCGCACGCTTAATGTTCGTTGGCGATATAGTATTATATGAGTTATGTGATTTGGTGACCGAATGTTGTTCGGAGTCCCGGATGAGATCGCAGACATGATGAGGAGCTCCGGAATGGTCCGGAGGTAAAGATCAACATATAGGACGATGCTATTTGGACACCGGAAAGATTTTAGAGCGTATCGGGTAGTCATCGGATCACCGGAAGGGGTTCCAGGAAGCCCCGGGAGGTTATTGGGCCTTATGGGCCAAGAGGGGGGAACACACCAGCCCAGAAGGGGCTGGCGCGCCCCTTCCCTTGGTCGCCGGCCCTAGGGATGGAAAGGGGGGAGGGCTAGCCCCTCTTTCCTTCCCTCCACCTAGGAGGAAGGAAAGGGGGGGGCACCACCTCCTCCTGCCTTCCCCCCGCAGGCATACAAGGAAGGGGGGGGGGGCTAGAGGGCAGGAGCCCAAGGGGGCCGGCCAGCCACCCTTGGGGTGCCTCCTGGCTGCCTCCCCTCCCCCCACTATATACTTCCTCCGTCCGGAAATACTTATCGCACAAATAGATAAAATTAGATGTATCTAGAACTAAAATACGTCTAGATACATCCATTTCTCTGACAAGTATTTCTGGACGGAGGGAGTATATATGAGGGAGGGGGCGCCACACAAGAACACGACAATCTCTTAGCTATGTGCGGCACCCCTCTCCACAGTTTAGTCCTCCGTCCAGTTTCTCCGCAGTGATTGGTGAAGCCCTGCGGGAACGAGTTCACCATCACCATCACCACGCCGTCGTGCTGCCGGAACTCATCTTCTACTTCGCCCGTCTTGCTGGATCAAGAAGGCGAGGACGTCATTGAGCTGGACGTGTGCTGAACGCGGAGGTGCCGTATGTTTGGTACTTGATCGGTTGGATCACCAAGAAGTTCGACTACATTAACCGCGTTAATAAATGCTTCCGCTTTACGGTCTACAAGGGTATGTAGACATACTATCCCCTCTCATTGCTATGCATCTCCATGGATAGATCTAGCGTGTGCGTAGATTTTTTTTCCATGCAACATTTCCCAACAGTGGTATAAGAGCTAGGTCTATGCGTAGATGATATGCACGAGTAGAACACAAAGGAGTTGTGGGCGGTGATGGTCATACTGCTTACCACCAACGTCTTATTTTGATTCGGCGGTATTGTGGGATGAAGCGGCCCGGACCAACCTTACATGTCCACGCACATGAGACCGGTTCCACCGACTGACATGCAACTTGTTTTGCATAAAGGTGGCTGGCGGATGTCTGTTTCTCCTACTTTAGTTGAATCGAATTTGACTATTTTCCATCGTATATTTTCAGATCTATAAACCAAAAAACCCAAAAATACCTTGCTCAATTTATTTGTTTTATGTTTTAGTAACCTTTTATATCTATCTCTATCAGATCTCATCCTTGCAAGTGACCGTGAAGGGATTGACAACCCCTTTATCGCGTTGGGTGCAAGTGTTTGATTGTTTGTGCAGGTGCATAGATTGGAGACTTGCTTGTACCTCCTACTAGATTGATACCTTGGTTCTCAAAACTAAGGGAAATACTTATCTCTACTTTCCTGCATCACCCTTTCCTCTTCAAGGGAAAAACCAACGCAAGCTCAAGAAGTAGCAGGAAGAATTTCTGGCGCCATTGCCGGGGAGGTTCTGCATCAAACCTACCAAGTACCCACCATAAACTCTCATCTCTTGCATTACATTATTTGCCATTTTCCTCTCGTTTTCCTCCCCCCCACTTCTAAATCATTTTTAGAAGATCACAAAAAACATTTACCTTTTTATTCGCCCTTCTTCCATTCGTCTTTTCGTTTGATTTTTGGTTGCTTGTGTGCTAGATTGCTTGCTTTGTCATGATGACTCAAGAGAATACCAAATTGTGTGACTTTTCCAATACTAATAATAATGATTTTATTAGTACTCCGATTGCTCTCGCCACTAGTGCGGAATCTTATGAAATTAATGCCGCTTTGTTGAATCTTGGTATGAAAGATCAATTTTCTGGCCTTCCTAGTGAAGATGCCGCATCCCATCTAAATACTTCCGTTGAGTTGTGTGATATGCAAAAGAAAAAGATGTGGATAATGATATTGTTAAAGTGAAGCTATTTTCGTTCTCTCTACGAGATCGTGCTAAAACTTGGTTTTCATCTTTGCCTAAAAATAGTATTGATTCATGGAATATGTGTAAAGATGCTTTTATTTCCAAGTATTTTCCTCCCGCTAAGATCATATCCCTTAGGAACGATATAATGAATTTTAAGCAACTTGATCATGAACATTTGCACAATCTTGGGAGAGGATGAAATTGATGATAAGAAATTGCCCTACTCATGGTTTAAGTTTGTGGATGATCATACAATTTTTTTATGCGGGATTGAATTTTACATCTAGAAATCTTTTGGATTCCGCCGTGGGTGGTACTTTTATGGAAATCACAATAGGAGAAGCTACTAAACTCCTAGATAATATTATGGCAAATTACTCTCAGTGGCATACCGAAAGATCTTCTACTAGTAAAAAAGTGCATGCGATTGAAGAAATTAATACTTTGAGTGGAAAGATGGATGAACTTAAGAAATTGATTGCTAGTAAGAGTGCTCCTATTGATCCTAAAGATATGCCTTTGTCTACTTTGATTGAGAACAATAATTAATCCATGGATGTGAATTTTGTTGGTAGGAACAATTTTGGTAATAACGCGTATAGAGGTAATTTCAACCCTAGGCAGTTCCCTAGTAATTCCTCTAATAATTATGGTAATTCCTACAACAATTCTTATGGAAATTATAACAAAATACCCTCTGATCTTGAGAACAATATTAAAGATTTCATTAACTCCCAAAAAGCTTTCAATGCTATGGTTGAAGGAAAATTACTCAAGATTGATGATTTTGCTAGGAACATGGATAGAATTTCTCTTGAGATTGATTCTTTGAAAATTAGATCTATGCCACCCAAGCATGATATTAATGAATCTCTGAAAGTAATTAAAATTTCTATTGATGAGTGTAAAGAAAGAACCGCTAGGATGCGTGCTAAGCGAGATTGGTTTGTAAAAGCGTGTTCTTCTAGTTTTTGCGAGAATAATTGTAACACCCCATGTCATTAGCCACAGTGATCACCTTTTGATAATGACATGTCAACAAGTTTAACAGTGCCAAATTATCATTTGCATCATATTGCATTTCAACTCCTAACTCAAAATTCAAATTAAATTAAAGTGGAAAATAAAAGTTGTTCAGATCAGAAACTAAATTGTTCATTAGGTGACAAATATTCTAGGGACCATTCTAAAATAGTAACTAACATTTAATAAATTAATTAAGTGACTCTAATAGTGCCAAAACAGCGATATTTAATCCCATTTAGTTTTATAAAATTGCAAGTGAAATGATATGAACTCAAAACCATTTTATGGCATTAGTAGGTGTTGCACTGGAGTTTTGTGACTAGTTCACATATTTTACAAAACTAAATATGAGGCCACACAATTTTGCAAAAGCAGAAAAAAAAGAAAATAGAAATAGAGAAAAGGAAAAAAAATAGAAAAAGGCCTAAAAGCTGCTGTGCACTCGGGCCTGCTTGCTACAGCGCCGGCCCAGCCCACTCCCACGTCGTCTCCTTCCTACTGCTCATCCCCCCCTCGCTGTCGAACGCGCACGCGCGCTCACCCGGCCCCCCCTCGCCTCCGCTCGACAACGCACGCCTCACGTCACGTACGCCTACAAGGAGCCCCCCTTGACCCCGCGAACGAACCCTAGCCACCATTCCCCCCGTTCTCCCTCGCTCCCCCCACTTCACCCGACGCCGCCATGGACGGCCACGGCTAAACCGCGTGGCCACCGCCACCTCTTCGCCTCGCCAACGTGCCCACATGCTTCCCCGATGTCGAATACCTCCTCCCCACCGCTCAACCGAAGCCGGGAGCACCTCCTACGGGCGCTATGAGCTCACCCCCACCGCACGGGCTCCGGTGATCGCCGCTTCGATTCGCGCCGCCCTGAGCTCCTCTGTTCTTCCCCGGGCCTTCTCTGCACCGCTTTGAGCACCTCGTCCTCCTCCCCCTCTCCCTGCGCGCTCTTCATAGCTATAGCCGCCGCCCACTTCTTGCCCGAACGCCGCTCCGCCCGAGCTCATCGCCGGCGTGGCCACGGCGACCATAGGGTCCCGTGCGTGCCACCGTTACACTCCCCGCGTCGAGTAGACGCCGTATCCGTCTCGCGCTACTCGTTTAGCGCACCGTAGCCCCGATTCCGATGAGCACCGAACTCCAGTGACCGCCTCGTCGCTCGCCGTCGACGATTCCGACCACCGCAGCCCCTCGCACCACCGCCATTCGACGCGGCATCGTCCCGCCGTTCGAACGCACCTAGTCATGCCCCCGAAGACGCCCTATGGACGAAACCCGAACCCATCCTGACGCGCGCCGCCGCGTTGGCTCGCCGGAGCCAACTCTGGCGCATCTCCGGCCGTCGCTGACCTTGCCTTGGTGGGCCCCGCCCCGTGCCACTGACCCCTGGGCCCCAGTTGACCTGTTGACCAGGTCAACTGCTGACTGGGCTGGGCCCTGTCTATGACATGTGGGTCCCGCAAATTAAACTAATTTAAATAAATAGATAAACTGATAATTAGTTAATTAAGTTAATTAGTTATATAAACAGACACTGACTGCTGGGCCCCACCTGCTAATTAGGTTAATTAAAATTAAACTAACTCTGTTAATTAGCTGAGTCACTGACATGTGGGTCCCACTGGACCCACCTGTCAGGTTTGACCCTGGTCAGCAGGGTTTGACCTGCTGACATCATGGTGATGTCATGCTGATGTCATCAGACACTATTCTGGATAATGTTGATTTAAAATAATTAATTAATTCCAGAAAATAATTAAAACTTTAGAAAATCATATAAAATAAACCGTAACTCCGATGAAAATAATTTATATATGAAAGTCGCTCAGAATTTCATTACAAATCTGAATACGCCCTTCGTATTCTTGTCAGATGCCCCTAGATAGATGAACATGGAACTTTTAGACCGATTACAATAAATGAATAGTGCCCAACTTTAATTAAATAAATCCGGATAAATTGCTAAATTAACTAAATCATTTAGTTAGGCAGTAGAACACCTCTGCATAGCATTTTGACATGTCATGCATATTGTTTGCATTTTTGCCGTGTATTTATTGTTTCTTCCCCCCCTCCTTCTCTCTCGATAGACGCCGAGACCGACGATGTTGCAGCCGGGTACGACTACGCTCCAGACGAGCAGCCCGTTGACGACCCCTCTTTCTTGCCAGAGCAACCAGGCAAGCCCCCCCCCCCCTTGAGCATCCAGATATCATCCATTTCATTTCTCCTGCTTGCATTAGATTTTGCTACTGTTTAATGTTTGCTCCTATTCTGATGCATAGCCTGCTTTTCTAACGTGTTTATTGTTACCTTACCTGCCTATGTTAAACTGCTTAGTATAGGTTGGTAGTGAACCATTAGTGACCCCCACCACCTTACCCTTGTTGCCCCTGCTTGATCATTGACGACTCGATCAAGGTGATCGTTGACCAGAGACCGACACATCACTTCACCCCCTTAGTTGTACGACTCTGCATAGTTACTATCGAGTGCCGAGGGTGATACCTCGTAACGCACTCCTGATGAATACTCTGCAGTGTAGCTGTTCGGTCGTGGTCATCGAGGGTGATTCCTCCTTCTCCACTTCCGATACGACTCTGTCGTGCAACCCCTCAGTGTGAACCTCGAGGGTGATACCTCATACGTTCACCCTGATGATTTCGTCGAGTGGAATCCGCCGAGGGTGATTCCTCGAGTTTCCCTCTTGATGTTATGACCACACGGTTACTTTGACCTTTGTTACAGGCGGGTC
Organism: Thinopyrum elongatum; assembly: GCA_011799875.1. Classification (NCBI taxonomy): domain Eukaryota; kingdom Viridiplantae; phylum Streptophyta; class Magnoliopsida; order Poales; family Poaceae; genus Thinopyrum; species Thinopyrum elongatum. The sequence continues at coordinate 117,291,054 of CM022297.1, forward strand.
GACCCTGATGGGTACCCGCAGGGGATCTATGTTGTCGGGTGTGCCGGAAGGGCACTCAAGTGTGATATTGTGGCGGAGCTTCAGAAACTCTGATCGTCTCCGCGTGTTACTAAATCAGCCTATTGGATTTGGGTGTTTGATCTGAGTGGGTCGACGTGCCCTATACGCACTACCACCATGCGGGATTATGGTTTATGGGGCCCTCTACGTCGTATGTTTCTCCCGAAAGCTCTTCAGACGTCACGGTTCACCGTGCGGGCTGATTGTCGGGATTCAGCTGGATACTTCACTGACGAGTTCAGTGTCGCGCCTGCAACCCGGCCAGTCTCGCAACGCGCAGGGTGCCCAGGGTGATGGCCCAAGACCTCTGGGTGCATAGGTTAGTCCGGCGTGCTGACCTCTCTGCTGAGCCTAGGTAGGGTGCTGCTTCGTGTTGATCTTCCGAGGCTAGGCATTACCCAGCAAGTGTGTCCGACTAGAGTTGATCGAGCGTGTTGGGTAACAGTAGTGCACCCCTGCAGGGAAGAATAATCTATCGATAGCCGGTCCTACGGTAAAGGACGCTCAGTTTGTATATCCCGATCTACTACTTGAACTGGATACTTGTTACTTAATTGAAGCTTCAGGATTGCTTTCTCGCTGGGAGTCAAGGAAGGATCTCTAGGCTTTGCTTCAACATGTTTGCTTAATAAAATGCTATTCTACTCTCTTCTATTGCTGCAAGATGGTGGCTTCTTGAAGATGTTTGAAGAGGCTAGTCTTCGATAGGACTAGGCCTTCTCTTTATTCTGGCATTTCTGCAGCCCAGTCCACATATACAGCCTTTCTCCTTTGATAATGTTGCATATGTAGTGTAGATCCTTGCTTGCTGAGTACTTCGGATGAGTACTCACGGTTGCTTTGCTACTTCTTTTTCCCCATATTCCCCTACTTGATGATACATCAGACGATGGAGCCCCGGAGCCAGATGCCACCTCAGGAGCTTACTACCAAGAGGGTCCAGATGGCACGTACTACTGGATCGAGCCAGCCGACCAGGAGTAGGATCGGAGGCTCCCAGGCAGGAGGCCTACACCTTTCGATCTAGAGTCGTTGTTTGTGCTAGCCTTCTTAAGGCAAAACTTGTCTAACTATGTCTGTACTCAGATAATATTTGTATGACTAACTTATGTATTAGGATCCTCGTGATCCCTGGTCTGTAATATTGTGGATCTCCGTTTATTTGTGTTAGAGTTGTGTTGTGATATCTTCCCGTGAGTCCCTATGCTTGATCGTGCATGTTTGCGTGTATGATTAGTGCACGATTGAGTCGGGGGCGTCACAATAATGATGAAGATCTTAAAGTGATTGGTGTGACTCCTATTGAATCTTTGTTTTCTAATATAAATCTTGATAAATATCGGACTAGAGATGAGTCAACTTTAGCTAGAAGGCGTCCCAATGATTCAGAGTTTAAAGATCTTAATGAAAAATTGATAAAAGTGGGATTGGAGAGGTCAAAACTTTAAGTAGCAATGAACCCACTCTTTTGGATTTCAAGGACTTTAATTATGACAATTTTTCTTTGATAGATTGTATTTCCTTGTTGCAATCCATGTTGAATTCTCCTCATGCTTATAATCAAAATAAGGCTTTTACTAAACATATCGTTGATGCTATGATGAAATCTTTTGAAGAAAAACTTGAGTTGGAAGTTTCTATCCCTAGAAAGCTTTGTTATGAGTGGGAACCTACTATTAATATTAAAATTAAAGATTATGAGTGCCATGCTTTGTGTGATTTGGGTGCTAGCGTTTCCACGATTCCAAAAACTTTATGTGATGTGCTAGGTTTTCGTGAATTTGATGATTGTCCTTTGAATTTGCATCTAGCAGATTCCACTATTAAGAAACCCATGGGAAGAATTAATGATGTTCTTATTGTTGCAAATAGTAATTATGTGCCCGTGGATTTTATTGTGCTTGATATAGATTGCAATCCTACATGTCCTATTATTCTTGGTAGACCTTTCCTTAGAATGATTGGTGCAATTATTGATATGAAAGAAGAAAACATTAGATTTCAATTTCTGTTAAGGAAGCGCATGGAAAACTTTCCAAGAAAGAAAATTAAGTTTCCATATGAATCTATTATGAGGGCTACTTATGGATTGCATACCAAATATGACAATACCTAGATCTATGTTTTATGCCTAGCTAGGGGCGTTAAACAATAGCGCTTGTTGGGAGGCAACCCAATTTTATTTTTTTGTTTTTTGTTCTGTTATTTAATAAATACACATTATTACCTCTGTAGTAATTGTGTTTTGGTGTTTTAATTAGTGTTTGAGCCAAGCAAGACCTTTGTGATGGTCTACGGTGATAGTTGATTTGAACTTGCTGAAAAACAGAAACTTTTGCTCTCAGTAAAACAATTTTAGAAAATCACAGAAACGTGATTTTGATCTGAATTTGTTACACAAGATTTATATACAAATTTCCCAGGTTTTATTATTTTTTCAGAATTTTTGGAGTAACAGAAGTATACGAAATTTCCAGATTGCTACAGACTATTCTGTTTTTGACAGATTCTGTTTTCTATGTGTTGTTTGCTTATTTTGATGAATCTATGGGTAGTATCGGGGTGTATGAACCATGGATAAGTTGTAATACAGTAGATATTACACCAATATAAATAAATAATGTGTTCACAACAGTACCAAAAGTGGTGATTTATTTTTTATACACTAACGGATCTCATGAGTTTTCTGTTGAGTTTTGTGTTGTGAAGTTTTCAAGTTTTGGGTAGAGATTTGATGGACTATGGAATAAGGAGTGGTAAGAGCCTAAGATTGGGGAAGACCAAGGCACCCCAAGGTAATATTAAATGACAACCAAGCATCTAAGCTTGGGGATGCCCCGGATGGCATCCCCTCTTTCGTCTTCGATCCATCGGTAAATTTACTTGAGGCTATATTTTTATTCACCACATGATATGTGTTTTGCTTGGAGCGTCTTGTATGATATGAGTCTTTGCTTTTTAGTTTGCCACAATCATCCTTGATGTACACAACTTTTGAGAGGGACATGCATGAATCGTGAATTTATTAGAATACTCTATGTGCTTCACTTATATCTTTTGAGCTAGGCAGTTTGCTCTAGTGCTTCACTTATATCTTTTTAGAGAACGGCGGTGGCTTTATTTTATAGAAATTGTTGAACTCTCATGCTTCACTTATATTATTTTGAGAGTCTCTAAACAGCATGGTAATTTGCTTAGGTTATGAATTTAGTCCTAATATGATGGGCATCCAAGAGGGATATAATAAAAACTTTCATATAAAGAGCATTGAATACTATGATAAGTTTGATTCCTTGCATATTGTTTTAAGATATAAAGATGGTGATATTAGAGTCATGCTAGTGAGTAATTGTGGATTGGTAGAAATACTTGTGTTAAAGTTTGTGATTCCCGTAGCATGCACGTATGGTGAACCGTTATGTGATGAAGTCGGAGCATGCTTTATTTATTTATTGTCTTCCTTATGAGTGGCGGTCGGGGACGAGCGATGGTCTTTTCCTACCAATCTATCCCCCTAGGAGCATGCGTGTAGTACTTTGTTTTGATAACTAATAAATTTTTGCAATAAGTATGTGAGTTCTTTATGACTAATGTTGAGTCCATGGATTATACGCACTCTCACCCTTCCACCTTTGCTAGCCTCTCTAGTACCACGCAACTTTCGCCGGTGCATTAAACCCACCATATACCTTCCTCAAAACAGTCACCATACCTACCTATTATGGCATTTCCCTAGCCATTCTGAGATATATTGCCATGCAACTTCCACCATTCCGTTTATTATGACACGCACCATCATTGTCATATTGCTTTGCATGATCTCAGTACACCGCCGGAGGCATTCATATAGAGTCATATTTTGTTTAAGTATCGAGTTGTAATTCTTGAGTTGTAAAGTAAATAAAAGTGTGATGATCATCATTATTAGAGCATTGTCCCATGTGAGGAAAGTATGATGGAGGCTATGGTCCCCCCACAAGTCGGGATGAGACTCCGGACGAATAAAAAGAGAAAAGAAAAAAGAGAGGCCAAAGAGCCCAAAAAAATGAGAGAAAAGAGAGAAGGGACAATGTTACTATCCTTTTTCCACACTTGTGCTTCAAAGTAGCACCATGATCTTCATGATAGAGAGTCTCCTATTTTGTCACTTTCATATACTAGTGGGAATTTTTCATTATAGAACTTGGCTTGTATAATCCAATGATGGGCTTCCTCAAATTGCCCTAGGTCTTTGTGAGCAAGCGAGTTGGATGCACACCCACTTAGTTTCTTTTTGATCTTTCATACACTTATAGCTCTAGGGCATCCATTGCATGGCAATCCCTACTCACTCACATTGATATCTATTAATGGCCATGTCCATAGCCCGTTAATACGCCGAGTTGTTGTGAGACTTTCTCCTTCTTTTGTCTTCTCCACAACCACCATATTCTATTCCACCTATAGTGCTATATCCATGGCTCACGCTCATGTATTGCGTGAAAGTTGAAAAAGTTTGAGAACATCAAAAGTATGAAACAATTGCTTGGCTTGTCATCGGGGTTGTGCATGATAAAATACTTTGTGTGATGAAGATGGAGCATAGCCAGACTATATGATTTTGTAGGGATAACTTTCTTTGGCCATGTTATTTTGAGAAGACATGATTGCTTTATTAGTATGCTTGAAGTATTATTGTTTTTATGTCAATATTAAACTTTTGTTTTGAATCTTATGGATCTGAATATTCATGCCACAATAAAGAAGATTACATGGATAAATATGTTAGGTAGCATTCCACATCAAAAATTCTGTTTTTATCATTTACCTACTCAAGGACGAGTAGGAATTAAGCTTGGGGATGCTTGATACGTCTCCAACGTATCTATAATTTTTGATAGTTCCATGCTATTATATTATCTGTTTTGGATGTTTTATATGCATTAATATGCTATTTTATATTATGTTTGGGACTAACCTACTAACCTAGAGCCCAGTGCCAGTTTTTGTTTTTTCCTTGTTTTTGAGTTTTACAAAAAAGGAATATCAAACGGAGTCCAAATGGAATAAAACTTTACGATGATTTTTCTTGGACCAGAAGACATCCACAGAGCTTGGAGAGGAAGGCAGAAGATGGCCGAGGAGGCCACAAGCCTGCTAGGCATGCCCTCGGGGGTCTCCTAACCCTAATTCTTGCTCTATAAATCCTAAAATACTCCCAAACCAACAGAAGCATCCACCAAAATACTTTTCTGCCGGTGCAAGCCTCTGTTCCCGTGAGATCCCATCTTGGGGCCTTTTCTGGTACCCTACCGAAGGGGGTTTCGATCACGGAGGGCTTCTACATCAACCTTGCTGCCCTTTCGATGAAGCGTGAGTAGTTTACCACAGACCTATGGGTCCATAGCTAGTAGCTAGATGGCTTGTTCTCTTTCTCTGATCTTCAATACAAAGTTCTCCTCGATGTTCTTGGAGATCTATTCGATTTAATACTTTTTTGCGGTGTGTTTGTCGAGATCCGATGAATTGTAGATTTGTGATCAGATTATCTATGAATATTATTTGAGTCTTTTCTAAACTCTTTTATGGATGATTAAATATCTTGTATTTCTCTTTGAATTATCGGTTTGGTTTGGCCAACTAGATTGGTTTTTCTTGCAATGGGAGAGGTGCTTATTTTTGGGTTCAATCTTGCGGTGTCCTCACCCAGTGACAAAGTAGGGGTAGCGAGGCACGTATTGTATTGTTGCCATCAAGGGTAAAAAGATGGGGTTTTCATCATATTGCTTGAGTTTATCCCTCTACATCATGTCATCTTACTTAAGGCGTTACTCCGTTCTAACAAACTTAATACTCTAGATGCATGCTGGATAGTGGTCGATGTGTGGAGTAATAGTAGTAGATGCAGAATCATTTCGGTCTACTTGACACGGACATGATGCCTATATTCATAATCATTGCCTTGGATATCGTCATAACTTTGTGCTTTTCTATCAATTGCTCGAAAGTAATTTGTTCACCCACCGTATGTTTTCTTTCAAGAGAGAAGCCTCTAGTGAAACATTCACCTATGGCCTCCGGGTCTATTTTCCATCATATATTTTCATATCTATAAACCAAAAATACCTTGCTGCAATTTATTTGTTTTTACTTTGTTTTACGTTTTAGTAACCTTTTATATCTATCTCTATCAGATCTCATCCTTGCAAGTGACCATGAAGGGATTGACAACCCCTTTATCGTGTTGGGTGCAAGTGTTTGATTATTTGTGCAGGTGCATAGATTGGAGACTTGCTTGTACCTCCTACTGGATTGATACCTTGGTTCTCAAAACTGAGGGAAATACTTATCTCTATTTTGCTGCATCACCCTTTCCTCTTCAAGGAAAAAACCAATGCAAACTCAAGAAGTAGCAGCCGCCACTGCTCTACTAGGATAAACGGAACAATATTCTTTACTGTGAATAGTGTGCTCTATTGGGCACACAAGTATATGGATCATAGCCTTGGGCGAGCAATGTGCATGCACACGTCGTGCTAGCTCGATGTTCCTTCTATGCTAAGTTTCCAATAAATGGCATTTTATGAACATGCCACCGTTTCCCGCCATTTCCTCACCGGTTTCCCGCCGCCACCCAGCGATATTGCGCATAAAACATAGGTGACGCGCGACGCACCAAGGCAACAAGTGCAACCTGTAGCACATCCACCTTTTCCAAGCATGCCAACCCATCGAAGCGCCACCTCTGCCATGGACCTCCTCAACAAGGAAAACGAGAAGGCGCCATGGCCCGTCGAGACTGAGTCGCTCCCCGGCAACGCGGTGGACGATGCCATGCTGCACGTCATCACCAGGGTTGAGCAGACCCTTGGCGCACGGTGCTTCAGCGCCGCAGTTCAAGATAGGCATGTTAGCGCTGAGAGGCTGCAGCTCTCCGCACAACATGATCGATGGTGTGCCGCAGAGCAAGCTAGGCGCGTCCGCGCCGATAGGCTGCGGCTAGCCGCACAACGAGACCGCTGGAGCGCCGCAGAGCGAGAGGCGCGGCGCGCCGCACAACAAGAGCGGATCCATCGGTGCTTGCCTGCTGTCGACAGGGCATCATAGCTGGGTACACATCTCGTCAGTACCCTCATTCCTCGCCAGGAGTGGGCAGAGGCCGTCTGCGCCGTACTTGCACTAGAGGCCGGCCACGCCGTACTTGCACCGGACGCTCGCCGGTTCGCCTTGTCCGTGGCCCGCTCGAGGCCAACGCGTTGGTCACTAGGCTCGACCGCCTCCTTAGCCCAGGTGTCCACCTGGGCGCAGTAGAGGAACATGGCCATCGCATCCTCGAGCTGGTGATCTCCGATGAAATAGCCAACTTGGAGCTCGAGATCGCGCTCCAGATGTACCGCGAGCGTGTCAACCGCTTGGACGAACGCCTGCATGAGTTCAGGCAGAGCCAAGAGCTACCGTAGGCAAGGGTTGCTGGTCATGGATGCGTTTTATTTTGTTGAGTCGTTTCGACGTGGATCGCTATGTATTCACAACAATCATAATATTGCTCTGTTTCAATGTGTGTACTCTGTTTTCCATTCTTATATGTTCTATTTCAATGTGTGTGTATATGCTTTCCATTCTGTATATATATATATGTGGAGGATAATAGCTAGATACAAATTAGTACGAAAATAGATAGAAAAATGAAATTGATACTATATATTAATTGTTCATTAGTTCATCACAGAATAAATATAATATCATCACTTGTAGGAGATGATACTTAACTACTATGTACAATGCATAAATTCAAAACGAACAATACTAAAACTAATAATCCCTCCTGGGGGCAGTATTCCGGTAGCCCCTCGCCAGTAGCTCCCTGGTGCGCGACGTCTTCCCAGTGCGGAGGCAGTACTCCGCCTCCTCCGCCTCACAATGCTTGACGTACTGATCTGCCTCTTGCTGGCGGACGAGCGCGAATGATCTTGCCATTTCGTTGGGCGCCAACCAGAGCTCCTCGTCGGTGGCACACTGGAGCTTATCGACCCACCTCCACGCAGCGATGAGGTGCCTAGCGCCTTTGACCTTCCTCGTGCAGTACCTGTCTTCGTATACCTCCCCCGCATGATGACGTGCCCGCCCCCAAAGCTCCACCGCCTCCTTTTTCCAGGTAGCATCATGGGCTTCACAGGCCGCCTGGTACCTGGCTTCTTCCTCTGCCATCTCCTTCTTGAACGCCACTTGCCTGGCTTTCTCAGCCGGCGGCAGGAACTTCCACAGACAAAGATTGTACTGGCCCCAAAACCACTCCAAAGTTGGGGGGTCTGTGTGACGCCCCGAGACCGATGCTCTAGATGCCTTCCATTTATTTTAGTTATTGCCGTGTGTTTATTGTGTTTGTTGCATTATCATAATTGTTTTGCATATTTCATTCCTAGATGTTTGTTGCCATGTTCATGTTGAGTGCTGTGTCATATCTTTGCTTCTTGAACCATGATCATCTCACTTGTTATATTGCATTTGTGCCTCTTGTCATTATGCATTCTCCATGCTCATCATAAGCCTTGTGGTATTCATCTTGTTGTGCTTGCACCATGTTAGATATTGTTGCTTGCCTATTCATTTGTCCCATGCATCATCACCTTCTCCTTTCCTCTACTTCCTTTCTTTTTGCAAGTGACATTTTACCCTCCTCCAATAATGTTCAACTTCCCCTATAAACCTGGCACCATGTCCCTAGCATCTCTGTCAAATTTCATCTCAATTGGAGTTGATTTGGTTAGGTTCAAAAATGGCCCAAGTTTGAATTTTATTCAAACTTGTATTATTTTTCGACCTCTAAAAATGCCCAAACCAATTTTGTCAAATAGAGAATAATTCCAGGAGCATGGGGATATTTTCATATTTCCCAAACTCCCCTCCTAACCTCGTGGCCTTTTCTTTTATTGCAGCTGTTTATTTAAATAAACAGAAATGGTAAGAAATGGAGAAGTCCTTACCTGGGCCGGCCTCCCAGCGCCCCAGCCGCCGCAGCCCAGCAACCAGCCCAGCTTCCCCACGCCCGCAGCCCATGCTTCACCCCGCGGCCTCCTCCTCTTTCTTTTCTCACCCACGCGGCCGCATACCCCCGCTAGCTCCTCGCTATGTGGTCCAGCCGGCCCCACTCGTCAGTGGGCTTCCTGTCGCCCGCACCCACCTTTCCCCTTCCTCGGTCCACCTCGTGAGCACGCACATGGCATGGCCAAGCGCGATGGCGTACTCCACCTGCTCACCCTAGCCCCTTTTAAACCCCCTCTCCATGTCCTTCACCTCCTCTAGGGTTTCTCCTTCCCTCTCGCCGTCGCCGCTAGGCGAATCAGCCACCAGATCCGCCACCTGCAGCCATCCCGAGCGCATCCGAGAGCACGGCCTTGTCGCCGTCGTGCTCACCGTCGTCCTCCACGTCGCTGACCGTGTCCCTCTTCTTCCTTGATGTCCACTACATCCACGACATCGACTACGTGGAGCTGGAACCCGCCGCTGCGTCGTCTTCTTCCTCGTCGACAACTCTGGCCATCGCAAGTGCTTGATCGCCGTCACCGCCGTCTCCGTCCCCTTCTTGTCAAGCCGAGCCCACCGCTGTGCTCATGGTGAGCTTGTGCTCCTCCCCATCCTCTTTTTCCCTCCTTCGCGTGCTCTGTAGCGTTAGCTGCGAGCGCCCGAGCCCATCGCCGTTGGACCTCATCGCCGACGAGTGCTCCGGCCTCGTTAGCTCTTCCGCTTGTGTCCATCTTGTTCGCCGTGCTGCGTAGGATCGAAATCGCCCCCTAGTGGCCGCGTTTACCCTCTGCTTCATCACGCTCATGCTCGCTGCCGCCTCTGTACCTCATCGTCGGCGTCGCTCCCGTCGTCGTCCGGCGTCGTTCATGTCATGCGTGTGTGCGGGATCTCCTAGCGATCCCGTTGCGCTCCTCCGCCGCTCCGTTTGGTCGCCGGAGCAACTCCGGCGAGTTCCTCCGCGCTCTGCGTCCGCGCCGGCGAGTCCTCTGCTTCCCTCTGTTTTGTCCAGCCGCAGCCACTGTCAGGCGGGCCCCACGGGACCCACTGGTCAGCGAGTCAGGGGACCAAGACCCACCTGTCATCCCCTCGCCCCTCTGTTTTCCTTTTTCTTTTTATTTCTGTTTAATCCCAGCGAATATTCCATTTCTGGTAATGAAATCTTTTCCATTTCTGGCAAGTCCACATCTGGACATTCCATTTCTGGTCATTGTCCATTTATGTGAATTTCCTTTTTAGGCAGTAATTCATTCTAAGCATTCGGGATGATTTTTCTAAAGTGACCCCAACATATTATATATGTTTTTGGGCTAGAAAAGTCCAAGAAATCAATTGGTGGCATCTGTTTCTTCATTTGAGCAAGTTTGCACACATGTCATTTTTACATTACATTGCTGTTTTGTTATTTTTGTGTCATTTAATTCAAACATGCTATGTGGTAGATTTACACATGTATAGCTTCATTTACATGTCTACTTCATGCTAGATTTTATTCCATGCCTTTAAGTGCACTGTGATGAGTGCCACAAGCTTGCAAACATGATAACATGAATCTGTTTCTGCCATGTCATGCTTATGTTGCCAAGTCTGAAACTGTCAGCATCACTCATCATTTTGCATTGATGCTATTATCATTTCTGTAGATCTTTGGAACAAGTTCAGTAAGGGAGTTTTGTTAAGCGCATTTAGAAATAGCATGCCATGCTCTTGTTATCTATAATATGTTCCTATAGCATATAGTTTACTAGTCCTAAACTTTGTTAACTGATTCTGTTTTCTGCCATGTCCAGCATTTTTACCAAGTCTGTTAAACTGTTGTCACTTGTCAGTTTGCCATGCTGTTTTGGTGATGATCTAGTAAGTTTTAGAAATAGTTCAGTGATCATGTTTTGTAGTGTGTGTTATTTAATTAAATGTCATGCCATTTGTTTCCATGTTTGAGTGATGTAGCATATTTAAATGTTGCATCCAAGTTGGCATGTTGCTGTTTTATATAGCTTTGCATTGCATTTTGTTTTGCTCATCATTTGCAAACCGTGCATCCGTTTCCGGTGATCTTTATATCGTTTTCAACTAGAATCTTCCAATCTATCCAGTGGCATGCTTCGTTTGCCAAGAGCTTGCCCATCTCCATCTTGTCACCACCTTTGTCCTTCCCAGCATCCTATCCCTCGTACCGGTAGCCCCTTAGCTCCGTCTATTGCATTCTTCATATGCATTCATGTTCATTGTGCATGTAGCATGTGTTCTTTTCCATGTCATGTTTATGCTTGGGTGTTTATCATATTGTTTGCTTCTTTCCGGTTGTGCTCCTTCTCGATAGTTCCGGTTACGTTGCGATGGTGAGGATCCGTTCGACTACGTTGGTTCGTCTACTTCATGGACTCGTTCTTCTTCCTAGCGGGATTTCAGGCAAGATGACCGTCTCATTGGATCTCACTACTATCTTTGCTATGCTATTTGTCTCGATGCTATCGCTATGTCGCGCTACCCACCACTTGTTTATCAAGCCTCCCAATATGCAATGAAACAGCCTCTAACCTTTTCACCATCCTAGCAAACCGTTGTTTGGCTATGTTACCGCTTTGCTCAGCCCCTCTTATAGCGTTGCTAGTTGTAGGTGCAGTTGCAGTTGTTCCATGTTGGAACATGGATATCATGGGATATCACAATATCTCTTATTTAATTAATGCACATATATACTTGGTAAAGGGTGGAAGGCTCGGCCTTTTGCCTGGTGTTTTGTTCCACTCCTGCCGCCCTAGTTTCCGTCATACCGGTTTTATGTTCCTTGATTTTGCATTCCTAACACGGTCGGGGTTTATGGGCCCCCCTTGACAGTTCGCTTTGAATAAAACTCTTCTAGCAAGGCCCAACATTGGTTTTACCATTTGCCTAATAACAACTAAAATTTGCATAGGGAGTAATTAACCCGAGGATTCTTAATCAACAACCCGGGCCAGTGCTCCTCATGATTGTTGGTCCAAAATGGGCGGCCTGCGGGGCCACCTCAGGGAAACTCAAGGTCTGGTTTTACTCGTAGCTTGTCCCATCCGATCGTGGCCTGAGACGAGATATGTGCGTCTACTATCAGGGTGTTGGCACGTCGGGAGGTCTTGCTGGTTTTGTTTTACCATTGTCGAAATATCTTGTGAACCGGGATTCCGAGCTTGATCGGGTTGTTCCGGGAGGAGGATTTTCCTCCGTTGATCGTGAGAGCTTGTCATGGGCTAAGTTGGGACACCCCTGTAGGGTTTGATCTTTCGAAAGCCGTGCCCGTGGTTATGTGGCAGATGGGAGTTTTTAATATCCGGTTGTAGAGAACTTGACACCAGATCCGAATTAAAATACACCAACCGCGTGCGTAAACATGACTGACCCTTTTCGACGAGGTTCGGAAAGAGAACATGGTGGGGTTATGTTTGAATGTAAGTAGTTCAGGATCACTTCTTGATCATTACTAGTTGCGACCGTTTGCGTAGTTTCTCACCTTACTCTTGTACCCGTAAGTTAGCCACCATACAATGCTTAGTGCCGCTGCAACCTCATCACTTATCCACTTCCATACCCATTAAGCTTTGCTAGTCTTGATACCCATGGTAATGGGATTGCTGAGTCCTCGTGGCTCACAGATTACTACAACAATAGTTGCAGGTACAGTTAATGCAATGATATGACGTGAGAGCGATGCTTACTTGTTTTGGAGTTCTTCCGCTTCTTCTTCGATCAGGGGATAGGTTCCTGGGCGGTAGCCTGGGGCTAGCAGGGTGGATGCCATTCTTGTTTTTCGTTTGTTGTCATCCATAGTCGGATGCCGCTCTTCTGTATGATTTTTGCCATGTGTTGATGTATTCTTGTGGCATTTGTATGGCTTTGCCTGTATCCCCAACTATTATGTAATGGTACGATGTAATGATCTCCACCTTGCAAAGCGTCTTCAATATGCGGCTCTATCCTTGGTGGGACCTTCAAGTTCCTCTCGGATAGGATTGCATATTGGGCGTGATAAGTTGGTATCAGAGCCTCAACCGACCATAGGAGCCCCCTTGTTTGATCGTAGCATGGCCGTTGTCGAGTCTAGATGAAAACTATTTTGGAGTCTAGTTATATCGGAGAGTAGGAATTCTTTTTACTCCTTATCCCCTTCGTTGCTCTGGTAAGGAATCGTGACGTAGGTGTTTTCACTTACTCCTCTTCCCCTTCAAATTTTTCTTTAGGATCACGCAGGTGTTTTCATTCATTGTCCATCCTTTGTTCAACCGGTGCACTTCTCTTTGAGTTATTCCATCCTGTTCAACTTTTGCAACATCGATTCTCAGTTTCCCCAACGGAGTTCGATCCTTTTCAAGTTCAATCCTCAGTTCTTCTCAAACGGTGTCCATTCCTTCCGTCCCAAGTTTACTTTATTTTTCCTACCCTCCCACCCTTTTTCTTCCCGGAGTCCGAAGTCTCGAATCGAGAATCCATTTCATTCGTGCGAAGCCTCTTCACTTCTTCCTCAATTATCTCAACTGGTGAATTCTCGTCTAGTTCATCATTGTTCATCTCGTCTTCCTTTTCGGTGGAAGCAATTCTAGCTTTTCGAATCAATCATATTCCTTTCCTTAACTCAAAATGTTTTCCCTTGCTCATTCACCTCTGGCCATTTAATCATTCCGGAGTACTGAAGACATCTTAGAAGATTCGTGTTTGGCTTCAAATTAATTCGAGGGTGTTGCCTCATTCAAGTTTTTCAATCGTTCTAGTGCATCTTTTCTCATTCAACAATCTTTTTCAATGGTGTTTCTTTTCAGTGGGCCCTAACCCACAAGTATTTTCCCAGGATCTTACCTGACTCTTATAATTTTCCGGAGTTATTCGCAAATTCTTTCCAAGTGTGACGTAAGAATGAATTTCATCAGCCAGATGCCTCCAAGATCGCTTTCAAATTATTTTCTTCGTCAGCTCAACATTTCTTTTTCTTCATTGTTCCGGAGTGTCTCAATAATTTTGGTGGTGTTCCTCGTCGTTGTTCTCAACATTTGAAGACCGAAGAAGAGTTTTCCTCTAAATCTTGTCCGTTCTCTCGAAGATTCATGGTTCTAGCTTCATGTTATCCTCTCGAATTATTTCGTTTGTCAGAAATTCTTTTCCTTACCCATCCGGAGTATTTCAAAAGTTGTTTTCTATTTCGATTCTCCGAAGGCCATCATTCCAAAAGAATTCTTCGTCATCACATTCCAACTATTGTTCTCTAATTATCCCGGCGCATCGTTCAAGTATTCTCTAGTCAGCTCATATTCTCTTCGTGTGTTTTCTAATTCTTTCCGGCGATCTCTAATCTTTTCTCCGTTCATTTCTCAAATTTTTACGGTGGTTCGTTCAGCATTCCTCTTCCTGTGTCATCATATATATTCATTCGTTCGTTCCAATCCTACTGGTGGTTCATGAAGACTTTCTCAAGTTTTGCGCTATATCTCCCCTTAATCTTTTTCAACGCAAATAAGTAATATGAAAATCCAATGCTTTTCATCAATTTATTTGATGGAGGATAAGCATAACATAATTATTATTCTTCTTTCATCAAGTCGATTAATCCCTTCCTTCAGAATTTGTTCATGAAGAATAAATTCTAATCCCAAGTGTTTTCATCTTTCTTTCCCGGAGTTCAAAGTTTTCTCGGCTACCTCGTCGGAACCTCTATCTAAATCTCTGCAAGGCTTTAATCCTATTCTTTTCACCCTTCATTCCTATCTCATCATCCTTTTGTTACCGGAGTTCTTCATGGCGGTTCATCAAGATTTAATTTCATTCTTCAAGTGTTCATCAAGATTCTTGTTGGAGGAGCTCAAGTATCTTATTTTCTTGCGTCTCGAAGTGCAATTAATTCTCCCTATTCTTTGAAGTGGAGTTTTGCGTTTCTTCGTCCATCTTAATTAATCAATCATTTCATAGTGGCAGAATTTCACCTCAAGTTTTGAGTTGTTTTCCATAAATTCCACAACAAGCTTATTCTTTTATTGTTGATTTTCTCAACAACTTCGTTCAATCCTTCTTCGCAAGGATGCTTTCAAATTCAATTGTGGTAGAAGTTGTCATCTTCTTCTTCGTTCTTTTCATTCCATTCTTTCAATTGTTCCGGAGGCATGGTGTTGTTGCTCTCATCAAGTATCATTCCATCTTTTCAAGTCCATATTCCTTCCATTCTCGCTCAACCGGAGTGTTGTCCAAATTCTTTCATTCTTGATCCTTGGCTATCTCGTTATATCGGTGTGTTTTCATATTCTTTTGGTTCGTTAAGCTCGTCTTTCATATCCTTCAAACTACATGGTTCTCGTAATCTTCCTTGTTCCTCTTTTCTAGCGGAGTGTTTTCTACGTCCCTAATCTCCGTTGTATTCTTTCCTTGGAATTTCTTAACCTCTCAAGGTTCTTTGCTTTCACTCATTTGTCCAAGAAGCAACCTTATTTTTCTATTCCTCTTCTGTCTCGTTCCTAAGATCTCGGGATGAGATCTATTATTAGTGGGGGAGTGTTGTGACGCCCCGAGACCGATGCTCCAGATGCCTTCCATTTATTTTAGTTGTTGCCGTGTGTTTATTGTGTTTGTTGCATTATCATAATTGTTTTGCACATTTCATTCCTAGATGTTTGTTTCCATGTTCATGTTGAGTGCTTTGTCATATCTTTGCTTCTTGAACCATGCTCATCTCACTTGTTATATTGCATTTGTACCTCTTGTCATTATGCATTCTCCATGCTCATCATATGCCTTGTGGTATTCATCTTGTTGTGCTTGCACCATGTTAGATATTGTTGCTTGCCTATGCATTTGTCCCATGCATCATCACCTTCTCCTTTCCTCTACTTCCTTTCTTTTTGCAAGTGACATTTTACCCTCCTCCAATAATGTTCAACTTCTCCCTATAAATCCGGCACCATGTCCCTAGCCTCTCTGTCAAATTTCATCTCAATTGGAGTTGATTTGGTTAGGTTCAAAAATGGCCCAAGTTTGAATTTTATTCAAACTTGTATTATTTTTCTACCTCTAAAAATGCCCAAACCAATTTTGTCAAATAGAGAATAATTCCAGGAGCATGGGGATATTTTCATATTTCCCAAACTCCTCTCCTAACCCCCTGACCTTTTCTTTTATTGCAGCTGTTTATTTAAATAAACAGAAATGGAGAAGGACTTACCTGGGCCGGCCTCCGAGCGCCCCAGCCACCGCAGCCCAGCAACCGGCCCAGCTTCCCCGCGCCCGCAGCCCAGCTTCACCCCGTGGCCTCCCCCTCTTTCTTTTCTCACCCACGCGGCTACATACTCCCGCTAGCTCCTCGCCACGTGGTCCAGCCGGCCCCACTCGTCAGTGGGCTTCCTGTTGCCCGCACCCACCTTTCCCCTTCCTCGGTCCCCCTCGCGAGCACGCACATGTCATGGCCAAGCGCGACGGCGTGCTCCACCTGCTCACCATAGCCCCTTTTAAACCCCCTCTCCATGTCCTCTGCCTCCTCTAGGGTTTTCCCTTCCCTCTCGCCGCTGCCGCTAGGCGAATCAGCCACAAGATCCGCCACCTGCAGCCATCCCGAGCGCATCCGAGAGCACGGCCTTGTCGCCGTCGTGCTCACCGTCGTCCTCCACGTCGCCGACTGTGTCCCTCTTCTTCCTCGATGTCCACTACGTCCACAACATTGACTACGTGGAGCTGGAACCCGCCGCTGCGTCGTCTTCTTCCTCGTCGACAACTCCAGCCACCGCAAGTGCTTGATCGCCGTCACCGCCGTCTCCGTCCCCTTCTCGTCAAGCTGAGCCCACCGCTGTGCTCATGGTGAGCTTGCGCTCCTCCCCATCCTCTTTTCCCCTCCTTTGCGCGCTCTGTAGCGTTAGCCGCGCGCGCCCGAGCCCATCGCCGTCAGACCTCGTCGCCGACGAGTGCTCCGGCCTCGTTAGCTCTTCTGCTCGTGTCCATCTTGTTCGCCGTGCTGCGTAGGATCGAAATCGCTCCCTAGTGGCCGCGTTTACCCTCTGCTTCGTCGCACTCATGCTCGCCGTCGCTACCTTTGTACCTCGTCGCCGGCGTCGCTCCCGTCGTCGTCCGGCGTCGTTCATGTCATGCGTGTGTGCGGGATCTCCTAGCGATCCCGTTGCGCTCCTCCGCTGCTCCGTTTGGTCGCCGGAGCAACTCCGGCGAGTTCCTCCGCCGCTCTGCGTCCGCGCCGATGAGTCCTCTGCTTCCCTCTGTTTTATCCAGCCGCGGGCCCCACAGGACCCACTGGTCAGCGAGTCAGGGGACCAGGACCCACCTGTCATCCCCTCGCCCCTCTGTTTTCCTTTTCCTTTTTATTTCTGTTTAATCCCACCGAATATTCTGTTTCTGGTAATGGAATCTTTTCCATTTCTGGCAAGTCCACATCTGGACATTCCGTTTCTGGTCATTGTCCATTTCTGTGAATTTCCTTTTTAGGCAGTAATTCATTCTAAGCATTTGGGGTGATTTTTCTAAAGTGACCCCAACATATTATATATGTTTTTAGGCTAGAAAAATCAAAGGAATCCATTGGTGACATCCATTTCTTCATTTGAGCAAGTTTGCACACATGTCATTTTTACATTACATTGTTGTTTTGTCATTTTTGTGTCATTTAATTCAAACATGCTATGTGGTAGATTTTCACATGTATAGCTTCATTTACATGTCTACTTCATGCTAGATTTTATTCCATGCCTTTAACTGCACTGTGATGAGTGCCACAAGCTTGCAAACATGATAACATGAATCTGTTTCTGCCATGTCATGTCATGCTTATTTTGCTATCTGAAACTGTCAGCATCACTTATCATTTTGCATTGATGCAATCATCATTTCTGTAGATCTTTGGAACAAGTTCATTAAGGGAGTTTTGTTAAGTGCATTTAGAACTAGCATGCCATGCTCTTGTTTGCTATAATATGTTCCTGTAGCATATAGTTTACTAGTCCTAAACTTTGTTAACTGATTCTGTTTTCTGCCATGTCCAGTATTTTTACCAAGTCTGTTAAAATGTTGTCACTTGTCAGTTTGCCATGCTGTTTTGGTGATGATCTATTAAGTTCTATAAATAGTTCAGTGATCATGTTTTGTAGTGTGTGTTATTTACTTCAATGCCATGCCATTTGTTTCCATGTTGGAGTGTTGTAGCATATTTAAATGTTGCATCCAAGTTGGCATGTTACTGTTTTATACAGCTTTGCATTGCATTTTGTTTTGCTCATCATTTGCAAACCGTGCATCCGTTTCTGGTGATCTTTAAATCGTTTTCAACTAGAATCTTCTAATCTATCCAGTGGCATGCTTGGTTTGCCAAGAGCTTGCCCATCTCCATCTTGTCACCACCTTTGTCCTTCCCGGCATCCTATCCCTCGTACCGGTAGCCCCTTAGCTCCGTCTGTTGCATTCTTCATATGCATTCATGTTCATTATGCATGTAGCATGTGTTCTTTTCCATGTCATGTTTATGCTTGGGTGTTTACCATGTTGTTTGCTTCTTTCCGGTTGTGCTCCTTCTCGATAGTTCCGGTTACGTTGCGATGGTGAGGATCCATTCGACTACGTTGGTTCGTCTACTTCATGGACTCGTTCTTCTTCCTAGCGGGATTTCAGGCAAGATGACCGTCACCTTGGATATCACTACTATCTTTGCTATGCTAGTTGTCTCGATGCTATCGCTATGTCTCGGTACCCACCACTTGTTTACCAAGCCTCCCAATATGCCATGAAACAGCCTCTAACCTTTTCACCATCCTAGCAAACCGTTGTTTGGCTATGTTACCGCATTGCTCAGCCCCTCTTATAGCGTTGCCAGTTGCAGGTGCAGTTGCAGTTGTTCCATGTTGGAACATGGATATCATGGGATATCATAGTATCTCTTATTTAATTAATGCACATGTATACTTGGTAAAGGGTGGAAGGCTCGGCCTTTTGCCTGGTGTTTTGTTCCACTCTTGCCGCCCTAGTTTCCGTCATACCGGTGTTATGTTCCTTGATTTTGCGTTCCTAACACGGTCGGGGTTTATGGGCCCCCCTTGACAGTTCGCTTTGAATAAAACTCTTCCAGCAAGGCCAACATTGGTTTTACCATTTGCCTAATAACAACTAAAATTTGCATAGGGAGTAATTAACCCGAGGATTCTTAATCAATAACCCAGGCCAGTGCTCCTCATGAGTGTTGGTCCAAAACGGGCGGCCTGCAGGGCCACCTCGAGGAAACTCGAGGTCTGGTTTTACTCGTAGCTTGTTCTATTCGATCGTGGCCTGAGACAAGATACGCGCGGCTACTATCAGGGTGTTGGCACGTCGGGAGGTCTTGCTGGTTTTGTTTTACCATTGTCGAAATATCTTGTGAACCGGGATTCCGAGCTTGATCGGGTTGTTCCGGGAGGAGGATTTTCCTCCGTTGATCATGAGAGCTTGTCATGGGCTAAGTTGGGACACCCCTGCAGGGGTTGATCTTTCGAAAGTCGTGCCCGCAGTTATGTGGCAGATGGGAGTTTTTAATATCCGGTTGTAGAGAACTTGACACCAGATCCGAATTAAAATACACCAACCGCGTGCATAAACAGGACTGACCCTTTTCGACGAGGTTCGGAAAGAGAACATGGTGAGGTTATGTTTGAACATAAGTAGTTCAGGATCACTTCTTGATCATTACTAGTTGCGACCGTTTGCGTAGTTTCTCACTTTACTCTTGTACTCGTAAGTTAGCCACCATACAATGCTTAGTGCTGCTGCAACCTCACCACTTATCCACTTCCATACCCATTAAGCTTTGCTAGTCTTGATACCCATGGTAATGGGATTGCTGAGTCCTCGTGGCTCACAGATTACTACAACAATAGTTGCAGGTACAGTTAATGCGATGATATGACATGAGAGCGATGCTTACTTGTTTTGGAGTTCTTCTTCCGCTTCTTCTTCGATCAGGGGATAGGTTCCTGGGCGGCAGCCTGGGGCTAGCAGGGTGGATGTCGTTCTTGTTTTTCATTTGTTATCATTCATAGTCGGATGCCGCTCTTCTGTATGATGTTTGCCATGTATTGATGTATTCTTGTGGCATTTGTATGCCTTTGCCTGTATCCCCAACTATTATGTAATGGTACGATGTAATGATCTCCACCTTGCAAAGCGTCTTCAATATGCGGCTCTATCCTTGGTGGGACCTTTGAGTTCCTCTCGGATAGGATCGCATATTAGGCGTGACAGTCTGGCGCAACCTCATACGGCGGCCCGTAGGGGTCCTCCACGTCGCTGCTCTTCGACTGAACGACCTCGGGGGACAGCGCCTCCTCGTCAGCGCGTGCGCAGATCGGCGACACCATGGCCAAGATTTGAGAGAGAGAGAGAGAGAGAGAGAGATAGAGGAGCGAGGGGAGGATGTAGATGAGAATGCAGGCGGGACGACGTGAGCAAGTTAGTATTTATTGGCGGCCGTAATCTAGATCGAAGGGAACAGTACACACGTCGGTCGCCGGAATTTACGAGTACTGTAGTTTGAATTGCACACGATTCCCACAGCAAAAGCCGTGTGTGAACTTAATAGCTAACTGTTTTCAATATAGAACCGCGTCTGATTAATAACCCACGCCACTCACCTTCCAAACCTCGAGGCACGAAATAGAGTGCCAATCGTGTGGGGCCCGGTTGTCTTGCCAGATATTTACATTTTCTTTCCTCATATAAGGCACGAATGCTTATTTTGTGTTACCATGGCACTCCATGCATGTGTCCAAGCCATGACACCAATATGTTTGAAAATTCCTTCCAATTTACTGCACATGGAATTAACTCGCACACAACAAGTACACATATATGATTTTTCAAACCGTTATGGTTAGCTGTTGCATGTACATGTAGTTCAAATTTGAATTACGATCATTAAATGGCTAGAAAATTACTTAAATGTCTTAAAAAGGTCAAATGACCCATGAAATTTTCCAAATTTTGACATGACAGTTGTATTAGTGCACGTTAACTGTAAAAAAAATTGAAGGCCATAAGAGGAAGCTATCACCGGTTCGTCATCAAACATTCATTGTTCCCTCTCAGAACCACGAGCCTTCTAGTGAGTTGCTCCGGTTTGTGAGGGGTGTGTGTCCAAACTTTCGTCAAACAGGCCAATTTTTTTACCACACCAACTTGGTGCCATGCCATTACTTCAAGCAAGGTTTCATGTATTTCTGATCATTTTTGAATTTTTTTGGAATTTAAATGCCATGGCACTCGATGTTGTGTTCAAGCCGTGACACCAATATGTTTGAAAATTCCGTCCAATTTACTGCACATGGAATTAACTCGCACACAAGTACACAAATACACTACAAAAAAAAAGACACATCCGTGACATTTTGGCCCGAACGAATTTTTTTTCTGTCATGCTTATTACACTTCTATGACGATAATTGTGAGAACCACGTATCATCATAGATGTGGTGGGCTCCTACTTCCATGACAAAAAATCATGACAGAAAATGGGCTTTTCGTCCTAGGCGGGCCGAGGACGCACCTGCATGACATTCTTTGGGCCATCCATGATGGAAAAAATTGTGGTAGAAGCGAGGGCGAGGAAAATTTCGGGGAGTTCCCGGTTATGGTGGGTGGTCGGGGCCGAGCGAGATGCATTGTGGTTTGCATGTTTCTCTTGTACGTAGGCGCGTGTGTGTGCGAGACGTTGGCTCTAACTGAACCCGAGGGAGGCGTTCCCTTACTGAACCCAAGCGATTGCACTAGCTACGTTACTGAACCCGAGTGATCGATCCCTTGGCTGTTAACTATACCCGAGCGATTCCTTCGCTACTGCTGCTAACTGAAGTCGATCGAACCAGCTACCTCTTAATGAATAGTGACCGTTGTTGGGGATTGGATGAATAGTCCCGATGGGGGTTGGATGAACAGGACCCCGTGGTAGTAGAGGCTGTTGCCGCTGGATGAACAGGACCGCCACACCCCAGCCGGTTGGGGGTGGATGAACAGGACCCCGTGGAGGCAGGATGAACAGTAGCCGGTGGAGGCTGGAGGAGGTCGACTGTGGATGAACAGTAGCAGGTGGGGGCTAGAGGAAGTTGATGGTGGATGAACAGTAGCCCATGGGGGTTGGAGCAAGGCAGTAGACGATGGATGAACAGTAGCCCGTGGAGTCCCGTTTTGCGATACACCACACCCCTCCCGATGAACAGGACCCCGTTTCGACCGTAGGCGCTCCAACACAAGTCTGTTTCCTCCGTTTTGCGGTATGCCAGACCCCTCCCAATGAACAGGATCCCCTTTCGACCGTAGCCGGTTGAACAGAAGGCCGTTTCATCCGTACTGCGGTACGCCAGACCCCGTTTCGGCTATTTCGTCCAAGCCGGTTGGCTCCCGATGAACACGACGCATTCTGTTGCCTCCCGATGAACACGACGCAGTTTCTCCATTCCGACCCAGCTGGTTGGCTTCCGATGAATAGGATACCGTTGCTGCCGTCCGTTGCCTCTCCATGTACACGAGCCCTGGCCGTACATACGCGCGAGTAGGCGTTCGAGACCCTGCCCGTATGTACGTACATGGCCGTATTTTTTGGCATGTGGCTGTACGTACATGTACACGATTTAGAAGGGACTGCATGAACTGCTACGTCGGGGGCTCTACTACTACACGTGCCGCTGCTTGCTCAGCCAAGGTTCATCGTTGCAGAGAGACCGATCGACCAGTATGTACATACACGTTCGCGACCAGACAGAAAACACTACGTACGCTTCGACCGGGTTGGTCCCAGCTGTCAGGGAGGATAAGGACGCACTTTCTTGCGTGCGAAGATATAGCTGGTGGGTCCCAGCTGTCAGGGGGAAGAATCATTTTTTTGCCCGTAATATGGATGCACTTTCTTGCATGCGAAGATGTAGCTGGTGGGTCCATCTGTCAGCCTCACCGTGTAGACTCCTCTTCCGATGGTTGTCGTTCGTTGGCCACAGCCCGCCCAGTTGATACCCTTGCTCCTCCGAACAACAACAAAAATATCGCTCAAGAAAAACTCTGCTCACACCTCAAAAACACAAATACTGCTCGAGCTGCTGGGTCCCAGCTGTCGGCCACTCCTTGTGCAATTTTCTTGTTTATTGACTATATAGGTTGGCAATCATGTGGGACCGTGATGTCAGGAAACCAGGAGGAAGCAAAACAATTTATAGTTGTATATAATGAGGCACTTGCGTACGTGCGGCTATGGCCCTGGTGGGTCCCCACTGTCATCCTCTCCAAGTAAAGTCATCTCCTAATTCCTCATGTTCATTGACCATGTTGAGAATGCGAGACGGCGGCGCCACAGCGAGCGCAACAACTCAAAGGATGATGAAGAGGGCCTCGCGGGCCCTACGGATGGTCTGATACAGCGCCCGCTGGTCATTCAGGAAGCCAGGATCATCGGACCCCTATGAGCACCTTCAAGAGACTGAGCCGGCATGAAATGGTAAGGCCGTGCTTGGGAGCTCTGGGTTGTTTCACACCTATATTAAGGATATAAGTGTAATTTATTCGTCACCGGAAACAACGCTTACATGGCTTTTTTGCCTATGTGAAGGAGAGAGATGTGAAAAAGTAAGGGGAGTGGGCTCTCATGCAAGAGCCTAGCTATATGAGCATTCCTAGGTAAATGCAATAAATGTGAAGAAAGAGATAGAGAGGAGATGGAAAAAAGTACTAATGCAATAGCCAACCTTATAGCTCACACTATTGTATGAGTGCATATAGATGATGGCTATAGATGACATGGCGGTTTCTTATAGCCATCAGCTGGCTATATTATTAATCATGCTCTAAGTAGTACAAGTAGTACTACTAGTATACAGGTACTAGGAACCACATGGTGGAGCATCTGCACTCTTATTTTATTTCAATCTGTGATAAAGTACACATTTATTCGGGAGAAGTGCGGAAAACGGCAGCTCAATAGTACTATTAAAAAACATCGAACATGTAATGATGACATCGATTAACCATGCTCTAATATTTCTTGGCCTCCGTGCGACACATAGCCCATCTGTGTTCTTGCTCCTCATCTCAGCTTCAAGGAGTGGCCATTTTGCCGTCAATTGAGATCGGTTTGCTCACACTCCGGTCCCACATGTCACACTGGTACATCGAGGTGCTATACAAATGGTTTTTAACCCCTTTCCGCGACGGCGTTCGGAACCGTCGCCAAGTGAGTGACTGTGATAGGGGGGTCCTTCCCACACGACCCAGAAACCGTCGGGGATAGGGAGCCTCGATGTATATACATTACTCCCTACTTATTTGTGCTCGCATTTCCATCGCTGTCGGTATTCTGTGGTGCTACGTTTACGATGCGTGGCCCATCACAAACGGTTCACTATTATAGAACGTGTATGATAAGAAGACAATCACACACATTCGCTTTTCCCAAAACGTATGTGATAACTAATTAAGAAGATTAACTAATCGTCGTACGAGTGTCGGACAGGATTAAGAAACGTCGGACCGTGAGAGCTCGTTCGAGGGCTCCGCAGCGCGCCGGGACATCTCTGCTGCGGCTGCTGCTTCGCGGTGGGACCTCTCTAGTGCTTCCGCGGCCTTGGTCTTTGCTGCCTGGTTATATGTCCACCCGAACCTCCTCCTACCAGTCATGGCGGAACGACTTGACAGGAAAGACCTGTTTTGTGGGTGATGAGGAGAGGAACTGTGAAGTAATTTTCGAGTGGGTAGTTTTTATAGCCCGGTGCTAAGTGTGAACACATATTAGTTTGATAGGTGTGAACAGATTTGCAATTACTTATTGCGTTGTAATCTGCAATGTGACGAGAAACAAGGTGCTGGGATTTCATTTGCCCAAGCAGAGACGCACCAACATTTATATGGGAGGCTACTCAAGATTTCATTCATAAACTAAGGGTACCATTTGCAATGGAAATAGTTATGCTGGGATCATGGGCCATTTGGATATCCAGGAATAATCTGATATTTGAGAGCATACAACCTTATTTTAACAGCTGGAAGGCAATTTTCACTATGGAGCTCAGATGGCTAAAATATAGGATTAAGGACAAGCATGAAGCTTCATTCTCCAGATGGCTAGAGCAACTGACATGAGAGTCCTTCCCCATGTAATATATTTGTAATATAGTTGTTTTCTTTTCTTTAACTTCCTCGTAGCTTTTAGTGTTTTTCCTTTCTTTCTTTCTTCCGGGGCTCCCCTCAAGCCCTGTTTCTTCTTTCTTTTTTTGTTTCTTTCTTTGTTTCTTCTATTGTACTTCAGCCCCTTGGGCTTTTATTGATATAAAAATTGCAGTGGGGCTTTGCCCTACTGTGTATAGTCAAAAAAAAATATTGATGGTTCTGGGCCTACAAAGCCCGTTTCTGTTGTTCTGGCTCATCGCAAACAGTTCTTTTGGATCAACCGTATGCCACGCATCGGAAGCCAGAAACATGGGCCCGCATTCTCGGATGTACGTGTACGTGTCTGCCCACTATCACACACGGTCAAGATATCACCATCGTGTCCTATGGATGCACCGTCGCGCCTCCCACGGGGTGCCAGAAGGTGGACCACGTGGTTGCTCGCCGTTGAGGCGGCCGCGGCACGCTCTGCTCGCGTCCGTTCACTCGTTTTACTCGCCATTGAGGCGGCCGCGGCGCGCTCCGCTCTGGCGTCCCTGCGCGTGCTCTGCTCGCCGTTGAGGCAAATTTACAATGGCAACGATTAATAATTGTCTAACATATTCAGGATAATTTGAAATGCCACATGCGGCAAGGCCCAAAACACTCACGACCTACATATGCATACAATTATAATAAAATATAGGCTAAAAGGCTGAGCTGGCGGCCTTCCGACGACGGTCTTCTCGGACTCCATGATCAGCATAGCACCCTTGCGGCCGTTCATTCCAAGTGTCCCGACCCGCCTCCGCCTACAGAGCTGCTAGCGCTGGGAGGCTCTTGGGGCTGCTGGGCCTCTTCCAGAAGAGCTTGACAGAGTGTAATCGCGCGCATGATATCTCCATGAAACCGCTCCATTTCCATGTCTCTGGCCTGGTAGCAAATTCCGTCCATCACCTGCATCCTCAAGATATCATGTTGGCGATGTTCTACTTCGTCGGGGACGTCAACTCCGCCAAGGATGCGCTTGAGCCTGGCCACCACATCGTCGGGATCGAGGTTGACATGGCCGCCGTGGGCAATGATGAAGCTGCAGGCTGCCTGTGTCTTGACTGAATCGCAGAAGTCCTCTATCCATTCCTTGTGGGGCATCAGGCTCTCGATGAGCACTGGTGACGGCGGCTCTTCGGGTGGGTAGTCGATCATGTCGCCGAGCAGCTCTGGATCTTTTGCACGGTGGATGGCAAACTGCTCATCACACCTCCTCTGCAATATGTCGATTGTGCGCCCAAGGACTGTCACGCCGATATCGCTGCCGATGGGCCATGGTGCCTGCACCGGCCGATGAAGCTCTTGCTCCCCGACCTGCTCCGGCTCGTTCTCCGCGCCAAAGATGTAACGCAGGTAGGGGTCGACGTCAAAGCTTTGGTCGTTGCCTGGCATGCTTAGAATAACTAATGGTAGATGGGTGAGGACTAGATCTGCGCAGAGTGTCGCGACGGTGCATTGCCAGCTGGGTTATATGCAGCAAGCCATTAGCTGGTGGCGGGAAACCGATGAGGGAAGAGGCGTGGATTTTACAATTCACCCATGTGGAGCGCGGGAAGCATTCGCTGGAGTGCGGGAAGACTAAGTGGAGCACACACACAACCCGAATACCGTATGCGGTGCCACATGTTATTTATCACACACGTGTTAACATAAGGAAACGTATGTGTAACTTACTAATCATCGCACACGAGTACTCGCAGACGCATCGTGTGCAATACTCCTAGCCACCGCAAGCAACTAGTTTGCATTTTTCAAAGTTTTTTGTACGAACAGAATCGCACACGAACTAACTATAGTAACCGTCTGTGTTATAATTTCTCATCGCAAATAGTTCATCCGAGTGGGCTGTTTGCTGCATATCACACACATCTTGTTTACATAAATCATTTGTGTTCTTTTGGCTCATCGCAAATAGTTCATCTATGTGAACTATATGCCGCATATCACACACATCTTGTTAAGTTGAACCGTTTCTATTCTCTTCCCTAATCAAAAATAGTTCGTCCGAGTGAACCGTATGCCGTATATCACACACACCTTGATCTGGTTGACCATTTCTATTGCATTCCCTAATAGCACACAGTTCATCGAAGCGAACTGTATGCCGTATATCGCACACACATTGATATGGCTGCCCGTTTCTGTTGTTCTGCCTCATCGCAAACAGTTCTTCTGGATCAACCGTATGCCCTGCATCGCACACGTAATTAAAATCTGAACCGTGTTTGATGTCTCCGCCATCACCAATGTTTTGCATCTTTTTTGACTGTTTTTTTACATCCCTGTTTGCGATTAATGCATCGCACACAGTTTCGTCAAAGGGTCTCTAATCGTAGTGTCGCGTTAGCAGCATCCTGCAGTAGTGTCAGTGATATGCCAAGAGGAAGCGCGTTGACCGATAGGCCATACATGCACTTGGTTTTGCACCTTCATACTAGTAAGCGGATTCAAAGAAGAGTGTATTGATGGTTGCTTCGTCCGAGCAACTTACAGTGGGAAAGGTGCGGCTTATGATTTGACTGCTCATTACTCACTATTAGTGCATCGCAACGACCGGGCTGAGTCTCCCATGGGGGTTGTGCACTCTAATTGGTGCATGGCACATGGACCCGGATGCTGAATGGCTTCTGGCAATGCTATCAAGCTTCCAGAATTTGTTTACATAATTGATGTACAAATATTTTTCCAGCGACATGAAATTGTTCAATGCTCTGAAGCTTTCAGCTTTTGTTTCATGTGTCTTGCCAGCTGGAAGGTTGTCTCGTTACAACATCAATCAAATACTAGAAAGGAAACTAACATCCATGCTCTTTTGGAAAAAATAAAAAACTAACTTCCTTGCTAATGCATCTCAGTGATTAGCATATCAGAGCTAATATTTGCATCATAACTGAAGACAAAGTTGTGAGAAGGTGTTAAATTAAAATTGATCCATGCTTTTATTGGCAGCAACTTCCCCCCAGCTCTGTCTAAATCAACAAGGCATGTTGGGAAAAAAGTAGATGTCAGGAGCATGGAACATTCCGATCATTTTGTGCAGTTCCACTAAAATAGAGCTGAGCGTCCCTTTTCCAAAGATATTGAGTAAGTGCGATTACAATAATAGAGGACTGTTGATGAAATAATAAACACATAAATAGAAGCTGGTCACCTTTGCAGTCTCTCTTAAGACTGACTAGTTGGAGAAGATTAAGCAAATAGTTGGAGAAGATTAGGCTCGAAGTTCGATGAGGAGGATAGAGCAAAACCAATCTCCCTTTGTGCAGTCCCACTGAAATGTAGAAACATTGCCCGTGTGACATTTCAGCAAAACTGCACAAAAGACTTAAGAAAAAAGTGATTTGTGCAGTTCACTAAAAGGTCGCAATAGCGACGAGGTGAAATGGATAGCCCTGTTTGCAAAAAGAGGTAGAAAGCAAACAATTACTGGCCAATAACAGTTTATGACACATACGCAGACAAAAAAGAAGCATATTCCTTGTCCTAAGGGAAGATAGCAGCACGGTTGTTTATGTAAAACGGTGTGAGGACGAGATTGCAACAAGGAAAGTACGCCGGCCGAGCTACAATTTGGGCAAAGAACTAAGGAAGATCCACATGCAGCAACATGGGAAGATGGGCAGTGGAGCAAGGCCGGAGGAAGCTGTACCTGAGGGTCGTCGGGATGTAACTAGGAGGGCGCCGGCGGCCGAGATCTACCCATACTGCGGCAGCGAGCAAGTGGCGAAGGCCCTACCGTGCCGGAGCTTGGTCAGAGAGAACGGTGGGTACCGCAGATCGGGACGTGCTGCCTCGACACCGTCGATCGAAGAAACAATGCACATCCTCCCTTTCTGTCGGCGGACGGGATGCGGCCAGATCAGTGACCAACAGTCAGAGAGAGAGGCCACCGCCGCCTTGTGTGAGGTAGTGTGACGAGAGACAAACCCGGGCAGGCAGGCTCCATTGTATATAGTGGAGCGGATTTCTTTTTTCTCGATAACAATCGTTCTATATTCTGTACGTGCCATTGAGGAATATATAACTTTATTTAAAACTAATACGTCAGGTCGAACTTTGTTCCATGTACGCGTGGTACACGTTCCTCCTTCAAGTAAACAACAGCTCCACGCGTCAAATTATCACGTGGGCTGCCTTTTCGTTCAGAAATGAGCTCCACCATGTACCCGCGCGGGTGTGGCCGGGAACGAGACATGAGTACGTGCGTCGTGTGTGCACCTCTTATCTACATGCAGGTACCCCACATATGTGGGTGTGTGAGAGAGAGATGGTTTGTGCAAAACAGAGACAATGTGTCGATGATATCTCAAACAAAAAATGTAGCATATGCAATGTGTGTGAAACAGAGGCCTGGATATATCATATATAGAGGGAGCGATCCACGAGAAGAGAGTGGAGGGATCATCGGTGTGAGGTATCGATAGAATCAGAGAGAGGGATGAAGTGTGTGGGTGCGCGATCGATAAAGAGTGCCATCGAATTTGTGTTTGCCCACGTCAAAGATATAGGGCAGCTGGCCTACTAGAATGTGAGAGGGGGAGGTGCATTTTGTCTCTGTGGCATGGATACCTACCTATGGCGTTTGACTATCGGTATGTGTGTGGGGGGGGGGAGGGCAGAGACCTAACTATAGAGAGGTAGATCGACTGGTATATGTGTGGAGAAGGAGAGAGACCTAGCTATGTATCGAGGGAGATCGATCGGCATCCATGCATATGTGTAGCAGAGGAATAAGGTTCGGAGAGAGACAAAGCTAGAGTGTTGGAGGGTTGGTGGTGGAGTTGCTTCTCACAAATGGTGGGAGAGGCCTGCTAGACAAACGGAGGGTACGACTGCAATATCGATAAGAGAGGGGATGTGTGCCTGTCTATGCACGTGCGTGTGAGAGATGGATCGGGAGGCATGCAAGGATGATGAGGGGGACGATATGGCTTAGGGGGCGATATGGCTAGAGGGGCGATATGGCTGTGGTAAGCAGACATAACTATATAGGAAGATCAATTGTCATGTGTTGGAGAAAGGGAGAGACATAACTAGTGAGGTACGTCGATCGGTGCATGGGGAAAAAGAGTTATAGTCGACCTAGCTATATGCAGGTAGATTGGTAGGTATACATGCATGCATGTATTAGAAGGAAATAAGGCCCAGAGAGACGGATAGAGAGAGAGGGATGCGGCTAGGAGGTGGTGCGAGAGGCCGACTATATCGAGGGGGAAGAGTGTGCGAGTATGAGATCGATGAAAAGAGGGGCGGGAGTGTGCATGTGCGTGGAACCGTATTAGACAGAGGGGGCATGGATGGTGAGAAGAGAAGAGGGAAAGTGTGTGTTTGTGGTAGGTTCGCCTGGCTAGAGAGGTATATCGATCGGTGTGTGCAGGAAAGAAGGAGCTGGAGGGCCTACACATACCGTTGGTGAATGACCTAAAGAGAAATAACGAATGTGCGCGATGGAGAGAATGCCGAGGGAGGGTGAGAGGGAGGCGGGCATGTGCATGCACGAGCAAAAGTTAGCGCTAGCTACAAAGAGAAGAGGATTGTGTGGGTGTAAAAGATGAACAGAGATCATAATTCATTATAAAAGTGGATTCAAATATTTGAACAAGAGATCATAGTGTTTTAAACCGACGCATATGCAAGAATATAATGGTGATACGCATGGTGTGGTCATGAACATGTTATACTACATATAATATATATAACATTTATTTGAATTTATGATAATGTGTGGCTTTTGCAGCTCAGAGCTAAATACTTGTCATAATGTAGGGGGCGGGGCACTATACTTTGTGTGATAAACATAGTGTACATATGAAACATGGTTTAGTCTGAAGATCTAGTTAGTACATCAAATGTACTATTATTTGGAATCAACATGAAGTGTATTCAAAATTTTCAATTCAAGTCCATATATATAGTACACATAGTTCATATCTAACTCTATAGTAATCATGTGGTGTGTTGTTAAGATAATATACAAATGATGGTTTAACTTGGCAACAATCATGATTGTAGATTCTTATTCAAATAGAGAAACGAATTCAAATATAGTTCAAATTGCAGTGGTACTATATAGATTTGGAATGCACTAAAATGTTCATATGAGTAGGTTACATGCATTATAGAGGTAGCGAAAAAAATTTAATTGGACATAACATGGATTCATAGTTTTGAATAGCATTTGTACAGTAAAACGGGACAAGACTCTCCATTTGTGTGGTGCGAATAGTTTTTGTTTTTTTTTGTCGAGGGAAGTGCGAATTGCTTTGGTACGTACATTATTACATGTTAGGATTGTCCCAAAATTTCAACCCACGCCTTGTTATCCCGAAAATTGAGATATCGCTTTGTCTGTTGTGCTCCGAAAACTCGCGCCTTCACAACCCGCGCCTTGCTATCCCGAAATTACAACGCGCGCGAAAACTCCCTCTAGCTGCCAAATCCTGACACGCGAAATCCCCCTTCTATCCCTGAGCCGAAACGGACACTAGTTCAAATTGGTGGGGGTACTTTCGTAACACAGCCTACATTTTGGACAAGTGCGTCCCTAAGTCATGGTTCCCCCCTCCCATCACCTCCTTTTCGCCATTCGAAAACCCAGGCCGCCATTACCTCTCTGCTCCAGCCGTGAAACCCCACCCTCCGCCGTCCACCACCCCACCGCTGCCCAGCCGGAGCCTCTTCCCCGATGACGTCGTCCACCGTAACAGCTCGACGTCCCTCATCCATCACCCTGGATGAGGATCCATCACGATCTCATCGTCCCGCCGGTTCAGCCGCCCCGTTCGCCACCTCCAAGGAGCTGCTCTGATGATCGCCTCGTCTATGGCGGCTGCTCCATCCCCATAGCGCCGCCTTAACCTGCTCCACCAGAACCGCAACATCCTCACCGACTCCTCAGACGAAGGCGAGGCCTACTCAGCGCCACCAAAGAGGTTGTACACTCATCGCATCGCACATTCTCCTTAACTTAACCTCCCGGCACCACCGGTGCTCGATCCCGCTCCCCCATGGCGCGGCTACCTTGTAGTCGGTGCCGCCGGCGACATCTCCACGGCGGCGCTCCCCCAGTGCGAGGCTCCCTCGGCGGCGGCGGCCATACCGACCAGAGCTACTGTTGCTGCTCTGGCTCTCGCTCGCTCGCTTGCTCCCGCTACTGCTCTGCTCTTCCCCTCGCTCATGCTGCTGCTCTGCTCTTGCTCTCGCTCGCACTGCTGATGCTGGTACAAGGGCTGCTACAGCTACACGAGTAGCTGCTCTGGCTCTAGTTCGCACTGCTGCTCCGGCTGCTATCTGCTACTGTGTTCCCTGTCGATCGCCTACTGATTTCGATCACTGTTTCTCTACTACTAGTGCTCAAGCGGCCTAAACTACATGTGAAGTGCCTCTCTGCTACCAGTGCGTTCAGTTTTGACAGTAACATTCAGATTCCACAGTAAATTTCAGTTTCTATAGTTAAGTTCAGAGTCAACAGTTTTTACCTCATCTATTGTAGTCAGGTGTTTTTTGGTGATGTAAATTTAAATCTACCACTTTTTGGTAATGTATTTTACATCATCTATTGGAGCTGCTATTAGAATCCCACTTGAGATTAACGATGTTTGTCTTGTGCTGCTTCAGCCTCGACGTCTTACGGCTCGCCGGAGCTGCTCCAATGAAGGAACCATCCATCACAACAGAGCAGTACCCTGGACGCCGTCTACAGACGCCTCAGATCTTCCACCACACCTCTGACGGCCACCTCTGCCGCAACTTCTTCAGTGACCAACCCAATGATGCTGAGGTTGACACGGCTACGCCAAAGAGGTTGTACACTTGTTGCATCACTTATTACTCTACATTCATGTCGATCCATTAGGGCTATTTTGGTTCAGAGGAAAAAGTGAAGGAAAAACATAGCAATAGGAAATTTTCCTATGGTACTCTACTATTCAATTATTCTTGCATTTGGTGGAAAGGAATGGAGCAAAACATCCACCTGGACCTAATTTTCAAAATCCTATGCATGAAAACAAGACTAAGTGCATTAGTGGCAGAATAACATTCTAACTGTACACACTTTCATATGGTTTTACTTTAATTTGGCCATGTTTCTTTGCATTCCTCTGCTCTTCCAATTCCTGTGAACCAAACACCCAAGTTGACAAAAATCCTGTGTTTACAAATGCTCTATTTCCCACGTGCATTCCTATCCTATTTCGGTGTTTTTCCTATCCCTGCGTTTTTAGAATCCTGCAAGCCAAAGGAGCCCTTACAGAATTACTTCAGTTACAGATAGGTGTCGAAGAAAACTTTGTGTGGTTTGTCCTGCTCCTGCCGCGACGTCGTCCACCTCACCTGAGCTGCTCCATCGACAGAAGCATCCACCATACCAGACATCACGACTCCCGACCGTCTTTTGCCGCCTCAGATCTCCTTCCCTGCCGCCGGCACCCACCGCAACTGCATCACCATCATCAACTCAGCAGATAAACCTTAGGAGTACATGGGTCCACAAGAGAGGTCGCACTCTTTTGTTTCTGCTTATGTTATGCATTGCTTAATATTACCTGCTACTTTATCGTCATGTTCACCTCTTAGACTCCAAGTCAGGTCCGAATTAATGTTCAAACTTGAGTTTCAAAATGCTTGTGGGGCACATATCGAGGCAGTAATGAATAGTATCTCTGTCTATTATCTGGTTCACCTAGGGTATGTCTATGTTGTTCATCTTGGGGGAAATAAATAGTAAAGCAATCATCATCTATCTTTTTATTAAAGTAAAGCTATCATCAGCCTGCAATCATTATTTTTGGATCTATCCACTGATTGTTACCATCACTCTAGATTTCTGCATGCTCTCCTTACATAATCTCACTATATTTTTTTTGTATGCATGTTAGATATTGTACACAGTCATGCTGAACATGTAGAGAAAAAGAGAAGAGTTTTTCGCGGCAATACAATGTCATGTAGACATCGCTCCATGGTGGGTGCAATGGCAAACCCTTCCCCCCCCCTCCAGATTGTAATCCAGAGGAAGATATCTGTTCTGAGGCGGATTCAGACA
Source organism: Thinopyrum elongatum (assembly GCA_011799875.1). NCBI lineage: Eukaryota > Viridiplantae > Streptophyta > Magnoliopsida > Poales > Poaceae > Thinopyrum > Thinopyrum elongatum. The sequence goes on from CM022297.1 coordinate 117,325,309, forward strand.
GAGCTGACCACTCCTATTTACCCCCCGAGGTGTTTGCTCTAACTTGGCATGATGATGTTGGTCATATCATGCATATGTTGCCTTGCAGTGCCTACTTTCGACATCATATATGTCATCTACTTAGTTTAGACATGTTCTGTAATGCCACATGTTTAGTTTCTATATCATATATGTGAATTATGCAATCTCATCTCTTTTAGCCAGCCATAATTTATGTGAAATATGCAATGCCATCCTGTTTAACCAGGCATCATATATTTGAATTATATCTTGCCAATCCTTTTCTTCATTACATTTCCATTTGTCGACAATGTATGTACATTCAACTACTCTTCCTGTGAATCAGCCATTTGAGTGAGTGATGGAAAAATCTGGAATGAAAACAAGGTCTTCAGAGCAGACAGTGCTATTTGTCAAAGTAGATCTCTTGCTGGGTCCCGATAGCTCCTCAGAGATGGATTCAGAGACAGATGACCAGTCCTATTCCCCCACTGAGGTGTATGCTCTAACTTGGCACGGTTATACTGCTCATATCATGCATATGGTGTCTTGCATTGCATAGTTTAGACATCATATACACAATATTCAACACCATGTTCTTAGTTCAGACATCACATATGCGAATGCCCTCTGCTTAGTATATAAGTGTGAATTATATCATGCGATCCTGATTACTTAGGTAACATGTATGTGAAATATGTCATGCGAACCTGTTTACTAAAGACATCATATAATTATCTCATGCCATCATATTTAGTTAGTCATCATATCTTTGAATTATGTCATGCTATGCTATCCAGTTTAGATAGACATCATATATGTGAAATTATGTCATGCTATCCTTTTTAGTTAAACAATATACATGTGAACTATTTCATGCCCTCTTTTTTCCACACTATCTATTGCATCTGTCTCTCATACAAGGTCTGTACATTCAACTACTTTTCTTGTTTATCAGCCATTTGAATTGGAGGGGGTGATGGCGGTATCTAGCGGAGTAAAAATACGGTCTTCAAATAAAATAGTGCTACCTATTAGTGGAGATAGCACCCCGGTTGTACATGCACGAGAACCAGCGCTACCACACATAACCCAGACTCTCGCAGATTGTACCCCTACTCCGATGGACAGAGAACCAGCTTCACCCAATCTAATCCCAACCCCAGCAGATAGTAACCCAGTTCCAGTTGACACAGCACCATCTCCAGCACAGAGCTCCCAAACAAGAGCAGTTAGTATGGCAGCTCCAGTGCCCAAAGCGCCAGTACTACCACGGCGAACCCCAACTCCACCAGTTAGTACACCTATTCCTGTGGACGAAGCATGACCAGCCATTCGTAGTTTAGCATCTATCGCATTTGATGTTGTTAAATCCTATGTGTGTATCTCCCCATCATGGAAATATTATACTGAAGATGAAGGAAAAAGCCGGTTGCAGGTGTTCGTCCAGGAGTTATGTGTAAGTAATGTTATTCATGGCAAATACTTTGCTTTGTCCCATACATTCTACCTCCATGCTGGTTATAATACAGCAAATATTCCCATTTTTCTCTATAGAGAAGGACCGATTTGGAAACTCAGGATGAGGTAACCTGTGCTAATACCTATGCTATCTTCAAGAATGCTTGGTGGCAGTATCGGAATTACCTGAAGAAAACGTACTTCACTAGCAAAGAAACTCATCAAATTCCCTTACTTTCTCCTGAGACACATTTACGGGACGATGACTGGGAACGCCTTGTTCTGTACTGGTCCCGAACCAAGAATGTGGTAAGGTCTATGAGCTCATTTTTCATTTTGATGTACTATATGTCTACGTCTTACTGTACTCTGTTCGTGTAGAACAAGTGCTTAAACTTGAAGAAGAACTATTGCTATGGTGCATACTACTTTGCTCTTGTATCACTGTATTTACTCATACAAACTTATTTTTAAATTGAAGGATCCAACCGAAACTCCAATGGCACAACAGGTATGTTTAAACATGTTTCTTTAACAGGTTTGCTCTTCTAAATTGCTCTGTTGATTTCAATTTCAATTGTGTATACAGTTGACTTCTCATATCATGCACATTACTAGCATCACAACAGAGCCAATAGTGTTGTTGTACATGTATACCCGTGTTACCCATCTGAAATCTAGTTGTGTCGTGTAGTTTCCCACACTTGTATTCTTTCAATGCTACTTTGTCTTGAATTGATATGATTTGAACCGTGTCTCTATTTTGATTTGGCAAGACAATGCAGTGACCATAGGACATAGATATATGTTTGTTTGATGCTTTTATTATGTACTACTTGGCAATAGAAGACTTGGTAGTTTAATCCTATCCACCTTACTACTGAACTGGTTCACCGAAATGAGTTTCATATACTACATGCTAAACCTGTTATGTGTCTGCTTGTTTCTTCTTTTAGAATGCTGACAGAGTATTTGGGAAGAGTACCTTATTAAGCAATGGTAAAGGAAGTAATGCAGATAAGGTTCAGGATAGTGAGACATCCTTGTTGGTCTCCAACAAAGCTGATAAAACAGCTAAGGAAAACTATTTTGAAGACAGTGAGACAACCCCAAAGTCATGTCTTGATGTAGTGTTCGAGTTACTGGCCACTACCGCTGGCATAAGCTCTTCGAACTCACCGTCTGAATCAGTTCGGTTTCTTGAGTCTCAACTACAAGCTGAAAGACATTGATCAGCTGTGCTGCGACAAGAAGCCGAAGGACTGCGGAAGTCCCTGGAGAATTCAGATGCATACTTTCTGGTGCAACAATAAGCATTGGAGGATTTTAGCACCAAACAGGAGAAAGCTAATAGGCTTGCTAAGCTTATTGCCAGCATGGTGGATACCCAGGATAACGTTTCTTGAGCTCTTGTGAAGTTGTTTCAGTTATGGACTTTTTTGCTGCCATGTTTATTTGCACTGGTGGCCAATTTAGACGGCCGGTGTATGTAATATGCTGCTTTGTTCCCTATATTTGCACTGGTGGTGAACCTTGATGCCTAGTGGATGTAATATGTGTAATAGCCGCAATAGCCTAGCGTTAATTGCTTGCTTATTTATTTCCTTATTGTCTTGTTTAGTTGTTTGCTTGTAGTCACTCCAGCTCTTTTTCTGCGTTTTTCTAGTGGCCACAATAACCTATTTTTTAAAACTAGGCCACAATAACCATGGGCAACATACGAACCATTGTAACCATGGTCCTGCTACCTGCTGTAGTGACCATGGGCCTACTACGGGCCGAAGGATCCATGGGCCTTCTATGGGCCGTAGAGTCAATGTGATTTCTACGGGCCGTATAATCGATTGGCAAAACATGGGCCGTACTATTTGTGGACCAATAATGGACCGCAATATGGGCCGTAAACGGGCTACAATGGGAATCGTCTGTTTATGGGCCGACAGAAATGGGCCGTTAAGAGGCCGATATGTTTAACGGGTCGTTAGTGGGTCATATTTGATGACGCTATGAAAACGGCCCAGCGGATTAACGGGTCACAAACGGGCCTACTGTAGCCACGAGCTGAATTTGGCCCTCAAGCGAATAGGCCAGCAACAGACTGTAAGTATTTGAATGCTAGAAATGAGCCTAAGAATAAATGGGCCCTTAGAAGGCCGAAAGATTACATTGGCTGGAAACAGCCCAATGGAATAATGGGTCGTTAATAGGTATAAAGCGATATACTGTTCATTATGGGTCAGTTTCACCACGGGCCGTTAATGGGCCCAGGGTTACAAAGGGCCTCATATGGGCCGAAAGACATCATGGGCCATACATGGGCTAGAAGTTACAACGGGCTAGAATCATATTGGATGGCCCAGATGAGGCTACTGGGCCTAATTCAGATAGGCCATAACGGGTCGTGAGTTAGCGGGCTGTAAATGGGCTATATCCGAACATGCCGTTAACATGCTTTCCGTGGGCCGACCGGCTACCTTTTGACCAAGTCAAACAGGCCGGCCTTTTCACCTGAATGGGCCACTGTTGGGTTGTGCCACGTGTCGACATATCATAGGCACCTCCCGTCCAATGAGTGGATGACATCTGTCCCAACGCTGAGACGACACGTGGTTCCTCTGGCCATTGAGAATTTTACACGTGGAAAATCCCCATTGGTCCGGACTATTAACGGGTTATCGGATCCAAACCGGAACCCGATAGCTTAACGGTGACCCGTTATGGTGGATGCCACATGTCGGTTACCCTTGACGAAAGCACTTCCATGACGCGCCATTTATCGTCATGGAAGTGGACACTTCCGTGATGATAATTTTGATATTGTCATGGAACACTTCTACGACAACACAGGTATGACTATCTTGATTCTGTCATAAAATCATCATGGATGTACATGCATGACAGAAAATGTGACCTACTGTGACAAACACGTATTATCACAGAAGTGGTTTTTTTTGTAGTGATATGATTTTTCAAACTGTTATGGTTAGCTGTTGCATGTACATGTAGTTCAAATTTGAATTACGGTCATTAAAGGGCTAGAAAATCACTTAAATGTCTTAAAAAGGTCAAATGACCCCTGAAATTTTCCAAATTTTTACATGACAGTTGTATTAGTGCACGTTAATTGTAGAATTTTTTTGAAGGCCATAAGAGGAAGCTAACGCCGGTTCGTCATGAAACATGCATTGTGCCCTCTCGGAACCACGAGCCTTCTAGTGAGTTGCTCCGGTTTGTGAGGGGTGTGTGTCCAAACTTCCGTCAAATAGGCCAATTTTTTACCACACCATCTTGGTACCATGCCATTACAGCAAGCAAGTTTTCATGTATTTCTGATCATTTTTGAATTTTTTGGAATTTAAATGCCATGGCACTTCATGCTTTGTGTCAAAGAGCCGTGACACCAATATGTTTGAAAATTCCGTTCAATTTACTACACATGGAATTAACCCGCACACAAGTATATAAATATGACTTTTCAAACCGTTACGTTAGCTGTTGCATGTACATGTAGTTCAAATTTGAATTATGGTAATTAAATGGCTAGAAAATCACTTAAATGTCTTTAAAAGGTCAAATGACCCCTGAAATTTTCCAAATTTTGACATGACAGTTGTATTAGTACTCCAAATTTTCTCATACATTTAACACACCATCCGTTGCCACTGTACTCCAGATTAGTCTTTCACAGCTAATACAAAATATCAACAACATCACACACAGTTTGTAGGAACCGTTTGCGATGAAAATTCATGGGTCTACTTAAGTCTTCCTCCATAAGCTTCGCCGGCTTTGTCTGCTCTAGTGACAGTCACCCCCGAATCCACGAATCCCCAATCCCCATTCCCGCAACCCCTTCTTGCAAAGAATGACGTCATGGAAACGCTTCGTGAGGGCCCGTACGATGGCCGCGTCCTCCCCAAGCGCCGCTGCCTGCACCAAGAGAGCGGCTGCATCCACTGAGAGGGCGTCTGCGGCAGCCAACAGGGCAGCTGCAGCAGCCGAGACGGCTGCAACAGCTGCTGCGATGGCGACTGCAAACACCAAGAGTGCTCGAGCTGCCGTCCGTGCCGCCGATGTCGCCCTGGCCCAGATCGTGGTCATCCACGCCAAGATCAAGGACGCACACACCAAGATATTCCAGGCCACCTCAGAATCCAGCATGCAACCCATGTCAGAAAAGGCAACGGAGGCCATGGAGCACCTGCTTCCTCATGAGATCGCAGAGCGGGAGCTGGAGATGCAGGAGGCGGCGGAGATCGAGGAGCGCCGAGAGGAGGAGTTGCGCGTGGCTCAGGCCGATGTAGAGAAGAGCCTATCCGTCGAGGAATCGGCGGTGGAGTACCAACGCGAGCTCTGGCGCAGCCACTACTACGAGTACTACAACCTTGATGGCAGCGCCGAGGACAAGGACTAGGACGACGATGCGGTCAACTTCAGCCTGGGGGACGCGGAGTCCACCAACGGCGGCATGTCGCTAGGACAAGTCATCGACGTCTCATCTTACACCGGCGAGGCATAGTGCGGCGCGGCAGCGACTTTGTTAAAATTATGCATACTTAGCCTTTGTTTATAACACTTGTCTTTTGTTACAGCAATGTTTAGGTCAACTGGCTCTGTTTAATTACTAAAATTGCCCGATTCAGTAAGTGTGGTCGGTGTGGTGTAGGCTCTTTTGTGTGCCCAACTTAGCAAGCGATGTTAAATTATGCAATGACGTGGATGAGGACAGTACCCAGGGAAATTTCCACCAAAATTTCAATGATAAAACTCATTGCACGTAAAGCAGAAGAATCTTTTGTGGTGCACACATTCGTTCAAAGTGAATGGTGTCCGGCGGCACCGCGCACAAAGTTTCCCTCCACCTTTCGAAATTTTTGGCCTACCGCCGAAATATCTAACTCCCCTCACCCCCTCCCCACCCCCTTTTGTCCCCGACCACAAGTCACATTTTCCCTGTTTCCTCCTTCCTTCCTTCCTTCCCAAGCTATAGTCGCTTCCTTGCTCTCGCCGTCTCGCATCCGACCGCCGCGGTCGCCATGGTCTTCTTCAATGACCTCTCCAGCGGTTCCTCCTCCGACGATGACTCTTTCACCACCCGGGTATGCCTCTCTTCTCTCTCTAGGGTTATGGTTTGGAATGAAGGATTTTAACCCGACGGTCGATTTGAGTCATTTCTTCCTCTTGTAGCTCCCTAGGACCATCAGTTGCAACGAATGGAGCGGGGTGGCTGAAGATCTGCCTGCTCGTTGTCACCATCAATCTCCATGCGTGAAGTTAGTTTCGTTTGAATCTGTGGACAGTGGGAGGAAGTTTCTGGCATGTGCAGAGAAGGTTAGCCCCACTTTCGTTGTCACAAGTCATTTGTTAGATGTGATTCGGACACTGTCACTGTGCTATGTTATTCTGGATGTGATTAAGACGGTGTCACGGTTTCTACCTAGTATCTAAGAATGTTGCCATCTCATCAGCTGTGCCATTAGAAAATTATTTGGCACCGCTTCAGCAGTTTGTGTAGACAACTTTGGTCCACACATCCAAGCAGCCAAGCAGTAAAATACTAAAACTTTATGGCACGAAGGAACTGGGCATCGGGGCTTCCTCATAAAATGTTCAATTTGTTATTTATAGTACATGACTAAGAACTTGTAGCGTTGTTGCAGTTAATTATAGCTTCTTATGTTTCTGAATTTGATTGTTGTCTCAGTAGCAATTAATTAATTTGCACATTGATCTTTTTGAGAAGATATGTCATAATTATCATGTTTCTTTAGTTTTTCAAAATACGTATTTGGTGATTTTCTATGTTGCTAGAAACCTATTTTCCCTATAATTGTTACTGAGTTAGTTTTAAATATTATAGGATGAATGGAAGTGTTCTTACTTGGAGTGGGTTGATCAAGAGTGGCCACAATCTTTGAAGATGTGCCTAGCAAAGCTCTGGAGCATGGATGAGGAAGAGAACAGAGATAGGCTTAGAGAAAGTGTTGTCAACGCTGAAGAATATTTCAAGATGCGGGAAAAAAAGAGGAAGAGGGAGAATGAGCTCCGATTTTTTAAATTAGACTTTGCTAAGATGGTGTTGGCGAAGGAGGAGGCATTTTCCCGGTTGGTCAGTGCAAAAAAGGTTCTTACTAAACTGAAAGCAGAGGTGGAGAAGACGAACCTGGCTGATCATGCATTAGTCGATTAGGGAAATGAATATATTGTTCTAATATTGTTCTTATGAAGGTGAACTAGCTATATGATGTACTGTGTTGTTTTCAGGTAGCTATGGTATGTGATGTTAAAATATATTTATGTGCCTGATATGAAATTGGCAAACAGTTTTTCGATATGAAATGTGAATTTGCGTAATACTGGAATTATTAATTGTAAACTAATAAACCTGCTGTCGGCGTACGACACCTATGGGATCCGAAGGGACCCATTTACGATTCGGCGGGGGGAGAGGTATACGCAAAGAGCAGAACCAACGATCGACGTGGGAAGATTTTACCCAGGTTCGGGCCGCTGATCAGCGTAAAACCCTACTCCTGCCTTGTGTTCTTATTAGTGTTCTTGAGCCCAGCCTTCAGGAGCGCTCGCAGTGAACAGTACGTTCAAAGAGCAGCTACGCATGCAGAATGGGCCAGAAGTTCTCCTCCCCTGTAGCAGTTGCCTTGGGCCTCCTTTTATACGCTCAAAGGGGTCACCATAGTGGCAAAATGTACATACATTGAGGTGTAAAGTAGCTACAGGGTAAACATACCTAACCCCTGACGGACTAGGACGAACGCATTTAATGCACCGTAAGGTGTCCGTTTAGGTGTCCTTACTTTCTTGGGGATGGAAAAAGGAGCCATCCCATCAGCACCGCTTAAGCTCTCCTCCACTGGCGCGTCGCCACGCATCCAAAGAAGGACCCAGAATGTCGGGTTTGTCGTCATGCTAGAGCGGTGGCACAGCAACAAAATCTTGCCGGGCCCCAAGCCTTGCCGAGCGCCAAGCCTTGCCGGGCGCCGATCCTTGCTGGGCTCCGGAGGCCACCCCGGCAAGATCTTGCTGGGGAAGCTGGCATTCAAATTCCAGCTCTTCTTATCTGCTGATCCTCAGATCTCTGACTTGAAGATTTCTTCGGTGGCCTGAGCCAACCTCGAACTGTTCCCCAGCAAGCCTTGCCGCGAGTACGGCTACAACTGCCCGTGCACAAGTACGGGGTACTAGTGGCCCAATACTTAGTACACCGACACCTGCTAAATGGGTCATGGAACTTTGCAAACGGTTGTAGTAGTAAAAGCGGTTGTGATGGATAGCCCAATGGCATACAGTTTTCTTCATCAAACCGTGTGAGATATAGTTGAATAAAGCAAACGGTTAACGAAGGCAAAGTGTGTGTGATCGTTACACCTATCACACACGAGGATATACATAAAACTGAGTGGGATGTGCAGACGAACAAAAACGTTTCTCATGGATTGACTGTGTGGGTTGTGCAGACGAAGGGAAACATTTCTCTGGGAATCACTGTGTGGGATGTACCTATGAACGGAAACGATTGGGCCTGTATAATTGTATGCGATGGCTAGCCCGATCGCACATGAGCTCATTTTGCACAGTGTGTGTGACCGGAAGGCCTATCCCCGACGGTTTCTGAGTCGTGTGGGAAGGACCCCCCTATCGCCCACACTCACTAGGCGACGGTTCAAAATGCCATCGCGGAAAGGGGTTAAAAACCATTTGTATAGTAGCTCGATGTACCAGTGTATGGAGATAGCAATATTATCTGGTGCATCAACAAGGTGGTGGCAATCTTCGCGAAGGTGAACACCAATGCAAATGCCGAAGATGAAGAAATTAAAGACTTCTCCGTCAGAAAGGGCTATACCATATCATGCTATCATGAATTGCCTGAGATGTTTATCCCTTATGGTGCACCCTTTTGACTGCGCGGTAGTCGCATTTTATTAGGGTGATATCTCACTTAAAATTATCAAAGTAGTTAGTTTTCACCCAAGTGTAGCACCGTCTGTAATTCGTATCTTTTCGGGGTGCGACATGTACACATGAGCACGAACAAATCAAGAGGAATGAGGCAGGTGAGGTCAGACCTCGCAGCAAGATCACTTGGTTGTCTTTGATGTTCAGGCAGGGGAGTCCTGAGCTCGGAACACACACATCGAAAGATGGACAAGAGTCACATAGAGATGTGATTGGCAAGTTGGCCTACCGATTGAAATTCGCGTCATCAGTGATGAACCCGTCAATGACGTCGAATTGAAGTACGGATCTTGAATCACTCAAAATCAATTATGAGAGATATTTATTTGAGTGGGAGCGCCTTTAGAATTAATTCTTTTAATTCGTGGTGCAATTAATTATGAACATAGTCCAAGTGTGAATTGCATAATAGTTATAGAATATTGGCTCGTGTTTCCACCTTCTCTATTAAAATTGAATAAGCTATAATTTATCTGGTTACTCTTTATGATTGGTAACATAATGTGAGGATTGTTCTCAAGAGTGCAGAGAAGGACTTTGTCCTACCGCATGTTTTCGGTATTCTCCCGCTAATGCTATCGACGATGTGACTCTCATCCGTCGATCCAAAAGCTAGAATTCCGTTACGATTAAGTGCAATATGTTTGCTTCCATAAAACCCGAACTTCAAAAGTTTGGGATAGTTATGTGATATTCATGGAACTGAAAATTAGTTTCAGATACAAACAAAAGCTAAAAGATATGAAATATCCAAAGCAATGTTTGTTTGCAAATTATTAGTAAAGTATTTACTATGCATTAGACTAATAAGAGAGGGATCCAGAAGAACGTCTGTCATGTGATGATGGTGAATAAAACAACAACTTAAAGAGAAAGGAAATGTCTGAAGGGTGTTAGTAACACTTACACACCTAGGATGTCCGGGGCTAATGCCACTCTTAAAGTTGGGTGCTTCTTCTGAGAGTAGGAGAAATATTGGAAGTAAAACAGTTGGAAGTATAAAGGCAAAAAGAGAGAAGACTGGAATATCCAGCTCATGTAAGAATGTCATACAAGTTATAGAAGTATAGAAGGATGGTAAAATAAATATATTCTTGGGAATTGTGATTAAATTGTTAGTCACTGAGTTGATCGCAGGAATACCCGCTCAATTGCATTCTGTTGCAACTCGATGCAAGAACTACTACGGCCTAAAAGGCTAGCCGGAAATGGGGTTTAAATACACATTGGGAACATAGTAAAAGTTACTATACCTTCCATCGGTGTATTACCTATGTATTTATTCTCATAATTCATTTTTGGAGTTTCATACACTCTAGCCCATTGCATAAAGTATCTTGCAAGAATGTTGTTCATAAGAGAACTTTTGATGTTCGGTGTTATGAATAACATAAGGGTCATACTTTCATTATGAATGAGATGTATGTTATGAATATTGATAATAATATATTACCTCTGTATTTACTTTCATAATTCATTTTAGAGTTTTATACACCCTAGCCCATTTGCATAATGCTTGTTGCAAGAGGGTTGTTCATAAAAGAACAATTGTTGTTCGGTATTATGAATAACATAAGGGCCATGCTTCCATCATGGATGGGATGTATGTTATGAATATTGATGGTAATATAATACATCCATAACACTGACGCTAAATATCGCAAGACTAAAAGAATACCACACATGTGTGGCACTGCGTTTGGTCACATTAGAGAAACCTGCATGGAGAAATACCATCATGATGGATTTTGAACTGGTTTGATTATGAATCATCTTACACTTGCAACTTTCCTCTGAAAAGTGAAGTGACTGAAATACCATTCACAGGCCATAAGGAACGAGCAACGAACTTATTGGTGATCATACATTTTTTAAGTATGTAGTCCGATAAATGTTGTTACTAGCAGTGGATTTGTCTATCTTCAAAAATGACTAAAGTAGATATATGGATATTTATTTTATGAGACATAAGTCTAAATCTTTTGAAATCATTCAAAAGGTTTTCAGAATGAAGTAGACATTATTGTAACAAGAAAACTATGTTTCTGCAATTAGATTGTGGAGAGGAATATTTGAGTTACAAGTTTAGCAAATGTCTGATGAGTTGTGAAAAGATTTTCATAACTTACACCTCCAGGAACACCACTGTGAGTGGAATAGATGTAATCAAACCATTTATGACATGGTAAGATCAAAGATGACATAGATCAATTTGCCATTATCCCTTTTAAAGTAATGCTTTAGAGACTACGGCTTTTACACTGAAAAGAGCGCCATCAAATCTGTTGAAAAGAAGTCATGGTATGGTATGCCCAACCATGTTATGTCTTTTCTTAACATTTGGACTATAGGTCTTGTGTAAAGTATTTTACAAACCTGTTCCAAATCAGACAAGTGCTACTTTGTAGGTTAACCCAAGTTATTGGGTATTCCTCCATCACTATACCGAGGCAAAAGGTTTGCCACAAGAACAGTATGATTTTGAAGAAAATGGTTCTTGCAAAAAGGTGAGTGGGAGGACAGTGCAACTCGACGAGATAACAGTATCTTCGTCATCAGATCAAAGGAAAGAAACCTTGGAAGTAATTCCAGAGTTTCCTACTGCGACTGATACGGAAGCCTCTACATGAGATGTATGGACTTCGGTCGAACTTGCAGCTGAACCACATAGGCAAAACTCGTGCAAACCTCTCAGGTGCGCAGACAACATATTGTTGCTAGACAACAATATACCTATGATACACATGGAAGCGTTGATGGGCCCTGACTCCGGGATAGTTTCCATATAAATGATTCAAGATTATATCTTGATGAAACCTTCGAAAGACTTAGAGTCTAACGAATATTAATGGATTTAAAAACTGATATGGATAAAAATGTTTTATCCATAAAGTTTGACTTGTTGCTTATAACAAATTCAAGGAATTAACTACGACGAGATTGTCTCTCCGTAGCGATGCTTAAAGTCGGTTTGGGTTAAACTAGCAATTAATACATATTTCAATCATGAGATATGATATATGGATGCCAAAAGGATTTCCATGAGATGGAAATGCTACCTAGGACTTGCATGTGATACAATCCAAGGTATTTTTTAGTCTAGAGGATGCTAGTGAGTATGCAAACTTCAGAGTTCCAGCGATGGACAGAAGAGAGCAAAATGGAGTTGAAATCTTTGTTTCTGATAAAATTGTCAAAAGAGTTTGATTTTGTCAGTGGATAACGAAGATGCTTGTGGTTACAAGAAAGTAAGTGGGAGCATAATAATATTTCTAAAACTTTGTGTGCTTGACACATTGTTGATTGGAAATAATATGAATTTCTTGACACGAATTAGGACTTCATTGAAAAATAGTTTTTTGATGAAGTGCTTGGGCTAAGTAGCCTTGATATTAGGCATAATTATCTTCGGAGATAGTATTGCATGATAGGGCTAAGGCAAAATACATATTGACAAGATGCTAAAATAGTTTAGCATTTAAAACACCAAGGAGTGATTCTTGCTGAAGTCACATGGAAAGAGTTTTTGCAAGACTCGGTGTCCCAAAACACTGATGAGCAAAATACATGATGGAGATTCCACACACTCTTGTGTTTGGATTAATCATGTATTCCATGGTATGTAAAACAACCAGATATGTCTGATACTCCCAAGCTGTTGCGAGTACAGATACCAAAGTGATCAAAGTACTGATCATGGGACAAACAGTGAAAAATGTCATTGAGTACTAAAGTAGCACTGATCACATGTTTTCTCGCAAGCAAAGATTATGAAGTGCTTGTTGTAAGTAATTACATCGATACGGTCTTCATCAATGCTCCATGCGATTTTTTTATTTAAGTTAAGGGTTTTGTGTCATACATGATATGGTGACACGGTAAGTTGGAATTGTTCCAAACATGTTATTGTGGCGAATTCTATAACAAAGGCTAAGTATGTTGACACTTTAGAAGCGACAAAGAAGATGGTGAATCATATAGTTCATTCATGAACTTAGTATGGTTCCAAGAAGGCTTTGGTAAATGGGACACTATTGTAGATAGTTGTTCCATAGCTTAGTTTGAGGAATCAAGGTTCGACCAGTGATTCACATATATACAAAGCCAAGTCCACACAAAATATGAATTTTATGAAAGCGTGAAAATGCGAGGAGATGCAAACATACACATGGAACTGAAGTTGTCAGATCCGTTGGACATCAGGCTATACCACAAGCGAAGCATATTTTACACCAGTATGCCATAGGTGCAAAGTGCATTAGCATTGACTAGATTATTGACTCTAGTGCAAGTGGGAGTCTGTAGGAGATATGCCCTAGAGGCAATAATAAATGTTATTATTTATCCCCATGTTCCTAATTATGTTTATATTCTGTGCTATAACTGCTATGGTTCTCGGGTCTGCAATAACCACGAGGCTCGGAGGAAGACTCATATGCACGTGTGGAATAATAAATGATAAAATGTATTCCTAGTCTGGCCTCTAAGACTAGCCCAAGTGTTGCATGATGATCCTGTTTTCCTAATCATGGGCATGACTATGCCAGCAAACTTTGAGGGCACATTGTTAGAAGAACACTTGTGTTGAATTGACCTGAATTGATGTTATGCTATGAGATACCTTTGTAACAAGTTAATGGGTTATAACATAGAGAAAGTTAACATTTGCATAATTCCTTAGACCATGAGAGTATCGAGTTTCTTCATGCTTGCTTCATGAACTTTAGGGTTTGTTAAACGTCATCCGTAACTGGGTGGCTATTACGGCGGCTTACGGGTTCATGGGAAAGTATGTCAAGGGACTTCATAGCTCAAGATTGGGATTTGCTCCTCCGATGATGGAGAGATATTCTCTGTGCCCTCTTGGTGTTACAGTATCCAACATCGTCTGGTCATACACAATGTGATTTGATCACAGGGATGCCGGAACACGGGAACGAGAAAAGAGAACAAAACTGCTAACGAGGAACTGGCATAGTGGACAAAAGTTATTGATCCATGGGGATGCCGATAAGTCTCTCCTCGGGTGTTTGTAACATATCATGAAGCAACAGGAATAGCACATGGCAACTGGAGGTTCACTCGAATATTTATTCGTGTGGGTATAGGGGTCAATATGGGTGTCCACGGCTCCGATGTTGATCATTGATCGGAAAGTGTTCCAGTCATGTCTATACTTCACCGAACCTATAGGGTCACATGCTTACGGGACATCTATTTGTTGAATAATAGACTAGGAATTAAAGAGAAAGTCACCGGAAAAGTTTCAAAGACAACGGAAGAGTTCCGGAGAGAGAACACCGCAAGAGTTTTGGTAAAACTGAAAAGTTGTTTCGGAGTATACCATTAAGTCAAATTAGTTTCGGCACACGCCTGGAAATTCTTGGAGGGTGCCAGAATTGTTCCGGGAACTTCTGGGATTTTTTCGGGGAAAAAACCGAAAATGTTCCGGAGCTCCCGGAACCGCTCTGGTTGCTTTTCGCTGATGAAAATCATTGATCTGAAAATGTTTCGGAATGCGTCCAGAATTATTTTAGTGGGTACTAGAAATATTCTAGGCCGATAGAAATAATTTTGGATTTAACGGACGCAGAAAAATGTCATCATGAATAGTGAAAAAGCACTTTATGGTTACTTTTTGGAAAGCCACCTTTTTGGCCTTTGCCCCAAAAGATATAGGGATGACATGGAAGGTGGGAACTCTTTTGGGGGGGGGGGCCACAAGGGGGTGGACATCCAAGGGGGGCTGCTCCATGGAGCCCCACTTGCCTTCCCCTTTATGCCCTTGTGAAGGACACCTTTCATGGGTATTTTGGTATATTCATGTGCCATCCTACCCCTTGGCTTTTCCTATAAATAGAGGTGGAGAGGAGCTCTCCACACCCCCTCCAACTCTCATACACAAGCCATGCATGATCTGGCATTCTCTCTCCCTCCCACCAAAATAGTTTCGTAGAGCCGAAAGGTTGTCTCGGTTCCGTCAGGAACTAGTTCTGAACGGTGAAGCCCTATTTGATAGATGACACCTTATGTGTGCAATACCATAGAGAGGTTGTAAGTTCGATCTTTTTGCCCGAGGGCTGTTCGAGAGTGCCTCCCGAAGGGCTGTTCGAGTGACCGTCCGAGATTCCTTGAGTACCTCCCAAAGGGTTGTCCATGACACCGTCCGAACGACTGTCCGACTGCCTCCCGAAGGGCTGTCCAAGGAACTATCCGAGGGGCTGACGAGAGAGTACATCCTCATAGTTGGGAGGTTGTAAATCCTAGCTGCGGGTATATGCACCGCCGATCTTCATCGACTCTTCTTCCGCTGCGCTACGAGTCGGTAATGATCAGATCAAAACCTTGTATGTATCTTCATAGTGGTCCTGGGACTGTTCGTAGTACGGAAAATTTTTGTTTTCTATCGCGTTCCCCTATAGCTTATGGACGGAGGAAGTAGCATCAACATCTTGTACTATGATACCTTCAGATGAATGAACCTGTCAGAAAAACAGCTCCAGCCTTCCTCGATCGTTTTTCACGGGATCGTTCTAGGAAAGTCTGCTTATCCCATTGGACGAATCAAGCTGGAAGTTGCGTTTGGCACCGAGTTCAACTATAGATCAGAACTCCTGACGTTTGAGGTGGTCAAAATTAAGAGCCCATATCATGCCCTCTTTGGACGTCCAACTTACGCTCGCTTCATGACTCGGCCTTGTTATGTGTATCTCAAACTCAAGATGCCTGGGCCGGAGGGCACCATCACGGTCGATGGTGACCGAAAAATCACACGCGAGTGTGAGGAAGGGGACACAGCTTATGCTGAGTTGGCCTACGCAGTGTAAAAGCTAAAGTTTTATACAACCAACATTGACCCGGCCGATATGACACCTCTGAAGAAGCCTACTACTAAGTCTGACCCCCTGCTCAAGTTCAAGTCGGTTGAGAATACCAGGCCAGTTGACTTCACTCCAGGTGATTCGTCCCAGCAGTTTACTATTGGTACTGGTATGTGATACGTCCATTTTGCATCATGTTTTCCTATTGTTATTTATAGTGTTTTTACTCAATGTAACACTTTGTGGAGTAATTCTAAAGCATTTTCTCTCATAATATGGTTTACACAAAGAGGGAGATTACCGGCAGCTGGAATTCTGGACCTGAAAAAGCTATGTCGGAGAAACCTATTCTGCACATCTCCAAATGAGCTGAAATTTTATGGAGATTTATTTTGGAATATATAAAAAATATTGGAGAAAAGAAACACCAGAGGGCGCCACCCAGGTGCCCACTAGGCACCGGGGCGCGCCTACCCCCCTAGCGTGCCCTGGTGGGTAGTGGGCTCCCTGGCCCGCTTCTGGTGCCCATCTTGTGGTACATAAGGCCATTTGCCCTATAAAAAAATAAGAGGAGGACTTTTGGGACGGAGCACCGCCGTCTCGAGGCGGAACTTGGGCAGGAGCACTTTTGCTCTCCGGCGGGGCGATTCCGCCGGGGGTACTTCCCTCTGGGAGGGGGAAATCGAAGCCATCGCCATCACCAACAACCCTCTCATCATGGGAGGGCCAATCTTCATCAACATCTTCAACAGCACCATCTCATCTCAAAACCCTAGTTCATCTCTTGTGTTCAATCTTTGTATCAAAACCTCAGATTGGTACCTATGGGTGACTAGTAGTGTTGATTACATCTCGTAGTTGATGCTAGATGGTTTATTTGGTGGAAGATTATATGTTCAGATCTATTATGCAATTAAATACCCCTCTGATCTTGAGCATGAATATGTTTTGTGAGTAGTTACTTTTGTTCTTGAGGACATCGGAGAAGTTTTGTCATAAGTAATCATGTGAATTTGGTATTCGTTCGATATTTTGATGATATGTATGTTGTGATTCCCTTAGTGGTGTTATGTGAACGTTGACTACATGACACTTCACCATCTTTGGGCCTAAGGGAATGCATTGTGGAGTAGTTATTAGATGATGGGTTGCTAGAGTGACAGAAGCTTAAACCCTAGTTTATGCGCTATTCCGTAAGGGGCTGATTTGGATCCATAAGTTTAATGTTATGGTTAGATTTTTATCTTAATTCTTCTTTCGTAGTAGTGGATGCTTGCGAGATGGGTTAATCATAAGTGGGAGGCTTGTTCAAGTAAAAACAACACCCAAGCACCGGTACCCACATATCAAATTATCAAAATAGCGAACGCGAATCAAACCAACATGATGAAAGTGACTAGATGAAATTCCTGTTTGTCCTCAAGAACGCTTTGCTTATTATAAGAGACCGTTCCAGCCTGTCCTTTGCTACAAAAAGGATTGGGCTACCTTGCTGCACTTGTGTTAGCGTTACTATTACTTGCTCATTGCAAATTATCTTGCTATCAAACTATCTGTTACGGACAATTTCAGTGCCTGCAGCAAATACCTTGCTGAAAACCACTTGTCATTTCCTTCTGCTCCTCGTTGGGTTCAACACTCTTAATTATTGAAAGGACTACGATTGATCCCCTATACTTGTGGGTCATCAGTATGGACTCCAAATAAGAAAGCGTGCTCATCGGGTTCATCTGTGAGAATCGAGACATTTTCGCATGGAAACCTTCTGACATGCGTGGTGTACCGAGAGAACTCGCTGAGCACAACCTCAACGTGGATCCTAAGATGAAACCTGTCAGACAATACCTCCGTCGTTTTAATGAGGAGAGACGCAAGGCTATTGGCGAAGAAGTGGCCCAGCTCTTGGCTGTTGGGTTCATTGTTGAATTTTTTCACCCCAAGTGATTGGCAAATCTAGTGCTTGTTCTGAAGAAAAACGACACTTGGCGCATGTGTGTTTATTACACGGATCTTAACAAGGCTTGTCCCAAGGACCCATTTGCCCTTCCCTGCATTGACCAGATCGTCGACTCTACTACTGGTTGTGAGTGCCTATGTTTTCTGGATGCTTACTTCGGCTATCATCAGATCAAGATGGCCGTTAAGGACCAGGAAAAGACGGCTATCATCACGCCCTTTGGGGATTTCTGCTATGTCTCTATGCCTTTTGGGCTTAGGAGTGCGGGGGCTACTTATCAGCGCTGCATGCAGAATTGTTTCCACAAACAAATCGGGCGCAATGTTCATGCTTATATTGATGACATTGTGGTCAAGTCCCAGAAGAAGGAAACTCGGTTGGACGACCTCAAGGAGACTTTTGAAAATCTTCGAGTTTGCAAGATGAAGCTTAACCCGGCCAAGTGTGTCATTGGTGTCCCTGCAGGCAAGTTGCTGGGTTTCCTGGTGTCAGAATGGGGCATCGAGGCTAACCCGAACAAGATCAAGGCAGTGACGATGCTTGCTAAGCTGACCAATATCAATGACGTCCGGCGTATGGCGGGTCACATCACCGCTCTAAGCCGGTTTATAAGCCATCTCGGTGAGAAGGCAATCCCCCTTTACCATCTATTGAAGAAGACAAACAATTTTGTTTGGAGTGATGTTGCAGGTAAAGCCTTTGAAGCCCTTAAGAAGCAATTGGCTGAGTCGCTTGTCCTCACTGCTCCAATTGACAAAGAGCCTATGCTCCTGTACATCGCCGCTAATAATAAAGTGGTGAGTGTGGTAGTTGTCGTGGAACAAAAGGAGGCAGGGAAAGAATATCTAGTGCAGCGGCCAGCTTACTACGTTAGTGAAGTTCTGACTGAATCCAAGCAGAGGTATCCACACTGGCAGAAACTGGTGTTTGATGTTTTCATGGCTAGTCGCAAGCTCAAGCATTACTTCCAGGAGCATCCTATTACTGTGGTCAGCTCAACCCCTCTAGGAGATATCATCCAGAACAGGGAGGCCACGGGCCGGGTTGCTAAATGGGCAATCAAGCTTGGACCACATCATATGAAATATGTGCCTCGGACAGCTATCAAATCTCAGGCATTGGCGGATTTCATCAATGATTGGACTGAACTTCAAGTCTGGACGAGAAGCCGGACAACACATATTGGACGATCCACTTTGATGGTTCCAGACAAATGGAGGGCTCGGGGGCTGGAGTCATCATATCTTCCCCGCGAGGTGATAAATTTTGTTATGTTCTGAGGCTCATGTTTCCCTGTACTAATAATGCAGCTGAGTATGAAGCTCTCCTCCATGGTCTTCATATGGCTAAGGAGATGAATCTCAGCCGGGTCAGATGTCTGGGTGACTCAGATTTAGTCGCGCAGCAGGTCTCTATGACTTGGGATTCAAAAGATCCCCTCATGGCGGCTTATCGGCGCGCGGTGACTGTTATCGCAGGACATTTCAAGGGTTATCAGGTTGATCATATTGATCGCCGGCTCAACAAGGCCGCTGATGCTTTATCGCGATTGGGCTCTCAGCGCAAGCCGGTTCTGCCCAATGTGTTCCTTGATGTTCTCCATAATCCCTCGGTTAAGTTGCCTTCAGAGGAAGATATTGCAATTCCTGACCCGAAAGCACAGTTGGTGGCTTCACGCTATACCGGACTGTACGGTCCCTTATCTGGCTTATCTTACTCGAGGCGAGCTTCCTGATGATGAACTCATTTCTCGTCAGGTTGTCAAACGCTCCAAGTCAATGACTATTATTAATGGTGAGCTACACAGGAGAAGCATTGCAGGTGTTTTCCAGTGTTGTGTTTCCCCTGAAGAGGGACGAGAAATTCTCAATGAGATTCATTCTGGTGACTGTGGACATCATGCCGGTTCAAGATCTTTAGTGGCAAAGGCTTTTCAACACGGTTTCTACTGGCTCACGGCTCACGCAGATGCTGAGGATACCATGCGCAAGTGTGATGGTTGCCAGAAATTTGCACGTCAGGCTCATGTGCCGGCTCAAGAGCTTCGGATGATTCCAATCACTTGGCCCTTTGCAGTTTGGGGGATTGATATGGTTGGTCCATTCAGACCATCCAAGGACAAGAAGACCCACCTTTTGGTATGTTGATAAATTCACCAAGGGGGTTGAAGTAGAGCCAATTAGTAATTGTGATGCGGCGACATCAGTCAAGTTTCTGAAAAAGCTGATTTTTCGTTTCGGTTACCCGCACAGCATCATCATAGATAATGGCACTAACTTGTCCAAGGGAGCTATGGAAATGTTTTGCCAAGGGGAGCACATACGACTTGACGTTGCCATGGTCAAGCAGAGCGCGCTAATCAAGAGATGTTGCGAGGGATTAAACAAAGACTTATGGTTCCCCTTGAGCGCACTCCAGGATGTTGGGTCGAGCAACTCCCCTCGGTCCTTTGGAGCATACGGACTACCCCCAACAGATCAACAGGCTACACGTTGTTCTTCATGGTCTATGGAGCAGAAGCCGTGTTACCCAGTGATATCCATCATGACTCCCCTGGAGTTGCAGCCTATGTCGAAGCAGATAATGAACAAGCTCGTCGGGACTCTTTGGATGCCCTAGAAGAGTAATGCAACTTCACTGCAACACGATATGCGATCTATCAGCAAGACCTACGTCGCTATCATAGCCGTAGGGTTCGCAGTCGTACTTTCCAGGAGGGTGACTTAGTGCTCCGTCTGATACAAGAGCAGACAGGTATGCATAAACTCTCACCTCCATGGGAAGGACCTTTTGTTCTCAGCAAGAACCTCAACAACGGGTCATACTATCTCATCGACATACGTGAGCACAGTAAGTCACGCACCTCTTAGGAGGAGACCAACAGGCCTTGGAATATTGCTCATCTTCGGCCTTATTACACTTAGAGCCACTGGCTCCCAGCTTATTGTACATACCTCTGTATATATTTTATGATCAATATAATAAAGCCAGCATCCCCGAAACTCGGGGCCTCTGTCGTTTGGTCTCATATATTGTGCTTGAGTCTTTATTTTTTTATCATAGGTCTCTTGGGGGCTTCCAACTCATCGAGTTCAGCTATTAACATCCCTCTTGACCCGGCATATGCCAGTATGAATCTTGGTTAAACCTGTGTGTCTGCTCGATGCTACTCTGCAAAGGTGACCTGGTGTACTCTTGATAAATCAATCAATATTGACCCTGAACTTGTCAAGGTTAAAACACCGGCTTAAGTCACGTGAGAGCCGGCTTACAGAAAGCGAGGATAAACCATGGGCTATCACGCCAGCTTCATTGAAGCAAGACATGAGCCTCGAAAGCCGGTCTTTTTTGTCGTGCCTCGAAAGCCGGCTTAATAGTTATGCAATTTATTCATTACAATTATATATATGTCCCTGCATTATATTCTGTTTTACAGGAACTAATTATCCTTGATCGGTTATCATATCAACCAAGAGCTGCCGGGTCACAAACACAATGGCATACTAGATTGTACTGCATCAAGTTAAACATTGTGTTAACCTTGGCAACATTTTTTGTACTTTGGAATATTACTGACAAATATGCGAGGCCTCATTATGCTAGCTTATATGCTGATCAAGTTTCAACAAAAACCAGGTTGTCATTTAAGGAAGAGGAATACTAAAAGTATAATGATACTTAGCGGGTTGTAAATCAAAGCACCGGCTCAGTTTCCTTCACAAGACAATATTCCAAAAGTATCAAGTGCACAATGGCACCGCAGACGGGCAAGTATTTTTACTAAACCTATTACAAGCCTCCATTGGGCCACAAATAAGCAAGTTTTTATGAAAATGTCTACTCCTGCAAGTCGGCGCCCGAGCTCTCCGGGTTGACATCATGTTGTTGGCTTTCTGGGCCAGCTACTTCTGGTCAGCCTGTGCCGGCTCATCCAGCCTGGTCTGGAGGTATTTTGGCGTCCACTAGATAGTTGACAAAGCTTGGAAAGTTGAGTCCTCATGGATGATAATCGACGGGTCAATGTCAGGGGCGAAGGTTTGCTCACGGCGTGGAGGAGTCAGCACAAATGGCTTGAATTCAGGCGGGTTGACGCGCTTGTTCTCCTCCGTGTAGCCGGCTTGGTACTTTGAAAAATCCAGCTGTTTAAACAATTGAGTGGCCACCATTCAGGTTTCTTTCACATAGTGCACAAAATCCTCCTGAGAGAATTCAGTGTCGTCAGCGTTAAACTGCGGAAACCCGCCCGCCATCTCAGTCAGCTCCATCTCAGGAGGAAAAGCCTTCGCTCAAGCAAGAGCTAAGCCGGCCCCGGCATGAGCCGCCGATTTCTTCAACTCCTAGATCCGTTGAGGGACTGTTGAAAAATCATTGAGCATATCTTTGATCCGTGAGGGGGTGTTGCGGCGTTTTTCATTGCCATTATTGCATAAGCACATCCTGTGTATAACTACTCCAGGTATGTATACACTACCTTCAACTTCACTAAGGGTAGTTGGACAGGATTTTCATTCCTTCTACCTGCACAAAAGAAGAAGAATATCAATAATCCGGCCAACACTTAACCCGGATTTTGACTACGATGATATTACCACTTACCAAAGATGGCCACAGTCATGTTGGTTATATGGCGCTTTAGAGTACTCAGCTCTTGAGTCACCGGCTCAAGCTTGCCTTCCGCCTCCTCTAAACCTTTCAGAAGCACTATTTTCTCTTCTTCAAAGGTGGATTTTATGTTTTGCAAGTTATCCTTAGCAAGAGAAACATATTCCTGTAAATACGACGAAGACGCTTCTGCTTTCTGCCGCAGTTTCTGCTCCACTCTCAACTGCTTATGTAAGCCAGCAGCTTTTGACTCGGTGGAATTCAGCATATCTTGTCAAAACAGATGCAATCTTAGTTCAAATTTTCTGTAATTCCGAGTCGGCGAGGTCGCACGACCCAACATTTGGAGGCTACAGCTCAGTTCTTTTATAAGTATTCTCATGACAAAGTCTCATGAAGCTACAAGCAGTCCCCATGACACTTGGGGGCTAATGCAAGTCACTTTTTCAAATCAATAAACTTATGCGAAGACCCAGTTATCTCAAGGAGATGAGCCGGCCCTTGGGGGCTACAGGTCGATTTATCAAAGTTTTGACTCGAAGGTATCTTAAAGAACTGGCTCATCATTTCCATAACGACCCGGTCCTTGGGGGCTACGGTCCACTTTCACTTTGTCTACCATTTTATGCAGTCCCAGCCCAGTACTATTTACTGAGCCAACCCTTGGGGGCTATGGTTTGCTCGCAATCTAAAGGGCAAGTCTTAAGCATATTCATCTTTTCTTATGCCTAAGACTTGGGGGCTACATACATATACACGACAATGGAAAAGGAGGAATGTTTCACACCTCATATTTTCACTTGAGCATGTTGATCATGCTCGCTTCCATCTTCCGGTTTTCTGACTGCCGAGTCAGGTATTCCTGATGAAGCCCATCCATGCCAAGCTTGCCAAGATTTGAAAGTTCTAGCTTGGCTTTCCCCTTTTCTGGTGCGGACGGCTCATCCTTAGCCACCAATTTGGCTAATAAGTTTGAAGCCTTAGGAGTATTGTGCTTCTCTCCAATGATGGTCATCTCTGTTTCAGCCACTGTTTGATTAATATTCTCCACCTCTTGCATGGGGCTGGAGGCATGAGCAGGACTCGGCGGATTGTCATCCTGAGCCGGGTCATCCATGTTGACCTACTCATCTATGTTAGCCAGCTCATCAACCTTCGCCGGCTCATCAATCTTCGCCGGTTCTTCGATATCCACCGCCTCATTCTCCTCAGTCAGCTCAATCCTATGGTTCAGGTTGTCTTTGCCAGCAGGATTGATTTGGGCCTCTGGGTTAAGCATTGGCGACTCTTGAGTATCAGCGCCCGCTACAGCAGAAGACGACCCGCCAGCCTTCTTTGAAAAAGCTTTGGTGCTAAAGTCATATGAGTAAACGTCAGTTTAAAGAAACAACTATGGTGACAAGTAAAGTATGTCCCAGAAATGCTTATCCGTGCTTAATTGTGAGAGTCGAAAGCTGGGACACGGTCGACTCTCCTGAAGAGGGTGATGTTTGCTGATAATTCGAATCAGAAGGATTAAGTGATTGTCTAATAAGACCGGCTCGTGGGCAAGAAGGAGTTGGACTATGAGGCACCTCAGTTCGTCGCCTTTGAGCAACCGGCTCATGAGATAAGCCGGTAGATAACTCCCCAGAATCGCTCCGGGTCTTGTGTTTTGACGTACTGGCTTGCTGGATTTTCTTCAAAAGAAATTGCAGATCTAAGTGAGCGTCTGGATGCGAAAATGGAACCTTTCTGATAGCCCATCTTGTTTTCTTTGGGATAAATATTTCCGAGTTGGATGAGATTGAAATTACCTCAACATTGCTGGCTCGACTGGTCTCTGTATTATCCTAAGAAGAGGGAGCGTTAGCAAGTTCAACAAAAAGACGACCAAGTGAGTCAAGCTCTACCTTAGACTCTTCTTCAGCAGCTGCCTCATCAGCATCAACTGGCTTGTTTCCTTGCTCAACTTGAGGAGGAGCAGGGTTTCGAGGCTTGATCTTCCAAAAGTCGGAGTTCGCTAGTATGCATGATGAGTCGGTAATTAAGTACAACAAATAAAACAAGTCATGGATAAAATGGATAAGCAAGTCCAGATATACTGGCACTGGGTTAGTCAAGCAGGAAGGTGCTAACCCAGTCAAATTGCACTTTTCCTTGGGGTCATTTAGCAGTTTCTTTGTGGCTTTGTTGATTTCATCTTCAGACAAGTTGACTGGGCTGAAGTGTTGAGCATCTGCCGGCTCACCGGTGTAGTTGCACATTAAGGCGCCCTTCAAGCTAAGGGGCTGAATGCGCCAGCTTATGCAGCACCGGGTCAGATCGATCCTAGTGAGGCCATGAGCTGTCAAAGCTCTCAACTTAGAATAAAAAGGCACTATATGTTTCCTTTCTTCATCGGATGGCCAACCCGGAAAGGCGACGGTAGCGTTGAGCCGTTCCAGTCTATAACCCGGCAAGGAACATTTTGTGGAGCAGTGTTTCTATAGTAAAACCAAGTCTTATGCCAACCCTTGGGAGGACTCGCCAACTTGGCTTCAGGCTCCATTTTTCCTCTTCTGGATAGAGATTCCTCCAAACTCTATGTTGGGTCCATCTTTGAACTCAGTCTGGTGGTTGGTATAGAAAAATTCCCGGAAGAGATTTACACGCTACTGCAGGATGCTGCTAACGCGACACTACGATCAGAGACCCTTTGACGAAACTGTGTGCGATGCATTAATCACAAATGGTGCTCTAATAAAACCGTAAAAAAAGATGCAAAACATTTGCGATGGTGGTGACATCAAACACGGTTCAGATTAGAGTTGTGTGTGCGATGCGTGGCAAACGGTTAATCTAGAAGAACTGTTTGCGATGAGGCAGAACAACATAAACGGGCAGCCAAATGAGGGCGCGTGCGATATACGGCATACAGTGCACTAGGATGAATTGTGTGTGATTAGGCAACACAATAGAAACGGTCAGCCAGATCAAGGTGTGTGCGATATACGGCATACAGTTCACTAGGATGAAATGTGTGTGATTAGGCAACACAATAGAAATGGTTCAACTAAACAAGATGTGTGTGATACGCGGCAAACAGGTCCGTAATCAGAAATGTGTGTGAAGACCAATAATGACACAGACGATTGCTGCTAATAAGTCATGTGATTTGCTCTGTCTACAGAACAATAACATGTATATATATAACTAAAATAAACATCCAATTACATAAGTGACTATACAGATCATTCGCACACACCTCAATAAACAATTGCATGCATTCTAAACTAGGAGAAACGATCGTCTAGTCAACTACTTCTTGTGACGCTCCCACCACTCCTCTGTGGCTTGATCCCTCCTCTGGGGCAGGAAGAAGACACTCCCTCATGTCAACGATCCGCATGTACATCTCGTAGCTTGTGTACGCGTCCTTGGCCGCGTACTTGACGTGTTGTTCATCCAGTCTCTCATGCCAGACACTGTGCCAGGCGTTCTTGTCCTTCTTGCTCTCATCCTTCATCTTCATGTAGTAGGGGTCGATGATGGTCGAGGCGAGGTCAACCAGGGAGTTCTGTTTGTTGTTGTCGCTGCCCCAGACCTTGTAGTGGTCCTGGATGTTGACAAGATTCTGGCATTTCAAGCCCCAAACCTTGAGCGCTTTTAGATCTTTGGTGGTGTCCACCGTAGCGAAACTGTAGTCGGAACTGTTGATAAACCTGGAGAAACGCTCGCAAGGCCTTGTGGCCAGGTGGTAGTGGTAGACGAGGACGTCATGCCGCATGCACAACTGGGCGACGGCAACCTTCTGATCGTGCCCGGCACGACCGATGGTGTACTTGAGGTCGAAGCCGACCACTTGGTACTTGTCCTCAGCAAGCAACTACTCCATAGTTTGGATGGAGCTCTCCACCGAGACCGGCTCGTTCGTGTACACCACCGAGAGGGCCTTCCCCCTCACGTGGGTGTCCACTGCGTGATGCGTGGTGAACTGCCCCCGTTGTCGTCGTCGGCCGCTGGGAGTGCCATAGGAGCCACGGGGAGCGCCATTGGAACCGCTGGATGTCCTCTCTGTATGTGTCGTCGTGGGTGTGCTTATTGTGTCGTGAGGCGCGAGAGATGAAGGTAAATGGCCACAGGAATAAATGGGGGCCGACAGCCTGGATTCTCGGCGCGTCCGCATGGCAGTTTTTGCAGCGGGTAACTGCATCATCGTGCCGCGCCCGGCGCAACCGCATGCATTATAGCAGCATGAACGTACATGATCGTGTGCCGGAGGGACGCGAGAGCAGAGCGCCCGGAGGGACGCGAGAGGAGAGCACGTGTGGAGGGAGGAGGGCAGAGCGCCCAGAGGGACGCGAGACAGAGCGCGCGTGGCGGGACGCGAGCAGAGCGCGCCGCGGCCGCCTCAACCGCGAGCAACCACACTCATAGAGCAGTTGAACATGCAGGGAATGATCACCTACAAGCTGGCCGATAGTTGCGTCGCTGCGTAGAGAGCGGTCGTGTGCTACTACCTCCGTCTTGGTCTATTAGTCCCCTTTATATTATGTGCCATACTTTGCCCTTAAATTTAACCAACAAAATGTTAATGCATGTTATAAAAAATATATAATTGGAAACTATGTTCAAATACGAATCCAGCGATATAATCTTTGGCAACATGCATTCGTATTTTATTAGTTAAATCCTACTTATAAACCAGGACGGGGTATAGTAGGTAATTAAATCACAAACATTTTTTTATTAACCGTATGTGTATGTGTCCTTTCGTCCTCCTCTCGCATGTCTTGTCACCCCGCTGCCGCAGACGGCTTCGAGCGCAAGCTTGAGCAGTGTGCGGGGGCGTTCTTTTGGCCAAACGGTGGTGAGCCCGTTCTTGCGCAACCGTGCAGGTTCCCGCACAAGCTTCCCGCCCGACTCGGTGAAATCCCCCAATCCCAATGCTTACCAGCCTACTATATAAACCCTCATGGCCGGAGAGTCCTGCGTCGCATTTTCCCCTCCCTCCCTGTAGCTTATCTCGTCTGCTTCTCCCACAATCGCCAATGGCACTGGTCCGTCGTCGTCGCTCAGCCACTCCGCCGTCATCAGAGGACAGCTCCAGCTGGGAGGCCACATCGCGGCGGCGGCGAAGTCCTCGGTGTAGTGTAGTGCGCGTGGCATCCCTGTTGGCTGTGCGCGGAACACCCACCACATGCTCCGCCGCCGCTGCCCGTCGGCAGCTATTGCCGGCAGCTGTTACCGCCACACCACCGTCTGCAGCCGTGGCCGCCACACCACCGTCGAAAGCCAGGGCCATCACCCGCTCCGGCGCCGCGGCCCGAAGGCGGGAGGAGGCCGTCGTGGCCGCCACCCCACTGCCGGCCACCGTGGCCATCACCCGCTCCACCACCGCGGCCCGAAGGCGGGAGGTGGTGGTCATGGCCGCCACCCCATCGTCGGCCGCCGTGGCCGCCAGCCCACCGTCGACCGTCGGGGTCATCACCCGCTCCGCCACCGCCGCCCGAAGGCGGGAGGCGGAGGTGGAGGCCTGCACGTGCGTCCGCGACCTTGCGCGCTACATCGAGTTCCTTCGGGAGGAGGAGGAGCGCCTCGTCGAGCACGCAAAGAGCCTTACCGCAGCCGTGGTCGCAGCACACGCCGACGCAGAGGCGAGGAATCAGGAGATCTACGAGCAGTCCCGCCGCTTCGAGAGGGGTCGTCTGGAGCGGCAGAGGGCGTTCGAGGTGAGCGTCGCTGAAGGTGCAGTAACGGCAGGCACCGTATTGCAGTTGTTCAGCTCATCGGTAGGCTCCTCCTCCTCTTCCTCTTACTGAGCGCGCTCGACCGAGGAGAGGCTGCCGGAAGTAGTACAAAGCCCCTCCATAGTAGTAGTAGTATTTAGGGGCTATTTTGTTCAGTTCATCTGACTATAGATGTGGTGGAACTGTACAACGTACTTAAAATTAGCTAGTATATATAGTTGAACTAGCTATTTCAGTACGTGGTTGGCAACAATTGGGGAAAAGTTTGGTCGGTTCAGCTATCGAGTTGAACTGTTTGTATAAAGAACGACTGCTTAATCTATGAATGAAATATATGCTTAATTACTGAATTTTAGTTGCAAAAATTAGATAGTGCTAGTGATTTTTAGCTGCATATTTTGACAAATGGCAGTGTTACAAGGTTGACAAATGGCAATGTTACTAGATCAACAAATGTCAATCTTTCCAGTTTGATAAATGGCAATATACCCAATATGACAGATGCAAATCTTACCAAATTGTCTATACGTGGTTGCACATGGGTCATCCGAAAAAATCGTTTGCGTTGAAGGGAGGTACAAATCATGCTTGCCAGATTTTCTCTTGGCTTAGCGCCGAAGTCTCGCTTTGCATACCTTATTCAATCTGAACCGTTTGCGTTGAAGAGATGCACAAATCCTTCACGGCAAATTTTCCCTTGGCTTACTGCGGAAGACCATAGCTATCACTTTGCATACAGGTGTTCTATCTAAAACGTTTGCGATGAAGAGCTGCACAAATCCTGCTCGGCACATTTTCCCTTGGCTTACTGGGGAAGCTGTCGGTTTACATACGGGTGTTCTATCTAAAACGTTTGCGATCTAGAGCTGCACAAATCCTGCTCAGCACATTTTCACTTGGCTTCCTGGGGAAGCTGTCGGTTTGCATACGGGTGCTCTAACTAAAACGTTTACGATGAGTGTTTTATATTTAAAAACCATATTAAACTGCGGCTTGGGCACCATTAATGGAGAGGATGCGAGCAAGGCGGGCGGCCATGGAAGTCAAAGGGCTCGCTTCCCAGTGAGCCTGCGCGGTGTACAGCTTGCACGCTTCCCGGTGAGCCTATGCATTGGAGTACAGCTCGCACGCCTCCCGTTTAGTCGAACACCTGTCCGCACGGCACCTCCTAGCCATTAAAAGAATGAGGCATGGCGTCACGTGAATGGTTAACAGAACACTGATATGTCTCCAACGTATCTATAATTTTTGATTGTTCCATGCTATTATATTATCATTTTTGGATGTTTTACAATCATTATATATCAACTTTATATCATTTTTTGGGACTAACCTATTGACATAGTGCCCAGTGCTAGTTGCTGTTTTCTGCTTGTTTTTTACTTCATAGGAAATCAATACCAAACGGAGTCCAAACGCAGCGAAACTTTTTGGAGATTTTTTTTGGACCAGAAGACATCCAGTGGGCTAAAGAAGTACCGAAGAGGGGGCTCGAGGTGAGCACAAGACACCAGGGCGCGCCTGGGCCCCAAGGCGCGCCCTGGTGGGTTGTCCCCATCTCGGAGACCTCCCGCACCGCCTCTTTGCTCTATAAATACCCCAATATTCCAGAAACCCTAGGGGAGTCGATGAAAATCAATTCCAGCCGCCGCAAGTTCCAGAAACCATAGATCCAATCTAGACACCATCATGGAGGGGTTCATCATCCTCATTGGTGCCTCTCCGATGATGCGTGAGTAGTTCATTGTAGACCTACAGGTCCGTAGTTAGTAGCTCGATGGCTTTCTCTCTCTCGTTTGATTCTGAATACAATGGTCCCTCGGAGATCTATTTGATGTAACTCTTTTTGCGGTGTGTTTGTTGGGATCCGATGAACTTTGAGTTTATGATCAGATCTATGTTTTTATCCATGAAAGTTATTTGAGTCTTCTTTGATCTCTTATATGCATGATTGCTTATAGCCTCGTATTTCTTCTTCGATATTTGGGTTTTGTTTGGCCAACTTGATCTATTTATCTTGCAATGGGAAGAGGTGCTTTGTGATGGGTTCGATCTTACAGTGCTTGATCCCAGTGATAGAAGGGGAAACGACACGTATGTATCATTGCTATTAAGGATAACAAGATGGGGTCTATTTCTACATAAATAGATCTTGTCTACATCATGTCATCGTTCTTATTGCATTACTCCGTTTTTCCATGAACTTAATACACTAGATGCATGCTGGATAGCGGTCGATGTGTGGAGTTATAGTAGTAGATGCAGGCAGGAGTCGGTCTACTAATCTTGGACGTGATGCCTATATAATGATCATTGCCTGGATATCATCATGATTATTTGAAGTTCTATCAATTGCCCAACAGTAATTTGTTTACCCACCGTTTTCTATTTTTCTCGAGAGAAGCCACTAGTGAAACCTACGGCCCCCGGGTCTCTTCTTTAATATATTTGCCTTCGCGATCTATTTGTATTTGCTTTTATTTTCAGATCTATTAATCCAAAAATACAAAAATACCTTGCTGCAATTTTTACTTATTTATTTTATCTTGCGTTCCCGCGAGATCTATTTATCCAATCTACTACAATTTTACCTATCCTTTTACCCGTGAGGGATTGACAACCCCTCTCTTACGTCGGGTTGCAAGTATTTGTTCTTTGTGTGCAGGAGCTGTTTACGTGGTGTTGCGTGGTTCTCCTACTGGTTCGATAACCTTGGTCTCATCACTGAGGGAAATACCTACCGTTGTTGTGCTGCATCATCCTTTCCTCTTTGGGGAAATACCGACGTAGTTCAAGCAAACATCAAAAGGTATTTCTGGCGCCGTTGCCGGGGAGGATCAAGTCAAGATAGTCTCCCATCAACTAGCCAATTTCTAGCGCCGTTGCCTGGGAGACATCATCAACATCAACCAGGTTCCTCATCACAAATCTCATCTCCTTGCAATTTACATATTTGCCATTTGCCTCTTGTTTTCCTCTCCCCCACTTCACAAAAATTTGCCGTTTTATTCGCCCTCTTTTTCGTTCGCCATTTTCTCGTCAGATCTATCCTTTGCTTGTAATCATGAGTGATTTTGGTATGGCAGAAACAGATGATGGCCTGACTCCTAAAATTATAAGATCAGGCAATCTGAATCCTAAAACTTTTGTTTTGGGGCAAGAAATGTTACGGGAAAAGAATATATCCAAGAATTTTTCAATTGTATTGGAAACTTAAGTCTTGATGATGCTCCTATACTTAAAAGGCTTAATCTTATACGGAAGCTATTTCAGCACTAGTTCTGAAACTTGAAAATAAATTTATTCGTACTCATCCTACCCTGCAAAGATTGTTTTATGAGCTACCCGTTATAAAGAATCCTAAAGCTAAAAAGTTGGCTACTCTTGTTCTTATGAATGAATTTGACTACATAATACGGGAAGCTAGGGAAATCTTTGATTTTTATGGTATGAATCGTGAAAAATCCGTAATAGATGAAATTCTCTATAATAGTGATTATGCATTAAGACATTTACTTGGGGATAATCAAATCTTTGATGAGAATCTTAAAAAGCAAGTTCCTGTTTTAGATATTATCCAACAAGTTTTTAATGATGTTAATCAACACTATTCTTGGATTGTTGCCGGAAATCAAAGGGGATACAATGATAAGCAACTTGATAGTGCTAAAGTCTCTATGGATGAGGTGTTTTATGTTGTTTTTGCAAAACCTCCTGAGACAAACACCTCTAAGTAAAACAAGAACAAAGATGACAATACTTATATCCTTTGCATTATGCCTAGCTAGGGGCGTAAAACGATAGCACTCGTTGGGAGGCAACCCAACTTGTATCTTTTTTATTTTTGGTTTTCTTGCTGTTTTCAATAAAATACCCAATTATGCCTCTGGTTAGATGTGTTTTTATGGTTTAAATTAGTGTTTGTGCCAAGCAAAGCCTTTGGGATGATTTGGGTGATAGTTGATTTGATCTTGCTGAAAAACAGAAACTTTTGCGCTCAGGAAAGAAATTATTATTTTTAACAGAAGAGTGATTTTGATTTGATTCTTTTTTCATAAGATTAATAAACAAATTGCTCACGTTTTCCTAATTTTTCAGAATTTTTGGAGTTACATAAGTATTCGAAGTTTTCAGATTGCTACAGACTGTTCTGTTTTTGACAGATTCTGTTTTCTTTGCGTTGTGTGCTTGTTTTGATGATTCTATGGTTTTCTCTGAAGAGTTTTTGCCATAGAAAAGTTGGAATACAGTAGATATAATGCAAAAATAAAATATTAATAGGTTTTCAACAGTACTTATAGTAGTGATTTGCTTTCTTATACTAACGGATCTCACGAAGGTTTTGTTGAGTTTTGTGTGATTGACGTTTTCAAGTTTTGGGTGAGATTACGATGGATGAAGGAATAAGGATTAGCAAAAGGCTAAGCTTGGGGATGCCCGAGGCACCCCAAGATAATATTCAAGAAGTATCAAGCAACTAAGCTTGGGGATGCCCCCGAGTGGCATCCCCTCTTTCTTCTAACGACCATCGGTATTTTACTTGGAACTATATTTTTATTCGTCCCATATTATGAGTTTTGCTTGGAGCGTCTTGTATGATATGAGTCTTTGCTTGTTTTGCTTTTTATTTTAAGTCTTGAATCCTTGCTAGACACACCTTTTTGGGAGAGCCAAAAATTATGCTATGCTTGCTCCTATGCTTCACTTAAATTTTTATGAGCTATGGAATTGCTCTAGTGCTTCACTTATACCTTTTTGAGCACGGTGTGCTTTGTTATTTTTGAAGAAATGCTCTCATGCTTCATTTAGATTTATTTGGGAGTTCGTAAAATTTTAAAGAAATTCTCTCTTGCTTCACTTAGATTAATTTGAGAGAAATAAATATTATGCTCATGTTCTTCACTTATATTTGTTTGAGCTTATTAAAAGCAACATATGAAACTAGTCCCAAAGTGATAGATATCCAAGAAGGATATAATAAAAACTTTCATGAAGATCATTGGACAAAATAAACTTGATTCTTAGTAATAGTTTTGAGATATGATGATAGTGATATGTGAGTCATGTTAATGAGTAATTATGCTTTAGTAAGAATATTGGTGTTAAGGTTTGTGATTCCCTATGCAAGCACGAAAGTCAATAGTTATGCAATGAAATTATATCCTACTTGTGGTGCATTATTCGGTGTTAATTATGCTTAATGCTTGCTTACGAGATTTTTCGTTTCTTGGTTGGACGCTTCTCAATCTTTTTGCTAGCCTTCATTTGCACTAAGTATGATCACTACTTGTGCATCCAAAACCCTTTAAACCAGTTTTGCCATATGAGTCCACTATACCTACCTATATGCGGTATTTCCATGCCGTTCTAAGCAAATTTGTATGTGCCATCTCTAATTTTCAAAATAAATTTCTCTTTTGTGTGCTCGTACCGCTCGCGAGGCGGTGAGGGGTGGCCGATATTTTTCCATGCTAGATGTGTTATTCTCACGATGAGTGTTTATTCACTTGTCATTGCACGAGAGTACGGCAAAGGTATTAGGGATGCCCAGTCCCGAAATGAAAAATGAATTTTCTTTATGTTGTCAAATAATAAATTCCTTGGAAAGTGTTGGTATGGAGGGCACCCGTGGATACGGCTAGCCATGGAAAGTGAAAGAAATGGTGGAAAAAGGAATAAACTTTAATTTCTGTTTGGGAACCGCCTATGATATATCTAGCATGGAAAGTATTGGAAACTCTAAGTCATTTTCATTGGTGGGAAAAGTATGCCTCTTAAAATGTTTTTATCTCTCAATTTAAGCTTTGAGCTCTGGCACCTCTACAAATCCCTACTTCCCTCCGCGAAGGGCCTTTCTTTTACTTTATGCAATTTTTATTTTTACTTGAGTCTCCATCTTCTCTTATAAAGCACCAACTAAGGGGCACTGTGATCGTACTTGAGCATTGGATGTAGCTAATATTCGAGTGTGTTTCATGAATGGATCAATGATTGAGCATAATGGGCTAGGGATAACCTGCTTTAGTGTTGATATTTTGAAAGACATGGTTGCTTGTTGATATGCTTGAGTATTAAAGTCCTCATGTCAAAACTAGACTATTGATTTGAACCATATAAAAGTCCAAATGTCCATGCTACAAAGAAAAGAATATGTGATGAACATGTTAGGCAGCATTCCACATCAAAAATTCTGTTTTTATCATTTACCTACTCGAGGACGAGCAGGAATTAAGCTTGGGGATGCTGATATGTCTCCAACGTATCTATAATTTTTGATTGTTCCATGCTGTTATATTATCATTTTTGGATGTTTTACAATCATTTTATATCAACTTTATATCATTTTTTGGGACTAACCTATTGACATAGTGCCCAGTGCCAGTTGTTGTTTTCTGCTTGTTTTTTACTTCGCAGTAAATCAATACCAAATGGAGTCCAAACGCAGCGAAACTTTTTGGAGATTTTTTTTGGACCAGAAGACATCCAGTGGGCTAAAGAAGTACCGAAGAGGGGGCCTGAGGTGAGCACAAGACACCAGGGCGCGCCTGGGCCCCCAGGCGCGCCCTGGTGGGTTGTGCCCATCTCGGATACCTCCCGCACCGCCTCTTTGCTCTATAAATACCCCAATATTCCAGAAACCCTAGGGGAGTCGACAAAAATCAATTCCAGCCGCCGCAAGTTCTAGAAACCACAGATCCAATCTAGACACCATCACGAAGGGGTTCATCATCCTCATTGGTGCCTCTCCGATGATGCGTGACTAGTTCATTGTAGACCTATGGGTCCGTAGTTAGTAGCTAGATGGCTTTCTCTCTCTCGTTTGATTCTCAATACAATGGTCTCTCGAAGATCTATTTGATGTAACTCTTTTTGTGGTGTGTTTGTTGGGATCCGATGAACTTTGAGTTTATGATCACATCTATGTTTTTATCCATGAAAGTTATTTGAGTCTTCTTTGATCTCTTATATGCATGATTGCTTATAGCCTCGTATTTCTTCTCCGATATTTGGGTTTTGTTTGGCAAACTTGATCTATTTATCTTGCAATGGGAAGAGGTGCTTTGTGATGGGTTCGATCTTACGGTGCTTGATCCCAGTGACAGAAGGGGAAACGACACGTATGTATCGTTGCTATTAAGGATAACAAGATAGGGTCTATTTCTACATAAATAGATCTTGTCTATATCATGTCATCGTTCTTATTGCATTACTCCATTTTTCCATGAACTTAATACACTAGATGCATGCTGGATAGCGGTCGATGTGTGGAGTAATAGTAGTAGATGCAGGCAGGAGTCGGTCTACTAATCTTGGACGTGATGCCTATATAATGATCATTGCCTGGATATCGTCATGATTATTTGAAGTTCTATCAATTGCCCAACAGTAATTTGTTTACCCACTGTTTGCTATTTTTCTCGAGAGAAGCCACTAGTGAAACCTACGGTCCCCGGGTCTCTTCTTTAATATATTTGCCTTCGCGATCTATTTTTATTTGCTTTAATTTTCAGATCTATTAATCCAAAAATACAAAAATACCTTGCTGCAATTTTTACTTATTTATTTTATCTTGCGTTCCCGCGAGATCTATTTATCCAATCTACTACAAATTTACCTATCCTTTTACCCGTGAGGGATTGACAACCCCTCTCTTACATCGGCTTGCAAGTATTTGTTCTTTGTGTGCAGGAGCTGTTTACGTGGTGTTGCGTGTTTCTCCTACTGGTTCGATAACCTTGGTCTCATCACTGAGGGAAATACCTACTGTTGCTGTGTTGCATCATCCCTTCCTCTTTGGCGAAATACCGACGTAGTTCAAGCAAACATCAAACGCACACGATTTAAATTATACAAAACATTTGAGATGTTACAGTGGCAGCTATTTGTTTCAAAATGCCTTTGCTGGCTGTTATTCGAGTGCACCTTCTCTCAAAATGGACACGAAAAATAGCATAGCATGTCGGGTGCCATTCCATGGTAGCATGCCAAGTTTCATGAATTTCAGACGAGTTTTGGATTTACTAGAATTTAAAAACAAAGTATCTCAACATTTTGCCGGCAATCAACAGTGCCCTGGTGTTTGAAATTCATTCCCATTTCTTGCATGGGACCTAAGCATGCACCCAAGGACACAGATTTGATTTTTCAACCAATTTATATGCACTGGTGCATGTGCATGTAGTTCACATTTGAATTATGCACATAAAATGCCTAGAAAACCCAGTTAATGTATAAAAATGTCCAAACGAACCCCGAAAAATTCCAAAATTTAACACAACACTCCTGTTGTTCTATGTTGACATTAGAAAATTTTTGAAAGCAATAAGAGGCAACGGATATCGTTTCGTCCCCAAAGGTGGCACGTTCCCTACCGAAACCATCAGGCTTGTTGTGAGGAGCTTTGGTTTGTGAGAAGCTTATACCCAAACCTGCCCCAAATGGGACAAAAAAATTACCACGGCATGTTGATGCCGCTCCATGATAGCATGCCAAGTTTCATGAATTTCAGACAAGTTTTGGATTTACTAGAATTTAAAAACCATGTATCTCAATGTTTGCGGCCAAGCGACGGTGGCAGGGTGTTTGACATTCATTCTCATTTCTTGCATGGGACCTAAGCATGCAACCAAGGACACAGATTTGATTTTTCAACCAATTTATATGCATTAGAGCATGTGCCTGTAGTTCAAATTTGAATTATGCACATAAATGCATTGAAAACTCAATTAATATATAAAAATGTACAAACGAACCCCGAAAAATTCCAAAATTTAACACAACATTCCTGTTGTTCTATCTTGACACTAGAGAAAAAATTGAAATCAAGAAGAGGCAACGGATATCGTTTCGTCCAGAAAGGTGAAACGTTCCCGACCATAACCATGAGGCTTGTTGCGAGAAGCTCTGGTTTGTGAGAAGCTTATACCCCAACCTGCCCCAAATGGGACAATATTTTTACCACTGCATGTTGATGCCGTTCCATGATAGCATGTCAATTTCATGAATTTCAGACGAGTTTTTGATTTACTAGAATTTTAAAACCATGTATCTCAATGTTAGCGGCCGAGTGACGGTGGAAAAGGTGTTTGACATTCATTCCCATTTCTTGCATGGGATCTAAGGTTGCAACCTAGGACACACATTTGATTTTTCAACCCGTTTATATGCACTGGAGCATGTGCATGTAGTTCAAATTTGAATTATGCACATAAACGCATAGAAAACTCAGTTAATCTATAAAAATGTCGAAGCAAACCACGAAAAATCCCAAAAAATGACACAACACTCCTGTTGTTCTACATTGCACTAGAAATGTTTTGAAAGCAAGAAGAGGCAATGGATATCGTTTCGTCCACAAAGGTGACACGTTTCCCTACCGGAACCATGAGGCTTCTTGTGAGAAGCTCTGGTTTGTGAGAAGCTTATACCATAACCTACCCCAAATGGGACAATATTTTTTACCCCAGCATGTTGATGCCATTCCATGATAGCATGCCAAGGTTCATGAATTTCAGACGAGTTTTGGATTTACTAGAATTACAAAAGCAAGCACCTCAACATTTGCCGGACAGCCACGGTGTCATGGTGTTTGAAATTCATCCCCATTTCTTGCATCGGACATAAGCATCAACCCATGGACACATATATCATTTTACAACCCATTTTCATGCACAGGAGCATTTGCATGTAGTTTAATTTTGAATTGTGCACCTGAAATGCCTAGAAAACCAAGTTAATGTATAAAAATGTCCAAACGAACCCTAAATAATTCCAATTTTTTTGACGACACACCTATAGTTGCATGTTCACTGCAGATCAAAGTTCTAGCAATTCAAACACCATCCTTTGCAGCTGTGACCCCATTATGTAATTCAAATAAAGACAAAGAATTAAGTAGATCGCACACAGTTTATTATCACCAACCATGTGAGATGCAGCACAAAATATCTTGGAGCACCGTCGGAGTATAGTACGCATATGGCTTACGCAAGAAGGTGCGTCAGCTATAGTCCACAGCCGGCGAGTCAAGCACACTAGCTCGCTCCCCAAATATCATTTCACTGTTCAATCGTCGCTGGTGAAAGATGGGGACGTGGACCCGCTTCATGAGGGCAACTTCGGCGGCCCACTCCGGCGAGAGCGCGGACGCAGCCGCCAGGCGCGTGCTAACAAGCTTCGTGAGCGCGGCCGCAATCTACGACCAGGCGGCCAAGGCAGCCCAAACGGCCGCTGTTGCTTCTCAGGGGGCGGCAGCAACATCTGCCTCGGGGATAGCAACTGGCGAGAGCGGCACATCAGCTGTCCATTTCGCAGCGGCGGCCTTAGCCCTGATGGAGGCCACCCACGACCATGTCGAGGCCACCCATGCCCAGCTCATGGCGGTCACCGCACAAATCGAACGAAGCTTCTCCGACAATGGTCGGCAACCCACGGCCGAAGAGTTGGCAATCGCCGAGAGCGTTCGAGCAGCCGTCCGTTCCTGCGCGGCATGCCTTGCCACGACGGAGCCCGCCCAAGCCCAGATCATGGCCGCCCACGCCCAGCTCATGGTGGCCTATTCCAAAGATATGGCGGATGCGGATGGCGAGATGCTTGCCGAGTATGGTGCGATGGATGCCATGGAGCCCCTTCCCCAGGAGATCATCGGTGCGAGCTAGATATGGAGGAGGCGAGGGAGATCGACGAGCACCAACCATAGTAGTACTATTTGTTTTGTTTAATTAAGAGCGCCGGTCTTTAATTTGTTAGAGTAATGTTTAGGTCAGCTAGCTCTGTTTAGATGTTGAACTTGCTCGATTAAGAAGTGTGGGTGTGATGTCTACTACGCAAATTTATTCTTGTAGACTCGTGTTGGGCCTCCAAGCGCAGAGTTTTGTAGGACAGTAGCAATTTTCCCTCAAGTGGACGACCTAAGGTTTATCAATTCGTGGGAGGCGTAGGATGAAGATGGTCTCTCTCAAACAACCCTGCAACCAAATAACAAAGAGTCTCTTTTGTCCCCATAGAGCAGAAGATGGGCTTCGGAGGCCTGCCAGGGGCCCCACAAGCTCAGGGGGTGTGCCCTAGCCCCCCCCCCCCAGGCTTGTGGTTGTCTGGTGGACCCCCTTCTGTTGATTCGTTCGCCAATATTTTTTATATATTCCAAAATAATTCTCCTTCAATTTTCAGGTCATTTGGAGCTGTGGAGAAAAGGTGTCTCCGATATAGCCTTTCCGGTCCGGAATTCCAGCTGCCGGCAATCTCCCTCTTCATGTGAAACTTGCAAAATAAGAGACAAAAGGCATAAGAATTGTATCATAAAGTTAAATAACAGTCCATAATGCAATAAATATTAATGTGAAAACATGATGCAAAATGGACGTATCATCCCTCTCCCCTCGATCCCCCTTCCCCTAAGTGTACCCCGTTGCCATCAGTAAGTAAAAAAAAGAAATGTTTCAACATGAAGAGAAAAACTCCCCCCTCCATGTCCGCCCCCTTTCCCTCACCCCCTCGATTCAACGTTGTTGTCATTGCCGATTCAATATCGTCATCGTCGTCGATTCAACATCGCCATCACCGACAAGGATAAGGCAACACAAGGAAGGGATTCAGTCCAATCCCTCTCTCCCCCTCCCTGGTCATGGCTTCGACCACCACCATTGGCCTGCAGGATTTTAGCTGGCCAGCCCAGGAGGCGGCCCACAAACCCACTCCCTGCAGCTAACTTCCAAAGGCAGTTGTCGCCCTTGTCCCTTGCTATTGGCCTGCCACGACGGCAGCGATCACTGGCTTGGTTAGAACACCAGTTAGCTGATTTTGTGATGAGAGTGAGGGTTGAGAATGAGCGGGGCGGGGGTTGGGGTTGGTTTGTTCAATTACGGTTGTCTGAGTGGAATAATTTTCCTACTTTAGAAAATGTGGCAAACTGCATTTCATTATGGATGGTGCATCAAATTAGCAAATTGCATGAGCAAGCAGTTCATTTTTTTTATCAAGTCATACAATTTTTTAGTTAGGATACAAGGGTAAATGCATTGGTTGGTTGCTTCAAGAGTTAATAATGGACACGGTGGCGTATCAGTTTCATGCCCAACAACGGACATCATATTTTTGTTTCATGGTAATGCACGACATTCAACTGTATGTTACAACGTGGCAATGGATCTGGAGACATCAAATCTGCCTTCTTTGGCTCGGGGGTGTCATGGGCGGTGACGGCTCCTCCCCCTTGCTGGTGGTGGCGGGTCGGCATGAACACGGGGAGAGAAGATCAGGGCGAAGAGCTTGATGGTTGGCGGGGGACTCCTCCTTGGTGGTCCCTAGGTAAGTACGATGTGAAGTAGAGAGGGCGCCATGGAGAATGTGAGGTGGGCGTCATCTCGTTTTAAAGGAGATGGCTCCGGTGAGAAATGTCCCGCTACAACGGGAAACCAAGTGGGAAGGGAAGGGATCGATAGGAAAAGGGAAGGGTGTGTCGTGTGGTGAGGTTTTTGTGTTGGGACCATGTGTTGGAGATAACATGGCGGATAGTGTGGACAACCACATTTCTCCCCACATATGGGCTCGATTTGAGGGAGCCCGGACTAACCACACAGTTGAATTTTGGAGATGTCGTTGGGTGCCTGTTTGATGTTCGAACATGATCGGACGTATGAAGGAGAAATGAGTTTCGACCTTGAAGACGACCTTAATCATTTGTTTGATTCATTTTTATAGCCTGTAGCAATGCACGGGCGTTCTACTAGTAGAGGCACCACATGCAACATGCTAAATTAGCCCCAAACACAAGAGGTCTATTACACAATTAGTCCTACTATTCATTTGTTTGTTTTGTTTTCTTGGTATGTGAAAAATGAGAGAGCGGTATTACTCTTATAAAAGTTGTTGGAGTGCCCGCCTCCTGGGAGCATTCGCGCTCAAGGGCGCCTTGTGTCGTTGTCTGCCTGGCGCCCTCCTCATCGTCCGATTGGGCATGGGTGTTCCTCACCGAGCTGGCGGCCTCAGGGTCCATGCGCGAAGCCGCCTCATCTGGCGGCCATTGCATTTCCCTACATGTGGCATTTCAGGCGCTTGTGTGGGGCGTCTCAGTTTAGGCCACCGGATAGAGGCGTTTGTCGTGGGGGAGCCAACCCGGTTATCTGTGTGTGTGCTGGCTCATGTGATGGTTTGGGCAACTGATGTTTGGGCCACCAGGCAGAGGCAGTCTTCTTTCTTGGACCCCACCCGGCTATCCCGCCTAACCCCCGTATGGTTGTTTGGGTCGATGCGCTTGGGATGTTGCGGAGCGAGCCAATGAATCAATGCTCACCACATCACTACACGGTCCAGAACAGCCACACCACCACCGACCTGGTGCTCCATCACAAGATTTGGCTCCACGAAAATAGTTCCAACGAAGTAATGACACCATGGGCGCCACCTTCGGACACGATTTTCACCGGGAGACAACATCTTGAGGTTAAGAGAGGTGTTGTGACGCCCCCGACTCAATCGTACACTAATCATTCACGCAAACATGTACGATCAAGCACAGGACTCATGGGAAGATATCACAACACAACTCTAAACACAAATAAACGGAGATCCACAATATTACAGACCAGGGATCCGAAGATCCGAATACATAAGTCAGTCATACAATTATTATCTGAGTACAGACATAGTTAGACAAGTTTTGCCTTAAGAAGGCTAGCACAAACAACGACACTAGATCGAAAGGCGTTGGCCTCCGGCCTGGGAGCCTCCGATCCTACTCCTGGTCGGCTGGCTCAATCCAGTAGTACGTGCCCTCTGGACCCTCCTGGTAGTAAGCTCCTGAGGTGGCCTCTGGCTCCGGGACTCCATTGTCTGTTTGTATCATCAAGGTGGGGTATGGGGAAAAGAGAAAGTAAAGCAACCGTGAGTACTCATCTGAAGTACTCAGCAAGCAAGGATCTAAACTACATATGCAACATTATCAATGGAGAAAGGCTGTATAAGTGGACTGGGCTGCAGAAATGCCAGAATAGAGAGAAGGCCTAGTCCTATCGAAGACTAGCATCTTCACGAAGCCATCATCTTGCAGCAGTAGAAGAGAGTAGAATAGCATTTTATTTAGCAAACATGTTGAAGTACAGCTTAAAGATCCTTCCTCGACTCCCAGCGAGAAAGCAATCCCGATGCTTCAATTAAGTAATCAAGTATCCAGTTCAAGTAGTAGATCGGGATACACAAACTGAGCATCCTTTACCGTAGGACCGGCTATCGATAGATCATTCATCCCTGCAGGGGTGCACTACTGTTACCCAACACGCTCGATCAACTCCGGTCGGACACACTGGCTGGGTAATGCCCGGCCTCGGAAGATCAACACGAAGCAGCGCCCTACCTAGGCTCGGCAGAGAGGTCAGCACGCCGGACTAACCTATGCACCCAGAGGTCTTGGGCCATCGCCCTGGGCACCCTGCGCGTTGCGAGACTGGCCGGGGTGCAGGCGCGATACTGAACTCGTCAGTGAAGTATCCAGCCCAATCCCGACAATCAGCCTGCACGGTGAATCGTGACGTCTGACGAGCTTTCGGGAGAAACGTACATCGTAGAGGGCCCCATAACCATTATCCCGCGTGGTGGTAGTGCGTATAGGGCACGTTGACCCACTCAGATCACACACCCAAATCCAATAGGCTCAATTAGTATCACGCGGAGACAATCAGAGTCTCTGAAGCTCCGCCACAATATCACACTCGAGTGCCCTTCCGGCACACCCGAAAATCATAGATCCCCAGCGGGTACCCACCAGGGTCGACCCGCCTGTAACAAAGGTCAAAGTAACCACGTGGTCATAACATCAAGGAGGAAAACCCGACAAATCACCCTCGGAGGATTCCACTCGATGAAATCATCAGGATGAACGTTTGAGGCATCACCCTCGAGGTTCACACTGAGGGGTTGCACGACAGAGTCGTATCGGAAGTGGAGAAGGAGGAATCACCCTCCATGACCACGACCGAACAACTACACTGCAGAGTATTCATCAGGAGTGCGTTACGAGGTATCACCCTCGGCACTCGATAGTTACTACGCAGAGTCGTACAACTAAGGGGGTGTGAAGTGAGGTGTCATTCTCTGGTCGACGATCACACTGATCGAGTCGTCGATGATCAAGTAGGGGCGACAAGGGTAAGGTGGTGGGGTCACTAATGGTTCACTACCAACCTATACTAAACAGTTTATCATAGGCAGGTAAGGTAACAATGAACAGGTTACAACAGCAGGCTATGCATCAGAATAGGAGCATACATTAGCAGTAGCAAAATCTAATGCAAGCAGGAGAAATGGAATGGGCGATATCTGGATGCTCAAGGGGGGGGGGCTTGCCTGGTTGCTCTGGCAAGAGAGAGGGATCATCAACGGGCTGCTCGTCTGTATCGTAGTCGTACGCAGGTGCAGCGTCGTCGGTCTCGGCGTCTATCGAGAGAGAAGAAGGGGGAGAGAAACAATAAATTCACGGCAATAATGCAAAAAATATGTATGACATGTCTAAATGATATGCCGGGATGTTCTACTGCCTAACTAAATGATTTAGTTAATTTAGGAATTTATTTGGATTTATTTAGTCAATGTTGGGCACTATTCATTTATCGAATTAGGTCTAAAGGTTCAATGTTCATATAGCTAGGGGCATCTGACAGGAATACGAAGGGCGTATTCGGGTTCGTATCGAAATTCTGAGCAAGTTTCATATATAAATTATTTTCATCGGAGTTACGGTTTATTTAATATGATTTTCTAAAGTTTTAAACATTTTCTGAATTTAATTATTTATTTAAATTCGAATTATCCAGAATAGTGAATGATGACGTCAGCACGAGGTCAGCATTGCATCAG
Source organism: Thinopyrum elongatum (assembly GCA_011799875.1). Taxonomy (NCBI): domain Eukaryota; kingdom Viridiplantae; phylum Streptophyta; class Magnoliopsida; order Poales; family Poaceae; genus Thinopyrum; species Thinopyrum elongatum. The sequence goes on from CM022297.1 coordinate 117,369,687, forward strand.
CAGTCAATAGTGGGGCTGACCAGGTCAAACCTGACCAGTGGGGCCCACATGTCATACACTGTGGCTTTAATCAGAGGGGTTAATTTAACTAATTAGATTAATTAGCAGGTGGGGCCCAACAGTCAGTGACTGATTAGGATTTTAATTATTTTTATTAAACTAATTAGTTAATTGGCACCTGACAGGGGGGGCCCATATGTCATAGACACAGGGAGAGGGGCCCCACCAGTCAGTGACTGAGCAGCGCCTAGTCAGCCAGTTGACCAAGTCAACTGGTCAACTGGGGCCGGCTTGGCCCACCGGCAGTGGCACTGGGAGTGGCCCCAGGCCAGCCACGTCGGCGGCGGCGTCGGCCGGCCACCGAAGTTGCTCCGGCGAGCACCAGGGACGGCGGTGCGGCTCGGAAATTGCGCACAGGGCACCCTTGCGAGCGCGGCCGGGCTCTTTCGAACGGCCAGACGACGGCGGAGCGATCTAGGGTGACGGCGGGGTCTGCGGTGGTCGGTAGCGTCAACGGCGAGCAACGCGGCGGACGCCGGAGTTCGGCCACCGACGGGATCAGGGCTACGGCGTGCAAAAAGGGCAGGGCGAGGTGGCTACGGTGTCTACACGTTGCGGGGAGTACAACGGTGGCACGCACGGGACCAAATGGTCGCCGTGGCCACGCCGGCGACGAGGTCAGGCAGCGGCGCGTTCGGGCATCTCTATTGCGACCACTATGGCGATGATATCGAGCCGGAAAGAGAGGGGGAGGACGGCGACGGCTCACCAGCCCTGTAGGTGTGCAATAGCGGGCTCGGGGAGGGCTCGACGGAGGCGAATCGACGACGGAGTGCGGTGGTGATCCGAGGAAGAAGAAGATGGCGCGGGGTCGATGCAGGGCTCCCGAGACTCGGGCTTGTGGTCGAGGAGGACGGGCTCGACGCGGCGGAGCTCGTGGACACGTCGGCGGGGCGAACGGGGCATGGTGGCCGTGGTTATGCCGGAGCCATGGCGGCGGTGGCGCTCGGCTGCGACGGGGGAGCGAGGGAGAGGACGAGGGGAGTGGCTAGGGTTCCTCCGCGAGGTCGAGGGAGCTGCTCTTATACCTAGCGCGCGCGCGGACGCGCTGTCGAGCGGCGAGCGAGGGGGGGCTGGGGTGCGCGCGCTCGGTGTTCGACAGCGGGGCGGCGGTGAGCAGTGAGAGGTGGGGGATGGCGCGGGGTGGGCTGGGCCGGTGCTGTAGCGAGCAGGCCCGAGTGCGTAGTAGCTTCTTTAGGCCTTTTTCTATTTTCCTTTTTCTGTTTTCTTTTCTTTTCTGTTTGCTAATTGTTTGAGCCCTAATTAAGTTTTGTAAAAAGTGTGACCTAGTCCATAAATACTAGTGCATCACACCCTAACACCAAAAACTAGTTTGGGCAAAACATTATTTCATATTTGATCTAGATTAATTAAAAGGTTATTAAACTTTATTTTCAGCCACTGTTAGAGGAGGTTTGGGTTACTTAATTAACGTAACAAATGTTGGTTACAATTTTTGAATGGTCTCTGGAATATTTATTATTTAATGAACATTTTAGTTTCTATGTTGAACAACTTTTATTTTCCACATTCATTTAAAGTTGGATTTTGACTTAGGAGTTGAAATGCAATATGACGCTAATGATGATCATGCACTGTTAAACTTGCTGACTTGTCATTATCAAAAGTGATTACTGTGGCTAATGACATGTGGTGTTACAACTCTCCTCATCTATCAAGAATTCTCGTCCAGAGAATTAAGAGGAAGACTGAAAGAAAGCGGGGTATTGTTCACGAAGACCATCCTCGCGTTCCCAAGTGGCTTCATCTTCAGAATGATTCGACCACTGAACCTTGAGGAATTTGATTGACTTCTGACGAGTTCGGCGTTCAGCTTGATCAAGAACACGGATGGGATATTTTGGATAAGACAGATCTTCCCGTAATTCAAGCATTTCATGATCCACAGCTCGAATAGGATCCTTGAAGCAGCGACGGAGTTGGGATACATGAAAGATATCATGTACTTGTGAAAGATTTGGCGGCAGTTGCAACTGATATGCCACTTCTCCTCGACGGGCAAGAATACGGAACGGGCCAATGTAGCGAGGAGCTAACTTGCCTTTGATTCCGAACCGATGAGTGCCTTTCAACGGAGTGACGCGGAGGTAAGCTTGCTTGCCAGGTTGATAGACCATTTCCTGGTGCTTTCGGTCATAGTTGCTCTTCTGACGAGACTGAGCAGTTTTCAAATGTTCACGGACAATGCGGACTTGTTCTTCAGCTTGTTGGATAATGTCCGGTCCGACGAGTGAGCGTTCCCCAGTTTCTGACCAATTCAGAGGGGTTCGACACTTACGACCGTAAAGAACTTCAAACGGTGCCATCTTCAAACTAGCTTGGTAGCTATTATTGTAAGAGAATTCGGCATACAGGAGAGATTCTTCCCATTTCTTACCGAAGGAGATGACGCAAGCTCGTAGCATATCTTCGAGCACTTGATTAACTCGTTCGACTTGACCCTGTGGCTGAGGGTAAAAAGCGGTGCTGAAAGACAGATGAGTTCCCATAGCTTCTTGGAAACTATTCCAGAATCTTGAAGTGAAGAGGCTGCCACGATCCAAACTGATTTCCAACGGAACACCGTGGAGTGACACAATTAGGGAAATATACAAGTCTGCTAACTGACTAGCAGTGATTGTCTCCTTAACTGGCAGAAAGTGAGCCACCTTGGAGAATCGGTCAATGACGACAAAAATAGCATCATGACCCTTCTGAGATCTGGGAAAACCAGTAATGAAATCCATTTGGACCTTGTCCCATTTCCATTCAGGAATTTCAAGGGGTTGCAGAGTTCCAGCAGGCCTTTGATGTTCTGCTTTAATGCGTCGGCAGACGTCACACTCAGAAACATAACAAGCAATATCTCGCTTCATATTAGGCCACCAGTATCTCTGACAAATGTCACGGTACATCTTTGTGCTACCAGGATGAATTGACAGAGGAGTGTCATGAGCTTCTTTCATAACGTGTTCCCTCTCATCCTTGAACTTGGGTACGAAGAGACGGTGTTGGAAAAATAGGATCCCATCCTTATCAAGATGGAATTCCGACGGCTTTCCTTTCTCGAGGTATTGCTTGATCCTTTCAACCTCAGAGTCATACCATTGCATAGTCTTGATGTTGTGTTCTAAATCTGGTTCGACAACCAGGGTATTGAGATAACCCTGTGGAACAATATGGAGGTTCAATTTGCGAAGCTCTTCATGAAGCAGAGGTTGTGCTTCCTGAACCATAAGATTGTTGCAATAAGCCTTACGACTCAAAGCATCAGCCATTACATTAGCCTTGCCAGGGGTGTATGAGATATTCATATCATAATCGGTAATTGTTTCGAGCCATCTTTGTTAACGAAGGTTCAGATCCGGTTGAGTATATAAATACTTCAAACTTTGATGATCCGTGTATATCTCGCAACGATTACCGAGAAGGTAATGTCGCCATAGCTTCAGGGCATAAATAACCGCAGAAAGTTCAAGATCATGCACTGGATAATTTTCTTCATGAGGACGCAATTGTCGAGAGGCATAAGCAATCACCTTATGCTCTTGCATTAGGACACAGCCTAATCCTTGACGAGATGCATCACAGTATATCACTAAATCCTTTTGGGAATCTGGGGGTGCTAAGACTGGGGCAGATGTTAACTTATCTTTTAGTGACTGAAAGCTTTCTTGACATTTTTCTGTCCACTCAAATTTAACACCTTTGTGAAGCAGATTCATCAATGGTTTTGCAATCTTGGAAAAATTCTCGACGAATCGACGGCAATAACTAGCAAGTCCGAGAAAACTTCTGACTTGCTTGACATTCTTCGGCGGAGTCGGGTCAAGAATAGCCTGAACTCGTTCGGGGTTAACAGCAATTCCATCCTTGGAAATCACATGACCCAGGTAGGTCACTTCAGATAACCAAAATTCACACTTGGAGAATTTAGCATACAACTGATGTTCTCGTAGCTTCTCCAATACAAGCCGAAGATGTTCAGCATGTTCTTCTTCATTCTTGGAATATATAAGGATATCATCCAAATAAACCACGACGAATTTGTCGAGGTAATCCATGAATATATAATTCATCAGACGGGAGAACATAGCTGGAGCATTCATTAGGCCAAATGACATGACAGTGTATTCATAGGAGCCATAACGAGTGACGAATGCAGTCTTGGGAATATCCTCTTCACGGACACGGATCTGGTGATAACCCAACCTCAAGTCGAGTTTAGAGAACACCGATGATCCAGCAAGCTGATCATAAAGATCATTGATCCGGGGCAGTGGGTATTTATTCTGGATTGTGGCTTGGTTAATGGGCCGGTAATCCTGAACCAATCGGTTAGTTCCATCCTTCTTCTTAACGAAGAGTGAAAGTGCTCCCCAAGCAGAGGAACTGGGGTGGATGAAACCTTTCCTAAGTGACTTGTCAATTTCTTCCTTAAGCTCAAGAAGGTGGTGCGGAGGCATCTTATCAGGACGTTTCCCAATACGGACAGTGCCAGGTTTCAAATCAATGACAAACTCGACAGCTCTAGCCGAGGGTATTCCTGGAAGTTCTTCTGGAAAGACGTCTGGAAAATCTCGAACGACAGGAACGTTCTCGATTCCTTCCAGAGGTGAGGCGTTCAAAGCATTCAGAGCATATATCTGAGCTTCAGCATCTCGAGTAATTCGGGCTGTATAATTAACTATCTTGTCGGAGGGGTGAAGAAGTTGGACGACTTTACTGGCACAATTGATCGAAGCAATGTGAGCTTTCAACCAATCCATTCCGAGTATGAGGTCTATGGTGGAAGACTTCAAGATGATGGGCGAGGCAAGGAATTCCAACCCTTAATTTCGACGGTAACGTTAGGTGCTATCACGTCAGCATGACAATGACCTCCGGGAGTTTTAATGACTAACGGAGTATGCATCTTCTCATATCGAATGCCATGCATGAATGCAAATTTTCCAGAGATGAATGAATGTGATGCTCCTGAATCAAATAAAACAGAAGCGGGTACTGAATTAACGAGAAGGGTACCCATCACATTAGCAGGTTGATCCTGGACTTCTTCAATATCAATGTTGTAAGCGTGTCCACGACCATGTGCAACAGACCCAGTATTATAGTTGCGGGTCTGATTGTTGCCACAACCATTGCCACGGCCAGTACGAGGAAAAGCTAACTGATTCTGAGTCTGACGACAGTCCTTAGCTCGGTGACCTGGTTTGCGGCACTTGAAGCACAGACCATCTTCAGGACGAAGAGGAGCATTGTTTTGAATAGCTTGAGCTTTTGGCTGCCTCGGTGGTGGAGGAGGCAGACGTGGTGCAGCATAGTTGTTCTTTGGCGCAGAGGTATTTGGACGGAACACATTGTTGGGAATCCAGACTCGACGCTTCTGTGCTGAGCCCGAAGATGAGCCAGCATCACGATAGCGCTTCTGCGAGTCCTTATGCTTCATCTGCGTGGTCTCAACAAGAATAGCCTTGTTCACAAGAGTTGGAAAGTCGTTGAAGTCTTGAGGAGCAAGGGCAAGCTCGAGGTCTGGGTGGAGTCCATTACGGAACTTCTCTTGTCTACGGGCATCCGTGGCGATGTCTTCTTCAGCATAGCGGGAGAGATCAAGAAATTCCCGCTGATAAGCTTCGACAGTCTTGTTGCCCTGAGTGAGGTTGCGGAACTGGGTCTTCATCCATTCCATAATTGCCTGAGGGATGTAACATGCACGGAAAGCAGCCTGGAACTCATACCAGGTAACCACTGTTCCAACAGGCAGTGTACGCTTGTGGGTGTCCCACCATTGAGCAGCGGGGCCCTTTAGGAAAAAGGCCGCGAAGGTGACGAAGTTGGCAGGAGCGACGTTAGCAGACTCCATCTCGTGAGTGACGTCGCGGAGCCAGTCATCAGCATCCAGTGGCTTGTCAGAGTTGCGGAACTGAGTTGGGTTAAGTCGCATAAACTCTGTCAAAGTTATTGAAGCAGGGTTCTGGTTCTGGTTGTTCTGATGCGGAAACTGAGCCATGATTCCGGTCATGAATTGGCGGTTGAGCTCAAATTGTTGCATCATAGCTGCCATATAGTCTGGCGGTGGTGGGCGTTCAGGGGTACCACGACCACGACCACCTGGTCTAACCATCCTGCTAAGTATCAACATGGGGTAGTTTAGTAAAAGCAATTGCGAGTGTTTAGCGACAAGCATGGTGTAACTCAACAATTAAGTAGTGTAACAGATACATAACAGTAGTCAATTAAGACATACAGATCCATACACAGAGTCGGGTACATGCGGATAGCATAACAACGCAATTTTAAAACTAGACATGCTAGGCGGCGCGCAGGCACGCGGTAAGGAAGTACACAATGAGACATAGCAAAGGCTACATCAACGTCGGGGAAAACCACTGAAACAGGGTAACTGCAAGTGCGGACGACGAATGTTCGTCGCGGTAGGATCCTGTGCTCCATGTGCACTCTGATGCAGAACCCGGTCTCGAGCTGTAAGAAGAGGTCCACGTGCAGGTGTGTGACCTCCAACAGCAGGCCAATCAATACCAGCATACATCGGAATCCTGCGCGGGTAAAGGATGTGCTCAGGATGTATCCCAGCACGAACTGCGGGTAGCAACTGTGTCATAGCATCGTAGAGACGTGCTCGAGTGGCAACCAACTCGACGCAAGAGCCCGAACAGTGCGATCCAGAGCCTGAGTGCACTGAATCAGAACGTGTGGGTCATAGCGACGAGGCTCGTGCGGGGCACAGATAGCTGCGTAGTATCCAGTAGTATCTCCAGCAGGGGCATACGGAATGTATCGAAACTCAGAGTCATCCAAGATATCGCTGAACTATCCTCGGAGACGTGCGACAGCAGAGTAGGCGGCATCATGGACTGCCATCTCAATCGTCACGCCGATACCGTGGAAAAGGTGCAGCTCGGTGTCTAAGTCATTTTGCTGATCATAGATACGAACATCAGCATGGTACTGCTCCTGGTTGAATTCACGGTAATCCTCGTAGACCATGTACTCAGGGTACCAGCGGTAGCTAAGTCTGGTCATGAGAGCGATCAGGACAGCTGGAAACCCAGGGGCATCACGAGCCCAAGTGCGAAGCACAAGCTGTGTGGTAGGACGCGGTGGAAACAAACGATCCATCTGAAACAGAGGAAATTCAGGGCTGTCAAACGACAATGAGAAGTTTAACACAACTCGGAGAGAAAGGTTAAACAAAACAATGGAAAGGAAAATGATTATCAGACTAATCAGATCAATGACAGGGAAATCGCACAGATATCCAGCTCTCTGGGTAGACAGAATTTACGAGATCCTAAGTGTCGGCGTTAGTAAAATTTATTTAACCCGAATAGAAGAGAGATTAGAGTCCCAGAGTATAGACGAGAAATAAAAGATCCTAATACCACCCAGTTGGCGACGTGGGCCCGTAAGCCACACAGCCAAGTTAGTAAATTAGTTTTTCAGTTTCTAGACTCAACTTCGGCCAAGGAATTGGAAGGGGGCTTCCTACAGGCAGTCGGCTCTGATACCAACTTGTGACGCCCCCGACTCAATCGTACACTAATCATTCCCGCAAACATGTACGATTAAGTACAGGGACTCACGGGAAGATATCACAACACAACTCTAAAAACAAATAAACGGAGATCCACAATATTACAGACCAGGGATCCGAAGATCCGAATACATAAGTCAGTCATACAATTATTATCTGAGTACAGACATAGTTAGACAAGTTTTGCCTTAAGAAGGCTAGCACAAACAACGACACTAGATCGAAAGGCGTTGGCCTCCTGCCTGGGAGCCTCCGATCCTACTCCTGGTCGGCTGGCTCGATCCAGTAGTACGTGCCCTCTGGACCCTCCTGGTAGTAAGCTCCTGAGGTGGCCTCTGGCTCCGGGACTCCATCGTCTGTTTGTATCATCAAGGTGGGGTATGGGGAAAAGAGAAAGTAAAGCAACCGTGAGTACTCATCCGAAGTACTCAGCAAGCAAGGATCTAAACTACATATGCAACATTATCAATGGAGAAAGGTTGTATAAGTGGACTGGGCTGCAGAAATGCCAGAATAGAGAGAAGGCCTAGTCCTATCGAAGACTAGCATCTTCACGAAGCCATCATCTTGCAGCAGTAGAAGAGAGTAGAATAGCATTTTATTTAGCAAACATGTTGAAGTACAGCTTAAAGATCCTTCCTCGACTCCCAGCGAGAAAGCGATCCCGAAGCTTCAATTAAGTAATCAAGTATCCAGTTCAAGTAGTAGATCGGGATACACAAACTGAGCGTCCTTTACCGTAGGACCGGCTATCGATAGATCATTCATCCCTGCAGGGGTGCACTACTGTTACCCAACACGCTCGATCAACTCCGGTCGAACACACTGGCTGGGTAATGCCCGACCTCGGAAGATCAACACGAAGCAGCGCCCTACCTAGGCTCGGCAGAGAGGTTAGCACGCCGGACTAACCTATGCACCCAGAGGTCTTGGGCCATCGCCCTGGGCACCCTGCGCGTTGCGAGACTGGCCAGGGTGCAGGCGCGACACTGAACTCGTCAGTGAAGTATCCAGCCCAATCCCGACAATCAGCCCGCACGGTGAATCGTGACGTCTGACGAGCTTTCGGGAGAAACGTACATCGCAGAGGGCCCCATAACCATTATCCCGCGTGGTGGTAGTGCGTATAGGGCACGTTGACCCACTCAGATCACACACCCAAATCCAATAGGCTCAATTAGTATCACGCGGAGACAATCAGAGTCTCTGAAGCTCCGCCACAATATCACACTCGAGTGCCCTTCCGGCACACCCGAAAATCATAGATCCCCAGCGGGTACCCACCAGGGTCGACCCGCCTGTAACAATGGTCAAAGTAACCGTGTGGTCATAACATCAAGGAGGAAAACCCGAGAAATCACCCTCGGAGGATTCCACTCGATGAAATCATCAGGATGAACGTTTGAGGCATCACCCTCGAGGTTCACACTGAGGGGTTGCACGACAGAGTCGTATCGGAAGTGGATAAGGAGGAATCACCCTCGATGACCACGACCGAACAGCTACACTACAGAGTATTCATCAGGAGTGCGTTACGAGGTATCACCCTCGGCACTCGATAGTTACTACGCAGAGTCGTACAACTAAGGGGGTGTGAAGTGAGGTGTCGGTCTCTGGTCGACGATCACACTGATCGAGTCGTCGATGATCAAGCAGGGGCGACAAGGGTAAGGTGGTGGGGTCACTGATGGTTCACTACCAACCTATACTAAACAGTTTATCATAGGCAGGTAAGGTAACAATGAACAGGTTACAACAGCAGGCTATGCATCAGAATAGGAGCATACATTAGCAGTAGCAAAATCTAATGCAAGCAGGAGAAATGGAATGGGCGATATCTGGATGCTCAAGGGGGGGGGGGGCTTGCCTGGTTGCTCTGGCAAGAGAGAGGGATCGTCAACGGGCTGCTCGTCTGTAGCGTAGTCGTACCTAGGTGCAGCGTCGTCGGTCTCGGCGTCTATCGAGAGAGAAGGAGGGGGAGAGAAACAATAAATTCACGGCAATAATGCAAACAATATGTATGACATGTCTAAATGATATGCCGGGATGTTCTACTGCCTAACTAAATGATTTAGTTAATTTAGGAATTTATTTGGATTTATTTAGTCAATGTTGGGCACTATTCATTTATCGAATTCGGTCTAAAGGTTCAATGTTCATATAGCTAGGGTCATCTGACAGGAATACGAAGGGCGTATTCGGGTTCGTATCAAAATTCTGAGCAAGTTTCATATATAAATTATTTTCATCGGAGTTACGGTTTATTTAATGTGGTTTTCTAAAGTTTTAAACATTTTCTGAATTTAATTATTTATTTAAATTCGAATTATCCAGAATAGTGAATGATGATGTCAGCACGAGGTCAGCATTGCATCAGCAGTCAACAGTGGGGCTGACCAGGTCAAACCTGACCAGTGGGGCCCACATGTCATACACTGTGGCTTTAATCAGAGGGGTTAATTTAACTAATTAGATTAATTAGCAGGTGGGGCCCAGCAGTCAGTGACTGATTAGGATTTTAATTATTTTTATTAAACTAATTAGTTAATTAGGCACCTGACAGGGGGGCCCATATGTCATAGACACAGGGAGAGGGGCCCCACCAGTCAGTGACTGGGCAGCGCCCAGTCAGCCAGTTGACCAAGTCAACTGGTCAACTGGGGCCGGCTTGGCCCACCGGCAGTGGCACTGGGGGTGGCCCCAGGCCAGCCACGTCGGCGGCGGCGCCGGCCGGCCACCGGAGTTGCTCCGGCGAGCACCAGGGACGGTGGTGCGGCTCGAAAATGGCGCACAGGGCACCATTGCGAGCGCGGCCGGGCTCTTTCGAACGGGCAGACGACGGCGGAGCGATCTAGGGTGACGGCGGGGGCTGCGGTGGTCGGTAGCGTCGACGGCGAGCAACGCGGCGGACGCCGGAGTTCGTCCACCGACGGGATCGGGGCTACGGCGTGCAAAAAGGGCAGGGCGAGGTGGCTACGGTGTCTACAGGTTGCGGGGAGTGCAACGGTGGCACGCACGGGACCAAATGGTCGCCGTGGCCACGCCGGCAACGAGGTCAGGCGGCGGCGCGTTCGGGCATCTCTATTGCGACCACTACGGCGACGATATCGAGCCGGAAAGAGAGGGGGAGGACGGCGACGGCTCACCAGGCCCTGTAGGTGTGCAATAGCGGGCTCGGGGAGGGCTCGACGGAGGCGAATCAACGACGGAGTGCGGCGGCGATCCGAGGAAGAAGAAGATGGCGCGGGGTCGATGCAGGGCTCCCGGGACTCGGGCTTGTGGTCGAGGAGGACGGGCTCGACGCGGCGGAGCTCGTGGACAGGTCGGCTGGGCGAACAGGGCACGGTGGCCGTGGTTATGCCGGAGCCATGGCGGCGGTGGCGCTCGGCTGCGACGGGGGAGCGAGGGAGAGGACAAGGGGAGTGGCTAGGGTTCGTCCGCGAGGTCGAGGGAGCTGCTCTTATACCTAGCGCGCGCGCGGACGCGCTGTCGAGCGGCGAGCGAGGGGGGCCTGGGGTGCGCGCGCTCGGTGTTCGACAGCGGGGCGGCGGTGAGCAGTGAGAGGTGGGGGACGGCGCGGGGTGGGCTGGGCCGGTGCTGTAGCGAGCAGGCCCGAGTGCGCAGTAGCTTCTTTAGGCCTTTTTCTATTTTCCTTTTTCTGTTTTCTTTTCTTTTCTATTTGCTAATTGTTTGAGCCCTAATTAAGTTTTGTAAAAAGTGTGACCTAGTCCATAAATACCAGTGCATCACACCCTAACACCAAAAACTAGTTTGGGCAAAAGATTATTTCATATTTGATCTAGACCAATTAAAAGGTTATTAAACTTTATTTTCAGCCACTGTTAGAGGAGGTTTGGGTTACTTAATTAACGTAACAAATGTTGGTTACAATTTTTGAATGGTCTCTGGAATATTTATTATTTAATGAACATTTTAGTTTCTATGTTGAACAACTTTTATTTTCCACATTCATTTAAAGTTGGATTTTGACTTAGGAGTTGAAATGCAATATGATGCTAATGATGATCATGCACTGTTAAACTTGCTGACTTGTCATTATCAAAAGTGATTACTGTGGCTAATGACATGGGGTGTTACAGGTGTCGAATCCTAGGGATGGCAATGGGTACCCATTACCCATGTACCCTGCGGATAAAAACCCTATTAGGGCAAGGGTATGGGACAAAAATTTACCCATGGGTATATAAATGGGAAAACCTCAAATCCATCGGGTAGAGCGGGTATGGGTATGGGATCATATAACCCATACCCGCATACCCATGTACCCTGATAAAATCTAACAAGTACGGACAAATTATCTCTACCCTTTGTCTTGAGTTTGTGAACTTTAAATGTATGACTATGTGCTACTATTTTATGACTATGTGTTGATGTTTTGGTGTGTACAAGAAAATGTTGATGTTTATAGAACGTGTTGATGTTTATGATGTGTTGTTGTTTATAAGTAAGTATTCATGTTATTATGTGTTTGTCCTTTATAAATTATGATTATATGTTGCTCAAATTGATGTTATCAAACGTGGGTGTTTTTACCCGCGGGTACCCATTTACCCTGTCGGGTGACGGGTATGGGACAAAGTTATACCCACTGACGGGTATGGGTACGGATGGTGGGCAAGCTTAAATGGGACGGGTAAGGGTATGGGATGGCTCCACCCGTACCCAAACCCTGCGGGTGCCATCCCTATCGAATCCCCTCGATGACGCCTCCAACAAGAAAAATCACACCCAAAGACATCATTCGCCACCAGTCCCGACCAAAGTCGAGCATGAATTTCGTCGGGAGAACGGAGCACCTACGTCGGGGACGATGTCCCAACACACCACCACCACATCGAAGCCAGCACAAGCATTGTACCGCAAAGCACTGGCCGGAGCACCACCGGCGGTACAAGCCTAAGTACAAGGCCTAGATCGGCACTACCGCAGTCCAACATCTCGTCACGAGTCGCCATGCATCCATCAAACAAACCATCCAACAATAATTGCTACTGCCTCCATCTTGGTTTATTAGTCCGCACTGTATTTTGGGTCAAAACTTTGACCTTTGATTTAACTGCCAAAAAGTAAGTTTTATACCACAAAAATTGTACCACTGAAAATCTCTTTTGAATATTAATCCAATAATGTAAATTTTATGACATAAAACTTATATTTTGTTAGTCAAATCAATGGTCAAAATTTGACATAAAGTACGAAGGAGGCCAATAAACCTAGACAAGGGTAGTATATGAAAATTATGGAATAGAGGGAGTATTTGTTATATTCTAGATGTTTATTACTCCTTACATGCCAAAATATTTGTCATGGCTAAAACCACAACAAGGATTTTGCAACGGAGAGAGTATATGAAAATATATTTATTATATGAAAATACAATGGAACGGATGGACAATATATTTTCACATAATTTTAACCAAGTACTATATGTTATTGTTTCATGATGCATCTAATGCTATTGTTTTGGTGTTATAGATGTTGATAAATTTTAATGTAAATTTGATCAAAGTTTACAGGATTTAACTTTAAAAGAATGAAACACACACTATATTTTGGGACGAAATGAGTATTTGTGTCACACACACACACACACACACAGAGAGAGTTGCAACAAAGGAGGAATATCATCATGCAATATTAGAGATGGCTTTGCTACGACAACCGGAAAAATGCTTTGCGTGAACACCAAATCTCTAAGAATAATTTCGAATATACTTAGACTAAAAGGGCAAATAAGGAGAAAAGTAATGATGGAATAGGCTATAAGAATAATTTTAAATGAAATACTATGACTAACAAAGCAGAATGAGAAAAACAAAAAAGATGAAAACCTGAATAAAAATAATGAATAACAGATCCGGGACTGGTAGAACGAAAATGTGAATAAATGAACAACGAACAAATAGAGTGATGACTCAACAAGGAGAATGAAGAAAGAGACAGACTCAAGAAAGAGAATGAGTCTTGTTCCCAGTTTTGACAGAGAAGTGAAGAGAAGTACCATTTCCAGCCCAAAGAGAAGATATAGATGAAACAAAGTGCACACCTGCCCTTCCAAAACGATGTATTACATGTAGAAAAAAAACGATGTATATACGTATGACAAAAAAAGTAGTATACCTTGTAAAAAATCCACTCCGAGTGCCATTCTAGTCGAGAGTACCCTGAGAAGAGAAATCCACTTAAAATCCTGATTACGATTAATTAACGGCTTGTGACAGTGCAATTATGCGATCCATATAAGCAGAGGAGGAGCACAGTTTTGCTTAACGCGAGACTATTAGCTGCTAACTTGATTCCATCCGAGCATGGACCTCCGCTGGTCCGTCGAGGTCAAGGGCGGCGAGACCCTGAGATCAGCGCCCGTGCTGAACGGCCGCCGCGGCGTCGTCACCCACGTGTCCCTCGTCCACCCGCCGCCGAGCGCAGTTGGCGGCCAGCGCGTCGTCGTGGAACCCGACGTCAAGACCGTCGACGGCACCCTCGAGCTCGCGTCGCTGTCGTCCGAGAGGCCGCGAGCGGAGCTGCCGCGCCCGGTGCTGGTGATGGGCCTCGATCTCTTTTGCTCACGCGTGAGGCGGCAGGGCGGCGACCCCGCGGATGGTGATGTGGCGGTCGCCGTTCGGTTTGAGGGTCGCTTCAACAACGGTTACGCTCTTCCTCCGCCGTCGCCGCTGCCGTTGGAGGACGAAGGGGATTAGGATCATATGCTGTGGTCGTCGGAGGATGACGACGATGACAACAGCGGGGCCGAGGACGACGAGTCGGTGGGTTCGGATTCGGAAGACTACGACGACGATGACAGCGGCAGCGAGGAGGAGGAGAGCGATGACGAGGTTGACGGACAAGCGGCCATGGAGAGCAGCTCCGACAACGACGTGCTGCTACAGATGGTACACCCCAGCAAGTTCGTCCTCGAGGGAGGCTCGGCGCCGCGGTTCGCAGCCGCCGGGAAGACGGCCGGCTTCATGCGGGTCGCCGTCACGGAGAGGCAAGATGATGCAGACCCCATGCAGATCCTCGTGTTCTTCCGCTACACCCGCTTCTCGCCATCATCGTACGGCGTGGAAGCGCGCAGGAGCACGAAGGAGCACCAGCTCCGGTTCATAGCCACCGGCGACCACACCACGGCGAGGTCGCTGGCGTGGGCCGGATCGTCTCTGGGCCTGCTCATATACCCCCATGGCTTCAGGAAGAAGCTCCAGCAGCTATGGTCCAGCTTGGCGTCGCAGGTGAGCGTCCCGCCGGGAGCAAGACGCGTCGAGGTGTTCGTCGACGTTGGCCTCCTCCGGCTGGCGGACTACACGCTAGCGAGCATGCGGCACATGTGCGCCGCGCTGGAGGGCATGGTGGCAAAGCCGTGGCCCGGGCGCTTCACCGGGATGGAGCTGTACTTGCCGGAGCCGGTACGGTGCATCAGGAACGCCGACGCCGACGAGCGGCCGGCAAAGCAGAGGAAGGTCGTCGTAGCCGGGCACGAATGCAGCACGGAAGTCGGTGAACGGCCGGCGAAGGCAAGGAGGGTTGTCACCGCCGGGGAGGACTGCCCCGTCTGCTTGCAGCTGCTAGAGGGCGACGACCTCGCCGCGTGGCCCAGGTGCGGCAAGCCCCACGTCTTCCATGGCGCGTGCCTGGAGCGCGTCCTCAAGCAGAGCGACACGTGCCCGCTTTGTAGGTGCGAGTTGTACATCGACGCCAACTGAAAAGTGCGTCCCTTTTCTAAAAAACTGAGAAGGGCGTCGCATGCATGGATGTACAGAAAAGTTTGTGTAATGTAGCATGCTCTTGTATCTGTAGTTAGCTCGAATGTTCTTCGGAAGTATTTTGTTTCTCTGAAGGCATTCATTCACCTGATTAAACGCTGTATTCATGAGTTTGATGAATCGCGTCAGATGTATTTTGTATGAACACACCATTACAACTTGTAAACAACCGGGGTGTTGCTTCCGAAATCATTAGAAACAATTTGAATTTATACTGTATTTAGTTCTATAGCCTATGGGCTAAGTTGATAGTTTTATCCGACATAAAAGAAATTCAAAGTTTTTGATGATTGTCCTTGTCAAAGGAAAACAGTGTCAACCTTTTGGTGATCTCTATCCAAAATTAAAGAGGTCGGACATGTTTGGTGATCCTACAATATTTGATCAGAGGATAACCGGTAATACTTGATAATATATAGTCTAGAAAATTCCACAAAAAACAGAAACATCGAACGTGTAATTTAATATATCGTGAAACCATGGTAGATTTGTCTTGATAATATATTTCTGGCCTTATAGTTGAAGAAAAGTACCCATATATGCCATCAAATCGTCGAAACATAAAAAAAATACTCCCTTCATTCCAACTAAAACCATGACACTTATTTTGAAACATAGGGAGTACACGGTTTTTGCTGGCCACACATCTAATTTTTCTACAGATTTGGTAATCTTCATGCAACTGACTTTTGTTGGATTATGTCGATTTTTCCCAAAAGAGATAGCGCCCGGGGACAAGACGGGGCGTTGAGGCATCCCCACGAAGCCTCACCACGCGGCTCATCCGACACCATAGGCGAAGGTAAGTCAGAGGTTTTCACACCGGGGTAACAAGATCCGGAGCAAGGAGCCTATGAATTTTGGAAGATATCTCGAGAAAGGGTTTTAACGCCGCGATTACCAGGGGGTGCGAGGAGGTCCCCGGCGACGGAACACCGAAAAAGACTCACGTCACGCTTTATATAAAAAGCACCACACCAAATCCCTACACACAAGTCCAAGTCAAGAAGAACCCGAAAAAATAGGTATCATCCTGGGCATCAGCTTAAAATGAAGCTCAATGCATTAGTGGAAAGTGCTACTCAAGATCTGGAGGCGGCGGCGGTGTCAAACGACGTGCAAAGGTACGAAATCTTGATGTGAGATCTTCCATGACGTCGCGCTCCTGCTGCTTGCTAAGGACCTTCCACTGCTGCCAAAAACACATAGTTTATATATGGCATCAGTTGGGCGAATAAAATGGATGTCTTCGATTACTAGCTTATTGTGAATCGTCTAAAGTGTCCACGCAAGCACGCTGGAGCCCACCCATTAGAGGTGGCGGTCACTATCCGAACTAGCATGCATGATCTCAAACAAGTCAAGGAAGTTCAGGGTGCACCACCCGCAACCTAAGACATCCCGAAAACGGCACCAGAGAAACCGAGCGAGAAGAAAATATGATTTGAGTCCTCCTAGGTGTCGCACAACAACAATGTCCATCGCCTGGACCATTGCATTTGTGCTCCTCTACGCTCGGCAAAACACAACCACAAACTATCGGCCAAAGAAAGACGTGAATTTTCAAGGAAAGCTTGATCTCTCAGAGCTCGATCAATTTGTCATTCAGTTGAAAAAATGAAGACGTGAATTATTCATACTTTTTGAAAAAAATGCATTGATTCTACTAGAATGCCATCCAGTTGACATCATCTTTTTGGTAATTTGAACCAAAAGTTCTTCTGACCGTCCGATGGCGCGCACAAATCTTGATGCT
Source organism: Thinopyrum elongatum (assembly GCA_011799875.1). Taxonomy (NCBI): domain Eukaryota; kingdom Viridiplantae; phylum Streptophyta; class Magnoliopsida; order Poales; family Poaceae; genus Thinopyrum; species Thinopyrum elongatum. The sequence continues at coordinate 117,386,842 of CM022297.1, forward strand.
AGCTGATTTGCCACGTCACACAAATTTTGCGTTTGCTAGGAGTTGTCCATGCGTGAACCATCTTTTTTTGGCCGGTAAACTTTATCTCTTTCTCAGTACCCCTACCACTCGCCGCGTACTCGCTCTTTCCCACACGCTCGTTCCTCGCCGGCCAGCCATGGCGGTGATCTGATGCCCCGATATCCCCTCATCCTCTCTGTCATCCTCCTCGCCACCCCCTTCTTCATCCTCCCACTAGCCACCTCAACCCTCATCCCCAACCAGGGCACGACGCCGACTACGACGACGACTAGGAGGACCTCTTCGTCGATGACGGCACCCCGACGAGGCTGATTCCCAGGACCCCTAGGTGGACGAGGCCCTCGTGCTCGTTCTCATTGCGGACAACTTCTCCTTCATCCATGTCGCACACCACCACATCATGGTCGAGTTCTACGCGCTATGGTGCGTCCCCTACCGCGCGCTTGCGCCTCACTATGCCACCCACTCTCGTGATTGACGACGTTGACGTCGTGCTCACCAAGGTCGACGTCACCGAGGACAACAACCTGTCCCAGGCGCACGACGTGCAGGACCATCCCACCCTCCTCTTCTTCATTGATGACGTCCGCACGGACTACTTCGGCAGGAGGATCAAGTAATTAGTACTCCCTCTGTAAAGAAATATAAGATCACTAAGAGTAGCATGGCAAATAACTATAATTTTCCATGGCAACTAAATATACTTTGCCACGGCAACTTTTAGGTTTTAGAACATGGCAAATTTGATGAGAATTTTTGTACATGGCAAATTTAATAGAACATGACATCGAGTAGAATATGGCAAATTGTTGAACATTAGTGATTTTGCCATACTATTTACTGAAAATTTTGTTTTCCTCAAATTGTTGTCTACAACATGGCAAATTTATTGAAAACGTTTTGTATTCAAGTTTTTGACATTTTGAAGAACAAAATGTTCTATGACATGGCAAATATACTAACATTCTACAACATGGCAATCTACTAATGTACCCACTGTTGCTTTTTGATAGAAGTTTCCAAGTGGGTGGCATTTTCTTAGATTAAGTTATTCTAGGTACATGCATTTTTACAAAAAAGAAATGTGCATGGCAAATTTGTACTAGGTAAAAAACATCGCCACGGCAATTGTTTTGATTTATTTTGGACCATGGCAAATTATTTTATGGACTATATCAAATTTTGGAATTGTTGGTAAGACTCACATGGAAAATTTTATAAAATATTTTAATGCTCACATGGAACCTCCATGAATTTTATTCTCCACACATGGCAAAATTTTGAAAGTTGTTTCTTATGGTCACATCACATTTTCAAAACATTTATTTTTCCAAAACCAGGCAAATTTTACAAAAATATTAATTCTCACACGGCAACTCTAGGAATTTTGTTCTACACACCCGGCAAATTTTGGAAGATGTTTCTTATGGTCACAAAGCAATTTCAAACTGTTTCCTTTGCAAAACATGGCAATTTTAGAAAACTTATTAATGCTCACATGGAAACTCTTATCTAGTTTTTTTTCAATCCTAACAACGGCAAATTAGTTGAACATAGTATGGAAATTTATTTGCCAAAAAAATTCAATCTTAAGGATGGAAATTTATCTGCGAATACTACAATTTTTCCTCACATATGCCATGTAAACAACATTTGCCATGATTTAAGTAGTACATCTTGCATTCATATATATAATTGCCATTATTCAAGTAGTTTTTACCCACATTTTGCCATGATTCATTTTTCCAAGTTTGACACGATCCATAAGGTCTTTTCTCTCGCATATTCTGCCACTGTAAATGGCAATTTTATTTGTATGCATGGTTTTTTCGTACAGTAGTATCACCTTTCTCTCTTGCATATGCAATTTTAATTTTCGGAGCATGGCAAATTTATTATACGTGGCAAATTTTTATTGAAACATCCATGATAAAAAAATTGTACGCTATGATCGCAAAAAAAAATAGAAGGACCATGGCAATTTTATTTTATTTTTTCCATGGCAAATTTTATTCAATGCACATGACAATTATTATTGTACGTATCATGGTACATTATTTTTTGTGATGTCAAATTTATTGTTCATACCACAACAAAATTATTGAACAAACCACGGTATATCTTTTTTGTACCGTTGCAAATTATTTGAACTTTCCATGGCAATTTTGTTTTTCATGTGACTTTTTCAAAAAAAAATCTTTATTTTGTTGCCTTTAATTTTGTATTAGAAAACATTTTTCCTCGATAAATTTGATATGTGATGACCAAAAGCAAATTTCAAAATTTGTCATGCGCTGGAGAAACAACTCCCCCATAACTGCAATGTGGCTATTACAATTTTTGTAATCTGTATCATGGCAATTCTTCTTGTTAGTCTTGATTTTGGTTTTATTTGTGTGCGTGAAATTGTTTTGCTCTGCAGCATGGCCTGGACAAGAAAAGTATCAATTGGCCATGATACTCTTCTTGTCCAGGCAATTTAGTTACGATTTACAGCAGCGCGCTTTTCCTTTTTCATGGCAAAACATAGAAGCATGGCATTTTTTTTGGCCGAATCAGCTGTAATACGGGCCTAACCCATGTCCATCTTTTTACAGTTGTTGATTGTTTCTTGAGATAGCTACCCGTTTATTTCAAGCGGTTGGCCTATGTCCATCTGCGCAAGCAAATAAAGATTTAGAAGAAAAAAACATGATAACAGAAATGTTCGCACAGAGAGCCATCCGGTAGCGAACGAAAACGTTCGTAGGGAAGTGTTTTTTTTAACACAGTACAGACGCAAGCGCTCATACATACGCGCATACACTCACCCCTATGAACGCACACACGCACACTCTACCCCTATGAGCACCTTCAAGAGACTGAGCCGGCATATCATCTTGAGATTTACGAAGTCACCTCCTCCCACTAAACGCGTATCGCCGAAAATCCTGAAACAAATCCAGAATAAATGCGAGCACCAGGATTGAATCCTGGTGGGCTGAAAATACCACTGTCCACCTAGGTTCGCTGGGGGGAGGGTTGTCCAGCGAACCAATTGTTCGCTATAGGGTGGCTTCCCTGGGAACGACAGCCAGATTTTTTTTTTTTTTTTTTTTTGCGAAAAACAGCCAGATATTCGTGTTCTAATTCTATCGTACTCACTTTCTTTTGGGCGATGAACTGTCATTCCCACATGACCAACCTAAATTATTTTTTGTTAGTTCCTAGCCACAACCATAGAAATGAACTGATCACAAGCTCTCTAGAACAATAGTTTTGTAACTTTAATTTGAACCGGGCCTAAACGCTGTTCTGCAATGTTTTTTTGAATTTTCTGTTCTGCAATGTGTAAATGTAACTCGCTAACCAGTGCTCCCTCAAAAAAAAAAACTCGCTAACCAGTGCCACACCCTATGATCAGCCACAGCCGCGCTCCCTCCGTGCTGATGGACACGCAAGCATTTCGTGTCCTGCCAACCTCATGACCTCCTAAACCCTCGCTAACCATTACCAGACACCAGAGCTGTAAAAAAAACATTACCAGACACCAAGCCGCAGCACAAATAGACACAAGCATGAGCAGAGCAGGGCCAAGCACGCGAGCTCTCACTAGCACGGCACGACAGGCGCTCCGTCCTCCCTGGCCATGGCTCGCGCGCACGGCGCATTCCTGCTGCAGATGCTGGCCGTGGGCCTGCAGGTCGGCGCGCTCGCGGCGACCGTCCCAGTCACGCAGACGGACGACCCGCGGTGCCGGCCGAGCCTGCCGCGGCGGGGCGCCATCGCGGTGTACCCGAGCGACATGGAGCAGCTGCAGTTCCTGCTCAACCCCAAGTTCGTGGAGGCGGAGTGGTTCCTCCACGCCGCGCTGGGCCGGGGCATCGACTACCTCGACCGCAACCTCTCGGCGGGCGGCCCGGCCCCCGTCGGCGCGCGCAAGGCCAGCCTCGACTTCCGCACCACCGAGATCGCCGCCGAGCTCGGGTACCAGGAGGTGGGCCACATCAGGGCCATCACGCAGGCCAACGGCGGGTTCCCGCGCCCGCCCATCGACCTCAGCGCCGACCGCTTCGCCGCCATCATGGACGACGCCATGGGCGCGCGCCTCGACCCGCCCTTCGACGCCTACAACAGCACCGTCAACTTCCTCCTCGCCTCCTACATCTTGCCCCACGTCACCGCCGCCGCCGCCGTCGGCATCAGCCCCAACCTCATGGGCTACGCCTCCAAGCGCCTCCACGCCAGCGTCCTGGCGGTGGAGGCCGGGCAGGACGCGGTGATCAGGATGCTGCTGTACCAGCGCGCCGACGAGACGGTGGCGCCCTACAAGGGACGCACGGTGGCCGAGTTCACGCGCCGGATCTCCGACTGGCGCAACGAGCTGTCCGGCTGCGGCGCCAAGGACGAGGGGGTCAAGGTGCTGGACCGGCATCAGGGCGCGGAGCGGCGCACCATCAGCAACATCCTCGGCGCCGGCGTGGACTCGCTCGGGTACCAGCGCACCCCGGCGGAGGCGCTGCGCATCCTCTACGGCTCGCGCAACGAGCAGGTCCCCGGCGGGTTCCTGCCCCGGGGCGCCAACGGCACCATCGCCAGAGGATTTGTCCAGCTCGCATAGATGTCGCTGCAGCTCGAGGAATCACCCGGTGCTTCCATTCCACCTCTTTCGTGCTACCCATGGACTGAAACAGGCACAATAAAAACATTGCGATCTATATTTTGAAAAGAAAATTTGTCTCGAAACCAAATTCAGTTTACAGCTCGAGAAACAAAATGCCAAGTGTGAGTCGGAACTTTATACAAAACTAAAATGGGATTTTACACGGAGATTCATAGGGATTTTTATTTATTTATTTTGGTTAATCAAATAGTGTGGGATTAGATGAGACTGTTGATTCTCATCTAGATGAGAATGAGCAAATCTAAACTAAAATCTGTTACGAATAGTACGTTGTTAGCACTACTTATACTCTGATTTGTCATTGTTTGTTCCTTATATGCTGTGGATCGAGTTTCAAATGAAATGTTGGGTCATCTTAACTCTTAAGGACATCTGGTATCAGTGATGGATTATGGATGGGCTTAGGCCCATATAAGACAATAATCTCTGTTTAATCTCTAAGGCATATTAATGTGTACGGCAAGTGGTCTGAAGTGTGGGAAGTTTAGTACCATACTGCTACAGTAAGAAGAGTGAGACCTCTTTATAAGGACTGCTCCATCACTTGCTATTGGGAGCTTAGGAATAGGAGTTGTACACGCGCGCTTATTCTCCTCCGCCGCCCGCCTCGCCTCGCCACGCCACGCCTCGCCTCATCACGACGCGCGTGCGCCACGGGTTGCGGGAATGAGCCGAGCCGAAGCTTCGGTCATGGGCCTGAGCCCAGGCCCATCAACCTGACAGCCTATATAAGAAGGCGCTGGCTAGTGGAGTGAACCCTAACTCAGTTCACTCACTCCCCCTCGCACAACCCTAGCCGTCATCTACTGTTCCTCTCAGTGTTGTTTTTGGGGAGCGTCTCGACGCGACTGCTCCCGATCCGTCCCCGTCACCGACCGCCTCTGCTTCCACTACTTCCCCTGCATCGACTCCATGGCTGACGACGAAGTCGCCAAGAAGAAGGCATCGGCCGATGCCGAGGCTGCTGTTGTCGCCGCCGCGTTGGCCTGGCCAACCGGAGGGTATGACTCGTTCATCCCCTTTCTGCTCTTTCATTTGCTGACCGTATATATGTTGTTCATAAATGTTTCGGTTCTATGTACTGTACGTGCTCACATGCTTAGGTATCGGTATGAGATGCATACCGTATTTTTCATGCTTATCATTTACTCGTGGATTAGATTAATCGGAAAAGTGCTAATATTTCCAACAATCCAAAAACCTTATTTTAGGCATTTTTCGACTTATGGCTTCGCCGCTACACTGAAACCGGAAAAGTTTACCGGGACGCATTTTAAGCGTTGGCAGACGAGGACTACCTTGTGGCTCACAGCAATGAACGAGTTCTGGGTTGGTGGTGTGTCTCCCACAGTAACGATTGCTCCTAAACAGGAGAATGCGTTTAGGGAGGCAACCACCATCTTTGTGGGAGCCGTTCTTATTGTGATCGGAGACAAGCTAGTCGACGCGTATCTCCATATGCGTGTTGCCAAGAATTTATGGGATGCGCTCGAAGCTAAGTTCGGCGCAACCGATGCTGGAAGCCAGTTGTATGCTATGGAGCAGTTCCATGATTACAAAATGGTTGATAACCGTTCTGTATTGGATCAGGCCCATGAGATACAATGCATCGCTAAGGAGCTGGAGCTCCTGAAGTGTGAGTTACCGGACAAGTTTGTCGCGGGTTGCATTATTACAAAACTTCCTCCTGGATGGAGGAACTTTGCTACTTCTCTCAAGCACTTGAGACGTGGATTCTCTATTGAGGATGTCATCGGTCATCTAAGTGTTGAGCAGAACTCGAGAGCAAAGGACTCACACGTGAAAAGGGGCAGAGGGTTCTTCTAGCACCAATATGGTGCAGAAGAATTTTCACAAGTTCAAGGGAAAGAACTCTGTCCAGCAGAATACTACCTTTAAGAAGAAGGGTAAGAAGAAAGACAAAAAGAGAGATGACTGCTTTACTTGTGGTTCAGAGGAACACTGGCAAATAAGTGCACAAACAAGTACAAGAAGCCAGGACAGGACTCTAAGTCTGTCAATGTCACTCTGAGCAACAATGATGCGGCATCTGGGTATGGTAATCTGTTTACCGTACTTTCAGTTTGTCAGTCCACCGATTGGTGGGTTGACACTGGGGCTAATATTCATGTGTGTGCTGATGTGTCTTTGTTTTCTTCTTACCAGGTCGCACGAGATTGTTCCGTCCTGATGGGGAACGGCTCGCATGCTTCTGTTCATGGTGTTGGCACGGTAGATCGGAAGTTTACTTCGGGAAAGATCGTGCAACTGAAGAATGTGCAGCATGTCCCCGCCATCAAGAAGAATCTCGTTAGTGGCTCCCTTCTATGTAAAGAAGGGTTTAAGTTAGTATTTGAGTCCAACAAAGTAGTCGTATCTCGGTATGGACTATTTGTTGGAAAAGGATATGATTGTGGTGGTTTGTTCCGCCTTTCCCTGGAGAATTTCTGTAATAAAGTCGTGAACCAAATTCATTCTAATGTGAACGAATCTGAGGTTTGGCATTCACGTCTTTGTCACATAAATTTCGGTTGTATGACGCGGCTGGCTAAGATGGATCTAATTCCGAGTTTCACTTTAGCCAAAGGCTCTAAGTGCCATGCGTGTGTGCAAGCAAAGCAACCTCGTAAGCCTCACAAGCCTGCGAAGGAGAGACACCTGGCACCACTAGAGCTCATACATTCAGATCTCTGTGAGATGAATGGTGTGTTGACTAAAGGTGAAAAGAAATACTTCATGACTTTGATTGATGATTCCACTAGATTCTGTTATGTGTATTTGTTAAATACAAAGGATGAGGCTCTACACTACTTTAAAATTTATAAGGCTGAAGTTGAGAACCAACTTGAGAAGAAAATAAAACGAGTCTGGTCTGATCGTGGTGGAGAGTACTTTTCTAATGAGTTCGATTTATTCTGTGTGGAACATGGTATTATTCATGAGAGGACACCTCCCTATTCACCCCAGTCAAACGGGGTTGCTGAACGAAAAAACCGTACTCTAACAGATTTGGTTAACGCCATGTTAGATACTTCGGGTTTATCCAAGGCATGGTGGGGGGAGGCTGTATTGACAGCATGTCATGTCCTGAATAAAGTTTTCGCAAAGGATAATGAGACAACTCCCTATGAGCAATGGGAGAAGAAAAGAACTACACTCTCTTACTTGCGCACTTGGGGCTGTTTGGCGAAAGCCAATGTGCCGATCCCCAAAAAGCGTAAGCTTGGTCCGAAGACCGTGGACTGCGTTAATTTGGGCTACACTAAGAATAGCGTTGGCTATAGATTTCTAGTAGTGAAATCTGAGGTACCTGACCAGAAGGTCGGTACAATTATAGAGTCTAAGGATGCTACATTCTTTGAGGATATTTTCCCCATGAGAGATATGCAAAGCACTTCTAGACTGGAATCTGATGAGACTCCTGAACCTGCCATTCCGATGGAATATTATGAACACAAAAGTGATGAAAGTTCATCAGAGGATGACGAGGAAGCTCCTGTTAGGAGCAAGAGATAAAGGACTGCAAAGTCTTTTGGTGATGATTTCCTCGTGTACCTCGTGGATGATGACACTCCCATTTCCATTTCAGAAGCTTATGCATCTCCAGATGCTGACTACTGGAAGGATGCGGTCCGTAGCGAGATGGATTCCATCTTGGCTAACGGGACATGAGAGATCATTGATCGTCCTTATGGTTGCCAACCATTGGGATGTAAGTGGGTGTTCAAAAAGAAGCTTAGGCCCGATGGTACTGTTGAGAAGTACAAGGCTAGGCTTGTGGCCAAGGGTTATACCCAGAAAGAAGAAGTGGATTTCTTCGATACTTACTCACCTGTGGCTAGACTGACAACCATTCAAGTGTTACTCGCTTTGGCTGCCTCGCATGGTCTTATCGTTCATCAGATGGACGTTAAGACGGCTTTTCTTAACGGAGAGCTAGACGAGGAAATTTACATGCAACAGCTAGATGGCTTTGTAGTAAATGGTCAGGAAAGAAAGGTGTGTAAGCTAGTGAAATCTTTGTATGGCCTGAAACAAGCGCCTAAGCAATGGCATGAGAAGTTTAATACAACTTTGACATCTGCTGGCTTTGTTGTTAACGAAGCTGACAAATGTATATACTATCGCTATGGTGAGGGCGAAGGAGTTATACTGTGTCTGTATGTCGATGACATACTGATATTTGGGACCCACCTCAAAGTAATTGAGGAGGTCAAGGCCTTTTTATCTCATAACTTTGAGATGAAAGACCTGGGCGTGGCTGATGTTATCTTAAACATCAAGCTACTGAGAAATACTGAGGGTGGAATTACACTTTTGCAATCCCACTATGTTGAGAAGATTTTGAGCCGTTTTGGATATTCGGACTGCAAACCTTCTGCAACACCATATGATCCTAGCATGCGGATTCGAAAGTTCGAAGGCACGGCTGTAGATCAATTGAGATATTCTCAAGTGGTTGGTTTACTGATGTACCTAGCTTGTGCTACTCGTCCTGACATCTCATTTGCTGTGTGCAAACTAAGCCGGTTTGTTTCCAATCCGGAAGATATGCATTGGAATGTTGTTGAGCGAGTGATGCGCTATTTGCAAGGTACTGTGAGCTACGGGATTCACTATTCTGGATTCCCGACGGTACTTGAGGGGTATAGTGATTCTAATTGGATATCTGACGCTGATGAGATGAAAGCCACAAGTGGATATGTCTTCACACTTGGTGGTGGTGCTATTTCTTGGAAGTTTTGCAAGCAGACGATCGTAACGAGATCGACTATGGAAGCAGAACTCACAGCATTAGACACATCATGCGTCGAAGCAGAATGGCTTCGAGAGCTTTTGATGGATTTGCCAGTGGTTGATAAACCAGTTCCGGCTGTCCTTATGAACTGTGACAATCAAACGGTGATTGCCAAGGCTAAGAGTTCAAAGGACAATATGAAATCCACAAAGCACATAAGAAGAAGATTGAAATCTGTCAGAAAATCAAGAAACTCCGGAGTGATAGCATTGGATTATATCCAGACTGCTAAAAATCTGGCAGACCCTTTTACGAAAGGGATATCACAGATTGTGATAAAAAATGCATCGAGGGAGATGGGTATGAGACCCACGTAAGTTGCCATGGGGGTAACCCAACCTATGTGATCGGAGATCCCGTGAATTAGGACCTGGGAAAACAATCCAGCGGTCAACTGAGGAGAGTATCCTTAATTAACCCACTCCATTGGAGATGCATAATACTCTCAATTCTGTAAGGCAGGCTGACTTTTGTCTTAATGTGTTCCAAAGCTTATGAAAGCAAGATGCTAACCTACAGAGCATTCTTTGAAGAAACACACCTATGTGAGCCCGACTGCTGGTCACAGTCTATGAGATTGGGTGATCTCTAGGAAGCTTATGAGAAGGTACGGAGTATGACTAATAAACTCCACCCGTGGGGTTTAGCCTTCGGCAACCACGTATCAGCTGACAATAGGCGAAACTTCTGCACGCCAAACTGACAATTCAAGGCATAGTCCATTGTTCAGTTGTGAAGAAGTCTAATCCTATTGCTCTAGGTGGAAGTTCAACTTAACAGTCTCCACTGAAAATTCTGGTATATCAAACATTGTTTGGAACAGTTGACAAACTTATGTGCCTCGAGATCTGGTGGGGGGTTGATGGATTATGGATGGGCTTAGGCCCATATAAGACAATAATCCCTGGTTAATCTCTTAGGCCCATTAATGTGTACGGCAAGTGGTGGGAAGTGTGGTAAGTTTAGTACCACACTGCTACAGTAAGAAGAGTGAGACATCTTTATAAGGGATGCTCCATCACTTGCTATTGGGAGCTTGGGAATAGGAGCTGTACACGCGCGCTCCTCCTCCTCCGCCGCCCGCCTCGCCTCGTCACGACGCACGCGCGCGCCGCGGGTTGCGGGAATGAGCCGAGCCGAAGCTTATTTTTGCCGGTCAGGAATGATTAATTAATCTCAGATTAATTAACGAGTCGCTTACGGAAGTGCCACTGTCCGAGACGTTGGACCGTGGGCTGTTCGCGGACTCGGTCGTGGGCCTGAGCCCAGACCCATCAACCTGACGGCCTATATAAGAACGCGTTGGCTAGTGGAGTGAAACCTAACTCAGTTCACTCACTCCCTCTCGCACAACCCTAGCCGTCATCTACTGTTCCTCTCAGTGTGCTGCTTCCGGCGATCCCATCCCGACGACCGCGTGCACGGTTTGTCGGGAGAGCAGGTGCCTCCGGAACCCAGTCGTTCGAGATCCTGCCCGGGAGAACGGCAATAAGGTTTTTGGGGAGCGTCTCGACGCGACTGCTCCCGATACGTCCCCGTCACCGACCGCCTCTGCTTCCACTGCTTCCCCTGCATCGACTCCATGGCTGACGACGAAGTCGCCAAGAAGAAGGCCTTGGCCGATGCCGAGGCTGCTGCTGCCACCACCGCGTTGGCCTGGCCAACCGGAGGGTATGACTCGTTCATCCCCTTTCTGCTCTTTCATGTGCTGACCGTATATATGTTGTTCATAGATGTTTCGGTTCTATGTACTATACGTGCTCACATGCTTAGGTATCGGTATGAGATGTATACCGTATTTGCCATGCTTATCATTTACTCGTGGATTAGATTAATCGGAAAAGTGCTAATATTTCCAACAATCAGTATCGTCAAACAAATTCTGACTTTCTCTTGTTTTAGTATTATTATGCTTAGATAGCAGGAAGCGCCATAAGATAGCTGCGGCCTGCGAGAGCATCGTAGTTGCCATGGTCACAGCCGAATAACTCCAGCCTGATTGGTGTTTCATTTTCAGTTCATATAAGATCTCATGAAGAACCACCACGCCATCTAAGCAGGTTGGGCTTACAACATCATCAGATACCTTGGTCAACCTTTTAGTGACCTCCACAGGCAAAAAATAACGGAAACGCCAAAGATCTGACTTTTTCGTGACAATTTATATTGACGTGATGATGACAAATTTAGTTTACAAGCACGGTGATTTTTGGGCAAAAATATAAACTGAGACGGATTTGCCACACTCGCCAACTAAAATTGTCATCCTCGACGAACATAATTTGTCTGGTAAAAAATCTGCGTCAGATTTGTAGTGAAGTCAAAAAAATAACACTCTATTGTCACCACACCAACAAGCTTCCGCTGCCTAAAGCTATTAGCAGCCATATTCTTTGGAATAAACAAGAACGCCACATAACTAAGTGTACTAATGGAGTATGCCAGGGTTTCTTGAACTCTCGTTTTTCTACGGTGCCAAAAAGTTTAGAGAGTCTTGTGTTCTCGTAGATCTGATTATTCAAAGCTGATGAGTTTATATCAACGTGTCAAGCTTTTTTGGTTGGTTTGATTCTTTTTGAAAGCGAAATATTTCATCGACACCATAGTGAGGATATTGTGATTCAACTCATCCTCGGCGCAAGTATGTTCGTCGATCAAGACTTCTCATCTTTTTGGATGGCGACTAAAGGTACTTTGAAAAACCTATATTGATAATGTTAGTGCGGACGAAAGAGTGACAACATCATTGCTCCAGTTCAATTTCGGCCTTTTTACCGAAGTCTTGGGGGCATTTCTTCTAGTAGAGATTTTTTTTTTGCAGGTGTTCTTCTAGTAGAGATTGATACCACGAAGAATGTGTTTCTGAGAGATCTTATTGTAATTCTTATTAATCATATGAGTTATTTTATTTTTTATCTTAGATCATAACAGTATACCTATATTTTTATGGGTATGAATAAAATTATAGATGTTTCTCAACAGAAAAACCAAGTGTACTAATTAAGTGTACTCCCTCCATCCATATATATAGGGCCTAATGTGTTTTTTGAGAATGCCATTGCTATTGATAAGATTAATAGTATATAAGATGTATAATGTGAAAATTATATCATTGGAAGCTCATTTCATGTACGAATTTGACGGTATGCTTTATGTAACTTGTATGTCTTTTCTGAGAGTACGCCAATGGCATATCATATTTTTATAGAAGGCAGAGAATATTTACAAGAACCCTGCAGGAGTTATTTACGCAAAACCACCACACTTGGGGCTAGGGTAACAACTTAGTAACAAATTTAAGACAGGGCACAAAAAACCACCAATTTCGCGTCTAACCTATAACAGAGAGCACTGATTGTCTGATAAGCCCGCGAAAATAGTGAAACTGACAAGTTGGTCTCACTTGTCGGACTGACGTGGTGTAGACCAAAATTGTTGACCGAGTGATGTGGCAAATGAGCCACGGGCCCCATCTGTCAATGACTAGAAGGTCTTCTTCTTCGTGGCGGTGCAGGCGTTGCTGCCTCGCCGGAGCTCAGCTCCTTGGTCGTGTCCTCCGTGCGGTAGGTGGACTACGAAGGCAAGAACGCCGCGTCTGAGGAGAGGACGTTCGCGGCGGTGCAGGCGTTGCTACCTCGCCGGAGCTCAGCTCCTTGGTCGTGTCCTCCGTGCCGTAGGTGGACTGCGAGGGCAAGAACGCCGTTGCTCTTCTGCCGCACACAAAAGGTGCTCGATGGAATGCCACATAAAAAAGAGCAAGGAAGAAGAAGACCTTCTAGTCATTGACAGGTGGGGACCACTTCTCATTTGCCACATCAGCCGGTCAACATTTTTTGTCTTTGCCACATCAGTCTGACAGGTGGGGCCAACTTGTCAGTTGCGCTGTCTTCGCGGGCTTAACAGACAATCAGTGCTCTCTGTTACAGGTTAGGCGCGAAATTGGTGGTTTTTTGTGCCCTGGCTTAAATTTGGTACTAGGTTGTTACCCTAGCCCCAAGTGTGGTGGTATTGGGTAAATAACTCACCCCGCGGAGATGCGAACATCCACGCAAGGGAGTTACAACGCACATGTGCGAACACCAACACCGCGACAACACAGGGCTACTCTCTCACAAAAGGGTCCAAACCTCCAACACCGCCGAGTCCTGCTTTCCTCCACTCTGCTATGTCATCAAGAATCTGAACTACTAGTTGGGTCGGTGTCTTTTTCTCGGGGGACGTTGTTGAACACCCGTGCATTATGTTGCTTCCATACAACCCAGCTAATCCCGATGATGAGTGTGTCTAGTCCCCTCCTGAGCTTTCCCCGCAGCCTATGCCTTTGGGTGAACCACCAATCTGTGAATGGCGAGTCCTGGGTCGGGCACTAAATGATAGTACGGAGCAAGTCAAAACATCGATGTCAAACTTCTCTCGTGTAAATGCAATGCGCGAGAATGTGGTCAACCTCGTCCTCCTCCTGGAGGCACGTGTAGCATGGGGAGGCAATATCTTGCAGCCCATGACGAGCTTGTCTGTCCAATGTCCATCATTTGTGCTGCACCGCTAGCCACATGAAAATCTTGCACTTTAGGGGGGCCCAACTTCGCCAAATGCCAGCAGCCGTGGGCGACATGACCAGGCCTAAGCAGAGCCTCAAGTACACTGATCTGGCCGTGTATGTCCCAGAAACATCACAAGGCCATTCGAACCGATCTGGCTCAGAATCCACTCTGTCAACCAACGCGGTTGCTTGGCAGAGCTGGTACACCTGAATGTGCGCCATCAATGAAAGCTCACCTTGGATGTCGTATGTCCAGGCATTGTTGACCAAAGCTTGCTGGACCATGCGATGGTTCTTGTTTCTAGTGCTTACTAGCTCGATAAGGAGTGGAGCAATGTCCACAATCCCTGCTCCATGGATCCACTGGTCTTTCCAGAATAGCACCTTAGTGCCTACACCGACCGAGATTTTGACCAGGCTGTTGAAGACCATCCGGGCTTGATCATTGATACGTCCCCAACGTATCTATAATTTATGAAGTATTCATGCCATACTTACAACAATTTTATATGGTTTTGGTATGATTTGCATAGAACTAACCCGGACTGACATTGTTTTCAGCAGAACTGCCGTGGTGTTGTTTTTTGTGCAGAAATGAAAGTTCTCCAAATGAGCTGAAACTTTTTGACAATTTTTTTTGAACAAAAGAGATCCCCGAAGCTTCGTGGAAGGACCAGAAGGTGAATGAGTAGGGCACAAGAACCGGGGCGCGCCAGGAGGCCCAGGCGCGCCCTGGTGGGTTGTGCCCTCCTCGTGGCCCACCTTCGTGTGATTCCAACGCTAAAAAATCCTATAAATAGAGAAACCATCAGAAATAACCCTAGATCAGAAGTTCCACCGCCGCAAGCCTCTGTAGCCATGAAAAACCAATCTACACCCCGTTCCGGCACTCCGTCGGAGGGGGAAATCATCACCGGTGGCCATCTTCATCATCCCGGCGGCCACCATGATGAGGAGGGAGTAGTCCACCCTCGGAGCTGAGAATTTGTACCAGTAGCTATGTGTTTAATCTCTCTCTCTCTCGTGTTCTTGAGATGTCACGATCTTGATGTATCGCGGGCTTTGTTAATATAGTTGGATCATATGATGTTTTCCCCTCTCTATCTTGTTGTGAATTGAGTTTTCCCTTTGAGATTTCATTCTTATCGGATTGAATACTTTTATGGATTTGAGAGCACTTGATATATGTCTTGCATATGAATACCCGTGGTGACAATGGGGTATTATATTGATTCACTTGATATGTGTTTTGGCACTCAAGTCGCGGATTCCCGAGGTGACATTGGGGTAATCTATGCATAGGGGTTGATGCACGGTCTCGTCTTTGTTTCTCCGGTAGAAATCTTGGGGCACTCTTTGAGGTTCTTTGTGTTGGATTGAGTATTATGAATCTGAAATTGTTTGATGTGTATCGTATAATTAACTCACGGATACTTGTGGTGACATTGGAGTATCTAGGTAACATTAGAGTTGGTTGATGCGTATCATATGGTGTTATTTTAGTATGAACTCTTGGATAGATCGAACGGAAAGAATAACTTTGTGTTATTTTAGTACGAACTCTTGAATAGATCGAACGGAAAAAATAACTTTAAGGTGGCTTCGTACCCTACAAACAATTTCTTCTTATGTTCTCCGCTAGATAAGAACTTTGGAGTGATTCTTCATCGCGCGTTGAGGGATGGTTATGTGATCCAATTAGATTAGCATTGTTGAGAGATTGTACTAGCGAAAGTACGGACCCTAGGCCTCATTTTCAAGCATTGCAATACCGTTTGTGCTCACTTTTGTTACTTGCTACCTTGCTGTTTTTTATTGTTCCTATCACAAAAATCAATATCTACTATCATTACTACGCTTTTATTACCATCTCTTCGACGAACTAGTGCACCTATACAAATTACCATTGTATTTGGTGTGTTGGGGACACAATAGACTTTTTATTATTTGGTTGCAGGGTTGTTTGAGAGAGACCATCTTCATCCTACGCCTCCCACGGATTGATAAACCTTAGGTCATCCACTTGAAGAAAATTTGCTACTGTCCTACAAAACTTGCGCTTGGAGGCCCAACACGAGTCTACAAGAACAAGTTATGTAGTAGACATCAAGCTCTTTTCTAGCGCCGTTGCCGGGGAGGTGAGTGCATGAAGGTATATCTTTAGATCTTGCAATTGAATCTTTTAGTTTCTTGTTTTATCACTAGTTTGGTTCGTAAAAGAAAAGTACAAAAAATATGGAATTGAGGTGGTCTCATATTATTCATCTTTATCATGTCTTTCGTGAAAATGATGGAAAGGAAAACTGTGCTTAATTGATAGAAGAAGAATTCAATAAAATGTTTGGCATAAATGATGAGCATGATTGCAATGTTGTTAGTATGAATTCCGTGAATATCCATTATGCTAATGATATGCAAAGCCATAAGCTTGGGGATGCTATGTTTGATGAAGATGATATTTTTAGTCCCCCAAGTTTTGATGAGAATATTTACTATGATGAAAGCATGCCTCCTATTTATGATGATTATGGTGATGACATGTATGCTATAAAGAGTAATGATATCCATGAAACTTGTCATCATGATTTTAATGCTCAATATGATTATGCCAATCAAGAATCACATGATAGCTATTTTGTTGAGTTTGCTCCCACTACTATTCATGAGAATAAATTTTCTTATGTGGTGAGTAAGAAAATTTCTATGCTTGTGGATCATGAAAAGAATGCTTTACGTGATAGCTATATTGTTGAATTCATTCATGATGCTACTGAAAATTATTATGAGAGAGGGACATATGCTTTTACATATTGCAATAATATCAAGTTTTCTCTCTATGTGTTAAAAATCTTGAAGTTTTGCTTGTTTTGCCTTCCTATGCTAGTTGATTCTTGCTCCCATAAATTGTTTGCTCACAAAATCCCTATGCATAGGAAGTGGGTTAGGCTTAAATGTGCTTGCCATGTGATTCATGATGCTCTTTTTCATGTTTCAATTACTATTTTTATGCGAGCATCATTGAAATCATCATGCCTAGCTAAAAGGCATTAAAGAAAAGCGCTTGTTGGGAGACAACTCAACATTTTTACCTACTGTTTTTGTGTGTTCACATGGTTAGGCTACTGTAGTGATATTTTTTTATAGCTTTTGTTTCAATAAAGTGCCAAGTAAAGCCTTTGGGATAGTGTGGATGATAGTTGACTTGATTCTGTGCAAAAACAGAAACTTTTGCATCCAGTACAGAAATTCCTGTCTTTTACTGGAACGTGAAAAAATTCTGAATTTTTTACATTTTATGGGTATACAAATTTTCTACGTTTTCCTAATTTGACAGAATGTCTGGAGTTACAGAAGTATGACCTTAATTCAGATCTTTACATACTGTTCTGTTTTTGACAGATTCTGTTTTCAATGCATAATTTGCTTGTTTTCTAGTTTCTATGGCTTATATTGCTTAATATAAATTGTGCAAATTATAGAGTACAGTAGGAATTGTGTGAGAACATTTATGAATCTTGTCTTTGACAGTACCAAACTGAATGATTTGTCTTTATCATACTAACCCATCTCGCGAAGTTCCGTTAAGTTTTGTGTGATTGAAGTTTTCAAGTTTTGGGTGAGATATCGATATGAGGAGAATAAGGAGTGACAAGACCCTAATCTTGGGGATGCCCAAGGCACCCCAAGGTAATATTCAAGGAAGATCCAAGCAACTAAGCTTGGGGATGCCCCGGAAGGCATCCCCTCTTTCGTCTTCAACATTATCGGTAACCTCACTTGGAGCTATATTTTCATTCGTCACATGATATGAGTTTTGCTTAGAGAGTCATTTTATTTTATTAGGATTTTCTTAGTGTTATTTATAATAATATTTTGCATATTTTATTTCAATAAAAGTGGCAAGGATAGCCATCACCATGCTTATTTTGCAAATATATGAGTTGCTGTTTCAAAACAGAAAGTTTATCGCTGTTGCAATAATTATCCAGAAAATTCAGAATGTGATAAACTGTTGAAACTGTTTGCACAATAAGCTCTGATAAATTTTCTACAGTGTGGTAAATTTTCAGAATTTTTGGAGTTAGGGAAGTATGAGTACAATTGCACTCTTTACAGACTGTCCTGTTTAGATAGATTGCTGTTATGTTCGCATTGTTTGCATATGTTTGCTTGTTTAATGATTCTATTTGAGGATAGGAGTATTAAATATGCAGAGGCATTTAGTATGCAATGTTGAAGAATAATTTTAGTGATTTTCTACAGTAGAGAATGATAATGTTTTGCATTGATTTATACTAACTTATCTCACGAGTTCTTGTTGAGTTTTGTGTGGATGAAGTTTTTAAGAATTGGGGAAACCGTTATTTGAGAGGAATGAAGAAGACACAAGAGCTCAAGCTTGGGGATGCCCAAGGCATCCCAAGTTAATATTCCAAGAAGTCTCAAGCATCTAAGCTTGGGGATGCCCCGGTAGGCATCCCACCTTTCTTCAGCAATAATTATCGGTTAGCCTCGGTTGAGCCTAAGTTTTTGCTTCTTCACATGATGTGTGCTATTCTTAGAATGTCATTTTATTTTTATTTTGCTTGCTGTTTTAATAAAATACTTAGATCTGAAAGTTTTAAATAAGAGAGAGTCCTCAATTAGCTACCCATTTACTTAACTACTCATTTGATCTTCACTTGTATCTTTTTGGAGTAGTTTGTCATTTACTCTCATGCTTCACTTAGATTATTTTGAGAGTTGAAAATTTTGAAGAAATACTTATGCTCTCGTGCTTCACTTAAATTTATTTGAGAGCTTGTTAGTAGCAATGGTAATACATAAATTTAGTCCCAAAGTAATGAATATCCAAGAAGGATATAATAAAAACTATCATGTAGATCATTGGATATGATAAGTTTGATTCCTTGCAATAGTTTTGCGATATGAAGATAATAATATGTGAGTCATGTTGGCGAGTAATTATGATTTAGTAAGAATATTGGTGTTAAGGTTTGTGATTCCCTATGCAAGTACGAAAGTCAATAGTTATGCAATGAAATTACATCCTACTTGTGGTGCATTATTCGGTGTTAGTTATGCTTAATGCTCGTTTATGAGAATTTTTGTTTCTTGGTTGGTTGCTTCTCAATATTTTTGCTAGCCTCCATTTGTACTAAGTGGGAATACTACTTGTGCATCCAAATTCCTTAAACCAAGTTTTTCCATATGAGTCCACCATACCTACCTATATGCGGTATTTTCGTGCCATTCTAAGCAAGTTTGTATGTGCCAACTCAAATATTCAAATAAATTTCCTTTTTGTGTGTTCGTGCCGCTCTTGAAGCGGTAGGGGGTGGCCAATATTTTTCCATGCTAGATGCGTTATTCTCAAGATGGGTGTTTATTCACTGGTCATTGCACGAGAGTATGGCAAAGGTAATAGGGATGCCCAGTCCCGAAATGAAAAGAAATTTACTTTATGTTGTCAAATAATAAATTCCTTGGAAAGTGTTGGTATGGAGGGCACCCGTGGATACGGCTAGCCATGGATTGTGAAAGAATAGTGGAAAAAGGAATAAACTTTATTTTTTGTTTGGGAACCGCCTATGACGTATCTAGCACGGAAAGTATTGGGAACTACTCGATCGTTTTCGTTGACAGGAAAAGCATGCCACCCAAAATAATTTTATCTCTCAATTTTCGCTTTGAGCTCTGGCACCTCTACAAATCTCTACTTCCCTCTGCGAAGGGCCTATCTATTTACTTTATGTAATTTTTATTTTTATTTGAGTCTCCATCTTCTCTTATAAAGCACCAACTAGGGAGCACTATGATCATACTTGGGCATTAGATGTAGCTAATATTCGAGTGTGTCTCATGAATGGATCAATGATTGAGCATGATGGGCTAGGGTTAACTTTCTTTAGTGTTGATATTTTGAAAGACATGGTTGCTTGTTGATATGCTTGAGTATTGATGTCCCCATGTCAAATTATAGACTATTGCTTTGAATCATTCAAGTCCAAATGTCCATGCTACAAAAGAAAGATTATATGATGAATATGATATGTAGCTTTCCACAACAAAAATTCCATTTTCAATTGCTACTTTATCATAATAAGTTTTATGAGAAAGAGTTGCTGTTATGATGCTAGGAAAAGTGATTGAAATTATCATTAATCAAACTTATGCACTTTGCTAGCATTCACACTTCATAAATTATTTCTTTTATCATTTACCTACTCGAGGACGAGTAGGAATTAAGCTTGGGGATGCTGATACGTCTCCAACGTATCTATAATTTATGAAGTATTCATGCCATATTTACAACAATTTTATATGGTTTTGGTATGATTTGCATAGAACTAACTCGGACTGACGCTGTTTTCAGCAGAACTACCTTGGTGTTGTTTTTTGTGCAGAAATGAAAGTTCTCCAAATGAGCTGAAACTTTTTGAGGATTTTTTTTTTGGAACAAAAGAGACCCCTGAAGCTTCGTGGAAGGATCAGAAGGTGAAGGAGTAGGGCACAAGACACCAGGGCGCGCCAGGAGGCCCAGGCGCGCCCTGATGGGTTGTGCCCTCCTCGTGGCCCACCTTCGCGTGATTCCAACGCTAAAAAATCCTATAAATAGAGAAACCATTAGAAATAACCCTAGATCAGAAGTCCCGCCGCCGCAAGCCTCTGTAGCCACGAAAAACCAATCTAGACCCCGTTCCGGCACTCCGCCGGAGGGGGAAATCATCACCGGTGGCCATCTTCATCATCCCGGCGGCCACCATGATGAGGAGGGAGTAGTCCACCCTCGGGGATGAGGGTTTGTACCAGTAGCTATGTGTTTAATCTCTCTCTCTCGTGTTCTTGAGATGTCACGATCTTGATGTATCGCGGGCTTTGTTAATATAGTTGGATCATATGGTGTTTTCCCCTCTCTATCTTGTTGTGAATTGAGTTTTCCCTTTGAGATTTCGTTCTTATCGGATTGAATACTTTTATGGATTTGAGAGCACTTGATATATGTCTTGCATATGAATACCCATGGTGACAATGGGGTATTATATTGATTCACTTGATATGTGTTTTGGCACTCAAGTCGCGGATTCCCGAGGTGACATAGGGGTTGATGCACGTTCTCGTCTTTGTTTCTCCGGTAGAAATCTTGGGGCACTCTTTGAGGTTCCATGTGTTGGATCGAGTATTATGAATTTGAAATTGTTTGATGCGTATCGTATAATTAACTCATGGATACTTGTGGTGACATTGGAGTATCTAGGTGACATTAGAGTTGGTTGATGCATATCATATGGTGTTATTTTAGTACGAACTCTTGGATAGATCGAACGGAAATAATAACTTTGTGTTATTTTAGTACAAACTCTTGAATAGATCGAACGGAAATAATAACTTTAAGGTGGTTTCGTACCCTACAAACAATTTCTTCTTATGTTCTCCACTAGATAAGAACTTTGGAGTGATTCTTCATCGCACGTTGAGGGATGGTTATGTGATCCAATTAGATTAGCATTGTTGAGAGATTGCACTAGCGAAAGTACGGACCCTAGGCCTCATTTTCAAGCATTGCAATACCGTTTGTGCTCACTTTTGTTACTTGCTACCTTGCTGTTTTTTATTGTTCCTATCACAAAAATCAATATATACTATCATTACTACGCTTTTATTACCATCTCTTCGCCGAACTAGTGCACCTATACAAATTACCATTGTATTTGGTGTGTTGGGGACACAACAGACTTTTTATTATTTGGTTGCAGGGTTGTTTGAGAGAGACCATCTTCATCCTACGCCTCCCATGGATTGATAAACCTTAGGTCATCCACTTGAGGGAAATTTGCTACTATCCTACAAAACTCTGCGCTTGGAGGCCCAACACGAGTATACAAGAACAAGTTGTGTAGTAGACATCAATCATCCACCATCATCCCAAGGCCCTGCCATGGTCTTTCAGTGGGCGTTCTTCTCAGCCACTCCCAACGGACTCGCAACACGACTGCCTGTAGTTGCAGGTTCTTCACTCCTAGGCCACCGAAGCGAGTTGGACGACAGATTGTATCCCACGCCACCAACATTGACCACCATTCACCTTGTCTTTTCCGGCCCAGAAGAAAGCTCGCATCCATCTGTTGATCTCTTCGAACAGACAAGCAGGGGCATCGAGCACCATGAGTTGATGAATTGGTCATGCCGAGATGGTAGACTTGACGAGGATCAGACGCCCCGATCGTTGAATGAAACCCCTCTGCCATGCCGGTATGAAGGTCCTAACCTGATCCAAAAGCGTCTACCAATCCACTCTAGTAAGTTGTTTGATAGCTAGTGGTAGTCCCAAGTAGCAGCAAGGAAAGCTGCCAATGTTGCAATGCAGTACTGTCGCGACCCTCTGTTAGTCTTGGTCATTTCCTCTGATCAGCACGACACTGGATTTGTTGTAGGTGATCCTTAGTCGGTGGCTTCCCCAAATATTGCGAACGTGTCCCGAACAAACCCTAAATCTTGTGTTGAAGGCTTGATGAAAAGGGCCACATCATCAGCATAAACTGAAAGCCTTTGGGCAGCAGAGATGCCCATGAACGAGCTAATGACACCTTCTGCGATGGCCTTCCTCAGGAGTGTGGATAATGAGTCCATGGCGATGACAAATAGCAGCGGAGAAACTGGGTCACCTTGCCGTAACCCTTTAGCATGGTGAATGCGCCGTCCCGGGGCGCCATTAACGATGACCTTGGTGCTGGAAGTTTGAAGGAGAATGGCAATCCATCTCATCCACCCAGGTCCAAAGCCCTTGGCTCTCCTGGTCTCAAATAAAAATGGCCAGGAAAGGGCATCGAACGCTTTAGCGATGTCTAGTTTCAGAAAGACTCCCGGTTCCTTCTTGATATGTATTTTCCAAGCCACCTGCCGAACCAACAGAAAATTATCATGCAGATTTCTACCCTTTATGAATGCTGACTGATTAATGTCTACAATGTTGCCATTCGTTTCCTTGCCCGCGATGCCAGCAAATTCACAAACAACTTGGAGAAGTTGTGTGGCAAACTTATTGGGCGAAAATCAAACACTTCACGTGCGTCTGCCTTCTTAGGGATCAGAACTATGTGTGCGCGGTCGAGTTTGTGGAATCCCCTGCCATCCCCAACGAACGGCTTAAGCAAGGCGGCCATGATGTCTCCTTAATGATTGGCCAGGCTTTGTGATAGAACGCACCAATGAATCCGTCGGGCCCTGGTGCTCTATCCGCTGAAATTTCTCTGATGACTCTCCATACTTCCGTGAAGATCTGATCTAGGTCGCCCAGGTCATGGGATTGAATACCAAGGTACTCCAGGTTTAGAGTTTGGCTCCTTGCTGGCGCAACTCCCAGCAAGTTTTTGAATGCTGTGAAAAACACATCTTCCATCTGTGTTTGATCAGTAATGATCTCCTCCCCTGATGTGATGCTGGATATGAAGTTTTTTGCCCTCCTGCCGTTCGCCACTGCTTGGAAGAGTTTAGATTTAGCATCACCATCCTTGAGCCACCTCAGCCTAGATCTTTGCCTATCAATGGTACGCTCCAAGCTAGCCATCCCCAACAGCGATAACTTAAGCATTCTCCTCAGCCATAGTTCCCGGGGGGTTAGGCTCCTGTTTTCTTGGGCCTTATCAAAACTGAATATCACCCAGTTAGCCACCATCATGAGCAGTTTGATGTTTCCTGTCTACCTCTGCCCCCACAGCTGCAGGTAACTCGCCGTGTTCCTGAAGAGTGTGTCTAACCTTTTAAAAGGATCGACGATGGAATCATCGCAGGCCCAAGCTGCATTAATGGCCTCCCCAAAGCCAACGAAGTATAGCTCAAAATGGAAGCGGTGCTTCGTATTGTAGTTGACGCTCGTCGAGAGGTGGAGCAGCGCGTGATCCGAGGCACTAGTTGAAAGGGCCTGAAGAAGTACTCCGGGTGGGCCAGTTCCCATTGCACCGAGACCAAGACACGGTCGATCTTGGTTAGCCTAGGAGTTTCTCTCTCATTAGACCACATGAATGTACGTCCATGCATGTGCAATTCTTGAGCTCGTGGTCGTCAACAAAGTTTTGAAACTTGGTGATCACACTTCTGTTGAGATTAGCATTATTCTTCTCCGAGGCCCGCAAGATCATGTTGAAGTCTCCTAAGATGACCCAAGGCCCTGGGCAGGCCAATCTCCTAGCATACAGCTCAGTGATACGTCTCCAATGTATCTATAATTTTTTTATTGTTCCGTGCTATTATATTATCTGTTTTGGATGTTTTATATGCATTAATATGCTATTTTATATTATTTTTGGGACTAACCTATTAACCTAGAGCCCAGTGCCAGTTTCTGTTTTTTCCTTGTTTTTGAGCTTCGCAGAAAAGGAATACCAAACGGAGTCCAAATGGAATAAAACCTTCGCGATGATTTTTCTTGGACCAGAAGACACCCAGGAGACTTGGAGTGCAAGTCAGAAGAGCCACGAGGCGGCCACAAGGGGGGAGGGCGCGCCCAGGGGGGTAGGGCACGCCCCCCTGCCTTGTGGGCCCCTCGGTGACCCCCTGACCTAGATCTTCCTCCTATATATTCACATATATTCCCAAACCACCAGAAGCATCCACGAAAACACTTTTCCACCGCCACAACCTTCTGTTCCCGTGAGATCCCATCTTGGGGCCTTTTCCAGCATCCTGCCGGAGGGGGATTCGATCACGGAGGGCTTCTACATCAACTCTATTGCCCTTCCGATGAAGCGTGAGTAGTTTACCTCAGACCTACGGGTCCATAGCTAGTAGCTAGATGGCTTCTTCTCTCTCTTTGATTCTCAATACAACGTTCTCCTTGATGTTCTTGGAGATCTATCTGATGTAATCTTCTTTTGCGGTGTGTTTGTCGAGATCCGATGAATTGTGGATTTATGATCAGCTTATCTATGAATATTATTTGAATCTTCTCTGAATTCTTTTATGCATGATTTGATATCCTTGTAATTCTCTTCGAACTATCGGTTTGGTTTGGCCAACTAGATTGGTTTTTCTTGCAATGGGAGAAGTGCTTGGCTTTGGGTTCAATCTTGCAGTGTCCTCTCCCAGTGATAGTAGGGGCAGCGAGGCACGTATTGTATTGTTGCCATCGAGGATAAAAAGATGGGGTTTACATCATATTGCTTGAGTTTATTCCTCTACATCATGTCATCTTACTTAAAGCGTTACTCTGTTCTTCATGAACTTAATACTCTAGATGCAGGCAGGAGTCGGTCCATGTGTGGAGTAATAGTAGTAGATGCAGGCAAGAGTCGGTCTACTTGACACGGACGTGATGCCTATATTTCATAATCATTGCCTTGGATATCGTCATAACTTTGCGCTTTTCTATCAATTGCTCGACAGTAATTTGTTCACCCACCGTATTATTTGCTATCTTGAGAGAAGCCTCTAGTGAAACCTATGGCCCCCGGGTCTATTTTCCATCATATTACTTTACGATCTACTATTTTGCAATCTTTTATTTTCAGATCTATAAACCAAAAACCCTAAAAATATTTACTTTATCTTTTGTTTAGTTTTATCTATCTCTATCAGATCTCACTTTTGCAAGTGACCGTGAAGGGATTGACAACCCCTTTATCGCGTTGGGTGCAAGTGTCTGATTGTTTGTGCAGGTATTGGTGATTTGTGCGTTGTCTCCTACTGGATTGATACCTTGGTTCTCTAACTGAGGGAAATACTTATCTCTACTTTGCTGCATCACCCTTTCCTCTTCAAGGAAAAAACCAACGCAAGCTCAAAAAGTAGCACTCAGCGAGGAATTGTGTTTTCAGTTCAACCCCTTGTGGTTCATAAACTATTGAGATCCACCATGAGTTGCCGTCCTTTCCCCTCCCCTTGTGTTTTCAGTAAATTAAGGGACCAGGAGGGTAGATCCCTTTCTTCGATGGCTCTCCTTTCCCCTCCCCTCACTCTCCCTGCCTCTCCCCCCTCGACCGCGTCGCCGGCCCGATCCCCCCTTCCCCCTTCGGCAGCTCTCCTCTCCTCGCCTCCTGATTCTCCTTCCCCGGTCCTTGCTCCTCCCGCCGTGTCGGCTCCTTCCACCCCCCTCCTCGGCCCTCCTCCCCTGGCTCACGGCCCCGCAACAAGTTCTGGGCGCTGGCTAATGGCGACGACGGGTCCGACTCCGAGCCCGAGCTCTTGCCTTGCCCCCTGGATCTCCTCCGCGGGGCTGGGGCGGGGACGATGGTGGCGCCGCCATCGCGGGTCCAGAAGTTCGCCCCGGGTGGCCGTGGTAGGCCGGCCTTCTCCTCATCGTCGGATGGATCTGGTTGGTTTCGTGTTGGCCGTCGTCGGCGCTCGGCGCGGTCGGGGCCTGCGCCCTCGCCTGATCGAGGGGTGCTGGGTGCGGGTCCTGGATCTGGTAGTCTTGTGGCGGGCTCCTCCTGTCCTCCGTCATCCGTGTCGCCGGTGACGCGGTCGGCGGTGGGGTTGGGTCCACTGTCGCAGGCAGCGACGACCTCTCCGCCAACCCTAGATCGGGTTCCTGACTAGACGGCTTGTGGGCCTTCGATGCGGGCTCCCCTGGACTCCCCTGGGCCTGTTGGCCTTGTTGGGCCACCCCCGCTCTCTTCCCCCTCTGCCTTTCCACCGCTTTCTGTTTTGGGCCCTGGGCCATGGCCGGCCCAACCCCACCCCCTCCTTTCTGGCCCGGCCTGCATGGACGATCCTGGCCTGGCTCGCTCTGGCTTTATATGGGTCCGCAAGGGCTCACTTCCCCCCTTCCTAGGGTTTCCTGCCTCTTCCTCTGACCTTCGTCGCCTCCGCTCCCCCATCCGCCATTTCCGTAGATCTGCTCCGCCCCCACCCCTCTCCGGCTCTTTTGCGGCCGTGCTGTCCATGGATCGGTCGCGTGGCTCATCGAGCGAGGCCATCTCTGGCCAAAAGCGGCGGCGTGAGGGTTCGAGTGATGAGCCTGCGGATCTGGAGCTAGAGGCGGATCTTCGTTCCAAGCTTGAGTCCGAACAGGCTGCGCGCGAGCAGGTGGCTCGTGAGCGCGAGGCCTGGGCGGCGGGGCCCGATTGGCTTCAGCGGGATGAGCGGGCTCGCTCTGCGGTGGCCTCCGGGCCGGAGGGTCCCAGATCTGGTGGCTCCGGTGGGGATCCTTGGGAGGCTGCGGCGGCGACTGGTGGGGGCATGGGCTCCAGATCTGGTTCCGTGCCCCGCCCTTCCCCTCCTCCTCCCCGTGGATCGCTGGCACCGGCCCGTGGCGCCGGGGTCCTCCTCGGGTTTCGGTGGTCGCCCGATGCTGTGCGGCAGCCCTTGTTCTGGTTCCTTTGGGCGTCGCCCCCTTCCTCTGGCCCTGGCGTGTCCTCTGCTGGCAAGGGGGATGGGATCCTGCCTCTGCCTCCTCCCCCACCCGCTTGTCCTCCTCTTGCTAACCAACCTTCAAATCCCAACCCCAACCTCACCTGCTTCGCTTGCCACCAACCTGGGCACTTTCTGAAGGAAATATGCCCTAGAGGCAATAATAAAGTTGTTATTTATATTTCCTTATATCATGATAAATGTTTATTATTCATGCTAGAATTGTATTAACCGGAAACTTGATACATGTGTGAATACATAGACAAAACACCGAGTCCCTAGTAAGCCTCTACTAGACTAGCTCGTTGATCAAAGATGGTTAAGTTTCCTAACCATAGACATGTGTTGTCATTTGATGAACGAGATCGCATCATTAGGAGAATGATGTGATGGACAAGACCCATCCGTTAGCTTAGCATAATGATCGTTAAGTTTTATTGCTAAAGCTTTCTTCATGACTTATACATATTCCTCTGACTATGAGATTATGCAACTCCCGAATACCGGAGGAGCACCTTGTGTGCTATCAAACATCACAACGTAACTGGGTGATTATAAAGATGCTCTACAGGTGTCTCCGAAGGTGTTTGTTGGGTTGGCATAGATCGAGATTAGGATTTGTCACTCCGAGTAACGGAGAGGTATCTCTGGGCCCTCTCGGTAATGCACATCATATGAAGCCTTGCAAGCAATGTGACTAATGAGTTAGTTGTGGGATGATGCATTACGGAACGAGTAAAGAGACTTGCCGGTAACAAGATTGAACTAGGTATGATGATACCGACGATCGAATCTCGGACAAGTAACATACCGATGACAAAGGGAATAACGTATGTTGTTATGCGGTTTGACTGATAAAGATCTTCGTAGAATATGTAGGAGCCAATATGAGCATCCAGGTTTCGCTATTGGTTATTGACCGGAGAAGTGTCTCGGTCATGTCTACATAGTTCTCGAACCCGTAGGGTCCGCACGCTTAACGTTCGATGATGATTTGTATTATGAGTTATGTGATTTGATGACCGAAGTTTGTTCGGAGTCCTGGATGAGATCACGGACATGACGAGGAATCTCAAAATGGTCGAGAGGTAAAGATTCATATATTGGAAGGCTATATTCGGACATCGGAAAGGTTCCGAGTGATTCGAGTATTTTTCGGAGCACCGGGGAGTTACGGGAATTCACCAGGAGAAGTAATGGGCCTTATTGGGCCATACGGGAAATAGGAGGTGGCTCGCACCCCCCCCCCCCCCCAAGCCCAGTCCGAATTGGACAAGGGGTTGGTGGAGCCCTCCCCCCCCCCCCCCCCCCCCCCTCTTTTCCCCTCTCCTTTAGGTGGAATCCTACTAGGACTTGGAGTCCTAGTAGGACTCCCCTCTCCCGGCGCGCCTAGCAAGGGCCAGCCGGCCTCCCCCTCCCTCCTTTATATACGGGGGCAGGGGGGCACCCTAGAACACACAAGTTGATCTTTTAGCCGTGTGCGGTGCCCCCCTCCACAGTTACACACCTCGATCATATTGTCGTAGTGCTTAGGTGAAGCCCTGCGCCGGTAACATCATCAACACCGTCGCCACGCCGTCGTGCTGACGGAACTCTCCCTCGTTCTCAACTGGATCAAGAGCACGAGGGACGTCATCGAGCTGAACGTGTGCTGAACGCGGAGGTGCCGTACGTTCGGTACTTGGATCGGTTGGATCACGAAGAAGTTCGACTACATCAACCGCGTTACTAAAACGCTTCCGCTTTCGGTCTACGAGGGTACGTGGACACACTCTCCCCGCTCGTTGCTATGCTTCTCCTAGATAGATCTTGCGTGATTGTAGGAAAAAAATTGAAATACTACGTTCCCCAACACTTTCAGTCCCGATGTTTCAACCCCCCTTTCTGCCTCATCTGCAGGGAGGAGGGACACCTCACTGTCGACTGCCAAAACCGCCACAAACCCGCCTCCTTCGTGCATTATGGCCGCGGTCTTCCTGGCTGCTCCTTCTTCGCTCTTGACAATGAGATCCCTCAGGTAGCTGTTGCCCCTGCCTTATCCAACGCCGCTATCATTACTATCAAGGACCACAAGATCTCCCCCCAGACCCTTCTTGACAAGCTGAAATTGTGGGATGATGGGGGCTAGGACTGGCAGGTCTGGCAGCTCTCTGATTTCGAGTTCTCGGCTGTTTTTCCTTCCAAGGGTAGCCTCAAGATGATCTCTTCCTGCACCAGCTTCACGCTCCCTCTTAATCAGTTGGTAGTCTCTGTCAAAGCCGCATCTAATGGCTCCAAGGCAATCTCTCCGTTCTCCGATGTGTGGGCTCTGGTCGATGATGTTCCCCCTGCCTTGCGTTCCTCTGAGTTTGTGATGGCCTTCGGCGTTTTGATTGGCAAGCCTATTATGGTCGACCCTGAATCCCTCCAAGTCCTGTTCGTCTCAGAATCTGGTGTGTCGACCCACTCTGTGTCCATGGCTCTGTCGACGTGTTCCCCTCGGCCGATGCCTTCCGTCTTCGTGTCCGCGTCGAGGGCGGGTCGGGCCCCCATGCTCCTACTCCCCCCTCCACCCCCTTCAGACAAGCGGGGGGGACGGTGATGCTGCGCCCAACCCAAGCGGTGACTCCAATCCTCACTTCACACACTCGGAATGGGATGGCATGGGTTCCGAATCCCGCGAGCTCTTCAAGGATAATGCCCCGGTGGACAAGTCTCAGGGGGGAGCGGCTGGGGTGAAGGAGGCGGCGGCGGCCGCGGCGGCCTCAATCCCGACGGGTACGCCGACCTCGGGTGTCTGCTCCAACCTGCCGATCCGTCCAGGCTCTCCCTCCCTCTCTGGCATTGAGGGTCTTCCTGCCTCCCCCCCTCGCGGCTCTGGTGGCCCCGCCCCCAAGCGGAAATCGTCTGTGCGGAAGTTCTCGGCTCGGAGCCGGGCGTCGACGGGCACCAAGCTATCCACGGCGGGGCTCTGCCGTTGTCTGGAGGCCGACATGGGGGACGCGGCTGCTCCGTCCTCCTCTCCTCTGTTGGCTCGTTCTACTCCTATCCGGACCCCGTCCTCCACTGCTCGCAAGAGTGATCGGGTCCGCGACAGTGGGGAGCGGGTTGCTGACAAGGCGGCTTATCGGGTGGCGGCTCGTGACCTTCCTGCTTCAGGTATTCCCCCCCCCCCTCCTACCCCGTTCGTTAATGTTGCTTCTCCTACTTCCCCGATTAGACTGGTGCTCCCCTCCTACTCGGATGATCATTTGACGAAGGTGCTTTCGGATGTGGGAATTTCCTTTGATCATGGTGTTGGGTCCCCCTCTGTCATTCTTGCTTTGGTTAGGGCTAATGAGGTAGCCCAGGCTGCCATCGCCAAAGCTAAGGAGCTTGCAGGGCCTCCGCCCACCTCCTCGGTTGTGGCCGATGGAGGCCCGGGGGAGGATGATCTGGCCCATGTGGCTTCGGTCCCTGTTAAAAAGGGTGCGTCCAAACGATCTAAACCCTGCATGGCACCCTGCAGGTCGAGTCTCCGCATTAAAAATCTATCCTTTAAATGAGGGCCTTGTTCTGGAATGTGAGGGGTTTTGGCACTCGGGGGCGTCGCGACCAACTCAAAGACGTCATGAGAGGTGACAATATTGATCTCATTGGCTTAGTAGAAACTTTCAAAAGCTCCTTTTCTCCCAATGAACTCTCCGCAGTTGCGGGAGCTGACAGGTTCGATTGGAATTTCCTTCCCTCCTCTGGTCATTCTGGTGGCATCCTCATTGGCTCCAAACAGGATGTTTTCGATTTCGTGGCTTTCGGCCACGGTATTTTCTGGGCTAGCATTGTTGTGCATCACCGCCACCTGAATGTCCTTTGGGAGACCATGGTTGTTTATGATCCGGCTGACCACTCTCTCTCTCTCCTCTCTTCCTTGATGAGATCACTTCTAAAATTGAATCGTGCACTCTTCCTCTCCTCGTCGGAGGGGACTTCAACTTGCTCCGCTCGCCAGCAGATAAGAACACCCCCAACTTCTCCTGGCCCCTTGCTGACGCCTTTAACGAATTCATTAGCAATTGTGCCCTTCGTGAGATCCCTCGGGTGGGATCACGTTTCACATGGACAAACCATCAAATCTCCCCCATCCGTTCGGTCCTTGATCGTGTCTTTGTCTGCTCTAATTGGGATACTTTGTTCCCCCTTGCTCTGCTCAAAGCCAAGCCCATTGTGGGCTCTGATCATGCTCCTCTCATCCTCGATGCTGGGCTCCAAAACCCTGCTAACCCTCCCCGTTTCCAATTCGATGCATCTTGGTTGTTGACAGATGGCTTTTGCGATTTGCTCTCTTCTAAGATCTCGGCCTTGCTTTCGGCGGAGCGCCGGTCTTTTGGGCCTATGGACGACTGGCACCATTGCTCCTATTCCCTCCGTAAGTTTCTTCGTGGCTGGGCCTGCAACCATGCGGCTGAGGAGCGGAGAGAGAAAGCCTCCCTCACGAATCAGATCAGCTCCTTGGATTCGATCGCTGATGGGTTGGGCCTCACGAAACAGGAGTGGGCACTGCGTTTCTCTCTTGAAGAAAATCTGGTGCAGTTGCACCGTCAGTCTGAGATCTACTAGCGTCAACGGGGCACGGTGAACTGGCTACTAAAGGGAGATTCCCCCACTGCTTGCTTCTTTGTCATTGCCAACGGGAGGCGTAGGTGTTGCACGATCGAAAGTATTCTCATCAATGGGATCAGAACCACGGATCAGACCCTTATCATGGCGCACGTTGTTGACTTCTTCTCCTCCCTCCTCACGGCCAAACCTGACTCGGGCTTTAGGATCGCCTCCTCCTTCTAGAATGATTGTGACATGGTTTCCGCTGAGGAAAATGCTGCCTTAATGCTTCCCCTTTCTGAGGAGGAGATCCTGTTCGCCATCAATAAGGCCAACGTCAATTCGGCATCTGGTCCGGATGGCTTCTCTATCCCCTTCTTCAGGAAATTCTGGCCCCAACTGCGTGCCCTTGTTTGTGCAGTAATCCAGGGATTCTATTTGGGCACGGTTGACATCTCTAGGCTTAATTATGCTGTCATCACCCTCATCCCGAAAGTCAAGGGTGTGGAACTTATCTCGCAATTCAGGCCTATTGCCCTTATTAACAACTTCGCGAAATTCCCTGCAAAAGGCTACGCTGCGCGTCTCACCCCGGTTGCTCACTGCATTCTCTCCCCCTACCAATCCGCCTTTGTTAAAGGCCGATTCATCCTGGATGGGGTTCTATGCCTTCACGAAATTATTCATGACATTCGTAAGACTGGCAGTAAGGCCGTCATTCTTAAGTTGGACTTCGAGAAAGCATACGATTCTGTTAGCTGGGAATTCTTACGATAGGTTATCTTGGCAAAGGGTTTTGAGGGTGCTTTTGTCCATAGGGTCATGCAGCTGGTCTCGGGTGGCCACACTGCGGTGTCGGTGAATGGGAGGATTAGCAACTTTTTCCAGAATTCCAGAGGCCTCAGGCAGGGTGATCCAGCCTCTCCTATCCTATTCAATTTCGTCGTGGATGCGCTCTCAAACATCTTGTCTAGAGCCGCGGCGACCGGTCACATCTCCCCGGTCAGCACCCACCTCATTCCTGAGGGTGTCACCCACCTCCAGTACGCGACGACACTATTATAATGGTTGAGCTTAATGACGCTTGTTTATCCCATCTTAAGTTTCTGTTGCTTTGCTTTGAGGCCTTGTCTGGGCTTAAGATTAATTTTGCCAAAAGTGAAGTGATCGTCACTGGGGTGACGGATGCTGAGGCGTTGCGAGTCTCTCAACTACTCAATTGCTTTCTTGGCTCCTTCCCTCTCAAATACCTTGGGCTACCTATCTCTTCTGACAAACTCTTGGCTAAAGACTTTGCACCTACGGTGGCTAAAGTAGGCAACCATGTGATGCCTTGGAGGGGCAGGTATAATACTCAGGCTGGCAAGGTTGCTCTTATCAATGCTTGTCTTTCCTCCCTTCCAATGTTTCTGATGGGGTTTTACCTTCTCACTAACGGTACTCATGCTGGGTTTGACAAGCACATGGGTGCTTTCTATTGGAATGCTGCTGATAATAAGCGCAAATATAGACTGGTTAAATGGGACCACATTTGTCGGCTCAAGAGCCTTGGGGGGCTGGGGATTATTAACACCTTGGTTATGAACAAGTGCTTGATCATTAAGTGGTGGTGGAAGATCATGACCAACTCTGAAAACCCTCTTTGGTTTAATATTCTCAAGGAAAAATACTTTTCTACCTCCAGTCCTATGTTTGCCCCTGCCGTGGGCTCGTCTCAATTCTGGAGAGATCTGGTTAAACTTCGCCCGGTGTTCAAATCCCTTGTCAAATTTATGGTTCATAATGGTAGGTCCACGCGGTTCTGGCTCGACTGGTGGTGCGGTCAGGCCCCGCTGGCGGTTTCCTTCCCAGTTCTCTTTTCTTATTGCCCGGATCCTGAGATCTCGATCTCTGAGCTCTCTGACAATAATTGGGACCTGGAGTTGCGCCGATCTCTGTCTCTTGAAGAGTTGGTTGATTGGCAGCGTCTTGTTGCCCTCTTCCCTGTGCTCTCGGAGGAGGAGGGTTCGGTGTCTTGGCCCCACTCTGCTTCTGGGCGTTTTTCAGTGAAATTGTTGTATGCCAAACTTATTTCTGGCTCGGTTGCTACCAAATTTAAGGTGATTTGGAGGGCTCGCATCCCCCCTAAGATTAAGGTGTTCATGTGGCAAGCTTTTCGTGGGCGCCTTCCGGCGGCTGATTAGATCCGCAAACGTAATGGTCCGGGCTCCGATTGTTGCGCTTTATGTGGCCAGAGCGAGGACACGAACCATATCTTCTTCACTTGTGTCTTGGCTAAACTCTTTTGGTGCTGTATCAGATTC
Source organism: Thinopyrum elongatum (assembly GCA_011799875.1). Lineage (NCBI taxonomy): Eukaryota > Viridiplantae > Streptophyta > Magnoliopsida > Poales > Poaceae > Thinopyrum > Thinopyrum elongatum. The sequence goes on from CM022297.1 coordinate 117,421,074, forward strand.
TGGCTTCATGTCTCATGGAGGCCTGCCTCCTTCTCAGACCTCCGTCTTTTGGCCTCAAACCTGGTTGGGGCCGATAGAAGAATGTTCTGGGTGGGATTCGCAGCTATGTGTTGGACCCTCTGGACTACTAGGAACAAGTTTACTATAGAGCATATTTTCCCTGCTAAACCCTCTGATTGCTTATTTAAGACATGCATATTCCTGCAGCAGTGGAGATCATTGACTAGGGAGGAGGACCGGGATGCTTTCGATGCCATGTCTACCAAGATTCGAGCTACAGCTACTTCCCTTCTACAGTTACATTCTGGCAGTTAGGAGTCGGTGGCCCTACTATCGTCGTTTCTTAGTCTCCGGCCTGCGCGCCGTGTACTGGCCTGGGAGCCATGTACGTTTACTTTTGAGCTCTTGCGTTTGGGCATTGATACTCTCGCGGTGACTTTGTTCTATGTTGTGGCTACGTTGTTGACTTTGCCTGGTGGCTTTATTTATAAAGTCGGGCTATGGCATTTTCTCTAAAAAGAGTTGCCATCCTTGAGGTGCGCCTGGCCAGTAATGAAGTATGTCATACATTACTACTCTAACATGTGATCAAAGTTAGCCTTGAAAAATGCATTTGGCCCTATATATATAAATAGAGGAAGTAGCAAATTTTAATATGAAGAAAGATTTTTTTTTCAGACACCCAAGAGCTTCGCGCGTCAATGCATTATTAGAAGGGAAAACAACGTACAAGAGGTGTTCCGCCGATGGCGGCCAACACAACGGCTATGGTGAGGGATTGGTCAGTCCTACGCCATTAGTCAATGCAACGCCAATAAGAACACCATGTTGTCCAAAAAGAAAAAAGAACACACCCAGGCTATTTTAAACTTAAATGATAAGTGCCACATGTCAGGTGTGCGGCACTTCGATCCTGTCGTTTTTCAATAGCAATTTTAGTCACGTAAGGATGATAATTTTCAGTGACAGACGGCAAACTTCTATCAAAAATAAACTGAAGCACAAAAGTTGTCATGCTTGGCAACTATAGTTGCTATCCTCACGTCACTAAACTTATCATAAAAAACGTTTGAAGTTGTCGTGTGCTCGTATCTTACGTGTGACACTTATCGGGTTCCATCTTAAAATGCTACGACCCTTTTCCCCCGCCTTCGTCCATAGATCGCCCTCGATCATGATCGTAGTGTTTGAGCTGATGAATCGTGCTGGACGAGGCTTGGGAGACTATGTCGTTGCGCTCGGGCCATAGCATGCAGACGACGAGAAGCGCAAATGTACCAAAGCCCCGCTATGGTTGCTTCGGTAGGTGTCGGTGTGGCAGACCACCATTCCGCCAACTCCCCGCCCTTTGGCGTCCGCTGCCCAAGACAGCATCGTCCCAGGGCCGAGGTCCAAACGGCAAGGAGTACGTGCATCTTACCATGAGGTGACCAGAAGTCTTCTGCTTCATGCCACAGAGGGCACGCATCCTGTGATTTGCAAGGCCATGGCGATGTCTTCTATCGACGGTCCATAGGCGGATGTGGATCACGAGCCAGAGTCCATTTAGAGCATCTCTAGCGGGTCCCACAAAAACGCCTCTTACAAAACTAGTTTGTGGTTTCCCCTAAAACTGATTTAACTGATTTACAGTACCGCGACGCATCGGACATAAAACATTTTCTCCTCGCGCTTCTTCCCCAGCCCGCTGCGCTCGAACTCAAAGGCCCGAGGCACGCATGGGACGGCCGCCACGCACGCGCGTGAACGAACTCAAACTCCAACACGATCAATGTCGCCAGGCACCCTCTGACCCTAGTTAGTTCAACCAAATGAACTGAAGCTTCAAAAATAAAGTGAATTCTGAACATTTAGTTGAATAGTTGAACTAAAGAGAGACCCTAGTTAGTTCAATCAAATGAACTGAAGTTTCAAAAATAAAGTGAATTCTGAACATTTAGTTGAATATAATTGAACTAAAGAGGGTCAGAGGGTACCTGAGTAGCATTCACAGGAGGACGTCCACTTCCAGAAGTGCCAGTATTCGTCCCAGTTGACAAGAGATAAGCTGGGGCCAAAGAGTTCCCAATAATTCTCTCCTTATGCTGATCACATTATTCTCCGCACTCCTATCATACTATACAATATTATTCCCTCCGTAAAGAAATATAAAAGCGTTTACATCCAATATTACTCCCTCCGTAAAGAAATATAAGATCCGTAAAGAAATATAAGAGTGTTTACATCACTACTTTAGTGATCCATAAACACTCTTATCTTATATTTCTTTAGAGTACAATCCAATGGAGCGAGCAATCCATGTACTGGACTAGAGCGCTAGGCCATTCGCACATAACAAGGCTCAGGAGAAGGTTCACACCCCAATGACTCCAACCAGTAAGTCAAACCCAAAAGAAGCAAAATCAGGTTGCAAACATCTTCCAACTTTGAACACAGAGCATTTTATCAGATACTCCCTCATACTCCCTCACGCTTCCCAAGGTCCATCTTTGACCATAAATTTAACCAACGAGACCGACTGCAGCGTGAGAAAAAATTATATAATTAAAAACTTCTTTTGAATACAAATTCACTGGTATAACTTTTGCCCCCGCCGCAGTCGATCTCGTTGGTTAAATTTATGATCGAAGTTGAAGCACGAGAATAAAGGAAGCACTATATTTTGAAACAGAGGGAGTAACATTTAAGAAAACCGGGTGAGGTCTCGAAATAGCACTTAATAAGACAAACATCCACATTACATCTAGCAGCAACCACGAGTTCGCAAATCAACAAACATCAGGCAAAACTTAAAAACGATGGTTCCAGGAACATAGTTCTATATCCTTGCAGATAACTGGCTATAGCAAAACGACTCAACGTCTCAGAATCAGGCCTTGGCAGCAGCCTGGGCAGCGGCATCCCGCTTCCTCTGCTCCTCAATGATGGTGAGCTTGATACCCTTGCCCTTGGGGAGGCTCACCCACGGCTTGGTGCCCTTGCCGATGGTGAACACGTTGCCCAGACGGGTGGCAAACTGGTGGCCCTGGGCATCCTCAACGTGGATGGTCTCGAAGGTTCCCTTATGCTTCTCCCTGTTCTTGATCACACCAACACGCCCAGTGTTGCGCCCACCAGTCACCATGACCACGTTGCCGACATCGAACTTGATGAAGTCAACAATCTTGTTGGTCTCCAGGTCGAGCTTGATGGTGTCATTGGCCTTGATAAGTGGGTCTGGGTAGCGGATGGTGCGGCCATCATAGGTGTTGAGGTATGGGATGCCCTTCTGGCCGAACTGCACAGACCTGACCTTGCAGAGCTTGAACTGCACATGAAGGAAACAAAGTCAGTAGAAGGATAATAATGGTATATACTACATTTAAGGATAAAACAGATCACAAACTAGAATCTATCTATGTGGGATCTGAAAACAAAATGGCTTCTTCAGAAAATGGAAGACAGGATTGAAACAGTTAAGCATGGTGAGCAAATAGAACCACAAATATACAATAGTGGTACAATGGTAGGCAAACAGCAAGCTCTTCTTTGCAAGAGGATGTCAATGCTTACCCGCATAGAAGTAGGTTCTATAAGTAGAATATAAGCAGCTCTAGAAATCAAAGGCATCAGCATAATGGACGAACAGCATGACATTACAGAAACAGGATAGACCAAACCTTAGCATCCTCGTCCCTGACAGAGTGAAGGCGGAAGCGGCCCTTGGTGTCATAAAGAAGCCTGTAGTTCTCACCAGTCTTGGGAATGGAAATGATGTCTGGTAGACACAAAGGAAGGTATCAGCAATCAAATGATGTTAACAATCCATGCAGAATGTCAATTCACAGAAGAACAAAACACATGTTACTAGAAGATTGGAGCATACCCATGAACCCAGCAGGGTAGGTCTTGTCAGTGCGGACCTTTCCATCAACCATGATATGACGCTGCATAAGGATAGATTGCACTTCACGGTAGGTGAGAGCATATTTCAGTCTGTTCCTCAGGATGAGGATCAGAGGCAGGCACTCCCTGGCCTTGTGAGGACCAGATGATGGCTTGGGGGCCTGAAATTAGTAGACAAATCAAGTATCAGATCACTTAACACAAATATATTAAATGCCTGAAGAAGCACATGCTAGAAGAACTGATGGCACTTACAAAAGCTCCACCAAGCTTGTCAAGCATCCAATGAGACGGGGCATTGAGCCTCTTCAGATGCTTCTTCAAACCCCTAGCCTGTTGACAGATAAACAAGGATAACAATTATTATCATATCAAAACATGAACAGCAAATGAGCACAGTATGCCACATTAGATCATAAACCTCATAAAAATGGTTAGATTACAAGAGGTTGCTGCAAGTCTTGATGGAATATGTGTTCTACTTTAGTATTTATCGAACTTAGGGTGTTAGTAATTTTAGCATGAAAATTGCAATTGCTGGCTACGTGTGTAAGCATTAGGCAGAGGCAGGATATCTCAAAACAAATTCTCCTCGGAAAATACTTTGGAACATAGACAAGAAACGAAACTGATCTACAATCTACAACAAGATATACAAATCTGGTCAAATCAGGCAGCTAAATCTTCCAAAGCCACACCGGTAACAGCCTCTAGATCATGAATCAACGCAACGCTACATGCCTCGAGAGTTAATCTCTGAGGACAGGCAGGGAAACCACTAGCAGTACACGCTACAACCCATGAACCACAGGAATCACTAGGCAAGACACGAGCAAATCTACCGAGCCAAGTAAGAGCACAAGCCACCGAATGACCTCAACCCTAACCAAAGGATCTCTACAACAGCTACCCGGCGTCGCTACCGCATTCGAACAGAGGCGGCAACGGATCGGATCTACGACCGAGAGGTAAGCAAACACAAAGAGGGATGGGTGAGGGGGAACGGCAGCGCTCACCATGGTTGCGAGCTCGGGCTAGGTCGCCGTGCTTCTCCTCTTCGGGCACCGCCGCCGCCTGCTCCTTCTCCTGTGCTACGCGCCGCCGCCGGGATGACAAAGAATGAGGGGGAAGCGAGGGGGCGAGAGAGCTTATATATATACTGCGAGGGGTAGGGTTTTAGTCCCCCCGTTCGGCTGTGTGGGCTTTCGGCCTGGTCTTGGGCTTGACACAGTTGTGGGCAGCTGGCGTCCTACTGAAAATGAACAAAAGCCCAAATCGTCCATGTAAGAGACGGCCTAGTGGCTCTGGGCCATGTCTCAAGAAGAAAGGGTGGGCTCTGGACCATAGTGTTTTTTTTTCTCTTTTTGAGTGTAGCTCTGGACCATAGCTAACAGAGACTATTCTCAAAAAAAGAAGAGCTAACAGCGACTAGTATTTCTATCCAACAAAAAACAGCGACTAATATTTGTATCCAACAAAAAACAGCGACTAATATATGAAATTAAATTCCCTAAATAGGGTCCATTGAAAAGCACTTTCTCGCCACATAAAAAATACTGATAATGACTTGCCCAAGTGGACTCACCGATGGCCCATAATATATATCATTTTCAATTATGATGCTTAGTGTAAGATGAAGCGTGGACTTCCAAAAAATTAGATTGAACCCTAAAATTTATAATGTGAATCAATCACGAGTGATTTCAACACCGAGCTTTTTGGCGCTACCAGGGATGGTATAAATCTGAATCTCGTATTCCCACTTTTTTTGTGCTCTCCCAACACCCTATTTAACCTAATATATGTCGTTTTGTCCATTCATCATTGACCTTCCAATCAACCATACGCATCGCCATCGGTTCCACTATCGATGAGTTTTAGGCATATGTTTTGTCGAGCACTTGACTTCATCTCAACTTGTCGTATCGAGCTGTAAGATGAGCAACAACAGACACAAGGAGAACGACAATGAGTGATATGAAGAAGAAGTAATGGAAATGAGGTCCAATTTGGTCTAGGATCCAGATGTGTTGCCAGTCACCTTTTTCTAGAAGTTTTAGGATGATATCAAGCCGGTGATCATGTCCATGTTTCAAGAATTCTATGTTGGCACCTTTGATATTTCTCACCTTAACTTCAGTGTGATAACCTTTATCCCTAAGATTGTGGGGGGCACGGTCATCAAGCAACTTTACGCCAATCACGGTGATTAACGTTGTCCAGTGAATCATTGTGAAAGTGTGTGCGGCTAGATTTGTCATGCTTGCTCACAAATTGACACACCTGAGCCAATACGCTTTCGTTAAGGGGAGCTACATCGATGACAGGATATTAGTACTTCATGAAGTTATCTATGACGTTACGGTTAAACACCAAAGAGGCGTCTTCCTTAGGTTGGAATTCCAAAAGGCGTATGATTGCCTAGATTGGTCATTTCTTTGTCAGGTGGTGAAAAGGAGGGGCTTCGAGGACCACTTGATTTGTGGGATAATGCAAAATGTTGTCTAGTGGGATCACCTCTATTAATAGTAATGATGAAATGGGTCCCTACATGACATCTTCTCGCAGTGTGAGATAGGGTTGACCCCCATCAACCTAGGAGTTGACGACTTGGTGATTATCAAAGCTAAGGACGACAACCGTATTAATGGTCTGGTTGGGCACATTATTTGATGTGAGGGTATTTCCCGCTTGAAGTATGTTGATAATACCATGATTGTGATGAATGGTTCAAATCTTTATATCATCTACTCAAGCTACTCCTTTTATGCTTTGAGTCCATGTCTAGCCTCAAAATCAAACTCTGCTAAAAGCGAAGCCATGGCAATAGGCTGCTCGCCAACGGGACAAGAACATATTATGATAGGCTCAACTGTAAGTTGCCATTCTTGTCGATCACCTATTGGGGATCCCGGTGAGTGACACCTGGATTCAAATTAAGGGCATGGTCCTGCTAGTCGAGCGGTTCAAGTCTACTGTTGAGGCTTGGAGACGGAGCTTTTGCCTCCAAAGGGAGTAAAATGGTCCTTATTGACTCATGTTTCTCTAGCATCCCCATGTATATTATGGGGATGTACATCCTCCATGATGGTGTTCATGGGGCCTTTGACATGATTCGTCGCATTTCTTTTGGCATACCAAACGGTGAAGTGGGTGTATATTTGCAAGCCCAGAGATTAGGGTGACCTTAATAGTCTCGATTCTAGAGGAATAATGTGGCGCTTGGGCTGTAATTGGGGTGGATGATTCTTAGGAACGAGGGTGCCTTTGGTTGCAGTTGATCAAAGCCAAATATCTTCATGGCCGCCCCTCCTAGCATGTGACCCTATGGAGGGATCCCAGTTTTGGAAGTCCCTCTGGTGGATTAAGCATGAGAACCATCGAGGGACGCGTGCCTTTCATAGGGGATGGAGAGAGTGCCTCCTTATTACATGACCCATGGTTCCGTAGGCAGCTGCTCAAAGATGAGTTCTAGCCTTTCTTTGCTATCTATGTGATACATTGCTTTTTAGTGGCCTCTGTCATCCAAAATGTACATCAAAACATCTCGTTTCAAAGAGCATTCTGAACCGAGGAAACTGTTGCATGGTTTGCATTGCGCATGGGGTTATTGGACTCTTTTCAAGGTATGCAGTTATGCATGTGTACTGGCACTTTCTCCTACAGGGCTTTTCCCTCAGGGTTGGCCTATCCAAGTCTTTGTCGATCACCAACCTTGGATTATCACTCCTCAATATCGGCAACTAAATCACCACTTAGGATCAAAATATTTGCTTCACAGCTTACCTACGATCGCCTTTAGTTGGCATAGAGGTGGCAAAATAATATGGCCCTAGGAAATGGTTTTGCCCTCTTTGTGGTGTGCCCAAATCCGGGATACCAGGACACGCGTAGGTGATTAAGGGGCCAGGAAGCTCATGAAACAACTTCTCCCTCATTGTTGCATAAAATAGCTCCCACACCTCATATGCCATCACCCATAAAAGCAGCATCTACATTAAGTGATAGAGGCAAAGTTGTCCCAATGTTTCGATGAGATAGATATCGTTTTCTGTGGGAGTCGACTTTGATGATCCGACTACAAACGTGCGAAGACGTTGCGCCTTAGCAATCGCTAAACCAACTTCCGAGGGGTTATTAACCACGCCGGAGCACGATCAACCTGACCACGAGGGTCTATTTCCTGCGAGCAAACGAAGAATAAGCAAGAAACTGAGATTGCAATTTGGATATTACGAATATACTCCCTCCGTTCCTTTATATAAGGTGTTTTTTTTTTGATAAAATTCCACAATGTAAGGTGCATTTTTCTAAATCCTCATAATTCCTTTTTTATCCCTCCAGAAAGAGGAAAGTATCTCTCTCCTGATTTTCTGTATCTCTCCTTGTATCAAAAGAAGGAAACTATCTCTCCCTCGATTGCATGTATCTCTTACTTTCCTAGACTCACTGATTTATTAGCCACTAACCAACAAATTTGCCAAGGGTACTTTTGTCCTAACACCTCAATAATTATGCGCCTTGGTTACCGTGCCCAAAATAATACACCTTACATAAAGGAATGGAGGGAGTAAGAGGAAAGCTTTATTGATGAAAGTGGGGTTCTGTGACGTCTTGGTCTGGTCGTTGAACACAAACGAAGTACGCGAAGTTGCAGCTATGGCGAACTTTTAATCTAAACAAAACCCAAAGTCTAAACGACGCCCTAAGGGCTGTATATATGGAGGAAGAGGGGGGAATTTCGTGACCCTTGGAGGAGGGGTCCGAAACCAACCCTAACTCTTGTTTCCCCGCACGTACGGACTCTAAAAACAGCCTATACTCAGGTATTTCGAAATTAAATGCGTCTGGCCCAAAAATAAGGTGGCGCAGCACCTAAAATAAGATATGGACGAAATTTATGAAGGGGCATCTTGTATATTTCGTCCATGTCCTTGTATGTCATCAAGGAGGCTTCAAAGTGCTGAAATATGCACTAGAAACGCCGTTCTGGTTCCCTTCACGCGCGCCTTCAGCTCCATGCTTGATCCTGCTCCAGTGTTCATCCCTCTTGTCCATGCTAGGCCCTTCATTAGTAATCAACACAAATGTATCCAAGTTAGGCAGCATCATATTCTCATGAACATTAGAATTGTTACCAAGAAACGAAAGTACCTGGTAATTCAATTTACGTGCGCGAGCTCTAGTAATTGGTCCAGTATGTATAGCAACAAGGGTTGTGGGTGTAACAATGGTATTGATGTCCTCATCATCCTCCCCTTCTTGAAATGAAGTCATCCTCGACGGAAGCTCATCATCCTCACCCAAATAAGGCTTCAAATCTGCAATGTTAAAAGTGGGACTAACCCCAAAATCTGCAGGCAGCTCAAGTTTATATGCATTATCATTTATTTTCTCTAACACCTTAAAAGGACCATCAGCATGTGGCATTAGCTTTGATTTGCGCAAATCAGGAAATTTATCCTTACGCAAATGTAACCAAACAAGATCTCCAGGTGCAAACACAACATGTTTTCTACCCTTATCTCCAGCAAGTTTATATTTAGCATTCATACGCTCAATGTTCTCCTTAGTTAACTCATACATTTATAAGATAAATTCAGCATGTTGTTTAGCATCAAAATTAACCTTCTCCGAAGATGAAAGAGGCAACAAATCAATGGGTGCACGAGGTAGAAAACCATACACAATCTCAAAAGGGCACATCTTAGTAGTAGAATGCAGCGAACGATTATAAGCAAATTCAATATGAGGTAAGCATTCTTCCCACATTTTCTTGTTATTCTTCAAAATAGCCCTAAGCACAGTAGACAATGATCTATTGACTACTTCAGTTTGTCCATCAGTTTGGGGTGACAAGTAGTACTAAAAGCAGTTTAGTCCCCAACTTAGTGTTGGGTAACGTTGCATGGAAAACAAAAAATTTCTACGCACACGCAATGATCTATCCATGGAGATGCATAGCAACGAGGGGGAGAGTGTGTCTACGTACCCTCGTAGACCGTAAGCGGAAGCGTTTCACAATGCGGTTGATGTAGTCGAACTTCTTCGCGCTTCAGCCGATCAAGTACCGAACGCACGTCACCTCCGCGTTCTACACACGTTCAGCTCGGTGACGTCCCTCGCCTTCTTGATCCAGCAAGACGTCGAGGTAGTAGATGAGTTCCGTCAGCACGATGGCGTGGTGACGGTGATGGTGAAGTGATCTTCGCAGGGCTTCGCCTAAGCACTACGAAAATATGACCGGGGGTGTAAACGGTGGAGGGGGGCACCGCACACGGCTAGGCAATTGTCTGGATGTGCTAGGCACCCCCCTCCCACATATATATAGGTGGGGAAGGAGGGAGCAGCCAGGAGAGCGCCCCAAGTAGGTCGAATCCTACTTGGGCTCCTCCCCAAGTGGCGCCCCCTGCCATATTTGTCGGAGGGGGAAGGAAAGAGGGGGGGAGAGGGAAGGAAGGGGGAATCCTATTCCACTCTTTCCTTTCCCTTCCCCTCTTTCCTTCTCCTCCTAGGCCGGCCCATATGGGGGGCGCACCAGCCCCTTGTGGCTGGTGTGTTTCCCCTCTTGGCCCATAAGGCCCATATCTTTTGCCGGGGGTGCCCGAAACCCCTTCCGGTGACCCGATAAGTACCCGGTGACCCCCGAAACACTTCCGGTGTCCGAATACCATCGTCCTATATATCAATCTTTACCTCTCGATCATTTGAGACTCCTCGTCATGTCCGTGATCTCATCCGGGACTCCGAACAATATTCGGTCACCAAATCACATAACTCATATAATACCAAATCGACATCGAACGTTAAGCGCGCGGACCCTACGGGTTCGAGAACTATGTAGATATGACCGAGACAACTCTCTGGTCAATAACCAATAGCGGAACCTGGATGCCCATATTGGCTCCTACATATTCTATGAAGATCTTTATCGGTCAAACCGTTATGACAACATACGTAATTCCCTTTGTCCATCGGTATGTTACTTGCCCGAGATTCGATCGTCGGTATCTTCATACCTAGTTCAACCTCGTTACCGGCAAGTCTCTTTACTCGTTCCGTAATACATTTCCTCGTGAGTAACTCCTTAGTCGTTTGCTTGCAAGCTTATGATGTGTATTACCGAGAGGGCCCAGAGATACCTCTCCGATACTCGGAGTGACAAATCCTAATCTCGATCTATGCCAACTCAACAAACACCTTCGGAGATACTTGTAGAGTATCTTTATGATCACCCAGTTACGTTGTGACGTTTGATAGCACACAAGGTATTCCTCCGGTATCCGGGAGTTGCATAATGTCATAGTCGAAGGAATATGTATTTGACATGAAGAAAGCAATAGCAATAAACTGAACGATCATTATGCTAAGCTAACGGATGGGTCTTGTCCATCACATCATTCTCCTAATGATGTGATCCCGTTATCAAATGACAACACATGTCCATGGTTAGGAAACCTTAACCATCTTTAATCAACGAGCTAGTCTAGTAGAGGCTTACTAGGGACACGGTGTTTGTTTATGTATTCACACATGTATTTAAGTTTCCGATCAATACAATTCTAGCATGAATAATAAACCTTTATCATGAATAAGGAAATATAAAATAACAACTTTATTATTGCCTCTAGGGCATATTTCCTTCAGTCTCCCACTTGCACTAGAGTCAATAATCTAGTTCACATCACCATGTGATTAACATCCATAGTTCACATCATCATGTGACCAATACCCAAAGAATTTACTAGAGTCAATAATCTAGTTCAGATCGCCATGTGATTAATATCCAAAGTGTGACCATGTTTTGCTTGTGTGAGAAGTTTAGTCAACGGGTCTGCCACATTCAGATCCGTATGTATTTTGCAAATTTCTATGTCTACAATGCTCTGCATGGAGCTACTCTAGCCGATTGCTCCCACTTTCTATATGTATCCAGATTGAGACTCGGAGTCATCCGGATTGGTGTTAAAGCTTGTATCGACGTAACCCTTTATGACGAACTCTTTATCACCTCCATAACCCGAGAAACATTTCCTTAGTCCTCTTAGGTACATAAGGATAATTTTGACCGTTGTCCAGTGATCTACTCCTGGATCACTATTGCACCCCCTTACATAACTTATGGCAAGGTAAACAATAGGTCTGGTACACAGCATGGCATACTTTATAGAACCTATGGCTGAGGCGTAGGGAATGACTTTCATTCTTTCTCTATCTTCTGCCGTGGTCGAGATTTGAGTCTTACTCAACTTCATACCTTACAATACAGGCAAGAACTCCTTCTTTGACTGATCCATTTTGAACTCCTTCAAAATCTTGTCAAGGTATGTACTCATTAAAAGTCTTATCAAGCATCTTGATCTATCCCTATAGATCTTAATGCTCAATACGTAAGTAGCTTCACCGAGGTATTTCATTGAAAAATTCTCATTCAAGTATCCTTTATGCTATCCAGAAATTCTATATCATTTCCAATCAATAATATGTCATCCACATATAATATTAGAAATGCTACAGAGCTCCCACTCACTTTCTTGTAAATACAGGCTTCACCGAAAGTCTGTATAAAACCATATGCTTTGATCACCTTATCAAAGCGTGTATTCCAACTCTGAGATGCTTGCACCAGTCCATAGATGGATCGCTGGAGCTTGCATACTTTGTTAGCACCTTTAGGATCGAAAAAACCTTCTGGTTGCATCATATACAACTCTTCTTTAAGATATCCTTTAAGGAATGCAGTTTTGACGTCCATTTGCCAGATTTCATAATTATAAAATGCGGCAATTGCTAACATGATTCGGACGGACTTAAGCATCACTATGGGTGAGAAAGTCTCATCATAGTCAATCCCTTGAACTTGTCGAAAACCATTTGCGACAAGTCATGCTTTGTAGACAGTAACATTACTATCAGTGTCAGTCTTCTTCTTGAAGATCCATTTATTTTCTATGGATTGCCGATCATTGGGCAAGTCCACCAAAGTCCACACTTTGTTCTCATACATGGATCCTATCTCAGATTTCATGGCCTCAAGCCATCTGTCGGAATCTGGGCTCATCATAGCTTCTTCATAGTTCGTAGGTTCGCCTTGGTCTAGTAACATGACTTCCAGAACAGGATTACCATACCACTCTGGTGTGGATCGTGCTCTGGTCGACCTACGAGGTTCAGTAGCAACTTGATATGAAGTTTCATGATCATCATCATTTGCTTCCTCTCTAGTTGGTGTAGGCATCACGGGAACGGATTTCTCTGATGTGCTACTTTCCAATTCGAGAGAAGGTACAATTACCTCATCAAGTTCTATTTTCCTCCCACTCACTTCTTTCGAGAGAAACTCCTTCTCTAGAAAGGATCCATTCTTAGCAACAAATATTTGCCTTCGGATCTGTGGTAGAAGGTGTACCCAATTGTTTCCTTAGGGTATCCTATGAAGACGCACTTCTTCGATTTGGGTTTGAGCTTATCAGGCTGAAGCCTTTTGACATAAGTGTCGCAACCCCAAACTTTAAGAAACGACAGCTTAGGTTTCTTACCAAACCACAGTTCATACGGTGTCGTCTCAACGGATTTAGACGGTGCCCTATTTAACGTGAATGCGGCTGTCTCTAATGCATAACCCCAAAACAATAGTGGTAAATCGGTAAGAGACATCATAGATCGCACCATATCTAATAAAGTACGGTTACGATGTTCGGACACACCATTACGCTGTGGTGTTCCAGGTGGCGTGAGTTGTGAAACAATTCCACATTGTTTTAAATGAAGGCCAAACTCGTAACTCAAATATTCGCCTCCGCGATCAGATCATAGAAACTTTATTTTCTTGTTACGATGATTCTCCACTTCACTCTGAAATTCTTTGAACTTTTCAAATGTTTCAGACTTGTGTTTCATTAAGTAGATATACCCATATCTACTCAAATCATCAGTGAAGGTGAGAAAATAATGATACCCGCCGCGTGCTTCAATACTCATCGGACCGCATACATCGGTATGTATTATTTCCAATAAGTCATTAGCTCGCTTCATTGTTCCGTAGAACGGAGTTTTAGTCATCTTGCCCATGAGACATGGTCCGCAAGTATTAAATGATTCATAATCAAGTGATTCCAAAAGTCCATCTGTATGGAGTTTCTTCATGCGTTTTACACCAATATGACCTAAACGGCTGTGCCACAAATATGTTGCACTATCATTATCAACTTTGCATCTTTTAGCATCAATATTATGAATATGTGTATCACTATGATCGAGATTCAATAAACCATTTACATTGGGTGTATGACCATAGAAGGTTTTATTCATGTAAACAGAACAACAATTATTCCCTGACTTAAATGAATAACCGTATCGCAATAAACATGATCTAATCATATTCATGCTCAACGCAAACACCAAATAACATTTATTTAAGTCCAACACTAATCCCGAAGGTAGAGGGAGTGTGCGATGGTGATCTTATCAACCTTGGAATCACTTCCAACACACATCGTCACCTCGCCATTAACTAGTCTCTGTTCATTTTGTAACTCCTGTTTCGAGTTACTAATCTTAGCAATTGAACCGGTATCAAATACCCAGGGGCTACTATGAACACTAGTAAAGTACACATCAATAACATGTATATCAAATATACCTTTGTTCACTTTGCCATCCTTCTTATCCGCCAAGTATTTGGGGCAGTTCCGCTTCTAGTGACCATTTCCTTTGCAGTAGAAGCACTCAGTCTCAGGCTTGGGTTCAGGTTTGGACTTCTTCACGGGAGCGGCAACTTGCTTGCCATTCTTCTTGAAGTTCCCTTTCTTCCCCTTGCCCTTTTTTCTTGAAACTAGTGGTCTTGTTAACTATCAAAACTTGATGCTCTTTCTTGATTTCTACCTTCGCCGATTTCAGCATCGCGAAGAGCTCAGGAATTGTTTTCGTCATCCCTTGCATATTATAGTTCATCACGAAGTTCTAGTAGCTTGGTGATAGTGACTAGAGAACTCTGTCAATCACTATCTTATCTGGAAGATTAACTCCCACTTGATTCAAGCGATTGTAGTACCCAGACATTCTGAGCACATGCTCACTAGCTGAGCTATTCTCCTCCATCTTGTAGGCAAAGTACTTGTCAGAGGTCTTATACCTCTCGACATGGGCATGAGTCTGAAATACCAATTTCAGCTCTTGGCACATCTCATATGCTCCGTGGCATTCAAAACGTTTTTGAAGTCCCAGTTCTAAGCCGTAAAGCATGGCGCACTAAACTATCAAGTAGTCATCATATCGAGCTTTGCCAAACATTCATAATGTCTGCATGTGCTCCTGTAATAGGTCTGTCACCTAGCGGTGCATCAAGGACATAATTCTTCTGTGCAGCAATGAGGATAATCCTCAGATCACGGACCCAGTCCGCATCATTGCTACTATCATCTTTCAACTTAGTTTTCTCTAGGAACATATCAAAATAAAACAGGGGAGCTATACGCGAGCTATTGATCTACAACATAGATATGCAAAAACTATCAAGACTAAGTTCATGATAAATTAAGTTCAATTAATCAAATTACTAATGAACTCCCACTTAAATCAACATCCCTCAAGTTGTCTAAGTGATACATGATCCATATCAACTAACCCATATCCGATCATCACGTGAGATGGGGTAGTCATCAATGGTGAACATCTCTATGTTGATCATATCTACTATATGACTCACGTTCGACCTTTCGTTCTCCAGTGTTCCGAGACCATGTCTGTACATGCTAGGCTCGTCAAGTTTAACCCAAGTATTCTGCATGTGCAAAACTGTCTTACACCCGTTGTATGTGAACATAGAGTCTATCACACCCGATCATCATGTGGTGTCTCGAAACGACGAACTGTAGCAACAGTGCATACTCAGGGAGAACACTTTTACCTTGAAATTTAGTGAAGGGATCATCTTATAATGCTACCGTCGTTCTAAGCAAAATAAGATGCATAAAGGATAAACATCACATGCAATCAAAATATGTGACATGATATGGCCATCATCATCTTGTGCTTTTGATCTCCATCTCCAAAGCATCCTCATGATCTCCATCGTCACCGGCTCGACACCTTAATCTCCATCGTTGCGTCGTGGTCGTCTCGCCAACTATTGCTTCTACAATTATTGCTAACGCATAGCGATAAAGTAAAGTAATTACATGGCGTTTGCATTTCATACAATAAAGAGACAACCATAAGGCTCTTGCCGGTTGCCGATAATTTACAAACATGATCATCTCATACAATAATGTATATCACATCATGTCTTGACCATATTGTAACACCCCTAGTGGTTTGCCACAGTAATCACCCTTTTTGATTATGCCATGTCATCATGATCAACAATGCTTAATCATCATTAGTAATAAATCCCTTTTCAAATTCATATTCAAATGGAAATTCAAACTTAAAGTAAAAATAAAAGTTGTTCAAATTTGAAAACTAAAATGTTCATAATATTGTAAATATTCCAGGGACAATTCTAAAATTATAACCAATATTCACTAAATTAATTAAGTGACTCTAACAGCAACAAAACAACAGTATTTAATCATTTTTAATTAAATAAAATCCCAAATGAAAACCTTTGGACTCAAAACCATTATATTGCAGTGGCTTATAATGCACCATATTTATTTGGGCTAGTCTCATATTTTACAAAAGTGGTTTGAAATAAAAACAAAAGACAAAAGACAAAACAAAACAGAAAACAGAAAAATAGAAACAGAAAAGAAAGGAAAAGAAAAAGGCCGCCAGCGACTGGGCCTAAGTGGCTACAGTGCGGCCCAGCCCACCGCCAGCGCCTCCCACCTTCGCACTGCTCCTCCTGCGCTGCTGTCGCCGCGCGCGCTCGCCGCGCACCGGCCCCCCTCCCTCGCTCGACAGCGCGTCGCCCGCGCCCGCGCTGGAGATAAGAGCAACTCCCCGCTCCCCCTGGCGAACCCTAGTCATCCCACTCCCTCTCCCTCGCTCCCTCTCCTCTTCCCCGAGCGTCGCCATGGCCTCGTCCTTCTGACACGCGCGGCCACCATCACCCCTACGCCTCGCAGCAGTGCCATATCGCCCCGCCGTCGCTCGCTGCTTCGCCAGCTGCATCGTACCGGAGCTGGAATCCCCTGCCTCGTTGCGCACGAGCTCGTCTTCAAGCTTCGGGCGCCGATGATCGCCGTCATGATTCGCCGCCGTCGCGCTACCCCGAGCCCACCCTTGCTCACCTACAGGATCCCGGTGAGCCGCCGCTTCTTTCCCCTCTTCGCTCGTCGCCGTTTGCTGCTCGTAGACGCCGCCTCCTTCTTGCCCGAACGCCGTTCCGCCCGAGCTCGTCGCCGGCGTAGCTCCGACGAACCAATGGCTTCGGTCCCGTGCGCATTTTACTCACCGCAACGCGTAGCTCCTCCCTAGCATATTAGGTTGCTCGTTTGCATGCCGTAGCTGCCATCGCGTTGCTCACCCGAGCGAAACCGCCGCGGACCTCGTCGCCGGCGACGTTCCCGGCCGTCTCCGGCCATGCCCCCACCACCGTTCGACGCGGCGTGGACTGGCCGTTCGAACGGACCAAGCCACGGCTCCGGAGACCCCCTGTAGGCGATTCCCGACGCTGCTCCGCCGCTCGCCCCCGCAAATGGGCTCGCCGGAGCAACTCCGGCGGCCAGCTCCGACATGGCACGCGGGCCCCACCCCCAGGGTCACTGCCTGGTGGCCCCCAGGGCCCAGCTGGCCCCGTTGACTAAAGTCAACGCTGACTGGGCAGCCCCAGTCACTGACCTGCGGGCCCCAGCGCCTAATTAACCCTAATTCAAATATAAACTAATTGTAATTAGTGTAAGACACTGACAGGTGGGTCCCACTAGTTGATTAGGATTAGATTAGTTAATTTAACTCTGTTAATTAGTCCAGTCACTGACCAGTGGGACCCACTGGTCAGGTTTGACCTGGTCAGCCCTACTGTTGACTGCTGATGCAATGCTTATGTCATGCTGACATCACCATGTACTGTTTTGGATAATGTTGAATAATTTAAATCTGTAATTTCAGAATATTGTTTAAACTTTGAAAAATCATATAAAATAATCCGTAGCTCAGATCGAAAAACTTTGTACATGAAAGTTGCTCAGAATTTCGAGATGAATCTGAATACGCTGTCCGTTCGTCCGTCACACGTCCCTAGCTAACTGAACATGGAACTGTTCCCCTCCGGTCATCTGTCTAACAAATGTCCAGAACTGGGAAAACATTCCCGGATGGATTCCCCCTTCCTCGGTGACGTGCAACCATACATTAGGACACACCCGGCACTGCATATTGGCATGTCGTACAGCGTGTTGCTCATGTTTGCTGTGTATTTATACTGTTTCCTCCCCCTCTTCTCTCTCGTTAGACCCCGACGCAGTTCCCGGTACCGACGCAGCTCCGGAGACCGACGACACCATTTACGACCTTGCCCTTGCCGTCGAGCAACCAGGCAAGCACCCCCCCCCCCCTTTGAGCATACCGATATCGCCTATTCTTTCTCTCTCATGCTTGCATTAGAATTGTTGCTGCTACTGCTTTACCTATTCTGATGCATAGCCTATTTATTGTAACCTGCTATTGAAACCTTACCTGCTTATCCTAAACTGTCTAGTATAGGCTGGGTAGACATCTATCGATGACCCCACTTGTCCCGACTGCCCCGCTAGATTAACAGAAGACCCGATAGACGGGATCGAAGACCAGGCCCCGGCACCGCACATCACCCCCTTAGTTGTAACGACACTGCAGCGTTACTATCGAGTGCCGAGGGTGATACCTCGTGTAGCACTTCTGATGTTAACTCTGTAGAGTAGCTAATCGGTCGTGGTCATCGAGGGTGATTCCTCCTTCACCACCTCTGATAACGACGCTGTCGTACAACACCTCAAGTGTGAACCCAGCGAGGGTGATTCCTCCGAGTTCACCTTGACGGATACATCGAGTAGGAATCCAACGAGGGTGATACCTCGGATTCCCCTGATGTTGAGGACACATGGAAAATTGGACTTTACACTGTTACTTGGACGGCGGGTCGACCCTGAGGGGTACCCGCGTGTGATGTGAAGACGGGTTGACCTGGATGGTGCCTGAGTGATGAACATGAGGCGTGGCCGAGCATTCTTGGCCCTTGCCGCAAGTCCTCGAGATGGGGCGACGGGGTCACATCTTTCGTGAGTCTCTGCTCATTACCGCAACCCCCAAGGTACTAACGATTTGGATATTTGATTCGAGTGGGCCTCTGGCCCGATAGCACTAACCATCACGCGGGAATAAATATGGGTACTCTGCATCGTGGCATCAGCCGAAAGTTCTGTCAGACGTCCAGTTCAGCATTGTGGCATGGTCGGATCGTACCGACCATCCGAGGCGGTGCTGGTATCCACCCTGCACACAACGACCCGGAGTGCACAGGGCGATGGCCCAAGACCCCTGAGCGCTTAGGTTGTAGACCGGCGGGGACCTCTCTGCTGAGCTTTAGGTAGGGCTGCGGTGTGTCGTTTGGCCGAGGCTGGGCATGACCCGGAAAAGTGTGTCCGGCCGGAGTTAAGCGAGCGTGGTGGGTAAGTTGGTGCACCCCTGCAGGGAAGAATTAATCTATGCATAGCCGGATCCTCGGTAACGGACACTCGGAGTTGTATCCCGATCGATACAACTAGAATTGGATACTATGGCTCTGGGATTGCTTCTCGCAGGGAGTCGAGAAGGGATCTCTGGACGAGGTTGATGACTGTATGGCTCTGGGATTGCTTTCTCGCAGGGAGTCGAGAAAGGATCTCTGGGTGAGGTTGAGACTTAATGATACTACTACATTATATTGTACTGTTCTACTCTCTTCTATTGCTGCAAGACCGCTGAAGATGCTAGTCTTCGATAAGACTAGGTTTTCCTCTCTATTCTGGCATTTCTGCAGCCCAGTCCACATATACAGCCACCCTTTGATAATGTTGCATATGTAGTGTAGATCCTTGCTTGCTGAGTACTTCGGATGAGTACTCACGGTTGCTTTGTTTTCTTTTTCCCCCATACCCTTTTGATGCAACCAGATGACGGAGCCCCTGAGACAGCTGCCCCGCCGATGATCGCTACTACTACTACCCCGAGGGTGGCTACTGCTTCGAACTTGCCATCGAGCAGGAGTAGGTTCGGAGGGTCCCAGGCAGGAGGCCTGCGCCTTTCGATCGTAGTGTTTTCTTTTGTCCCGCCTTTTAAGGGCCTTTCTGTGTTTTCTTTTATATCTGTACTCAGATATCTGATGCTTCCGCTGACGCTTGTATGCGAGCTTATGTATTCGAGCCCTCGAGGCCCTTGGCTTGTAATATAAAGCTTGTATGACTTTATTTATGTTTTAGAGTTGTGTTGTGATATCTTCCTGTGAGTCCTTAGGCTTGATCGTGTGCATTTGCGTGTATGATTAGTGCACGATTGAGCCGGGGGCGTCACAAGTTGGTATTAGAGCCGACTGCCTGTAGGATCCCCCCCCCCTTCCAATTCCTTGGTCGAAGTTGAGTCTAGTAACCAAAAACTGTTTTACTAACTTGGCTGTGTGGCTTACGGGCCCATGTCGCCAAATTGGATGGTATTAGTATCTTTTATTCCTCGTCTATACTCTGGGACTCTGACCTCTCTTCTATTCGTGTTAAATGAATTTTACTACCGCCGACACTTAGGATCTCGTAAATCTTGTCTACCCGGAGAGCTGGATATCTGTGCTTAATTCCTTACCATTGATCTGATTAGTCTGATAATCATTTTCCTTTCCATTGTTTTGTTTAACCTTTCCCTTCGAGTTGTATAATACTTCTCATTGTCTTTTGACAATCCTGAATTTCATCTGTTTCAGATGGATCGTTTGTTTCCACCACGCCCTACGACGCAGCTTGTGCTTCGCACTTGGGCTCGTGGTGCCCCTGGTTTTCCAGCTGTCCTGATCGCCCTCCTGACCAGGCTGGGCTACCGCTGGTACCCCGAGTACATGGTCTACGAGGATTACCGCGAGTTCAACCAGGAGCAGTACCATGCTGATGTTCGTATCTATGATTAGCGCTATGACTCAGACACTGAGCTGCATCTTTTCCACGGTATCGGCGTGACGATTGAGATGGCAGTACATGATGCCGCCTACTCTGCTGTCGCACGTCTCCGAGGAGAGTTCAGCGATAGCTTGGATGCCTCTGAGTTCCGATACATTCCGTATGCCCCTGCTGGAGATGCTACTAGATACTACACAGCTATCTGTGCCCCATACGAGCGTCGTCGGTACGACCCGCACGTTCTGATTCAGTGCACTCAGGCTCTGGATCGCACTGTTCGGGCTCTTGCCGTTGAGTTGGTTGCCACTCGAGCATGCCTCTATGATGCTATGACGCAGTTGCTACCAGTTGTTCATGCAGGGATACATCCAGAGTACATCCTTTACCCGAGCAGGACTCAGATGTATGCTGGTATTGATTGGCCTGCTGTTGGAGGTCACACACCTGTACGTGGACCTCTTCTTTCAGCTCGAGACTGGATTCTGCATCAGAGTGCACATGGAGCGCAGGAACCTTCCGCGACGAACATTCGTCATCCGCACGTGCAGCTACACCATTTCAGTGGATCTTCCCGACGTTGATGTAGCCTTGGCTATGTCTCGTGGTGTACTTCCTTACCGCGTGCCTGCGCGCTGCCTACCATATCTAGCTTTTGAATTTGTGCCGTTATGCTATTCGCATGTAACCGGCTCTGTGTATGGATCTGTATGTCTTAATTGACTACTGTTAAGTATCTATGACACTGCTTAATTATTGTCGTGTTACATCATGCTTGTCGCTAAACACCGGCAACTGCTTTTACTGAACTACCCCTATTGAACGTAGCAGGATGGTTAGACCAGGTGGTCGTGGTCGTGCCCCTGAACGCCCACCACCGCCAGATTATATGGCAGCTATGATGCAACAATTCGAGCTCAACCGCCAGTTCATGACTGGGATTATGAATCAGTTCCCGCATCTGAACAACCAGAACCAGAACCCTCCTTCAATAACTCTGCCGGAATTTATGCGTCTTAACCCCACTCAGTTCCACAACTCTGAGAAGCCACTGGATGCTGATGACTGGATTCGCGATATCACTCACAAGATGGAGTCTGCAAATGTCTCCCCTGCCAACTTTGTCGCCTTCGCTTCCTTTTTCTTAAAGGGTCCCGCTGCACAATGGTGGGACACCCACAAACGTACACTGCCTGCTGGAACAGCCGTTACTTGGCCTGAGTTCCAGGCTGCCTTTCATGCCCGATATATTCCTCAAGGAATCATGGACCGGATGAAAACCCAGTTCCGCAACCTCACTCAGGGCAATAAGACTATCGAAGCTTATCAGCGGGAATTCCTTGACCTGTCCCGCTATGCTGAAGAAGACATCGCCACGGATGCCCATAGACAAGAGAAGTTCCGTAATGGACTCCACGCAGACATCGAGCTTGCACTCGCTGCTCAAGATTTCACCGACTTTACTACTCTTGTGAACAAGGCTATTCTGCTTGAGACTGCTCAAATGAAGCATAAGGAGTCGCAGAAGCGCTATCGTGATGTTGGCTCATCTTCAGGCTCAACACAGAAGCGAAAAACATATGGTCGTGGACACGCTTACAACATTGATATTATACAAGTCCAGGATCAACCTGCCACCAAGATGGGTACCCTTCCCGTTAACTCAGTACCTGCTTCTGTTTTATTTAATTCAGCAGCATCACATTCATTCATCTCTGGAAAAATTTGCATTCATGCATGACCCTCATTATGAGTAAATGAATACTCCGTTAGTCAGCTGGGCTAGTGAATTACCGTGCCCAGACAACTCAAAATGCTGAGACTAAAATATACACCTTGAATGCGTTGAACGCTTCACCGCTTGAGGGGATCGAAAACGTTCCAGTCGTTCGAGATTTTCCGAACGTTTCTTCGGAAGAACTTCCAAGAATACCCCGCTTCCTTTCACTCTTCCTCTTAATTCTCGGGACAAGAATTCTTATTAGTGGAGGAGACTTGTAACACCCCCAGTGGTTTTCCACAGTAATCACCCTTTTTTATTATGCCATGTCATCATGATCAACAGTGCTTAATCATCATTAGTAATAAATCCCTTTTCAAATTCAAATTCAAATGGAAATTCAAACTTAAAGTAAAAATAAAAGTTGTTCAAATTTGAAAACTAAAATGTTCATAATATTGTAAATATTCCAGAGACAATTCTAAAATTATAACCAATATTCACTAAATTAATTAAGTGACTCTAACAGCAACAAAACAACAGTATTTAATCCTTTTTAATTAAATAAAATCCCAAATGAAAACCTTTGGACTCAAAACCATTATATTGCAGTGGCTTATAATGCACCATATTTATTTGGGCTAGTCTCATATTTTACAAAAGTGGTTTGAAATAAAAACAAAAGACAAAACAAAACAGAAAAACAGAAAAACAGAAACAGAAAAGAAAGAAAAAGAAAAAGGCCGCCAGCGACTGGGCCTAAGTGGCTACAGTGCGGCCCAGCCCACCGCCAGCGCCTCCCACCTTCGCACTACTCCTCCTGCGCTGCTGTCGCCGCGCGCGCTCACCGCGCACCGGCCCCCCCTCCCTCGCTCGACAGTGCGTCGCCCGCGCCGGCGCTGGAGATAAGAGCAACTCCCCGCTCCCCCCTGGCGAACCCTAGTCGCCCCACTCCCTCTCCTCTTCCCTGAGCGCCGCCATGGCCTCGGCCTTCTGACACACGCGGCCACCCTGCACACAACGACCCGGAGTGCACATGGCGATGGCCCAAGACCCCTGAGCGCTTAGGTTGTAGACCGGCGGGGACCTCTCTGCTGAGCTTTAGGTAGGGCTGCGGTGTGTCGTTTGGCCGAGGCCGGGCATGGCCCGAAAAAGTGTGTCCGGCCGGAGTTAAGTGAGCGTGGTGGGTAAGTTGGTGCACCCCTGCAGGGAAGAACTAATCTATGCATAGCCGGATCCTCGGTAACGGACACTCGGAGTTGTATCCCGATCGATACAACTAGAATTGGATACTATGGCTCTGGGATTGCTTCTCGCAGGGAGTCGAGAAGGGATCTCTGGACGAGGTTGATGACTGTATGGCTCTGGGATTGCTTTCTCGCAGGGAGTCGAGAAAGGATCTCTGGGTGAGGTTGAGACTTAATGATACTACTACATTATATTGTACTATTCTACTCTCTTCTATTGCTGCAAGACCGCTGAAGATGCTAGTCTTCGATAGGACTAGGTTTTCCTCTCTATTCTGGCATTTCTGTAGCCCAGTCCACATATACAGCCACCCTTTGATAATGTTGCATATGTAGTGTAGATCCTTGCTTGCTGAGTACTTCGGATGAGTACTCACGGTTGCTTTGTTTTCTTTTTCCCCCATACCCTTTTAATGCAACCAGATGACGGAGCCCCTGAGACAGCTGCCCCACCGACGATCGCTACTACTACTACCCCGAGGGTGGATACTGCTTCGAACTTGCCATCGACCAGGAGTAGGTTCGGAGGGTCCCAGGCAGGAGGCCTGTGCCTTTTGATCATAGTGTTTTCTTTTGTCCCGCCTTTTAAGGGCCTTTCTGTGTTTTCTTTTATATTTGTACTTAGATATCTGATGCTTTCGCTGACGCTTGTATGCGAGCTTATGTATTCGAGCCCTCGAGGCCCCTGGCTTATAATATAAAGCTTGTGTGACTTTATTTATGTTTTAGAGTTGTGTTGTGGTATCTTCCCGTGAGTCCTTAGGCTTGATCGTGTGCATTTGCATGTATGATTAGTGCACGATTGAGCCGGGGGCGTCACACATATCACATCACAACATGCCCTGCAAAAACAAGTTAGACGTCCTCTACTTTGTTGTTGCAAGTTTTACATGGCTGCTACGGGCTTCTAGCAAGAACCGTTCTTACTTACGCAAAAACCACAACGGTGTTTCATCAAGTTTGCTGATTTAACCTTCTTCAAGGACCGGTTGTAGTCAAATTCGATTCAACTAAAGTAGGAGAAACAGACACCCGCCAGCCACCTTTATGCAAAACTAGTTGCATGTTTGTCGGTGGAACTGGTCACATGTGCGTGGACATGTAAGGTTGGTCCGGGCCGCTTCATCCCACAATACCGCCGAATCAAAATAAAACGTTGGTGGTAAGCAGTATGACTATCACCGCCCACAACTCTTTGTGTTCTACTCGTGCATATCATCTACGCATAGACCTAGCTCTGATGCCACTGTTGGGGAACGTTGCATGGAAAACAAAAAATTCTACGCACACGCAATGATCTATCCATGGAGATGCATAGCAATGAGGGGGAGAGTGTGTCTAAGTACCCTCGTAGACCGTAAGCGGAAGCGTTTCACAACGCGGTTTATGTAGTCGAACTTTTTCGCGCTTCAACCGATCAAGTACCGAACGCACGGCACCTCCGCGTTCTGCACATGTTCAGCTCGGTGACGTCCCTCGCCTTCTTGATCCAGCAAGACGTTAAGGTAGTAGATGAGTTTTGTCAGCACGACTGCGTGGTGACGGTGATGGTGAAGTGATCTCCGCAGGGCTTCGCCTAAGCACTACGAAAATATGACCAGGGGTGTAAACGGTGGAGGGGGGCGCCGCACATGGCTAGGCAATTGTCTGGATGTGCTAGGCGCCCCCCACATATATATAGGTGGAGGGGAGGAGGGAGCAGCCAGGAGGGCGCCCCAAGTAGGCCGAATCCTACTTGGGCTCCTCCCCAAGTGGCGCCCCCCTGCCATATTTGTCGGAGGGGGAAGGAAAGAGGGGGGAGAGGGAAGGAAGGGGGAATCCTATTCCACTCTTTCCTTTCCCTTCCCCTCTTTCCTTATCCTCCTAGGCCGGCCCATATGGGGGGCGCACCAGCCCCTTGTGGCTGGTGTGTTTCCCCTCTTGGCCCATAAGGCCCATATCTTTTGTCGGGGGTGCCCGGAACCCCTTCCGGTGACCCGATAAGTACCCGGTGACCCCCGAAACACTTTCGGTGTCCGAATACCATCGTCCTATATATCAATCTTTACATCTCGACCATTTCGAGACTCCTCGTCATGTCCGTGATCTCATCCGGGACCCCGAACAACATTCGGTCACCAAATCACATAACTCATATAATACCAAATCGACATCGAACGTTAAGCGTGCGGATCCTACGGGTTCGAGAACTATGTAGACATGACCGAGACAACTCTCCGGTCAATAACCAATAGCGGAATCTGGATGCCCATATTGGCTCCTACATATTCTACGAAGATCTTTATTGGTCGAACTGTTATGACAACATACGTAATTCTCTTTGTCCATCGGTATGTTACTTGCCCGAGATTCGATCGTCGGTATCTTCATACCTAGTTCAATCTCGTTACCGGCAAGTCTCTTTACTTGTTCCATAATACATCACCTCGTGACTAACTCCTTAGTCGTTTGTTTGCAAGCTTATGATGTGTATTACCGAGAGGGCCCAGAGATACCTCTCCGATACTCAGAGTGATAAATCATAATCTCGATCTATGCCAACTCAACAAACACCTTCGGAGATACCTGTAGAGTATCTTTATGATCACCCAGTTACGTTGTGACGTTTGATAGCACACAAGGTATTCCTCCGGTATGCGGGAGTTGCATAATCTCATAGTCGAAGGAATATGTATTTGACATGAAGAAAGCGATAGCAATAAACTGAACGATCATTATGCTAAGCTAACGGATGGGTCTTGCCCATCACATCATTCTCCTAATGATGTGATCCCGTTATCTAATGATAACACATGTCCATGGTTAGGAAACCTTAACCATCTTTGATCAACGAGCTAGTCTAGTAGAGGCTTACTAGGGACACGATGTTTGTTTATGTATTCACACATGTATTTAAGTTTTCGATCAATACAATTCTAGCATGAATAATAAACATTTATCATGAATAAGGAAATATAAAATAATAACTTTATTATTGCCTCTAGGGCATATTTCCTTCACTTAGCCCATAAACATCTCCAAAAGTGGCTAAGAAATTTAGTATCATGATCTGAAATAATAGTATTTGGCACACCATGTAAGCGAATAATTTCACGAAAGAACAAATCATCAACATTAGTAGCATCATCGCTTTTATGACATGGTATGAAGTGTGCCATTTTTTAAAACCTATCCACGGCAACAAATATGCTATCCCTCTCCTTCTTTGTTCGAGGTAATCCTAAAGCAAAATCCATAGATATATCCTCCCATGGAACACTAGGTACAGGCAAAGGCATATATAAACCATGAGGATTGAGTCGTGACTTCGGTTTTTGATATCTATACCAATATAAAAAGACCCAAATGGGCAGATCCAACAAATCCCGACCGTCAAATCAGGTCAATCCAACGACTCAGGCTGCTCCAATGGTGAGCGCTCAACACGTTTGGTGTGTAGTTAATATCATACCAAATATTAATACCAATGCTAATCACATAATTAATACGCAAATAATATCCTACCTGATATTTACGTGTAATTAATATATTACCTAATATCAACGTGCATTGCACGTACACATTTACTAGTGTAGTGCAGCGAGCAACAAAACTCTCAACATCCCGTCTCATCTTTGGCCAAAAGAAATGTGTAGCAAGTACATCCTCCGTCTTCTTCACGCCAAAGTGCCCCATTAATCCTCCTCCATGCGCCTCCTGCAACAACAAAAGACGAACGGAGCTAGTTGGAATGCATAGCTTGTTAGCACGAAACACAAATCCATCGTTCACGACGAATTTGTTCCATGTTCTCCCTTCTTTACAATTCTGCAATACATCTTTAAATTCAACATCATGCACATATTGATCTTTGATGGTCTCCAAACCAAATATTTTAAAGTCAAGTTGTGAAAGCATAGTATAACAATGAGACAATGCATCAGCAATAACATTTTGTTTACCCTTCTTGTGTTTAATGACATAAGGGAAAGTCTCAATGAATTCAACCCATTTAGCATGTCTACCGTTCAGTTTTGCTTGACTTTTAATATGTTTCAAACATTTATGATCAAAATAAATAACAAATTCTTTGGGCCATAAATAATGTTGCCATGTTTCCATAGTTCGAACAAGAGCATATAATTCCTTAAGTAGAATAATTCAGACTAGGCCCACTCAATTTTTCAAAAAAGTATGCAACTGGTTTACCATCTTGTAATAACACACCTCCTAATCCAATTCCACTAACATCACATTCAAGCTCAAAAGTCTTATTAAAAAAAGGAAGTTGGAATAAAGGAGCATGTGTCAACTTATCTTTCAATACCGTGAAGGTTTCTTCCTATGCGGCACCCCAAACAAAAGGCACATCCTTCTTTGTAAGCTCATTGAGAGGTGCAGCAATGGTGCTGAAATCTCTCACAAAACGCCTATAGAAACCAGCGAGGCCAAGGAAACTCCTCACTTGTGTGACCGTTTTGGGCTGCGGCCAACTCTCAATAGCTTCAATCTTGGCTTTATCAACTTCAATTCCCTGTGGAGTAACAACATAGCCAAGAAACGATACTCGGTCGATGCAAAAGGCGCACTTCCCAAGGTTACCAAACAAACGTGCATCACGTAGAGCAATAAAAATAGCATGTAAATGTTCCAAATGTTCCTCCAAAGATCTAATATATATCAATATATCATCAAAATAGACTACCACAAATCGTCCGATGAAAGCACGTAAAACTTCATTCATTAATCTTGTAGGAACGAAGTATGTCTACCAGAGGGGGGGGTGAATGGGAGTTTTAAATTTTCTTCAGAAAACTTTAAATCTCTCAGAACCCAGCAGCGGAATAAACAACAACCAGACTAAGAAGAACTACAACATATGACCGAAGTGAAACTAAAGCATGCATCAAAGTAAAATACATGAATAAAATGCATTGAAGGTAAACTTGAGTAACAGAGGTAACCGGTGGTGCTCGATGGCGACAAGGAATTTATTCGACCAGTTCGTCCTTCTGCACAAGGACTACGTCTGGTTGGAGGGGCTGTGACTTAACACGGAAGATAAACTCTCTTCACCCTATTCTCCTCGACAATCGGTTCGTCAACCGATGTCGATCACTTGTGGTAGATACTTGAAGGCGATCTCCAAACCTTTACATACTTCTTCTTCGAGAACCATAATTACTCTTGGTCTCTGAAGAACTTGACACCTAACCGTCTAGAGAGTTTGCAGCTCTCAAGAGTAATAGGCGGAGCGTACTAAACTTAGATTCCAGTGATGCTGAACCACTATCTAATTCTTCGGCTCTAAGGTTTTTCTCTCGGTGGATTTTAAACTCAAATCACTCAGAGAGGGGGTTGCTCAACAATCTTCTCAGAAATCAAACGGAGCAGCCACCGAACAAAGCCGGCGCGGGGTGGCTATTTATAGCCGCAGCCTTCCCAGATGGGAAATGACCATTTTGGACACGAGGTCCAGCCAATGGCCAACCGACACGTTCTCAATGGTCGGATTTTGGAGCAATGGTAACATTACTTGAGGAACAAGCAATGCTAACTCCTCGGTCCGAGGCAAATCTCTCGCAGCGAAGAAGATCACAGTCTCTTACTGGCAAGTATTTGCTCGAAGCACAAAGAGATTTCTCTCGCAGCTTTCATAGGTTTGGGTTTAGCATCAGAGAACCAAAGCTTCGGAATGCTATACCCCTCTTAATAGTACGGTGGTCCTATGACTCAATGAAAGAAGAAGAATAACGAAATAAATGCTACGTCTTCACTTCGTCTTCATTCTTCCTCGAATGCAGTCATTTGCTTCGAACAATCACCGAACCAATTGCTTAAACTTCAGCAATTTTTAGGGGTCTCTCTCGTTAGCTTTATCTTCGGTGATAACCTCCGCTGCCTCGCAGGGAGATTATCTTCGTCGTTTTCATCAAACTCCTCGATTACTCCAGGGACCTGTTACTCTGTGTGCACTAGCAAACACATAAGTCCCAAACTGTTTATGTCAACAAACTCCAAAACATAAGGGGCCTATCATTGCACCAACAATCTCCCCCTTTTTGGACGGTTGTTGACAAAATAGATAATCATCAAAGTGAAGATAGATAAGAAGGTTTTAAATCGAACAAGAGTGAACTTGCATTGCTTGACTAGATGATGAAATATACTCCCCCTGGATGTATGCAGGTTCAATTGATATATAATGGAATTCCTTGCATTTCATTTGAGAGTGTGGAGAATTTTCAATCATACGAGGTAAGGATTCGCACTGATGACAGATAATCCAATGAGAGAAAAGTGCAATCATTCATAACTTCTGTTAACAATTTCACCTGCAAAACAAAGAGTTTTGAGAGAGAGCAGTGCAGCAGGTGGGGTTATTAATCTTACAGCCCATAACAGAAGTTTTACATCAGAGCACATGAAATGGTGCAGTTGTCTCAAGGATGGAGCGAGAAAAACATAAACACCAAATCCAACAGAGCAAATCTATCAAACTCTCGATGCTATTCTCCCCCTTTTTGTCAACTAGTGTCAAAAAGGTGATGAAACAACATGAGTGGAAAACTGTGAATATGATTCACTCTGAGCCATCGCCTGAGGAACTGTCTGACGAAGTTTCTGATTCGAAAGTGTGCGGAATCTCTTCATCTTCAGCGGCAACAACAGCAGCTGATCCTTCGAGACTGACTTGGGTCTTGGACGAGGAAGGAATATTGGGGCCAGCCTCATCACACTTGCGAGACAGAGGATTTTCTTCAGAAGGCTTGACAGTTGGCGAAGTGGCTTCTGATTCATCGAGCAATTTGCGCAGCTGTATTCGAAGTAAATTCGTTGTAGGTTCACGAGCTGGCAAAGGTGGAGTGGAGCGATCGTGAAAATCTTCATCAGTAAAGCCTTGGTCAATGTACTGATACAGTTCTTGATGGTGAGATTTGCTGAGTTGCTTCTTGGAGAAAAATTTCCGAAGCAATTTCCATAGGCGCTTCTTGTTTTCTGCTGTAATCATGTGCACAACTTTTGTACGGTTGTGAATAGCATTAAGTTCGGCAGCCAAATGTTCTTTCTCTTGGCGGTCTTCGGCCATATGCTTTAATGGCAACTGCTGAGTGCGCATGCTCACTTCAAGATGTGAAGGAGGTTGAGTATTCGGCAGACGATCACGCTTGGGCAGCTTCGGTCCATTGAAAGTGTTGTGATAGTCAGAAGTGCTTGACCCTGGTGCTTTTCCTGAAGAAATATCTTCCATAACTTTTACTGTATCACGCACAGGAGGAATGAAGCTCTTGTGACTGACTTTAGCAAGATATTTGGTCTTCATTCCATAGTCAACCACTTTCTGAATCCATGGTGCGAATACTTTGATGGTTTTAGGACACTGAGTTGAATCCATTAGGATGCGCAAGAACATGTCTTCGACATCGAATATATAACCTTGAGAGATGGCATGGATGGTGTTTCGAAGAACATCAGATATTACATTGTCAGTATTCATTCCAGCCAGCGGACAGATGGTATATGTGAGGATGTGGTATAGAGTCTGATTGTCGAATGTTAAATGTTCAGGCAGAGGAGAACCATGGTAGTCATGAATTTTTTTATCCATTGTGCATCGGAAATCTTCATCAGTGACTGCACCAATGTTGTGAACGCGAATCTCAGTTTTGCCATGTTCAAATCGAGGAAAATGAAAATGGGAGACAAAGTCCATAGCAGAGCATTTGATTCTTTTTCCTTCTGTCATCCATTCCATTATCCATTGTGTGCTATCTGTCTCATCGCCGGAGATATACAGAGTTGCATAAAACTGAAGAATAATCTCCATGTTCCATGGATGCTGATAGCCTAAGACACAAGTGAGACCATAGTCTTCGATGTCTTGCAGAATTTGATTGAAGCATCCGATGCTTTTCATGGCTGCAAAGTTTGGGAACTCATGAGGGAAAATCTTCAGGCTATCATACAGAATACGAGAGTAGTATATCGCCTGTTCCTGAGTCCAAAATCGAGGAGAATCTGATGTCTTGGGTTTGCTGTAAGGACTCTCTCGAAAGAAAAGTGGGTGCGTATTTCTGTTGAACAACGGTCCTTTGGTGCCGACACCGGTGGAAAACAAGGGCATTCGCTCGCGAGGATAGGGGTATTTTAGTTCTTCTTCAACAGAAAGTACTTCATCGGCATAGATGACATAATCCGAATGATGAGCTGATGGTGAGTTTGCTGCAGAAGGGTTAACATCTGAGGGTCTTTGAGCTGCGACGAGTGAAATCCTCCAGGGAGAGGGATTTGTCACTGGTGCAGGGACAGATTCAGGCACCGAAGCTTTATCATTCAGTTGGGCAGTTGAGGAATTGCTTCTGAAGTTGGTGGAGCAGAGGGAGGAACCGAATCTTTAGGTTCTTCGATGACAGGAGAATCTCGTCATTCTGACCGAGGAATCTCTCCTTCTTCGGATACTTGACACTGAGTTGGATTTTCATGTACAACTGGTTCTTGAGGAGCTGAAGAACTAGCTTGCACAGGAGAATTTTCTTTCTGAGTGTCGGCTTCTGGAGGGGGAGGAGCATTCTTCTTTGCAATTTTCTTCTTTTTCTTCTTCGAAGGATTCACGTGTCCTTTGACAAGATCATTGTAACCTGTCACATTTGCTTGATGATCAAGGCAAATTTTGCGAACGATTTGGTCCAGATCTGAATGAAATCCAAGCCTTCTGTGACGAAGAACTTTCAACTCCTTATTGATATCAGCATAGGATTCTTCAAGCTGCCTGATGACAAACTTGGACTTGGTAGCTTTCATGCGGTTGTCAAGCTCTTTGAGTTGACCAATGAGGTCATTTATTTCTACTGAATCATTTTTCATATCTTCGGTCAGAACATAAGCTTGAGAGATAAGTTCAGAAGGAATTGACAAAGATGCCACTTCTCCATCAAATAAATTTTCAACAAAATGGTCTAGTTGCTCCATGATGAACTGATGATCAAAAGAATGTGGTGCAGCAGTATCTTTTTCAATCTGAGGAGTCGATGGAGCAGAGGGAGCAGTCTGAGCCATATTTTGTTCGGTCAGAGGCATAGAAGCTAGAGGTTGAGTCAGTTTCGAGGCAAATTGTGCAGCTTTTTCTTTCACAACATCAGACTTGGGAACTTCCTGGTTGGCATCAGTTCCTTTGATTTGCTTCAATTTGTCTTTCGGAAGCTTTTCTCCTGGCTTTGCAGTGCGAACAGGTGCTTTAACCACCAAGTCTTGCAAGTTAATTGCATCAGGATGAGGTTCGGTGTTCACCTTGTCAACCATGGTAACAGTGGTTGGTGGGGTCTTCCTCTTTAAGGTGTTCTTCTTCGGGGGTGCGACTGGAACATCATCCACACGAAGATCTGGTAGAACAGTGGATGTGGTGACATTCACTTGTTCGGAGAGAGTTGCATCGATTTCCTCTAGGGTAAGCGTGGATCATCTTGATCAGAGGAATCACTTTTAGGTTCAACTGGCTTCGCAGGCCTTTTCCTTGGGGCGCTCTTTTTCTTCAGAGCAGCAGATTTTGGATCATGCTTATTCTTCGTTCTGCGCTCGTCTTTTCCTTCAGCCTTTCTCTTCTCAACGTCTGACTTGATGAGACGACGATTTTCTTCTTCCTTTGCTTGATCTTTGGCAGCCTTCTTGGCACGCTTCTCAGCATTCTTGAGGCGCTTGGCCTTTTCTTCAGGACATGAATCTGGAGTCTTGATGGAAGTTTCATGAGCATCAGGAGGTGGTGGAGGTCTTTGCTATGGTCCACCAACTCGAATGAGCCCAATCTCGCGACAGTCACCCCATGGGGGATGGAAGGCAAAGTTCTTGGCGTACCGAGGGTGAACCATCTTGTAGTTAAACCATTTCTTGACCCAATGGCGCCAAATCTTTTGCACACGTCCTTTTCTCTGATTTGAATCTTCTCCTGGAACGGTGTTATATTCATCGTGAGAAACAAGCTCAGCTGTGTTTTTGATTGGTTTCTGCCACCTCTCCTTTTCTTCGGGGCATCTGCTTCTTGCTCATTTGTATTTTGTTCGGCACGTTTTCTTTTGCTCATTGATGGGCCTACCGTTGGGCCCTTTGGTGCTTTGGACTCGTCAGTAGTTCCCATGAAAGCTTCTTCATCGTCAGCCATACTGTGAATCTTGGCAGAATCTGTAACTAACTGCATTGGCCTGTGAAAGAGAATAGAAGCGAGGGAAAATGGGGACAGAGTCACAAATGCTCATAGCGAAAGATTTTCTCGAACAAAACATTTTGAGGAAGAATCAGACACAGAATTTGTGAACTGTTTCAATAGAATGAAACATATAGATCAAGCTAGTAAGTTCGAATAAAAATACTACACAGCGAGCTAGGCATTTCATTTGAGCGAAGCATAATCACAGACCCTAGATCTGACAGATTTGAATGAGAGGAAAACTACAAACCACAGCCGCACTAGAGAAGTAAAAACCTAGATCTAAGATAAGCGGTAAAATCGGTGAAAAATTAACTGCGGACGAACTCGAATCGGAAGGAAGGAAGTTCGAGCATGAACTACACATACCCTAGCTTGGTGACGTGCAGCAACTACGGCGGTGCGAGGGAGAAGATATCCCGCGGTGGCGTGGAATGACTCCGGTGACCTCTTTCCGGTAGCTAAGCGGCGAAGGGGTCGTCGGCGTCGAGCTCAAGGAGGAGCAGTGTGACAAGGGTTTTGGTGGAGAGTGGGAGCGAGGAGAAAGAAGAAAGGAGGACGAAGGGGGTGGTGCGGTTTATATATAGGCGAGGAAAACAACCGCACGCCAAGGTTAAGATCGAACAGTTTCTATACGGGGACGATTGCAATTCAACGGATAGGATAGACTGGCAGTTGATGAGCAGCACATGGCAACCGGCACAGAACGTGGTCTTGACTTGGGCGGGAATGCCCAAACTTTGGACGGCTTTCGCCAAAACAGATTAAAACTCAGTCCGAAACAAAATCATGGTCAAGGACACCAGATGAGTTTCGTTCCAGATAGAATTGATCATTTGTAACGGAACATCATAGACGGGAAGAGATAGATTAGAGGGAAAAACAGGGTCCTAGGCATTTCACTCAGCAGGGAGCAAAGGAAACCGAGCAAATAGCAATGAGAGAAACGCATTCGGACAGAAGTCAAATCCATCGAATCGAAAAGAAACTCATCGAAGAAAAATTGTGGTGGCGTAACCCACCGTATAAGAACTGTATGACCCCAAGCGTCGCACAATTATCGTGGCACCCGGTTAGTCTAGTTCTTCATTAATGTATTCACTCTCAGAAAGGAACTTTCACTTTTTCGAAAGTTTCAGACTCTTCGAGTGTTATGCACCCATTCCTTTCAAAGATGTGGAAGTGTTAGCACGGGTGCCGAGTCTAGCTTACTGCATGTTTGTGAAGTCTAGGATATTTAGCTCACACCATAACACACAGAATCTTTTCTCATCGAGAGGCTTGGTGAAGATATCAGCGAGATTGTCTTCGGTCTTGACGTGATTGACAACAATATCCTCTTGAGCCGCATGACCGCGAATAAAGTGCTGTCTGATGGCAATGTGCTTCGTGCAAGAATGCTGCACAGGATTGTGTGCAATTTTGATAGCACTCTCATTATCACAATAAAGAGGTATATGCTT
Organism: Thinopyrum elongatum; assembly: GCA_011799875.1. NCBI lineage: Eukaryota > Viridiplantae > Streptophyta > Magnoliopsida > Poales > Poaceae > Thinopyrum > Thinopyrum elongatum. The sequence goes on from CM022297.1 coordinate 117,456,626, forward strand.
GACCTTGATGCCATAATCCTTCAGTTTCTGCTTCATCCACAATAACTGAGTGCAACAAGAGCCAGCAGCAATATATTTGGCCTCAGCCGTATATAGAGATACACAATTCTGCTTCCTTGAAGACCAATAGACCAAGGATCTACCGAGGAAATGACATGTCCCCGAAGTAGATTTCCTATCAACCAAGTCACCAGCCCAATCTGAGTCTGAATAACCAACAAGATCAAACTGTGCTCCCTTAGGATACCATAAACCTAAGGTGGGGGTGTGAGCCAAATATCTCAGAATGCGCTTGACCACTTGGTGATGCGATTCTTTCGGTGCAGCTTGATAGCGGGCACACATGCAAACACTCAACATAATGTCAGGTCTGGATGCACATAGGTAAAGAAGAGATCCAATCATCGAACGATAGGCCTTCTGATCATAATCCTTACCGTACACATCTACATCTAGCTTACCATTCGTGGGCATTGGAGTTTTATAGCCCTTCATTTTGGAATCTTGCATTTTGAACTTCTTCAGACACTCCTTCAGATATTTTTCCTGAGAAATGAAGATGCCATTCGCTTGTTGACGTATTTGCAGTCCAAGAAAGAATTTGAGTTCACCCATCATGGACATTTGATATTTATCGGACATCATTTTCCCGAATTCTAAGCTGCAAGCATTGTTAGTACAGCCGAAGATAATATCATCCACATAGATTTGACAAATGAATAAATCATTGTCAACAACACGAGTGAAAAGTGTGGGATCAGTGGATCCAGGTTTGAACCCCTTGTCAAGCAAAAACTTCTTCAGGGTGTCTTACCAAGCTCTAGGGGCTTGTTTTAGCCCATATAAGGCTCTCTTCAACCTGAAAACTTTGTTAGGAAACTTAGGGTGTTCAAAGCCAGGTGGCTGTCTAACATAAACTTCCTCATCAATTTCACGAAAGCACTTTTCACATCCATGTGATATAGCAGGATATCATTGTAATTTGCATAAGCAAGTAGAATGAGAATAGCCTCAAGGCGTGCAACAGGAGCATATGTTTCACCAAACACTACAAAAAAAAGACACATCCGTGACATTTTGGGCCGAACAATTTTTTTTTCTGTCATGCTTATGACACTTCTATGACGATAATTGTGACAAAAGCATGTATCATCATAGATGTGGTGGGCTCCTACTTCTATGACAAAAAATCATGACTGAAAATGGGCTTTTTGTCCTGGGCGGGCCGGGGACGCACTTGCATGACATTCTTTGGGCCGTCCATGACGGAAAAAATCATGGTAGAAGTGAGGGCGAGGAATATTTCGGGGAGTTCCCGGTTACGGTGGGTGGTCGGGGCCGAGCGATGCACGGAGGGATTGCGCGTTTCTCTCGTACATGTACGCGCGTGGGTGCAAGGCGTTGGGCTCTAACTGAACCTGACCGAGGCGTTCGCTTACTGAACCTGAGCGATTGCACTAGCTACATTACTGAACCCGAGCGATCGATCCCTGCTTGTTAACTGAACCCGAGCGATTCCTTCGCTACTGCTACTAACTGAAGCCGATCGAACCTGCTGCTGCCTCTTGATGAACAGTGACTGTTGTTGGGGTTGGATGAACAGTTCCCGGTGGGGGTTGGATGAACAGAACCCCGTGGTAGTAGAGGTTGTTGCCGCTAGATGAACAGGAGCCCGATCGAGGAGCTGGTGGGGGTGGATGAACAGTAGCCGGTGGAGGGACCCCGTGGAGGGCTGGTTGAACAGGACCCCGTGGAGGGCTGGTTGAACAGGACCCCGTGGAGGCTGGATGAACAGGACCCCGTGGAGGCTGGATGAACAGGACCCCGTGGATGAACAGTAGCTAGTGGAGGCAGGAGGAAGTCGACGGTGGATGAACAGTAGCAGGTGGAGGCTGGAGGAAGTCGACGGTGGATGAACAGTAGCCCGTGGAGTCCCGTTTTGCGGTACGCCACACCCCTCCCAATGAACAGGACCCCCGTTTAAACCGTATCACTCCAACACAAGTCTGTTTCCTCTGTTTTGTGGTACGCCACACCCCTCCTGATCAACAGGACCCCGTTTCGACCGTAGGCACTCAAACAGAAGTCCGTTTCCTCCGTTTTGTGGTACTCCAGATCCTTCCCGATGAACATGACCCCATTTCAACCGTACGCGGTCGAACAGAAAGGCTGTTTCCTCCATTCTGCGGTAAGCCAGACCTCGTTTCGGCTGTTCCGTCCAAGCCGGTTGGCTCCCGATGAACAGGACGCCATTGCTGCCATCTGCTGCCTCTCCATGTACACGAGCCCTGGCCGTACGTATGCGTGAGTACGCGTTCGAGACCCCGCCCGTATATACGTACGTGGCCATATTTTTTGCGATCGGGTTGTACATACATGTACACAGTTTAGAAGGGACTGCCTGAACTGCTACGTCGGGGGCTCTACTACTACATGTGCCGCTGCTTGCTCGGCCACGGTTCATCGTTGCAGAGAGACCGATCGACCAGTATGTACGTACACGTTCGCGACCAGACAGACAACACTACGTACGCTTCGACCGGGTGGGTCCCAGCTGTCAGGGAGGATAAGGACAAACTTCCGTGCGTGCGAAGATATAGCTGGTGGGTCTCGGCTGTCAGGGGGAGGAATCATTTTTATTTTGCGAGTAATAAGGAGGCACTTCCTTGTGTTCGAAGATGTAGCTGGTGGGTCCAGCTGTCAGCCTCACAGCCTAAAGTCCTCTTCCGATGGCTGTCATTCGTTGACCACATTGACCACGCCACGCTGAGAGCACCAAGGCGATGGATGACGGCGAGGCCTAGGAAGGGAACGACGCGGAGCCGGGGAAGACGTGGCAGTGGATGCCCACGCGGAGGGGAGTACAAGGGTTGACTGCTTCGGCTGCAGTGTGAGGCTGCCGTCGCCGGAGAATAACAGGAGCTGTGGGTGAGTAGAGGGATGGCATGGCCAGTGGTGGCAGCACAGCCAGCCACGGGAGGCAGTAGCAGGCGATCCAGCCGACGCTGGTTTCGGTGGCTGGAGCAAGAAGATCAGAGATTGAAGAAGCAGTGCGGCCGTTGGATGTTAATCCAACGGTCACTGCTGCTAGAATCGTTTGTTGACTAGGTTAACAAAGCCCTACGTACGTGTCAACTTAGTAGGCCCACAAGTCAGCCTCCGAATCAGGTGGGTCCGAGCTAGCAGGGGGAGGAATCATTTTTCTTGTGCGTAATAAGGAGGCACTTCCTTCAGTGCGAAGATGTAGCTCATGGGTCCCAGGTGTCATGGGGGGGGACTTTTTTTCATGTAATAAGAATGAACATCCTTGCATGCAAAAATTGTAGCTGGTGGGTCCAACCTGTCAGGGGGACGAATCGTTTATTCCCGCATAATAAGGAGGCACTAGCTTGCGTGCGAAGATGTAGCTGGTGGTTCCCAGCTGTCAGACTCTCGACGTACTCCATGTTGGCTCTCGTTGTTGACCACACATCGTCGAGCGGTCCACGGCGGTGGATGACGGCGAGTCCTAAGATGGGAACGATCCGGAGTCGTGGAACAAGGGGCACTGGAGTCCCTGGCGGAGGGGAGTACGAGGGACTGGTTCGGCTGCCGGGTGAGGCTGCCTTCGCCGGAGAATAATAGAAGGTGTGGGAGAGTACATGTATGACCTGGCCACCGTTGGGAGTAGGGTGGGGCGGTGAGGCCTGCGCGACAGCACAACCGGCCACGGGAGGCAGATGCAGGCGCTCCAGCCGGCGATGGTTTTGGCGGCTGGAGCAAGAGCAACTAGACCAGAGCTTGAAGAAGCAGGATCACCGTTGGATGTCAATCCAACGACTACAGATGTCAGAATAATATGTTGACTTTTTGTTTTAGACCATAAAATCATTTTGTTCACTAAATGGACAACACCTTGCGCAGGCTTCGTCTAGTGGGCAAGCAAAGTCAGCTTCGAAAGCTGTGGCGGAATGCAACCCATTTATTTAGGTTTTACAGCCCATTTCATTTTGTTTGCCAATACATCTATTTCCTGGGCTTTGACTCAAAAAATAATCTATTTCCTAGGCTGGGTAAAAATAATAATGCCGATTTACTATTTATGATAATTTACAACGCATTTGATTATTTATTCGAATACACCTATTTACTGGGCTGGGTGAAAAATAATATTGCGTACATGAAGCCCATTTATCATTTCTGATAATTTACAAGCCATTTGATTTTAGTAGAAATGGAACCATTTTCTGAGATGGGTGAAAAAACAATGATGGTACGGACTAAGCATTCCGTATAAAAAATAATATTGAGATAGGAATATTATAAAAAAATTAAGTTGGGCTTGGTAATCTTATTATATAAAAAATGAACTGAGTTGTGCATTTTATTAAAAGAAACATAGGCTAGGCTGCGCTTATTTTAGGATCTTGTGTATAACTATTGGCCTAGTTGCATTGCTGATGTTCAATGAAAAAGCCCTGTGTAGTACAGTACAACTTTACATGGCTACTCAGCCCACATTCAACAACGCCTGAAAAGGCCCAAACAAGGCTTCTGTACAACTTTTTGAAGTCGCTGACCTCAATTAATAACTTAAGAAAAAAGTTAGAGTACAGTGGAACCTAATTAAAAGCTGTCACGAGTGAAAAAATAATTCAACGGTCCCACTTGTGTGTGTGTGTGATAGAGAGAGAGAGACCCATCGGTCGATGCTCGTAAATACATCTTTCAGCCATATGCATTGCTGATGCTCAGTAAAAACTTACATAGTTGAGACAATCATATAGAACATCATAGCACACTAAACTTGCATACAAAAATTTCACGCAGGCAGCACAATCAGGGTGGAAGCAGTGGATCCCTACGGGTAGGGCTATGTTGAAACCAACGAAATCATACATAACCGTTCATTGTCTTTATCAATGACAGGGAAATATCTTGAATGTTGTGCAAAGAAAACAGACAGACAACACAATAAGTTCTGCTAGCACATTAAGTTGACGTACACCCCTTTCTAAAAAATGTTCAGGTACAAAAAATAGAACAGGTCACAATCAAATGTACTGGCACATTAGTGCTTCACACCGATAGCTCGGATTTAACTAGTATCTGAGAAGATTCAGTTGTTACCTCAAATTAGAGCACATCTAGGCAGCCAGCCCTGCCTCTTCTCCCAAATAAGCAGTAGCCTCCGCCGCGCGATGGAGTAGGCCCTGTGCCATCCATCATTCCGAGCAACACGGGGAAAGTCTGACGTTGACTCCTGTAATGGACGTCGTCGATGGACCCTGGCACCAGCGGCGGCGGCAGGACTTTGATTGATGGATTGACCACTTCTTCGACATGCACAAACACTCGATACAAGTACATCCCTAATGTGGTCCGCGGCGGCCTTGGTGGCGATGAATAGTACAACCCCGGTTCCTGCACCGGTATCTCAACACCAATCACCTTCGGTATGGTGGACGGCTTCTTCATCCATGTCATAACCGTCAGAGCCCAGCTGTCTGGAGGAACAAACATACTTACGAGCTCACCTCCTAGGTCGTTGATAAGCTCATTCATGGACTCGCTGTTCCAAGCATGTCGAGGCATGCCGTGGAAGGTAAGCTTTGTTAAAAACTCAAGCTCAGAGGGCACCGAGCCCCATCCTGGGTGCCACCGATCAAAGCGCGCCATCGCAGAACAAACGCCGGGAAGATTCGAACACACGACTGCAGTCGAAAGTTGTCCGGAACCTGACGAAGAAATCAGCCGGTGGCGGACAGACTTCGACAAGCAAGTCACTTATTTGGATGCCGTGCGCAATGCCAAGAGCTTTGACAAGGTCGTCCGGCGAGACGGGAGGCCGGTCGCCATTGATGGTTACCATCAGCACTTTGCCGGCAAATTGGTCGTCAAGCGCCGCCATGCCACTGTTGAGCGACAGCACGCAGTGCCCGAAGGCAGGACGGACCTCAGGATCTCCTGCTCGGAGATCCGCATTGACCGGTGACATGATAGCTAGTGCGCTTAAGTACAGGGAGTAGAGGAGGGGGATTTGGGGGAACTGGAGTAGGAATCGAGATTCCAGAGGTGGGGGAGGGGCGGGAGATCGGGGATGAAAAGGTAGCATGAATTTCGAACACGCGCCAATATGCTCTCGGCGCGCAAGCGCACGAAAACATCGGTGGCGCCCACATGTCGGCCTAAGAGTCCTTTTTCTTTCTTTTTTTGAGCGCCCGGCCTGAGAGTCATAATTGACCTGTTTGGCATTGCATTACTAGTTGGCCCATATTCAACGACACCTCACTGGCCCAAACAAGTGTACATCATCGAAAAGACACTGAGCTCAAATTATATAACTTGCAAAAAGGAGATATACTCTGAACACTGGAGAATGGTGATGCCCTCATTTAGCCCACCAGCAGTTCGAGACAGTAAACAGTTCGAAACAACGATATATACAACATTCAAACACTGACTAGTGACTGCTACTGACATAAACAGCAAGACATGATAGTTCATAAGAAGTCTTGCTACACCACCAAAACGCACCCATCTGCAGTGCTCATACTCTCGTGATCCAGGCGAGAATGACATTCTAAATAGAGGCAACTATTACATAGTAAGAGTGACATAGACGAGGATGACCAAATGACAAAGAGTATGCATACAAAAGAGAGAACTACCCATCCAGAACAAGCAGCAAGGACAACAAGTCATTCGAAGAGGGATGATCCAACACCATCATAATTTGCAGCCCCGCTTCAGCCACCAGTGATTCAGAGACACCAGAACTCCACCCTTTCGATGCAACAGCCCAATTACCTATCAACCTGAAGGCTTGAACCACATCACTGCCTGTCGGACTTGAGACATCCAAGGATCAAAGTTAATCCAGATGACTTTGTCATTCTCACCTTCTTTTGGCTGCAGGCTGTATCGTTGACAATCAGGTGAGTCTGCTCCCGAAGTCCTAGGGCTCGCCGTGTAGACACAGTTTTCCCTAGCAAACAGAGCCTCTCTGCCATCAAGGTCCTTGACAATGATGATCTCCTGGTTAATCAGATAATTGAGTCCGAGAAACAGAGAGTGTGAACCAAGGCTGTTTACCCGCCTCCAACTCAAAAATCCTGAAGGCCCCAACAAGCTGGTATCCTGTTCATAGACGTAACAGCCACTGTCCGGATACTCACGTATTTCACGGTGCTTGTACACAGTGGGGTTTTTGCAATATAACTCTTCCGGCTCATGTGTGCGAATGATCATCTGTCTTTTGCCATCATCTGATCGAGCGAGGAACTAGTTGTGCTTCCCTGTTTTTGGCAAAGGTGGTGTGATTACAAAGGGCAGTAACTGTAGGGACACTGCATCATATCAAAAAGGACATGCATTGTTAATGTAAGATCAGTATTGTTCAGAGTATGAGTAGGATAATGCAAGAAACATCATTGATCTGTCCCTATTAGAACTGAGAGTAAAATACAGGGAAATGTATACTGGGTTCGAAAATATACAAGTGCCATGCATGGTTATACTCATGTTATCTCACAATCGATTCTTCACAGGAAACTACCATGTCATGCATGTTATGTAATCATGTTCTGTCCTCACAAACAAATTCTTCAAGGAAACTAACAGACCATGCATTGTTATATACTCATGTTCTGTGGGCAAAATTCTTGTGAGAATATTATTCTAGCCATTGATTGCTGAAGGGCGAATATAGGTATGTACACATGGTAAGCATTACAGGATTTCCCTACTTCCAAATATAGAGTTCTCCATATGCACATTTACTTCCCTAATGTATGGTTAGATGAAACCAACAGTGTGACGCATGTTTCTACATCATGAAAATGAGGAAACTAACATGGCTATTGATACACACTCATATTTAGTAGTATATAGATTACTATAAAGTAAGTAGAATATCCATATCTTCCTAACCGTTTGATTATTCAAGGGTACAAATTGGTTGTAATGACATGGTTACAATCACATGAATTAACTCATTCCAAATATAGCTGATTTAAGGCGTCTCTAAAACATTGCCATAGTTCTACTCAAATTGTGCTCAAACAGGGATATGCCAATCATCACAAAAAGTTCAAATAGTGTCATGCCGTTATCATTAACATCAGATGAAAACAACTTACACGCGCCGTCCCAGCAATACGTGGTGCCATCTGCTTTGTCGATCGCGTAGATGATGCCATTGTGTTCAATAGCATCACAAAAGTGTGTATCAGCTTTGACAATCCACTGCGAGCTGAGTCGTCTCCAGCTAAAGAAGGCACCGGCGTAAAGATAGGCGAGTCCGCGGTCGAACAAGGCAATTAGCTTGAAGTCTGCGTAAGTCTGCGTAATCCGCATGTCGTGTGTGCACTTGGCAGATTACAATCTTCTGCAAAACAAGGTCCGTCCAACTGACGTGGTAATCTAGATGACTTGGACCGCGATGGTAAAACCCTATATAATCCAACGGAGGAAGGATAATCTCATGGGAGGTCTGGAAGTTACGAGCACCAACTTTCTCCCGTCTTCTTTGATGGCAACCATCCAGTGGGAGTTCATGCCGACCCAGTACATACCTACCAAGAAGTTTCGGGTGATGGTGATTGGATCGAAGTCAAGGGAAATGATGTACGGCGACCCACTACATACCTGCAAAGAAGTTTCGACTAATGGAGGTCGGATTGAAGTCGAGGGGCATCATGTATGCCTCCGTATCATGGTGAGCAAATCTCGCAAGACCAGATAGCAGCAAGCAGGGTGTCTTGAAAAGCTTAGGCCTCGCTTCGACGATGGCCGTGTGCATGTCCCTCGAGCATGCAGCCAGCCGCACGGCGCTCAAGATATCCATACACGAACAACAGAGGTCGAGGATGTCACTGGGGAGATTGCTCCAATCGCGGCTCATATGGATGCTGCGCGGTTTGCGTTCGGCCATGGTGGAGTTTGGAAGGTGGGGTTTTTCGGGGCTTGATTTACGGGGGAGAAGGCTCTCGGTGCTGGAGCGGCTAGCGAGGGAATAGTGGTACTATGGGAGGCGAGCGAGGCGAGGGTACGCGGGGGCAAAGTGAGATGATGAAGAGTGACCTCAGGATCTCCGGCGAGACGGAGATGGATTGGTGCTAGGCGGGGAGAGGGAGACGAGGCGAGGCATGCTATACAGCGGCCATGACAGTGACTGCACAGTGCACAAGGTGAGGCTGACTTTGCGGAAATAGGTCTCCCGTGCTAGCATGCCTCTGGGTTCACTTCATCCTCCAGGTAGCATCCATATTGCGAGCAGAACCAAATTCTCGTGCATGTAGAAGCACAAAGAAGGGTTTTTTCTTTTTTTAGGATAACCGCATATATTCCTTAACCAGAAAAGGTTGTGTCTCACAGGCACGCGCCAATATCAATCCGAACCAGCTACGACATATTTTGTGTGTGCAAAGAGATGGATATGTTTGTATATCTGTTCGTCCACCCAAGTGGGTTTTGCGTAGATCCCACCTGTCAGGAGGGGTGCAAAAATAAAAAGTAATCATAAAATGTTTCGCCACGGTGATTCGAAAGAGTGACCTCAACTAACCAGTGGCACATGTAGCGATAGAAGGATGGGCACGTACACGGACATGGACCACTCGTCAGTATGCTACCCGCATAGCCTTTTCGTTTTGCAGGTTGGTCTACCTAGCCGTCTAATCAACTGCCTGCATGCCACTTCTCCCATTTACTTCTCCATCGGGAACCGATTTTCCTCGGCTTCTTCACCTCTCCTTCATTTGCATTCAAACCCCACTGGACTGGATTCACATCCTCCTTGAGTAATTCCCAAGCCCCTTTAAATAATCATCTTCTTCAGTTAGACTAGCCATCTTAATCCTAATTCTCCAAACCACAACCCTCCGGTCCAGCGGTTCCAAATGGCGAAAGAGATCCGTATGCAGGTTTTTAGTGTCAAACATGTCCTCGTCGAAGGCTCGTTGAGCATAGTTGCCACCATCACCGACCACCCAAGGGTTGTTCGGGAGTGGATCAACAATGTATCCAACTCCCTCCAAAAGGTGGAGATGAAGGTCGTCGGTCTCGACGCAGAGTACATGCAGCGTGCCACTGGGAAGATCCAACGCGTCGCCGTCCTTCAGCTGTGCCTCGAAGATGAAGTTTTGGTGTATCACATCATACACGCGCCCTCCATACCAAGTGAGCTCCATGATTTCATGTCTCGGGAGGACATATACTTCTGTGGGGCAGCCATCGAAGGGGACAAAGAGAAGCTGGCGCCGTACAACCTTGACTTGAAAAACATCGCTGACCTACAAACCAGAATTCCTGTAGAGGATTGTGATAAAAAAACACCATCCTTGTTCGACGTAGCAAATTCTGTGCTCGGAACAAATATTGAGAAGGGTGACGAGATGCTGGGAGCCTGGGATTAAGGTCGTCTGGATGGGAGAATTATCCCTTAACCTACAAGCGGATAAAATATGATGCCCTCGATGCCTGTGTGAGTTTCGAGATAGCTGCAAGGTCAAAAGAGCTTGTTGCGAAGCCGTCTCCCACAGAAAATGAGAAGAAGAAGAAGAAGAAGAAGAAGAAGAAGAAGAAGAAGAAGAAGAAGAAGAAGAAGAAGAAGAAGAAGAAGAAGAAGAAGAAGAAGAAGAAGAAGAAGAAAAAGAAAGAAGAAGAAGAAGAAGCTGCACCAGCAGCAGGGCATTATAGATGGATGAACTATTTCCTCTCTTGTAAAAATTATATTTCCTCTCTGTGTACATTGATATAGATGAACTATTTCGCTGATGTGCATGTCTTTGGAACAGTGTACTATGTGTACATTGATATAGGTCCGCTTGACTATAATGAGCTATTTATCCGCCTAGTTTTCTCTACTACTGCTTGCAGTGAGCGGTATGCAATGCATGTGTCATGTCTACCACGGTCGTCTACCACAATGCATGTGTCAGTAGACATGACTGCTTGTCCATGGAAGTTGAACCACGGCGACCATCACGTTTCTACCACTACCACACGCGATTCCCACGATGCCGCTCCAACCCACGCCACCACGTCCCTCGATGTGCGCCTCACCCCTCTCGGCCCCACCGCTCCTCTGCCTTTGTGTGCATGACATGTGGGCCAGCTGAACTGCGGCGACCATCAAGTTTCTACCACAACCACACGCGATTGGGCGCGGCTTGCATGCTCCGCTCCTGGCTCCGATCCGTACTCCCGCACCATCCAATTTTCATCCAGCGGCTGTGACACATTTCGTCCCGGGCATCACTCAGCCACAAATATAATAAATAAAATAAAGGCCCGTCTTTGCCTTCTACTTCTGTAATACAGGTAGTACCCGTCGGTGTGGCCATCTACGCCTCGTAACACCCCGATGTCCAGCTGTGGCACCCTCGCCACGGCCAGGCCATCACCGGCCGGTTCATCTCGAATGAGTGAGTCACGAACGCCGCCGCAACAATGGCCAGCTGGGCATCTCGAACCACACCGATGCCGATTCCCCGTAGCCGACCTACGCTGGCCCGTGGCCGCACGCCGTTGAGCCGCGCGTCAACGTATGACGGCAGGAATGGCTCCAGGCTCGCTGGCTCAACTACGTCGAGTACATCATGTTCGCAAACCGATATCCATTGAGCAGGTTGCTCCCACCCATGAGCACACGCCTATACGTATCTAGCATTCCAGCCTCGCCGTTGAGTGGTACATCCTCGGGACGGTGCAAGCGATCGAAATCTCGAGCCCAAGTCGAGCTATGTGCCCCGGGTAGATCACTGGCTCTCGCCCGAGCTCATTTGGAGCGCGAGCTAGTAAACGTCGTGCGACACATCACAACAGACAAGCACCTCGACATGCGTCGGCCGGGCAGAGACTTTTCTTGGCCACAAGCTCCATGGTCTCATCCAAGATCGGTGTGGTACTGCAGTCGAACATGCGGGTAAAATACTATGGGAGCAGCTGCATGTGCATGGCCCAGACGCCGATGTTGGCGTGGAGGAGGTGCTACTCGCTGGCGGCATAGCGTGCTACATGGGTTAGGCAGGCACCTGTTGCCACGCTCGGAGGATGAGCAGGAAAGGAAAGGGTCTTGCATGCGTGTACAGATTCATGCAGGAAATTATTTCCTGGAAATACGACCTTTCTTTACCTTTTTTTGAGGCTATAGATGACCCACACGAGGAAATCTATTACAGTATAACTGTTGGATGAAAATTAGTGGTGCGGGAGTACGGATCGGAGCATGGGAGGGGAGCAGGCAAGCCTCGTCCCACTCAATTCCCACGACGCCGCTCGAACCCATGACACCACACGTCCGCCGACCTGCGACTCACCCCTCTCGGTCCCACCGCCCCTCTGCTTTTATGAGAATGACATGTGGGCCAGCCACATTTAGGGTCCACATATCATTGACTCGAAGGCAGGTGCAATAGCCGCTGAAGCTCGGTCTCGTGGGCCCCGAGAGAGAAATGTAACTCCTGCGCCAGGCCTTGTGGTGCTCCCGTAGTACGAACTCGTGCCAAACCCGGAATTTGTTTCTTACTACTACCAATGTGCCGGCCCGTGCGTTGCAATGGATCCAAAGTAGTAGAATAATACTTGTTCACAAACTTGAAATATAAACACTCTAGTTTTGATATACATATATCAGTAAAAATAAATTATGCTTCACTGAAGACATATTCCTCGGGCTGGTTTGATGAGGTGAGGGGCGGGTGTGGCTGGTTTCAAGATAATAATAGATTTTTAAAACATTGGAGCAGATATTTTTTCTAATATTTTGTAGCGTGGCATGACATCCGGTGCACCTAAGTGTCTGAAAAAAAGTGGAGTGCACTCTAAAGATATTTACATGCTCCCATTTAGTGGAGTGCACTCTAAACACATTATCTATTTGTTTTTCTCTAGCCTTTCCTAGCCATGCAACCAAGCCACATAAGACTAACCGCAGTGGGAGTAACTTCAGCAGTAACATCGAGTCCAACTCAGCAAATTTGCTTATGTGGCAATGAGTTAATGAGGAGAGAGGTAGTTTCAGTAACTTAGCTAGTTATTGTAACATCACATGTCCCAATGCAATATGAGTCTATAATCTAATAAATGAAGCTTTCCATGTTACCACACTTATGTTACTACCAACTATGAAGGTAGTAACATAGTCTAGGGATATGTGTATGTTACTCTCCACTATGGCTAGTCTAAGCTAGTCATGCATGCAATCCATAAATTGCAATATACTCCAGCATGCAATGCCGCCACATCATCTATTTTATGCCTGTTAGTCATAGGTTGTTTTTTTGCATTAGTCCTAATATTAATGTTCCATAAAACTAAACTCCAAATGTCCGCCGGAGCCAAGGCAGAGGACGTACGACGGGGGCGGTGGAGGCGTCTTCGTAAGAGGAGGAAGCTCGAAGGATAATCTTGCATGTCCGCCGCCACCTGCATATCGGCGCGGGACTCCTCGAGCGCCCATTGGAGCTCGCGCTCCTCCAGGGAGCGGCAGAGTCATGGGATTTTCCTAAACCACGATGGGCACCATGCAGTACTCCTCGTAGTCGGGGGCACGGTGCTCGCGTCCCGACTCCTGGGGTACTGAGCACCCGCTCAACCACCTCGTGAGCCGCGAGGATGCCATGCTCGCGGCTCGCGGCCGTGCTATTGGAGCACATGCTCGTGCGCCTGAGCGGCGAGGATGCGATGTTCGCGGGCGTGCTGCCGGAGCACACACTCGTCCACGTCGAGAGCGGCGATGATGCGATGTTCGCGGGCGGCGATGATGCGATGCTCCCGGGCATGCTGCTGGAGAACGCGCTCGTCCACATTGTGAGCGGTGAGGATGCGATGTTCGCGGGCGTGCCGCCGGAGCACGCGCTCGTCCGCGTCGAGAGTGGCGATGATGCGATGTTCACGGGCGGCAATGATGCGATGCTCGTGGGCATGCTGCTGGAGAACGCGCTCGTCCACATTGTGAGCGGCGAGGATGCGATGTTCGCGGGCGTGCTCTCAACGATGCGATGCTCACGGGCATGCTGCTGGAGAACCCGCTCGTCCACTTTGCGAGCGGCGAGGACGCGATGCACCTCCTCGTGACCGACCAGGGCATGCTGCTGGAGCACAGCTACCCCTCGTGGCCAATGAGGGCGAGCCGCTAGATCACACTGTCCTCCGCGTGGACAGTCAGCGTGCGCTACTCGTGGTCGTAGAGGGCGTGCTCCACCTCGGTGATGTCGGAGACTCCGTCCTCTTCCCAGGCCGCGGCGCCGTCCACTTCGGCAACGGCTGCGTGCTCCGGTGGGTGTTGTGTCCGTATGGGAGCTTCGAGCTACAGAACCAGTGGGGGCGGGGGGTGACCTTTTCGTGGTTTTACATGGACTGAGGAGAAAAATAGAATCAGAAGTAGCACAATATGTTGGAACGTATCGGAGGAAGGCTGGCAGGAGCAGTACAACAAACATCACATGCGCACCATATTTTGAGAACGGTTTAATGTAATTTGTGTGAAATGGGTCTCTGTGATGTACGAGTAGTACATCCATATCATTGACATTCATGCACGCAACAAACATTTGTGTGCATGATTTCACCCTATTTTCTTATTCTGTTTTGGAGTGGATTTGATTTTTGTAATCGGAGCTCATTTTTGTACTTGGTTTCAATTTAGACTATGCATGTATTATTGCGAGAGATATATATAGAGAGAATATTTGTGTGACAAAGAGGGGGGCGGGGGCAGCGATACCTAACGAGATAGGGGCATATGCGTGTTGGAAAGACTTTGTGTGTCGTAGAGAGAGGAGTGTCCGAAAGGGAGAGAGAGGGTGTGTGTGTGTGCGCGTGTGTTAGAGAGAGAGAGAGAGAGAGAGGTGTGTAACATCGGGATCGACAAGGTTACGAGGTTGCGGATATGGGAGAACGATAGTGTGTGTGCGATGAAGGGGCACACAGACATCGTCTGTTTGCGTGTGAGAGAGCTGGATAGACCTCGACAGCACGGTGATCTTGTTGTATGCACAAAATCAACCTGAATAACGAGATGGAGTTCATCCAAGCAACTGAAGAATCGGCTAGAACTAAGATAATGCAATCGTAATTGCCAATATGAAGTAATTAAGGATAATGGTGGGGTTGCTGGTACTGAACAAAAGGCGGTAGTCCTACACACACCCCGCAAATGCAAATTATAGCGAAAACAAAACAATGTGTACACAACAACGCGAGCTCTAACGTAGAAAAAGGGTAGTAGCCTTATTTATATCTATAGACTATATTACTATATTTTTTATTTGTATAGTTATATCTATATCTATTCCACTCCCTCCGTTTGTAATTTACTCCGCACATATATAGCTTTGACAGCATCCAAATTTTATAAAGCTTGACCGAATTTGGTGAAAACAATATGAACATTTACACTAACAAATTTACACGATGTGGAAATAAAAGCAATGATGAATCAAATGATATATTTGGTGGTTTATACGTTAATACTTTTTCCTACAAATTGTTGAAAGTATACAAAGTTTGACTTTAGAGAAACCCAATATGCGGTATATGTATTATACATTCTATATTCATTATTTTTCCGGAGTCAATGCGTGTATTTGCACGTACACGATATAAACCGTTGATTGATGTTGATCCAATGGTCCAGGTGGCTGCGATTCGGATCTACTATAAGTACCCATACACATTCTTCTCGAATGACCAGCACAACAGTGTGATCGATCCACACAAGAAGCTCTAAATAAGACCTCCAGACGTGCCACGTGGCTTCATGGGTGCTCCCCACATCATATTATTCATACTACGTTGACTGAAATAAAGATAAATCACCCAAAACAAGATCTTCCTGTTTTTTGTTCCTACGATGCTGTGCCGTGCACGTACCTAGTTGTATAGTGGTAGTAGTAGTAGTACAAACTTCGTAGTAGGTGTAGTACGGAGTGCTCCTACTCTATCAACGAGTCCCATCTGACACCAAATTTCTTGGCTTCCGTGCTACAGCTAGATCTTCCCCTCCTCGTTTCTGTTTTCCAACACGGCGGGCAGGGTGCGGTTTGCCGATAGTCGGTTTGCTCAATTGCGGTCCCACATCAAAGTGAAAATGCTAGGCAACACGCCTTCCCTAGGTATGTGGTGTGCCGGACGGGCCGTGGAGTACTCCCGATTCCCGGGCGTGTGGGGGTGCGACGCGAGCGCGGCATGCCTTTTCCTTTTACTAGCATTGTGCCCGTGCATTGCAACGGATCCAAAGTAGAATAGTACTTGTTCACAAACTTGAAAGAAAACACTCTTGTTTTGATATACATATATACCACTAAAAATATATTACTTTTCACTCAAAATATATTTCTCAGGTTGTTTTGATGAGGTGAGGGAGGGATGTGGTTGCTTTCAAGATAATAAGGGGTTTTCTGCACATTGGAGCAGAGAAGTGGGCTATTGCTGAAAAAATGCCACAACTTACCTCACAGCCGTTAGATGCAGATCCAATGGTCAGAAATGACAGATGGCAGACACACCACCATCACCAACTGAGTCTTTTATGGGAGTAGAGAAACATGTATAAATTGTAACATTTGGTCCTGCTCCTTGGCACGACCGATAGATAGAAATAACGATTGGAAATGCTAGGGCGGGGCTTTTCCCGCCAGATATGTAGGGTAGTAGCTAGGTTGGCGCATCGTCGGTTTGGTCACATGCGGTCCCACATGTTGTAGTGATATAAAGCCTAGTCAATGCGCGTTGACCGGGGGCGGGGGGGGGGGGGGGGGGGGGGGGCGGGTGGGGGGAATGACAGTGTGGTATGCGACGGGGAAGGGACATGCTTCATGTACGTGTTCCAGTTTCTCGTTTTGAACTTGCGAACATGACAGGCGTGCTGCACGAGTAGTTTTGAATTTATAGGTTCGGTATCAGTTTTTGAATTTAGGAGTAGTTCATAGGTCGGGTCAAGCATCGAACTTAAATTACGAAGTTGATGGAAAAGGTAAGCACAACTTATAAATTAACAGATGGAGTACTAGTTACAGTGACGCATATAATTGCCTGCCAATGTGAGCAAAGGGATCACACATGTCTGTATTGGCTGGAACGAGAATGCAATAGCACAATAAGAATTAAGGCCACGATGATGCAATCACAGTGGTGGTTATAGGAGGTAAGAAGAAAGATGAATCCATCAACGTATGACCTCCTCCTCCTCGACTCAGTGCGCCGGGCCACCGACCGGCGGCTTAGGAGCGGCGGCTTTTGTGGCAAGGTCAAGGTGCTTCCCAACAAAGGCGTCCAAGGCTTCCAGCCGGTTGACGAAGGCCAACATTGTAGCATCCTCACCGGCCTTGTAGATACCTATGTACATGACTTCCTCGTACACGTGGATGTGTAGGTCGATGAATTCTTGCAGGGCGAGGCGCCTCACGGCGAGCGTGACCTCCAGGTGGACATTCTTCGTTGCGTCGGCGGGCAGTCGCAGGGCCACCAGTGCTTGAAAGAGGTTCTCGCCATGGAGGCCGATTAGGGTGGCAGGCAATGAGGAGCCCGGGCGCGCGGGCTGGAGGAGTACGGCGATGTCGTCCGCGAGCTTCTTGACGACGGTGAACTTGTTAATGGTGGCAACGATCATCTGGTCCAACTGAGAGTCGTAGCTGGCGTCGACGATGGCCATGAACCACCGGTCGCCAACACCGTTTGGAGACGATCCTCGGTGCCATGCTGCAGGCCGGCATCATGGACCATCTGGCACAGCTGCTGGCCGCTCACGCGCATCGCCTCCATGGGTCTAGAGTGAGCACTTTTGTGCTTAGTGTAGGTGCTTAGGTGCGTACGATGTGGTAGATGCATTGGAATGGAGGGGCGCCTTTATATGAGTGCAAACTACGTAGCATTCACATCGTGCTGCCTCTTTTCCCCGTCCTCCTCCCATTACTTCCCTCATGCATTCATGATGCTAATTGAAGGAGGATGCATCATTGGCCGTTCAACATTTCGGGAACCGCTACCCTCTCCCTCGTCTGCATTAAAGCCGTATCAGGAATTGTCCTGGTTTACTAGTAGCTGTCAAATCGAATAGTACTGCGCCGCCCGCTGCACGCTCGGCTGAACACACCTCCTCGCCTCCATCAAACGCCTCCATTAAACCCGCATGCAAACCAAGAAACCTACTCTGGACACATGTCCGTTCATGAGTGGGCCAGAATTAAACGCAACGCCGGCCGAGCTCCTCCCGTCCGCCCTCAGTTTAAACGAGGCAAGACACCGGCCAAGCTCCTACCGTCCGCCCTCTATTTAAACGAGGCCAGACAGCGGGCAAGAATCGCACCCCTTCGCCGCTCCCCCATCTTCTTCTTCACCATTTTCTCCACTCTTCCGATGGCTTCCGAGGAGCCGTTCTCCGGCATACTACCCGGCGGGGTGGCCCGCCGAGCCCTCCGGATACGAGCGAGGCCGCTCGGTGCTTCACCTACCCCGCTTGGCCCGACGGAGCCAGTTGCCGCCCCAAGCCGGCGCGTGGTTCAGCAACTCGTCGCTCCAGTTCAGCTCGATAAGGAATGGCGAGTTGCTCCACGCCGGCACGGCGGCGAGCACGGCGGCACGGGCATCGTCGCTGTCGCGTTGTACTGCGCCACCAGTGTCTGCGGTGGTTGCACCTCCCGTGTCTGTGGGCGCACCTCCCGTGCCCTGCGGCAGCGCCATGCAGGCAGAGACAGAAGCCGGGTGCGCGAAGAGCGACGAGTCGGTGGTCAGCTTCTCCGTGTCCGCCGCCATCATTGAGGAGAAGTAGAACACGGGAGGCCGCCGCCACTTGGGTCCCATGAAGGCCACCGCCAAGGCGATGACTGCGTATTCAGGTGGTTTCTTTGCTGCTCCATCTCTTCCGAGGACCTTCGTCGACCCCGCAAGTGTCTTTCCCAAGTGTCTGCCGGACATGAGGAAGACAAAGGGATCCGCGGGCGGCCATTTAGATTAGGTATTAATTATACCACCAGAGCTGGATTAGCACCGCTTAGTTCATGTAAATGTAATGAAATCCGTCATGTTTATACGAAGATCCGGCTTTTTTATACAAAATCCTTCATGCTTATATGAAATCAGTCCGTGATTGCATGAATTTCCTCTGGTTGGTTAGAGTTATGAAAATGTATGCCGATGGTGTTGGATGTCGTCCTCCGCGGAAGGAAGCAGGAGGAAATTTGCCGGTTGCCGTTGGAGATGCTTTTATGCTGGAAATAATAGAGTCACATCCAATCCATTTGAGTTAATTGCGTGTATGATTCTCCCTCTATAAAAAGTTAATTGCATGTACAGTGTACATGACTTGCAGGGTGGCTACAGATTCGTACAGAAAGTTAAAAAGAAACAAATCCATCCTTAATCTTGTATTCTAAGTACTCTGTGGGTTCCACTGTTAGTACAGTAGCGAATGAAGTATATATTAAAAAATATAATATAAAAATCTAAAGTTTAGGACATAATTCGAACTCAGGTCATCGCGTTGTGAGCATCGGGCGCTAACCAGTCCAGCAGATGTTCGTCGTGGACGATGCTGCAGATATATCTCTGTGTCTACTCTTATACTAGAAAACAGAGTTGGTGATGATGGTGTGCCTGCCATCCTATAATATAGGCTGTCCGATTTATATCTGACGGATAGGAAGGAAACTATGGCAATTTTGCAAAAAGATACCCACACCCCTCTCCACATTTGCAAATAAGGCCTTCCCTCGTTCATCCTTTTCTCTCACAAGATAAACTACTCATACAAATGCATCTTGATGTTCCGTGCAATGCACGGGCATCTTGCTAGTTTCTTTTTAAATAGTTACTACGATAATTGGGTTGAAGTGATATATTTTATGTCTGCCCCGAATGATCTCAAATTCACTAGTAGTAACAAAGAAAAGGTTGCCTTTTTAATTAACAGAAAATAGGGTGAAAACTATCACATGAGGCCAGTAAAAACAAGGCACACTGGGTTCAGTGTCATCGTCACTACAGCTGTGTGCGCACGAGAAGTCTACATATCGAGGGGGCTATGGAGAGAAAGACATATTGAGTGTGTGTGAGCGAGGCACAGAGACACAACTAGCGTGTGTGTGTGTGTGTTGGAGAGAGAAGCCAATTGATAGATTAAGATCAAGATCGAGTTGTCACCCTTCTGCTGTCATTGTTGGGGGGTGGGAAGGGGGGAGGGAGAGAAAGACGTATCGAGAGTGTGCGCGCGGTAGGCACAGAGGCACAACTAGCGAGTATGTGTGTGTGTGTGTGTGTTTGAGAGAGAAGCCAGTAGATAGATTACTATCAAGATCGAGGTGCCACCCTACTCCTTTGGTGTCGGGTAGTGTGTGTGTGTGTGAGAGAGAGAAGCCAGTAGATAGATTAGTATCAAGATCGAGGTGTCACCCTACTCCTTCGGTGTCGGGAAGTGTGTGTGTGTGTGTGGGGGGGGGGCAGTGACACTTAGATGTAGGGAGAAGGAGTTTGTGTGATACATATCTATTTTAAGGGATAGTAGATAGCATGTGTGCGAGGCATACTTAAAGCATCACGGAGATAAAACAAGCGGTGTGCATGCATGTGCCGGAAAAAAATGAAGAGAGAAACAATGTCTACGTGTGTGTGTGTGTGTGTGTGTGAGAGAGAGAGAGAGAGAGAGAGCGAAATCTCAAAACAAAAGGTGCTCTGTTGGAATCCCATTGTATGTATTCATATGGTTCCGGGACTCGAGTTAACCTTAGGCATATGTGTGCGAGACATAGTTATACTTTGAGACATTAGTGGCGGTGGGTGTGCGGAATTAAAGGGGTGGGCGTGTTCGACAGAGAGAGCGTGCGTGTTTCTGTGTGAGAGACTTGTAGGACGGGGTAGAAAGACGAATTCTAACCTTGACGGAGGGAGAGAAATACATGAAGTGCGCGTGTGTGATTCCGATGCCCACGGAGAAATGAGATATGTATGCGTGTGAGAGATTGCGCAATTCATTCACGTATCACTATCTAGCGAACGTGGATGTGCATCGCTTGAACATAAATCAATATCTACTTCATATCGTGGCCAAAGATACAATATCGATTCAACGCTATAAAGATTGGACACTCACATATCGCATTTTTTTTCCAAATAATCATTTTCAATTGTGCATGCCAAAGTTACAGTGATGTTTCTTCAAACAACCACTGTAGCTATCATGTACATGCACCATTGTTAGTTTTGCATTCAAATTCATTAGTCTTGGATGATTTAAGGTTCTATTATGAAGTAATATATGTAATATTCATATATGAATCAAACGGGTACGCAATTTATGAAATGGAGGCCATGTAATCATATGAGGTAACATTTTAAGTAGCGTACTACAATATCCATTTCTTTTGTGGGACTACAATATCCATTTCTTTTTGTGCGCCTCTACAATAACACGTCTATGCATTATGTTTAAAGTAAATAACCAATGGCACTAAATTATATATTTACATGAGAAATACATAGGCTGAGCGTTTGATCCCTTTTTTTGTAACGCGCCTCTACACCCGTACGATTGGCCGCGCCCGTGTGAACGTCCAAGTTATCGGTGCATCATCCCGAATTATTGTCTTTTTTTCTGGGGTGGACTTCATACCAGTTATTAACTGCTGACGTGTGCCCCGTGTACACAGTCTCGCATGACCTTCCCGCTAGCACTGTCCAAAATTAGTTGAAACTGGATATGAACGATCCCGCGGGCGGCAAAATCTTCCGCCTCCTTCTAAAATTTCTGCCACCTAGTCTTTAGCATGCGAAATTCCCCTTTTGTCCTTGGTGCACGGAGAACAATAGTTACAATACGGCCCTCATTTACATAATAGGTCGGGGCTGCTTTGGTAACTTCCGGTTCCCCCCACCACACGGCACCCCCATTTCCTCTTCCCCTCCCGCAAAAAGGACTAACTCCATAGCACCAGAGCATCTTACATCACGCCATCCGTACTTCATCAGCCTTTCTACCCCTCCCCTCTCGAAACCCTAGACTGCTCATCCACCGGTGTACCAGAGCCCATTCACTGCCAGCGACGTCCACCTCGCCGGATCTGCTTCTGCGGCCGCATCTACCCCTCCCACCTCCCCTAGAAACAAGTAGACTGCTCATCCACCACTGTACCACAGCCCATTTAGTGCCGGCCTTCTCCACGGCGCCGGATCTGCTTCGCCGGTACTCTCGTCAACCGCAGCGCATCTGTAGCGGCTCCTTCGTACTCCCCACCGGAGACGCTTCATCCACACCCCCGGAGTCGCCCCACCGACGCCCCCATCGACGGCCTCTGATCCTCTTCGCCGACACCTTCCTCAACCCTACCGGAGCCGCTTCACCGACACCATCCTCAACCCTACCGGAGTAGCTTCGCCTATACCATTCTCAACCCTACCGGGGCCGCTTTGCCAACGCACAAGTCCACGACCTCAGATCCGCTTCGTCGCACCCTCGTCCAACCTACCGGAGCAGCTTCTGACGCCCTGTCCACGGCCGCAGATCCGCATCGTCGACACCATCCTGAACCCAACCACCGGAGCAGCTTCACCGACACCCTCATCCACGGCCTCAGATCCGCTTCGCCCACACCATAGTCCACCCTACCGGAGCCGCTCCACAAACACCCTACTCGACGGTTCTAGATCTCCTTACCGGACCCCGACAGCCAGCGCAGCATCATCACCCTTGACGTTTCTAACCTGATTCCCACCGTCTGGCAAGATGCCAAGCACCCGCCACGGCCTAGGTACTTGTCACCTTTAAACCCGTCCAGCATCACCTGCCCGATGTACTTCAAATATACTAACATGTCGCTGTTACATGTTATGCAGCTGGCAAAAACTACAAGGACGATGTTTCTTCTGGATCTAACAGCTTGGCCAACCAAGATCCTGGACTGAGGCATTGCTATGATCTTGTAAGTGCGTCTCTCTCTCTCTTGTATTGTTGTGTGCCTACCAGTGTGCTTTGCTAGGATTTTCGACCAGTAATCCCTTTGTGCAGACAATGATTTCCACTACTGGCTGCTAAATTAGAGATGTAGATGTCATACATGATACTCCGTCCGGTCCTAAATATAAGTCTTTCTAGAGATTCCACTATAGACTACATATAGAGCAAAATGAGTGAATCTACACTCAAAAATGCATCTATATACATCTGTATGTGGTCCATACTGGAATCTCTACAAAGACATATATTTAGGAACAGAGGTAATACATTACACAAAATCGTAGGTGGCATGTAGGAATTCCAGTGCACTACATTAGGCTCCCTTAGAGTGCCTGCTAGTCGAGCACACAGAGTCATGGCTAGTTTATGTTACGCACACAATCGTTAATTGGTGGTTTAAATATGCGCAAGGGATATGCAATGTATTATCATGTAGAGATATCTGAAATTAGCCGTGTCAACTTGCAGATAGGGTTACGCAATGAAAAAGTACAAGATGTATGTGGCAATTTCATGGAACATCGCAAAAAAAGGAGAGGCAGCGGTGAGCCTATACAGTGTGCTATGGTAGGTCACTCCGGCACAGTTCTTTTGCAGGATTCTCCCAGAATCTGCCCCTCTCTAGCTTCTCCTAGAATCTTTGACCCCCTTTTGTTTTACAATCCTAACTAATTAGACCCTAACTAGATAGGATTGTAAAACAAATGGGGCTCAAAGATTCTGGGAGAATCTGGGTAGGGGTCAGATTCTGGGAGAATCTGGCAAAAGAACTGGGCCGGAATTGCAATCATCATGACATGTTATTTGTATGTCAGTTCTATTGGCCAAGTTTCTCAGGGACGGTTATTTCGAGTTATCCTAAGAAAATAAGCACCTTTGAATATAAGCTCCAGATAATAAGCCAACAAGTTCTTTTCATTGCCTGCCTTTTCAGCTTATCTGTGGTATGATCAGTGAAAAGTCTAGATTGCATTATATTTTGTCATTTTGCTGCCCATATGAAAATTAATTTGACTGGCAAACATCACAAATTGAACCCAGTGCAGTAATTAATATGATAGGAAAACAGACCATCAATATTTGTTCAAAATGCAAATACAAAGATACCATCTACTTGGCACAATCTACTTTGGTCAATGTCTTCCATAGAGATCCCATTGCCTAATTTAAATGAAGAACGCATGACCTAAATTTAAATGAAGAACAATTATTTATCGAAATTCGATGGTCCAAGTGGCTGGTTATTATCATATAGCAGCACCACCTGAAAGCATCATATAGCAGCAGCAACAGCAACTCATAGCAACTCATCATACAGCAGCAGCAGCAGCTAGCAATTCATCATATACCAGCAGCAGCTCATAGCAATTCATCATATAGCAGCAGCAGGAGCAGCTCATAGCAATTCATCATAGAGCAGCAGGAGCAGCTTATAGCAACTCATCATATAGCAGCAGCAGCTCATAGCAATTCATCATATAGCAGCAGCAGCTCATAGCAATTCTTCATATAGCAGCAGCAGGAGCAGCTCATAGCAATGCATCATATAGCAGTAGCAGAAGTAGCTCATAGCAATTCATCGTATAGTGGATCAGAATGAAAATTTGGTAAAAAATCATAGGAGATCCTCACCTTGTTGGATGAGCTCATCCTTCAACAGCACCTCAAGGCCACGGCCTAGGAGGAGGGGAGGGGGACCGAGGTGCCTTCTGCCGGAGTGGGGCATCGGCCGTAGTTGTGCGGCGCCCGCCGGAGTAGTGCGTTGGACGGACCACAGCGGAGCAGCTGCTGGAGACCATGGGAATGAGGGGCGGCGCCAGAGGGGGGAGCATCCGGGGAGATTTGGCCCTACCCGCTGGCCATGTAGCCTAGTTGGACAAAGCATCATCGAGGACCAGGCCAGATGGGACCAGTGGCGACGGCTCGCTAGAGGAACCCTAGCGCTGTAGGAAGGGGATCGAGGTAGATGGAAAGGGGAGAGGAGATGCAAGTGGGCAGGGCAATGAACGCTTGCGTGTTTGTTTTTACTTGAGGGTCAGGTGTGACGCGGGTGTGAGCAGTGGCATTTTGAGTGTAATATAGGCAGACAACAGAGTCATTTCACTATTCCCCTTCCCTTCAATCTCTATTTCTAATGGAGCAGTCCGTACGTCGTTCTTTCGTTCCTTAGCCCTCCCACCCCGATCGATAGAAGCCACCACTGATTTTTATTTCACGTAAGCCCCACCTCCTGTTTATGACCCGAGTTTTTTCCAATCCAATCCAAACCGGTCAAAAAAACCAACTCCATTACCTATCTCCCCATGCCTTGGTCTCTCTCTTGGCCCGCTAGGGTTTCCAATCCAACACCATTGATTCTCCTCGCCGCCGCCAATTCTCCTTGCCTCCTCCCCTGCCCTCCTCGAATACCCGTGGCCGGCCCTTCTTCCACCACGGTGAGCGGCCCCTGCGGCGACCCATGCCTGCTCTGCAGGAACGTGGATGATAGACCCTTTCGATCCAATCCGATCGTGAGGATCAGTAAGCGCGCCACCACCTACTCTGCTTGCATGCCGGAGTCATTCATGTCCATCACTCCACCATCGACAAGGAGGACGCCGCTACGTCATCGCTCCTCTGATCTCAACGCCACAGCTGCCACATATCCTGCGATCAACCTCGGGTCGACTGAAGAAAAAGTACACACACCGCAGTACCACACCCCTCTCTTCTCCCTTCAAAGCCCTAGAGTTCCAGCAAACCACGGCGACATGCACCTGCAACAGTCCAGGCGAGGAACTCAAGGCACTCACCGTTGTGAGCTGGAGGGGACGATGCCCTTGGAGGGGAGGAGGCGACCATGGCTACAAGGAGCAGGTCCGCCAGTTGCCAGCCACTGCAGTCGAGGCTTCGTTCGAGGTGTATTCCTCTCCTCTTTCCTTCCTCCAATTTTCATGATAAATACACATGCCATGAGAAATTCAGGTCAGAGGGAGCATGGTCGAGGGAGGAGAGGAGGGAGAAGAGGATGCAGGCCGCGTCCAAACATGCCCACGCCGCCCTCCCTGCAACCTCTCCTTCATCCTCCCACTGCGGTGCTGCTCGCCTCAACTTTGCTATCGGCCCTGCATCGTTGGCCTCCTCCTCGGTGTAGTCGGCGGCAACGACAGCTGCCTACCCTACTGCAACAACGACAAGCTCGTTCACCTACTCCCATGTCCATCCAGGACGTTCGCCGCTCACCCCAGCCACCAGTCCACCACCCTCCCGCACTACCAGTTCCTCTTCTCTCCTTCCATCGAGGCCGACGGATGGCTGGTTGCCGGCGATGATGGCGGACACGGTTGGCTAGGCGGTGGCACTGGGCGGCGCTGGAGGAGCGGCAGGTGGTCGCTCTGCCCGGAACGAGGATGGCATGATGCCTCCAGTTTGATTTTTGGATTGATTTTATTTTGATTTTTGTTTTACAGGAGCAGGTTGAGAGTTCGTGTAGGTGCCTTCGCATATGGATAGACCAACGGGGCAAGATCTTCACCATGAAAGACTTGCATGATGACTCTAGCAACACTGTACATCAGTCCGTGGCATATTTGACACCACGACTGAGGTAATTGCTTGCTTGATGAGAAACATCATAAACACCAAGACCCGTGGGACAACAAGTACCGGAAGTGGCTTTAGTACACAGATATCAAATAAGTGATCATACTAATTTATCATCTGTTCCGAGGCAAAGCCACTTGGGCCCAAGTTTTTTTGTTAGATTGGGTGATTTGTGCCTGGTTTTTGGACAGGCTGCAGAACGAGAGTTCTGGGGAAGTAAGAAGAACATGGTGGCGAGCGAGTCAAGTGAGAAGAATAGAGGCTGCGAATGTTGGTGACAGCAAGCGAGTCAAGTAAGTAGAAGCAGCACACTCAGTTTTGCAAAGAATGTATGACAATGTTGGTGACAACGTGCAAGAAGTTGTATGGCTTTCGTTCTGTGGTAACTTTCTTAAGTTGTTCTTCGTTCTTGTTCTTTTCGGACAGGGTGTTTGGCTGCAATTGCTCCGAGAAAGAAACTAAAGAAGTTGATGTATTACTTGTTAGTGGAAATCAACTGTATATACACACTAATCGGCTCTGTTGCATCACTAATTTGTCTGTCGATTAACTGATGTGGACCAACTAACATTTGTTCATTAATTTGTTCTTGTTCACAGCAAGTATACTCGCATATGGGCAAACAAGCACTAGAAAGACTTGGACGAATACTGGATTACAAAGTATAGTGTGCTGAGAATGTAGAGAAGGTCTGTGTATGTGTCCCACGAATACTGTCTTAGTTCACCTTTGTGAGCCATTACAGTGACTGCACATGGTGTGGCCTGTGGCACCGGAGGGGATCTGAATGTTGGGCTGCTGCACTACGTTGCGGGAGGAATCATGCAGCAGCAGCAAGACGAGGCGGCAAGCAGTAGCTGGTGCACTACGGGGTGGTGGTAGCGCAGCTGCTGAATTATCGGGTGGATTGCGGGAAGAATGAAGCGGCGGTAGCAACACATGCATGATGATATAATTCATAAGGTTTGACTTCTTTCATATGCCTTAATGTTTGAGCATGACTAGGAGGTAGCTTGAGAAGAGAAGTTAGTGAACGACCCCTAACTCTAATGTATCTTGATAATTGCTTCGCTTCGCTATTTTTCCAGTTTAGAAATACTCCTGAGATGAAATACCATGCTATCTTTTTAAGCATAGACGTATTTAGTGGATTTGATGGCGGCACACGTGTAAAAAAAAGTCATTCATAAATATTAAAACCAAGCATTAATACATGCTCGGATAAATTACAGAAGTAACACATGCATATTGATGAGTAAAATTGAACAACATGATTCTATTTTTTAGAGTAAGTAATAATAATATGAGTAACAAAAATAGTAATTCGAGTAAATAATAGATAATCCAATTGGATGATTATGTATGGTCTGATTCTTTACCGAGGTATGTACCGTAATTTCTTTAGGGTTTTCAATCATATATAGACCCATATGGGATGCATATACCCAAATGTTGCAGTTGATCTAAAAGTGATTTTGCTAGCTAGCCAAAATAGTTGCATAATTTTTTTTATTTTGATGGGATGCACTATTAATTATTACAACATTTGTTGGTCAAGATTATAAATATAGTATGGCAGGTTGTGTGGGTCTCTGTGTTATATGGACAAACAGACGCTACGTACTCATTTCTGACAGCATTTGCTCTGCTCCTTAGTAAATCACATACTTTGTGCAAAAGCGAGCAGGAGTGTGAGGGACGGTGGCAGACCAAAGTCCCAACTCCTGATTAGGGACTCCCCCTCCCCCCCGAACCCTACCCTCTCCCGCGCTGCCACCCGTGAGGCAGCCGGGGACGGTATCCAGATCCCCGCCCGGGCTTCCCCTCCCCTCTTCTCCCCCCTCCCACGCCGCCGCCAGGGGGCACGCCTGGGTGAAGCCCGGCCGGCACCGACGGCGGAGGGGCTCAATTCCTCCAGCGCAGTGCGGCGGCGCGGGCCTCCCCGTCGAGTGCGGCCGCGGGGCGCCGCGGCGTGGTGGCGCATAGCCTTCTGGTAGGCGTGCCAGTGCATGGACGGCTGAGGGCAGTGGTGCGCGCCTTGACGCGGCGGCCGATTCTAGCCGACAGGTGGCGTGGGCCGCGATGGCGCTGGCCAGTCGCCTCTGCTTCCCTTTTGGTGGCAGTGGACGCGGGCGGTGGTGGTGCTTTGCCTCGCGTGTGAGCTTGTCCTGGGCGGCACCTGGGCAAGGTGGCGGAGCGTGCATGGAGTGGCTGTGGTGGCGCGGGGCGGTGGTGTCAGCCCCCTTCTCGTGCATCTGTTCTGACGGTGCGCGGGGCTAGGCGGGCGCCGGTGGTGCCGGCCACACCTGTTTCAGGGATGGACCAGATCTAGGGTTCGTGCTCGGGCGGGTCGAATCGGGGCCCGGGGTGGATCGGAGCACTTGCTTCGGGTAGGAGAGGTTGGGAGTGGCCCAGGATGTGCTCGCAGGGATGCGCGGGCTCCCTTCGCGGGTACGTTGCTGGATGGTGGTGGTCATGTTACCGGTGCGTCGGTGCATGGATCGGCGGCGGTGACCACGGGCATGGCATCGTGTGACCTCTCGCCTGGCCATGGGCGCGGGGCAGGCTCGCCGGTGGCCGGCGGCAGTCTTAGAGTCATGTCCCCCAGTCCACTGGGTATTGGCGAGGGACGGAGTTATGGGTGCCTCCTATGGTGGAGGCACCTACCCAGACTCGGGGACTAATGCCAGGCTAGGAGTTGAGGACTGGCGTCGCTCTTCCTACCGTGGTTGTGTGCGGTATGAGGTGCGCGACCGACGGTATCTCGCGACAGGGATGCCGGGGCGGCGACCCTGGATGGTGGTTCGCATGCTTGCCCTTCGGCGGGCAACATTGTGATGATGGTGGCTCCCTTCCTGAGTTGTGGGGGCAACGGGAGGTGGTGCGGCGGGTAGCCCGGATGTGCTCTCTCTCCCGGAGGGTGACGTCCTGATCCGGATATGGGGAGCCGACAGCGTCGTGCTCCTCCTGGTGGCCTCGTAGTGACACGATTGAGTTGCCGAGCGAAAGCTCCGTGCCTTGGCGCCAACGATGGCGACACCCTGTGATGCCCCCGGCTCAATCGTGCACTAATCATACACGCAAATGCACACGATCAAGCCTAAGGACTCACGGGAAGATATCACAACACAACTCTAAAACATGAATAAAGTCATACAAGCCTTATATTACAAGCCAGGGGCCTCGAGGGCTCGAATACATAAGCTTGCGTACAAGCGTCAGCGGAAGCATCAGATATCTAAGTACAGATATAAAAGAAAACACAGATAAGCCCTTAGAAGGCGGGGCAAAAGAAAACACTACGATCGAAAGGCGCAGGCCTCCTGCCTGGGACCCTCCGAACCTACTCCTGGTCATCGGCAAGCTCGTAGTAGTATCCATCCTCGGGGTAGAAGTGGTAGCTGAAGTCGTCAACCTGGGCAGCGGTCTCAGGGGCTCCGTCATCTGGTTGCACCAAAAGGATATGGGGGAAAAAGAAAGCAAAGCAACCGTGAGTACTCATCCAAAGTACTCAGCAAGCAAGGATCTACACTACATATGCAACATTATCAAAGAGTGGCTGTATATGTGGACTGGGCTGCAGAAATGCCAGAATAGAGAGGAAAGCCTAGTCCTATCGAAGACTAGCATCTTCAGCAGTCTTGCAGCAATAGAAGAGAGTAGATCAACACAGTATAATGCAGTAGTAATGATATCAACCTCACCCAGTTCTCGACTCCCTGCGAGAAAGCAATCCCAGAGCCATACAGTCATCAACCTCGTCCTGAGATCCCTTCTCGACTCCCTGCAAGAAGCAATCCCAGAGCCATATTATCCAATTCTAGTTGTATCGATCAGGATACAACTCTGAGTGTCCGTTACCGAGGATCCGGCTATGCATAGATTAGTTCTTCCCTGCAGGGGTGCACCAACTTACCCACCACGCTCGCTTAACTCCGGCCGGTCACACTTTTCCCGGGTCATGCCCAGCCTCGGCCAAACGATACATCGCAACCCTACCTACAGCTCAGCAGAGAGGTCCCCGTCGGTCTATATCCTAAGCGCTCAGGGGTCTTGGGCCATCGCCCTGTGCACTCCGGGTCGGTGTGTGCAGGGTCGGGACGAGCACCCCCTCAGTCCTCGATGGCACTGGCCCGGCCCGGCCACAAGGCTGAACTGGACGTCTGACAAAGCTTTCGGCTGATGCATACGATGCAGAGTGCCCATAACTCTTCCCACGTGATGGTTAGTGCTATCAGGCCAGAGGCCTGCTCGAATCAAATATCCAAAACGTTGGCGGACTAGGGGCTTGCGGTAACGAGCAGAGACTCATAATCGATGTGACCCCATCGCCCCGTCTCGAGGACTTGCTGCAAGGGCTAAGAATGCCCGGCCGCGCCTCGTATTCATATCTCGGGCAACCTCCAGGTCAACCCGTCTACACAACACTCGCCACTTAGGCTCACGCAGGTACCCCTCAGGGTCGACCCGCCTTTCCAAGTAACAGTGTAAAATCCAAGTATCCGTGTGTCCATAACATCAGGGGAATCCAAGGTATCACCCTCGTTGGATTCCTACTCGATGTATTCGTCTAGGTGAGCTCGGAGGAATCACCCTCGAGGTTCACACTTGAAGTGTTGCGTGACAGGGTCGTATCGGCAGTGGAGAAGGAGGAATCACCCTCGATGACCACGACCAATTATCTACCCTATAAGGTTAACATCAGAAGTGCTGACGAGGTATCACCCTCGGCACTCGATAGTAACCCGGTAGTGTCGTACAACTAAGGGGGGTGATGTGCGGTGCCGGGGCCTGTCTTTAATCCCGTTGATCGGGTCTTCTGATAATCCAGCGGGGCAGTCGGGATAAGTGGGGTCACTGATAGGTCTCTACCCAGCATATACTAAGCAGTTTAGGTTATGCAGGTAATTATCAACATCATGTTACAATAAACTGGCTATGCATCAGAATAGGTAAAGCAGCAGCAGCAGCAATTCTAATGCAAGCATGAGAAAATAGAATGGGTGATATCGGTATGCTCAAGGGGGGGGGGCTTGCCTGGTTGCTCGGCGGTAAGGGCAAGGTCGTCGGTCTCCGGAGCTGCATTGGTACCGGGAACTGCGTCGGGGTCTAACAAGAGAGGAGAGGGGGAGGAAACAGTATAAATTCACAGTAAACATGAGCAACACAATGTACGACATGACAATAAGCAGTGCCGGGTGTGTCCTACCGTATGGTTGCACGTCACCGAGGAAGGGGGTATCCATCCGGAATGTTTTCCCGGTTCCGGACATTTGTCAGACAGATGCCCGGAGGGGAACGGTTCCATATTCGGATAGTTAGGGACATGTGACAGACGAACGGATCGCGTACTCGGATTCGTCTCGAAATTCTGAGCAACTTTCATGTACAAAGTTTTTCGATCTGAGCTACGGATTATTTTATAATATTTTCTAAAGATTTAAACAATTTCTGAAATTATTTTTATTATTTAAATTAACATTATCCAGAATAGTGTATGCTGACGTCATCATGATGTCAGCAGTCAACAGGGCTGTTGACTGGGTCAAACTTACAGGTGGGTCCCGCTGTCATTGACACAACTTAGTTAAACAGATCTAATTAGTTAACCTAGTTGATTAGGGTAATTAAACAGAGTTAATTAAGTTAAATAATTAATTACCGATTAATTAATTAGTTAGTTAATTAAATATTGTTTTTAGCCACTGTTTGAGGTTGTTAGAGTCACTTATGCAATCTCAATAAAGTTGGTTACAATTTTATAATTGCCTCTGAATTATTATTTTTATTTAATGAACGTTTTAGATTCTGATTTGAACAACTTTTATTTTCCACTTTGAATTTAATTGAAGTTTGAATTAGAAGTTTGAAATGCAATATGATGCAAATAATGATTAGGCACTGTTAAACCTGCTGACATGGCATTAACTAAGGGTGATCACTGTTGTTAATTACAGGGGGTGTTACAAATCTCCTCTACTAACAAGAATTCTCGTCCCGAGAATTAAGAGGTAGAAGGGAAAAGATCGGGGTATTCAGCACGGAGGTTATCCTCACGTTCCCAAGTGGCTTCATTTTCAGTATGATTTGACCACTTCACTTTGAGGAACTTGGTAACCTTCTGGCGGGTTCGACGTTCAGCTTCATCGAGAATGCGGATTGGATGCTCCTTATAAGATAGGTCATCTTGCAATTCGAGCACCTCGTGATCCACTGCGCGGTGCGGAGATTCCTTGAAGCAACGACGAAGTTGCGACACATGGAAGACGTCGTGGACATGAGAGAATTGCGGCGGCAACTCCAATTTATATGCCACCTGGCCACGTCTTGCAATTATGCGGAAAGGACCAATGTAGCGTGGAGCTAACTTGCCCTTGATTCCAAAATGGTGAGTGCCCTTCATAGGAGTGACCCACAGATAAGCTTGATCACCGGGTTGATAAGTCAAACCCCATCATTTGCGATCATAGTTGCTCTTCTGGCGGTCCTGAGCCGCCTTGAGATTTTCCCGAACGATACGGACTTGTTCTTCGGCGTGTTGAATAATATCCAGACCCACGAGCGGTCGTTCCCCAGTTTCTGACCAATTCAGAGGTGTTCGACACTTACGTCCATATAGAACTTCGAAGGGGGCCATTTTCAAGCTGGCTTGATAGCTGTTGTTATACGAGAACTCAGCAAAGGGGAGAGATTCATCCCAGTTCTTGCCGAAAGAAATGACACAAGCCCGAAGCATGTCCTCAAGCACTTGATTGACTCGCTCAACTTGGCCTTGGGATTGGGGATGATAAGCTGAACTCCAGGTAATATGAGTTCCCATAGCTTCTTGGAAACTTTCCCAGAACTTTGAGGTGAAAAGACCGCCACGGTCCGAACTAATCTCCTTCGGAATACCGTGGAGTGAAACAATTCTGGAGATATACAACTCTGCTAACTGACTAGCAGTGATAGTCTCTTTGACAGGCAGAAAGAGTGCAACTTTAGAAAGTTGGTCGACGACGACAAGAATAGCATCGTGACCCTTTTGTGACCTGGGAAGGCCAGTAATGAAATCCATCTGAACCTTTTCCCATTTCCATAGAGGAATGGGAAGTGGTTGCAGAATTCCAGCAGGCTTCTGATGTTCTGCTTTAACGCGATGACACACATCACATTCAGCAACATATCGAGCAATATCTTGCTTCATTCTAGACCACCAGTACCTTTGATGGAGATCACGATACATCTTAGTGCTACCCGGATGAATAGACAGCGGGGTATCATGTGCCTCCTTCATGACCTTGTCAGTCATAAGCTCGAAGCGAGGTACCACAATGCGGTTTCTGAAATACAAGGTTCCATCTTCAGACAGCGAGAAATCCCTGTACTTTTCTAGGTGAAGGTCTTTCTTCATTAGATCAATTTCAGTATCTTTAGCTTGCGCACTCTTAATAGCTTTCTCAAGATCTGGTTGTATCACAAGGTTATTAAGAGAACCCTGTGGAACAATACGCAGATTCAGCTTGCGCAGTTCTTCAAAAAGGCGAGGTTGAGCTCGCCTAACCATGAGGTTGTCGCAATAGGACTTGCGGCTTAAGGCATCAGCCATCACGTTAGCCTTGCCAGGGGTATAAGAAATACCCAAATCATAGTCCGCAATGGCCTCCATCCATCTTTGCTGACGGAGGTTCAGAGATGGCTGAGTGAACAAGTACTTCAGACTTTTATGATCCGTGTATATCTCGCAACGATTACCGAGAAGGTAATGTCGCCACAACTGTAGTGCATAGATGACAGCAGCTAGTTCTAGATCATGTACCGGATAATTCTCTTCATGTGGGCGCAACTGACGAGAGCCATAGGCAATCACTTTACGCTCTTGCATTAGGACACAGCCTAATCCTTCACGGGATGCGTCACAATAAATCATGAAGTCTTTGCGAGAATCTGGAGGAGATAGTACTGGGGCGGATGTTGGCTTGTCTTTGAGTGTTTGAAAACTTTGCTGACATTTTTCTGTCCATTCAAATTTAACGCCCTTGTGAAGCAGATCAGTCAGGGGCTTAGCAATCTTGGAAAAGTTCTCGACAAATCGACGGCAATAGCTTGCAAGGCCGAGAAAACTTCTCACTTGCTTAACGTTCTTCGGGGGAGTCCAGTCAAGAATAGCCTGAACTCGTTCTGGGTTAACAGCAATTCCATCCTTGGAAATCACATGACCAAGGTAGGTTACTTCAGAAAGCCAGAATTCACATTTGGAGTATTTGGCATACAACTGGTGTTCTCGGAGCCTTTCCAGTACAAGACGGAGGTGTTCGGCATGTTCTTCTTTATTCTTAGAATAGACCAGAATATCATCCAGATATACCACGACAAATTTGTCGAGATAATCCATGAAGATGTAATTCATCAGACGGGAGAAGGTTGCTGGAGCATTGGTTAAGCCGAAGGACATGACAGTGTACTCATAAGAACCATAGCGAGTAACAAATGCAGTCTTGGGAATATCCTCTTCACGAACACGGATCTGATGATAACCCAACCTCAAATCGAGTTTAGAAAACACCGATGACCCAGCAAGTTGATCATACAAATCATTGATCCGAGGAAGCGGATATTTGTTCTGGATTGTAGCTTGGTTAATGGGCTGATAATCCTGAACCAATCGGTTAGTTCCATCCTTCTTCTTAACGAAGAGTGATGGTGCTCCCCAAGCAGAGGAACTGGGGCGGATGAAACCTTTCTTAAGTGACTTGTCGATTTCTTCCTTAAGCTCGAGAAGGTGATGCGGAGGTATTTTATAAGGCCGCTTCGCAATAGGAGTTGTGCCTGGTTTCAAGTCGATGACGAACTCAACAGCTCTAGCAGGGGGTATTCCTGGAAGTTCCTCTGGGAAGACATCTTGAAAATCACAAACAATAGGAACGTACTCGATGCCTTCAAGAGGTGAAGCATTCAACGCATTCAGAGTATAAATCTGGCTCTCGGCATTCTGTATTATCTTGGCTGAGTAGTTGATCACCTGACCAGAAGGGTGTGTGAGCTGGACTGTCTTAGTAGCACAGTCAATCAAAGCATTATGGGCTGTCAACCAGTCCATACCGAGAATAATGTCTACGTCGGAAGGTCCAAGAGCAATAATGGAAGCAAAGAACATTAACCCTTCAATTTTGATCTGATTGTTGTGACTTACCATCTTGGTCTGCCACCTAGAACAGGGAGTGATAATCTCTAATGGTGTGGGTAACAGCTCTAGATGTAGTTCATGCAGCTGAGCAAATTGTTGAGACACAAAGGAATGTGATGCTCCCGAGTCGAAAAGGACAAAAGCTGCAACTGAATTAATCGGGAGGGTACCCATCACAATGGTTGGTTCTTTCTGAGCCTCTTCTGCATTGACATGGTTAGCATGGCCCAGTACAACAGCAGAAGGTTTGGCATTGGGATTCCTGGGCTGACGAGCTCGGGCATTTCGATTGTGGTTCGGGCGGCAATTGGTAGCACGGTGCCCTGGTTGACCACACTTGAAGCAATTCCCATCATTATGGGGAGGAGCTACAGCATTAGACTGTCCACCCTGAGTCATTAGCTGTCTCGGTGGCGGAGGCAGATGAGGTGCAACATAAGACGGCCTTGGTGTTGGAGCAGGTCAGTGATGAACGTTGTGTGGGATCCAGACTCGACGTTTCTGAGCAGACTGACTTGAAGATGGACCAACATCTCGGGTACACTTGAGCGACTACTGGCATTTAGTCAGAGCAGTTTCAACTCGGAAAGATTGGCTGACAAGTGTTGCGAAGTCTGTGCAATCATGGACAGCAAGTGCAAGGTTTATATCAGTACGCAGTCCTTCACGGAATTTATCCTGCTTGCGTGCGTCAGTGCAGACATCATCTTCAGCATAGCGGGACAATTCAAGAAATTTCCTCTGATATTCATCCACAGTCATTGTTCCTTGGGTGAGTTTGCGGAATTCCTGCTTCTTCTGGTCCATCAGACCTTGAGGAATATACCATGCTCGAAAGGCTGGCTGAAATTCCTGCCAAGTGGTTACAGTCTCTGCATGTAACATACCCTTGTGGCTTTCCCACCATTGAGCAGCTGATCCCCTCAGGTGATACGGCGCATAGGTGACGTAACTGTCAGGGATAACATTGGCCGACTTCATCAGGAAGGCAATGTCACGGAGCCAATCATCAGCATCCATTGGATCAGTCGAGCTGCGAAAAGTGGACGGATTGAGGCGCACAAATTCCGGCAGAGTTATTGGAGCAGACTGTTGCTGAGTATTCTGGTTTGGGAACTGAACCAATAGTCCGGTCATAAACTGCTGCATCATTGCGGCAATATAAGGTGGAGGTGGGGGATCGTCAGCCATCCTGCCAAATCAACAGGGGCAGTTTAGCAAGAAAAACTGCATGTGTAAGGAGTTATTCATGATGTAACACGGGAAATGAATAGGAAAGGCATTAGATATATGGGACATACCTATCCATGCACAGAGTTAGATTCAAACGGATAGTACATGCCCGGGATCGCTCGCAGCTAGACAAACTAGGCGGCGCGCAGGCACGCGGTGAGGATTACAACAACGTGACATAGCAAAGGCTACATCCACGTCGGAGAAAACTGCTGGGGCGAGGAATCTGCAAGTGACAACACAGGGTGCCCTCAATGAAAGGATCCTGCAAGCAGAACCTGGCCCGCAATCTTGAAGGAAGGGGGGGGGGGATTTCAGAACACCGGGTGGATGTGATCACGAGAACCTAATGTTGGAGTCAGTAAAATTTTAACCCGAATAGAAGAGAGGTCAGAGTCCCAGAGTAAAGGTCGAGGAGTAAAAGATCCTAATAGCACCCAATTGGCGACGTGGGCCCGTAAGCCACACAGCCAAGTTAGTAAAACAGTTTTCAAGTACTAGACTCAACTACGGCCAAGGAGTTGGAAAGGGGGATTCCTAGAGGCAGTCGGCTCTGATACCAACTTGTGACGCCCCCGGCTCAATCGTGCACTAATCATACACCAAGATGCACACGATCAAGCCTAAGGACTCACGGGAAGATATCACAACACAACTCTAAAACATGAATAAAGTCATACAAGCCTTATATTACAAGACAGGGGCCTTGAGGGCTCGAATACATAAGCTTGCGTACAAGCGTTAGCGGAAGCATCAGATATCTGAGTACAAATATAAAAGAAAACACAGATAAGCCCTTAGAAGGCGGGGCAAAATAAAACACTACGATCGAAAGGCGCAGGCCTCCTGCCTGGGACCCTCCGAACCTACTCCTGGTCGTCGGCAAGCTCGCAGTAGTATCCATCCTCGGGGTAGAAGTGGTAGCTGAAGTCGTCAACCGGGGCAGCGGTCTCAGGGGCTCCGTCATCTGGTTGCACCAAAAGGATATACGGGAAAAAGAAAGCAAAGCAACCGTGAGTACTCATCCAAAGTACTCAGCAAGCAAGGATCTACACTACATATGCAACATTATCAAAGAGTGGCTGTATATGTGGACTGGGCTGCAGAAATGCCAGAATAGAGAGGAAAGCCTAGTCCTATCGAAGACTAGCATCTTCAGCGGACTTGCAGCAATAGAAGAGAGTAGATCAGCACAGTATAATGTAGTAGTAATGATATCAACCTCACCCAGAGATCCTTTCTCGACTCCCTGCGAGAAAGCAATCCCAGAGCCATATAGTCATCAACCTCGTCCTGAGACCCTTCTCGACTCCCTGCGAGAAGCAATCCCAGAGCCATAGTATCCAATTCTAGTTGTATCGATCGGGATACAACTCCGAGTGTCCGTTACCGAGGATCCGGCTATGCATAGATTAGTTCTTCCCTGCAGGGGTGCACCAACTTACCCACCACACTCGCTTAACTCCGGCCGGTCACACTTTTCCCGGGTCATGCCCAGCCTCGGCCAAATGATACATCGCAACTCTACCTACAGCTCAGCAGAGAGGTCCCCGTCGGTCTATATCCTAAGTGCTCACGGGTCTTGGGCCATTGCCCTGTGCACTCCGGGTCGGTGTGTGCAGGGTCGGGACGAGCACCACCTCAGTTCTGGATGGCACTGGCCCGGCCTGGCCACAAGGCTGAACTGGACGTCTGACAAAGCTTTCGGCTGATGCATACGATGCAGAGTGCCCATAACTCTTCCCATGTGATGGTTAGTGCTATCAGGCCAGAGGCCTGCTCGGATCAAATATCCAAAACGTTGGCGGACTAGGCGCTTGCGGTAACGAGCACAGACTCACGATCGATGTGACCCCGTCGCCCCATCTCGAGGACTTGCTGCAAGGGCTAAGAATGCCCGGCCGCGCCTCGTATTCATATCTCGGGCAACCTCCAGGTCAACCCGTCTACACAACACTCGCCACTTAGGCTCACGCGGGTACCCCTCAGGGTCGACCCGCCTTTCCAAGTAACAGTGTAAAATCCAAGTATCCGTGTGTCCATAACATCAGGGGAATCCGAGGTATCACCCTCGTTGGATTCCTACTCGATGTATCCATCAAGGTGAGCTCGGAGGAATCATCCTTGAGGTTCACACTTGAAGTGTTGCATGACAGGGTTGTATCGGCAGTGGAGAAGGAGGAATCACCCTCGTTGAGCACGACCAATTATCTACCCTACAAGGTTAACATCAGAAGTGCTGACGAGGTATCACCCTCGGCACTCGATAGTAACCCGGTAGTGTCGTACAACTAAGGGGGGGTGATGTGCGGTGCCGGGGCCTGTCTTCAATCCCGTTGATCGGGTCTTCTGATAATCCAGCGGGGCAGTCGGGATAAATGGGGTCACTGATAGGTCTCTACCCAGCATATACTAAGCAGTTTAGGTTATGCAGGTAATTATCAACAGCAGGTTACAATAAATAGGCTATGCATCAGAATAGGTAAAGCAGCAGCAGCAATTCTAATGCAAGCATGAGAAAATAGAATGGGTGATA
This sequence comes from Thinopyrum elongatum, assembly GCA_011799875.1. NCBI lineage: Eukaryota > Viridiplantae > Streptophyta > Magnoliopsida > Poales > Poaceae > Thinopyrum > Thinopyrum elongatum. The sequence continues at coordinate 117,496,073 of CM022297.1, forward strand.
TCGGTATGCTCAAGGGGGGGGGGGGGGGCTTGCCTCGTTGCTCGGCGGCAAGGGCAAGGTCGTCAACGGTGTCGTCGGTCTCCGGAGCTGCGTCGGTACCGGGAACTGCGTTAGGGTCTAACGAGAGAGGAGAGAGGGAGAAAACAGTAAAAATACACAGCAAACATGAGCAACACAATGTACGACATGACAATAAGCAGTGCCGGGTGTGTCCTAACGTATGGTTGCATGTCACTGAGGAAGGGGGTATCCATCCAGAATGTTTTCCCGGTTCCGGACATTTGTCAGACAGATGCCCGGAGGGGAACGGTTCCATATTCGGATAGTTAGGGACGTGCGACAGACGAACGGACAGCATACTCGGATTTGTCTCGAAATTCTGAGCAACTTTCATGTACAAAGTTTTTTGATCTGAGCTACGGATTATTTTATATGATTTTCTAAAGATTTAAACAATTTCTGAAATTATTTTTATTATTTAAATTAACATTATGCAGAATAGTGTATGCTGACGTCATCATGACGTCAGCAGTCAACAGGGCTGTTGACTGGGTCAAACTTACAGGTGGGTCCCGCTGTCATTGACACAACTTAGTTAAACAGATCTAATTAGTTAACCTAGTTAATTAGGGTAATTAAACGGAGTTAATTAAGTTAAATAATTAATTACCGATTAATTAATTAGTTAGTTAATTAAATATTGTTTTTAGCCACTGTTTGAGGTTGTTAGAGTCACTTATGCAATCTCAATAAAGTTGGTTACAATTTTATAATTGCCTCTGAATTATTATTTTTATTTAATGAACATTTTAGATTCTGATTTGAACAACTTTTATTTTCCACTTTGAATTTAATTGAAGTTTGAATTAGAAGTTTGAAATGCAATATGATGCAAATAATGATTAGGCACTGTTAAACCTGCTGACATGGCATTAACTAAGGGTGATCACTGTTGTTAATTACAGGGGGTGTTACACACCCGTGGGTGCCGTGTTCTTCCTGAAGATGTCGTTGTGGTTCTTCTCTTCGTGTCAGGGCTCCGTGTGAAGACCTTTGTCCGGTGGACTCGGCAGCGGCGGCGCTCTACGTCATTTCCCTCTTGAGGGCGTTGTCGTGGAGCCTAGGTGTTCCAGGTTGTAGCGTGGGGATGTTTAGCTCGTCGGGTGCATGTTGCCGGTAGCGTAGTCGCGTGCATTCTATGTGTTGTGGGTATCTTAGGATCGGCTTTGTAAGAGGGCTACCTCACCATTGTGTATCGTTCGGTCGTGTACTCTGTTCAGTTGTTGCTTTGTTTATAAAGCGGCGTGAAAGCCTGTTTCAAGGAGTGTGAGGGACGGTGGATGGACCCTAGGGAGTAACTTGCGGAGGAGGTAAATGCGTACATCATGAAGCAATCATGGCAAGTATTTTAAGGCACTCCTTTGCTCTCATGAGTAGGCTCTCTAGCTCTTTGCCAAATGTCAAGTTTTAGCTATGCACAAGTTTCATGGCAAGTGCCTTTATGTCTCCATAATGTTATGAAATTTATTTTTCTTTTCGCTTGCAGCTCAGTTATGGTTTAGATGAGACCCATACAATTTGTTTCTTATGTTTTTTTACATAATTTTTTATTTATTATGAATCATGGTTCGAGGGACCCATTATTGTTGGTTACCGAACACCAAGTGTAAAAAATCGAGTTGTAAACTTGCGCTCCTTGTTGAAACTATTACTAGCTCAAGATAGTGATTTTTTCCTCAATGGATGCATCATCACTTAGTAAAAACTAATAGTTAAGGTGCAAAGCTTGTCATCTACTTTGTTGTATTTTTCAATTATGTTGAACTCGCTTCCTTCTGCAAGCATTTTAACAATATAATTATTTCAGATTCTATTACAGATTTCTACGAAGGTGGTATGTGAAATGTATACCTTTATTTTCCTCAAATCATTCGAGGGAGTCCTTTTTTATGGGAACTTAACAAGTTTTGAGTTGCATGCCAGCATGTATGGTGATTTTAGTGATTAGGAAAACTACTCCCACGAGGACTATAAGCTTCATCTGGAGATTTATCTGGCTAGAAGAGAATAGCGGGTACAAGAGAGTAATGGCGACTGTGGGTGACGATAAAAATGATGGACACGAGGTCTTTCGAACACATAATTTATCACGGTAACCAAAGGCACAGTAGAACAAGATCGGTCCTAGAAACCAGTCGTCGCCCTCCAAGTGGGGGGGGGGGGAATTGGGGTGAAGGCTTATAAATTTTACCATCTTACTATCCTCCCATAATTATCCATATCTAAGTTGAGGTGCTTAATAGCCATGAACTATGTGGATATTTTCCAGATTTCTAGAAAGCATTGTTGTGCGACAAACAATATTGAATGCCGCATGTCAATATCTCAACAATGATGGAATGGAGGGCAGAGCCGAGGAATATTTGATATTGTGATTAGTTTTAAATCTGTGCATAATGATGATCAATGGTATCTGGTGAATGTTTATGGGCCTTGCCAGGGTGCTTTAAGAGATGAGTTTGTTAATTGGCTCTACAATCTAAAAGTAGAACCTGAGCAGAAATGGATGTTGTTGGGAGATTTTAATTTCATAAGATCTTTGGATAATCGAAATCTTCCTGGTGGTGATGTCAATGATATCTTCATCTTCAATGAGATCATAGGTCATTTGGGTCTGTTGGAACTACCCCTCAAGGGGAGAAGATTAGAATTTTCCTCTCCTTGAACAATTGGATTGGTTTTTTACCTCTGCCAGCTGGATTAGTCAGTACCCCAATACGCAAGTCACACCTCTTGCTAAAACTGCCTCAGATCATGTTCCTTGTGTAGTCTCCATCTGCACCACCATCCCAAAGGCTCATATCTTCAGATTTGAAAACTTTTGGGTACATCAACCTGGCTTTATGGAGTGTGTTCGGGAGGTTTGGCAAAAACCTTCTCACAAAACTCATATTTCAGCAATTATAATGGACAAATTAAAGTCATTGAGGTTTGCTCTTAAGAAATGGCAGAAGGGTTTGTCACATATTAAAACACTGATTGAGAAGTGCAACTAGGTGATCCTCTGGTTAGATAATTTGGAAGATTTTAGATCCTTGTTCAGAACTGAATCTAATTTCAGGAAATTGGTGAAGATGCATCATGAGCACCTTCTACATTTGCAGTTTTTATACTGGAAGAAAAGATGCACTATTAGATATATCAAAGTTGGTGAAGAAAACTCAAAATTCTTCCAAGCCATGGCAACTGAAAGATATAGAAAAAATTCTATTGCCAGTCTACAGCTGTCTGATGGTACAGTTTCTTCAGATCATGGAATGATGGCCAAGGAATTTCTGGAGGTTTTTAAGAGCAGAATGGGAACTGTCAAGCCAATTCTGATGGGCAATGACATTCTCTCTCTTATTCCTCGGGTGCAGGGACTGGAAGTGCTCACAAAGCCCTTTGAAGTTAAAGAAATTGAACATGTTATTAGGGATTTGCCAATTGACAAGGCACCGGGACCTGATGGCTTTAATGGGCTTTTTATGAAGAAGTGTTGGCCGATCATTTCCAGTGATTTCATTACACTGGTGAAAGAGTTCCATGCTGGAACTGCTCAGTTGGAAAATCTCAATGAGGCCTTCATTACATTGATCCCTAAGAAGTTATCACCTGAGACTACTGGAGATTTTAGGCCAATTTCTTTGACTAGTGTGGGGTTGAAATTCCTCACTAAGCTTGCTGCTAACAGGTTTCAGGATGAAATCACCAAATGTGTGCATAAGAATCAATATGGTTTTATCAAGTCAAGAACAATTCAAGACTGTATTGCCTGGACCTTTGAGTACATCCATCAGTGCAACCAATCAAAAAAGCCAATCATGTTACTCAAGCTCGACTTCGAAAAAGCATTTGATTCTATTCAGCATGAGGCAATTATAAAAATCATGGTGGCAAAGGGGTTTGACAACAAGTGGATCTCCTGGATTCAGCAGTTGCTGTCATCTGCAACTTCCTCAATCTTACTAAATGGTGTAGCTGGAAAGCATTTCAAGTGCAAATGTGGTGTCAAGCAAGGTGATCCTATCTCACCATTGTTGTTTGTGATTGCTGCTGATCTGTTGCAGACTATGATTAATGATCTTCTGAATCATGGCCTTCTTTCTTTGCCTCTGGCAACACATGACCCTGACTATCCAGTGGTACAGTATGCAGATGACACATTGCTTTTTGTGTCTGCTGATTCAGCTCAGTTGGAGGTGCTTAAAGCAGTTTTGAATTCCTTCTCTTTGGCAACTGGATTGCAGATCAACTTTCACAAATCCTCAATGTACCCAATTAATGTGGAAACCAATGTTGCCAATGCCCTTGCTACACATTTTGGGTGTCAGTTAGGTGTAATGCCTTTCACATATTTAGGGTTGCCAGTGGGAACAACTAGGCCCAAAATTGTTGATTTACTACCTTTAGTTGACTGCATGGAAAGACGGTTAACTGCTAGCTCCTGGTTTCTGCCCCAAGGTAGCAGGCTGCAGTTGGTAAACTCTATGATCTCTTCTCTGCCCATTTTTTTCCTATGCAGTCTGTCTATACCATAGGGAATCCTGAAGCAACTGGAAAGAATTCAGAGGCAATGTTTGTGGAGAAAATATGGTCAGGAGAAGGGGCATTCTTTGGCTGCCTGGCCTCTGGTCTGTAAGCCTAAGCTTAAGGGTGGGCTTGGAATTCTCAATCTGGGTCTGCAAAATGAAGCTCTGCTTTTGAAATACCTCAACAAATTCTATAACAAAGCAGAAGTACCTTGGGTTCATTTGGTTTGGGACTCTTATTATTTTCAGAGAGTTCCTCATGACACTACTTTGTGTGGATCTTTTTGGTGGAGAGATATCTGCAAATTGATGGATAAATTTAGGGTTGTTACTTCGGTTACAGTTGGAAGAGGAGACTCTCTGCTTTTCTGGTCTGACTCTTGGGAGATTGATAACTCATGCATCCCTCTCCAGGACAGATTCCCCAGGCTGTTTTCTTTCTGCCTACAGAAGAATTCCTCTGTTATGGAAATGTTACAAGCAGGTGACTTGCAGAGCATGTTCTCTTTACCCTTGTCTGTATTGGCTTTTAGGGAGTTTAATCAGCTTTCTGGCATTCTGACTGAGATCTCCCTGGATTCTGATTGCAATGACTCTTGGGCTTGGAGACATGGGAAGAAATCTGAGTATACAGCAAAGAAGTACTATGATTTTGTCCATCAGCCAATGCCCACCAATCCCACTTTGAGTTGGGTCTGGAAATCTTGTTGTACCATGACAATTAAAATGTTTGCCTGGCTTGTCATTATGGACAGAGTAAACACCAAGGATATGATTCAGCGCAGACATTGGAGAATTAATGATGGGCCTGAATGTGTACTCTGCCCCACGGGAGCGCTTGAGGACAGGAACCATTTATTCTTTCAATGCAACTTTAGCATGAGAGTGTGGAATTATCTTCAAATAACCTGGTTGAATAGTCAGGACATGGTACACATTGCGCTTCATGCCAGGAAGGATTTTAATAAACCCTTCTTCTCAGAAGTGGTCTTCCTTACATGGTGGAATATTTGGAAAGTCAGGAATGACAAAGCCTTTAGACACATCAGACCTACTTTCAGGCAGTGGAGGAATGGATTTATCCATGACATCTCTCTCCTAGCACACAGGATCAAGACCAGACACAGAGATGCTTTGATCAAATGGATTGATTTCCTGCCTCCTTGAGGTGTTTATCCATTGTACTCTTTCCTTTCTTCTTTTTAGCTATTAGTGCTTAGATTAGCCTAGCTTGTATAGTCTTTCTTTTCTGTTTTGTTCCTTTCCTTAAGGAACCTTTTGTTTATTCTTTTGCCAGTTTCAATAAAATGCTGTGGGGTGTAAGCCCTGCAGTCTTCCAGGTCAAAAAATATATATTTGATATTGTAAATAATGATAGAAAACATTGGCCTATTTGATAATGTAAATATTTTTCCACTCTAACTCTTCAAACTTTGGATGACTATGTGTTTCAGACCTTGAGCCTCAATTGGTTGGCCCATTTATGTTTTGCAAGATTTATTTATGCCATTTTGTCCAAGAGGTAATACTTCCAGTTTCAGATGTGCTAAAAATTCTCATTGTCACAAACTCTTTCAAGGTATCCAGTCTTTTTTTGCATGGTAATATGTGTCTCATTCATATCATAAAGATTGAAGTACAAATCACATAAAGACCGACATGACAACACTGAAAAGACAACAGAACATCTCTAAACTTGACACCAATGCCCGTCACCTGCCTCCGGCACCACCACAGCAGCCACCAAAAGAAAAAAATGACGGATCACCTTCTAACCTGAGCCCAACGCGGCTCCATCGCTGATATGCAGCTTTGTGGACCTCCAAGGTGGCTCGCCAAAGGCGAAACCATTACCGTTGAACCAATCAGACCGGGGCAACACCCTGGACACGCCATCGAACTCCAGATCTAGCACCCCACATGACAAAGACGTCGGAGGAGGAAACCATACTTTCCATCCACAAACCACGAGCCCAACACACGTTCCGTCTTCCAGATGTCGTCGATGCAAACCACAATCTGCATCCGCTCCTCGACTACCTACCAAGTTCCGCGCCAACGTTGGAGTAGACACCGTCGCAACGGCGGAGCCCGAGGACACATGTCCACCACAAGGATGACGCCGCCATCACGACATCCCCGCTTGAACAGACTGGTTCCCAGATCCTTCACCGACCATAGACACGATCGCCTCGCCGGAGAAGCATTCGAAGCTTCTTTATTCAGCATCGCCGTTGCCGCCGTCGAAGCCACGACATCGAATGATCCAAAACCCTAAACTTCTTGGGCCCTAAAACCTAAACCTAAAACGATCCACACGCGCGGGATCCGGCGACCCCCCTCACCACCGACGACCAAAAGGTAGTCGGCGGAGGAGAGCCGCCGGAAGACGGCACGGGAAGGAGCGGCTCTCCTGGTGGCGGCGGCTAGGTTTCGCTACCACAGGAAAATGATTAGCTTGTAGGTATCCAGACTTTTACTCATTATGTTTCAGCATAACCCTATATGCCACTCTGCTATTTCAGCATAACCCGAATCTTTTGTAACTTATCCAGGAAAAGATAACATGAAAGAAAGATAGAAAGCTCTTACGACTAGCTATAGTGAAGTGCCTCTATATAGTGTAGTAGTATCAGGGCGGCTCAGCAGACCAGATAGTGATACCAAAACATCATGGACTGTCCATGTATACTTGCTTATTACATGCACTATCAAATTTTACAAAAGATTAGTAGCATATAATCTCCATGTATTCCCTCTTGTTAGAGTAAGTTCAGGTGTACGATGAAGATTTATTTAGAGTGTAATAGCTTTTCCAATTGCAAAGAAAAGAAAGATTGCTCAATTTAGAACTGAAAATGGCATCATAGCCTGCAATTTTTTAATGCAATAGGTGAGATGCAAATCAGTGGAGAATCCATTATTCTACACCTTTTGCAATGCTTAATAGTAGACATGGGCATCATAGACAACAACATTAAAGAATTCCTGTAATCACGAAGTGATATCTCTGATAACTTCAACATAACTCACATTCACAAGTAACAGTTTTGACGCCCTATAGCATGAAACACTACATCACATAGTAAGATTCTTGTGCCTTGACACCCCCCATTGTGTTGTTTCGTCTAATAGCTCCAAATAAATTAACTGATACATGCTTGGTGATATGACCTGGAATAGCAACCCAAGTTGAAGCATTGGTCCTTCATGAGAGCAAAGAGGAATGCAACACTCTTGATATTTCCCCTTGGTGCTGATATGGACGGCCCACAAACATAATCACTCAGATTAATCCTTCAATTCTTCACACTTTATCCATGCAAATAATGTTCATTCCCCATGTGTTTGATTGATCATCACGCTGCTATAACTCAAATATGACCACACCCTCTTATCTAACATAGGTCCCGCACTATCGCCATTCGATTCCGGATGCCCGAGTTAGTCCAAGTACCGTAACTAGAGGGAGAAACTGAAAGAGCATATTCCCAAAGCCAGTGTGGGAGCCAAGCATGCCACTGGTGTCGGCGAGCATGGCAGGCACGCCGACTCACTACACCTTGATTAGCTTAGAGATGCCCACCTCCAGCATCATGCATGCACCTCATCCTCTAGCCGGCGCTTCATCGGGGACACCAAATAGTACAGGACACATCGCTCCTGTGGCTCCCTGTACACCACCGAGGAAGGGTTGTGAGCTGGTTGACAACAATCCAAGCCGAAGGAGGAACACCAGGGGTAGGGAGGGGGATGTGGTTGTTGGCTGCAGGGGGAGGCGGCGGCACTAACCATGGCCGCGTGCAAGATGGGGAAGAGAGTGGATGTGAAGTGAAGTAAGATGTTATGAGGTGGGGAAAGAGGGTGAGACTTTTTTTTCTCCCCGAAGCCTAGAATAATTTTAGTTTGATAACTCAACAAAATTTAACTATGTTGAATGATCATGTTATATTCTTAGCCCATGGCAACGCATGGGCATTGTACTAGTTTTTAGTGAGCTTCTACCCGAAGCGCTCCCCTCCAAAGCGAAATAAGTTAAGCCCAAGCCCATAACTCAAAAATGACTTCTTTACATCTTTTATGGCTTATTTTGACAATAAGCTCTGAAAAGGCGGAATAGAACTGGCCCTTAACCTGCAATTCAATTGTGCGTGCAGTGATGAATCACTCCTGCCTGCTATATTGTACATTTAGGCATCATACATGGCATAACCTAATACATGTGCATTTCATTATAGAATCTGAAATATGCAATGTTTATGTTAGTTCATACGTTGCACATGATGTTTAAATGCCCCTTAAATCTGGTCAGTCAAGTGATGGTCTTTAAGCCTCCTTCTATGCTTCTTTTCTTGATATGTAAGATTTGCTCACACATCTGTTCAATTGCTTGTTGTATCAGCCAGCCATACTAGGACTGTTTGCTTTGATTACTTGTTGTTCTTGACCTAACAGAGCTTGTCAACAATTTAAACACTAAGGGCTGCTGTAGTGGGGGCTTGTATAACTCATAGGTGACATAAAGGTAGTCCATCACACACAGTTTTTATGTGGCAAACGTTTGCGCAAGGTGGCCTAACGCAAACAGTTTTCAAGAGGATGTCGTGTGTGATTGTTCATTGATCCAACACGGTTTATTCTTAGAAACTGTGTGCGTTGCCTGAGGTCATCGCCCATGGTGTTTTCTCAATAACCGTTTGCAATAGAAAAACCAAATTAGCAGGCTAATTGCCCTATTATTAATAATCCATTTATTAATCTAATTGACATTTCATATTAAGGACACAATATATTTCATTTCCATATTAAGGAAGCAGGATTTCATAATTGAAATACATCCGAGTACAACATCATATAGCTTCAGCACTCAGCTACCCCATTACACAACTGCACCGACACCAAGTTTCACATGCAACATCTACAACCTTTCGAAATTAGCATCATAGACGGAACATAGACAGATGAATCTCATCTGGAAAACTACTAAAGCGGAAGGCGAATATTGAGCCTTCATTGATGTTGAAGGTCTTTGCAACTTTAGGCCAGTGCCTGTGGATGATTGACCGTCCATCCTTCGTCCTATTCAGGAACACTTCAATATTAAACCGTGGGTGTTGTATGAAAACCTTCCTCGCCTCCTGACTATACAGGTGGTTTGAGAGGTAATCATCAGTGAACTGCTTTGGAAAGGCCTGAAAACAAGCATATGCATAAATATCTTCTCCAGATTTGAAATGGCACAAAGGAATTAAAAATACAAGGTATAACAGTTAGTACCATCCCGTAGTGAACTGATGTCTTCTTCATTGTGCAGACAAAGATCTTGTTGTTTTTTGTCGCTAATTTCTTTATCGTAACAATCTTTCTGAGTGTCTTGACTTGACTGATATTAATGGACAACTCATTTCCACATATGCAAAAAGGGTCAAATAGTGGGTCAAAACCTCTGACAGCAGGATCTACATGTGCAAGACCAAATTTTTGAAAACCTAATATTTAAAAACAAGAAGTGGAAAGGTGTGTTATTAACTACAACATGCCTAATATTTAAAAACAAGCAAACGTAGTCATTCAAACTTGTATTGTGCAGGTCTAAGTACACTAGTTATTGGCCCTGTTTGGATCCATGGGTTAGAGTTAGTATGAGCTAGTTTGGGCTCAAATAGCCCAAAAGTATCCAAACATGAGGGCTAGTTTGAGCTAGTTGCGTCAAACCCACCCAAAACAACTATCCCACCCAAGAGGTGCTGATTGGGGCTAGTTCTCCTAGTGCATTTATTGTCAATCTAACACTGTCATCCAAACACTTCTTTGGCTAGAGTTAGTTCAGGGTTAGTCATTGTTGAGTATCATTGTTATTTAGGAAACGTAGGATAGCGTAGGATTTATTCTACCTTGACTTGTACTCCAAGATGACCATGTACTCCTATATATATGCCCACGAGGCTCAAGCAATACAATCAACTATTCCACCAATCTCTCTCTCTCTCTCCCTTTTAACTGTCATGAGCTAGAAACCAACTCTAACCTCTAGCTAAGTTAGAGTATCCAAACAGTGCCATTGTTAAATCAAATGGAAAGGCGTGTTCAATACTCCCTCCGGTCCTTTTTACTCTACATATAAGAATTGTCTGAAGTCAAACTTCATAAAGTTTGACCTTATTTATATGAAAAAATATCAACATCTAGCATGCTAAAGTTATACAATATGAAAATTTAAGTCATGACACATGTACTGATATTTATTTCATATTGTGAATGTTGGTATTTTGTTCTATAAAGTTGGTCAAACTTTAAGAGGCCTGACTTTAGACAAATCTTATATGCGAACTAAAAAGATTCGAAGGGAGTACAACATGCTTAACAGCAACCAAATATAGTCATTCATAGAGCTATTGTTAAATTTGGTATTGATGAAATTGAACTGCACAATTCATTCTAGCACATATAGAACATCACACTGTTAATAGCTGAAATAAACAAGGCATACTGTGAACAACCAAAGATGGCAATTGAAACTGGACATATGCTAACTACAAACAACCGAACATCCATAAACCATAGAAATAAACAAGGCGTAATGCAAACAACCTAATATAGCAATAAATACTGGACATGTTCTCACTACAAAAGGGGTTCGAGAAAACAAATCATGGGTTTCCTCACTTGTCACAGATTGGCTCCTCCTCGTGGTCGCCGTCGATGAGGTCTGACTTGCCAGCTGAGGATCCCAGGCCAGCGCCGCAGAACGTGTCCTTCAGAAATGACAAAAGGGGCTCCATGGCGATGAAGGATGGCAAATTGTTCATAACAAGCCGCAGGAGATCAGCGGCAGGGCCATCGATGAGATCGATGGCTGTCGAACCCGAAGGGTTGGGGGTGGGAAACTTAACCTGTGACATAACCCGCGTCAAGCCATCGGTGTCGACGACCTCGATGTTGTAGCCGGTGTCCGTGACATGCCAGAATACTCTAGCCCGCTGATTGAAAGGCTCAATCCAGATCCAGTCATCGTTGTCAGCTTCCTCGGCGGCCACCTCACCGACGTCGGGCGAAGAGGCCGCGGTAAAGCTCTTTTGGGCCATTCGCTTCTCAAGCTCCCCGGGAAGCATAGCCGGGCTTAGGCTGCGACGCTGTGGACTTGGGGAGGGGGGTGTGGATGGGGATCTCTGGGAAAGGGGGCGTTTCGCAGGCGTCATCTAAGAAACTTAGGGCGGCGAGGGTATGTATGTCGGTGGGTAAACTGCACGGGCAGACCGGCAGAGGTTGACGATGGAGGCGGCGCGGCAGCGACCTATCTAGGTTTGGAGCGAGGGAGGGGTGGTGTGTATGTGTGTGAGCGGGGGATTTGGGGTGAGCGAAGTATTTGGGGTGTGTGTGTGGAGGGGGTCCAAGGTGGTGTTTGAGGAAATGCCGCGGGTACTGAAAATTTTACTAGGCGGGAGTAAATGGCGGGGCTACCGAAAATTTGGATCAAGGGATTGAAGCAGCGCGGGGTGGGAGTAAAATGCCGGGGCTACTGAAAATTTGGATCTACTGATTGAAGCAGAGCGGGAGTAACAGACATCACACACGGTCCAGACATACTAATCGTGTGCTATCAAACAGAAAAACCATCTACCCGGGTAGATATTTTCGAGATTGCGAGGGAGTAGATATTTTCGAGAGGGGGAGGGAAGCCTCGTGGAGTCCAATCTACTGTGATCATGTGGGTGACAGGTGAGGGGCAGGGGCGCGGCACACGGGTAGTCCTAGGGAACATTGTCTGTTTCGTACCCGATCGCAGACGGTTGCTGCATCCGACTCGTCTGCTGTTTATAAATTTGGCCAAAAAAACGCGGGAAAGGGTCAGAACACGAACACCCTTGCATGTGGACCAAATATATGTATGAAAAGGGTGGTTTTATGTTCAAATACCCAATGCACAACTTTGATGTGGCACCTGTCGCACAAAGCGCATGTTATTATTGCTAGCCCCCCCCCCCAAACACACACACACGCACACTTCATGTTGCTGGGAGGGGAATCCTAGCTATGAACGCATGCCCCCAAATGGCTAGGTCTGACATCTCACCGTACCGTAACACAAAACCGAAAGGAGTACATCAACCCCCCCTCCCCCCTTTGCTTCCAATCAAATGTGGACTGTGTGCGGGCCCACAGATGTGTTCTTCTGGTGTTAGATGGGTGACACCACTTACCAACCACACCTGCGGTGGCTCGATGTGTGTGTGTGTGAAAACAATGTGCTATGATATTTAAATAACCAAATCACAAATTTGATGTGGCACATGTGCATCGCAAATTAACCGGGCATCCCCAACCCCACGGAGGTTCATCTAGTACGAAGTAGTACTGTGCCCCCCCACACACTTTGAGTCGGGGGGAGGGGGCATCTCACCAAGGCGTATTGTAAGACTGACCAAGAAGAATCACCACCTTGGTCGTATATGATGCGGCTTGAAGCTACATCGGTATTTCCCCAAAGAGGAAGGGATGATGCAGCACAGCGGCGGTAGGTATTTCCCTCAGTGATGAAACCAAGGTTATCGAACCAGTAGGAGAACCAAGCAACACTACGTAAACAACACCTGCACACAAATAACAAGTACTCGCAACCCGACGTGTAAAAGGGGTTGTCAATCCCTTTCGGGCAACGGCGCCAAAAATTGGCAAACGGACATGAGAGAGTAGTAAATATTGATAGATCGAACGCCAAATAAAATAAAGTGCAGCAAGGTATTTTTGTATTTTTGGTTTAATAGATCTGAAAATAAAAGTTGCAAATAAAGAAAAGAGCGAATAGCAAAACAGATCTTGAAAGCAAATATATTGGAAAAGAGACCCGGGGGCCGTAGGTTTCACTAGTGGCTTCTCTCGAGAAAACTAGCAAACGGTGGGTGAACAAATTACTGTTGGGCAATTGATAAAACTTCAAATAATCATGATGATATCCAGGCAATGATCATTATATAGGCATCACGTCCAAGATTAGTAGACCGACTCCTGCCTGCATCTACTACTATTACTCCACACATCGACCGCTATCCAGCATGCATCTAGTGTATTAAGTTCTTGGAGAAACGGAGTAATGCAATAAGAATGATGACATGATGTAGACAAGATCTATTTATGTAGAAATAGACCCCATCATTTTATCCTTAGTAGCAACGATACATACGTGTCGGTTCCCCTTCTGTCACTGGGATCAAGCACCGTAAGATCAAACCCACTACGAAGCACCTCTTCCCATTGCAAGATAAATAGATCAAGTTGGCCAAACAAAACCCAAATATCGGAGAAGAAATACGAGGCTATAAGCAATCATGCATATAAGAGATCAAAGAAGACTCAAATAACTTTCATGGATAAAAACATAGATCTGATCATAAACTCAAAGTTCATCGGATCCCAACAAACACACCGCAAAAAGAGTTACATCATATGGATCTCCAAGAGACCATTGTATTGAGAATCAAACGAGAGAGAGAAAGCCATCTAGCTACTAACTATGGACCCGTAGGTCTACAAAGAACTACTCATGCATCATCGAAGAGGCACCAATGGAAGTGGTGAACCCCCCCATGATGGTGTCTAGATTGGATCTGGTGGTTCTGGACTCTGCGGCGGCTGGAATTGATTTTCGTTGACTCCCCTAGGGTTTCTGGAATATTGGGGTATTTATAGAGCAAAGAGGCGGTTCGGGGGGCACCCGAGGTGGGCACAACCCACCAGGGTGCGCCTGGGCCTCCAGGCGCGCCCTGGTGGGTTGTGCTCCCCTCAGAGCACCCCCCAGGCGCTTCTCCGGCCCACTGGATGTCTTCTGATCCAAAAAAAATCCACAAAAAGTTTCGCTCCGTTTGGACTCCGTTTGGTATTGATTTCCTGCGATGTAAAAAACATGCAAAAATAGCAACTGGCACTTGGCACTATGTCAATAGGTTAGTATCAAAAAATGATATAAAATGACTATAAAATGATTGTAAAACATCCAAGAATGATAATATAACAGCATGGAACAATAAAAAATTATAGATACGTTGGAGACGTATCATATAACGTCTCTTGTTTGTTGGGTCAAAGTCATCCATTGACGTTCCACACGCGGCCCCACAAAATAGGCTAGCTTGTCGCCGATAACCACGCGAGGGAGTGCCTGAAGACAACCACTGCGTGCATGTGGCCCAAACATATGTATGAAGTGTCATGTGGTGTTTGAATAATATACCCAATGCACAACTTTGATTCATGTGTATGCGAGCCCTCAAACTTAGGTCTCGAATCTCACCATGATCGACGTACGACTATACGGTAATGCGAACCAAGAGAAGAAGAATCCACCCTGGTAACCTCTCTCACGTTGTTGGTCAAAGTGATGGAGACGTCCACGCAGGCCCACGAATATATAGGCCGTCGATGATAACCAAGCGAGGGAGAGTGTCCAAAGACAACCACTGCATGTATGTGCCCCAAACATATGTATGGGCATGCGTGATGCATGCATATATGTTTGAATACCAAAAGCACAACATTTTGATGTGGTGCATGCATGCGTCGAAAAATGCACAGTCCCCACACAGATCTGGTTCATGATGCATCGCGTGCTCCCCCCCACCACTTCAACCCGGTGGGAGGGATTCGTGCGTACACATGCGCGCGAAGTATAGTTGCATGTACCGAACCGTATAAGACAAACCAAAATTTAATCCACTCCTAATTATAAGTCAAATTAACCTCTATCGCTGTCGGTCGAAGTGATGGACCAAGCAGGCACACAGAGATGGACGAAGCATCTCGCCAATAACCCCGTGAGTGAGTGCTAGAGGACAGCCGCCATCGCTTGCTTGTGGGCCAAACACATATGTATGGAGATATGTGGTTGTGATGTTTGAATACCTAATATATATGCAGAACTTTGATGTGGCACCTGCCTCGGAAACCTATAAGTCGCCCACACACGAACCGAGGTTCATGACACGTAGTATATATATGTTGCCCCCCTTCCCTCTTCGACGCGTAATATATACTCCTACGTACGTACCGTAACACAACCCGAAAATAATCCTCCTTGTTCGTAAAATTACCTTTCTCGTTGTGTCATATATTAGATGGACGACGACCTTCCGGGCCCATGGAGGGAAGAGTCGCAGGAGAATGAGTGACAACCATCGTCTGCATGTGGCCCAATGTGTTGGTGATGTTTTTAATACCCAATATGCACAACTTCTTTGCGGCACCTGCCTCGAAAACCGAAAAGTCCCCACACGGAGCGAGATCGATTCATGACATGTGTGTAGTATATATGTGCTGCCCCGGCCCCCTCCTCCCATCTTCGACGTGTACTATATACTCCTACCGCAACACAACCCAAAAAGAAACCTCCTTGCTGGGTCAAAGTGATGGAGGACAACCTCGCGGGCCCATGGATGGAAGCATCGCACGCGAGTGAGTGTCCTATATGACGCGTAGTATTGCCCCCGGCCACCCTCTTCAACGCGTACTACATATATATACCCCTACCATACGTATAACAAAAACCAAAAAATGACCATCCTTGTTGGTCAAATTAACCTCTCTCATCACATGTCATAGTGCTGGACGGTGACCTCGCGGGCCCACGCGAGTGAGTGTCCTAGGACCACCGCGTGCATGTGGCCCAAAGATGCATGTCAAACTTTTTCTGCAGCGAACATGCGACCAAAGGAGTTTAGTGTTGAAAATTGAAAAAAATAGATAACATCTATTTGTTTTTTATACATTGATTGATTTCCCAGGGATTTAAATGTGCAAAATCAAATTTGATCTACATGAGACCCGTGATAGTGCACGAAAATGGATTGCAAAAAAATATGTGTATGTTTCCCTGGGTGCATGTTTAGTCCCCATGCAAGAAATTTCTAACATCTAGAATCTTGATTTTAAAATCCAATAAATCCAAAACTAAGTTGAAATTCATGAAACTTATCGTGGTGTCATATGGACACCAATAGACTGTGATTTTTTTTTTCAAATTTGAGACAATTTTTGATATAATCTTCTTACATACAAGAAATTATAAATAATTATCAACCAATATCGCAAATGAACTCTTTATTCGAACCGTGTGCGTTAGACCAACAATGTAAGTGCCGTGCTTCGGTTAAGCAATAAAGCGGCAGAATTAATCATCAAAAAAGAAAAATCAATATAATACGTGCCGCGCACGCGTCCCGTGTGCCGTACGAGCATGCGTGAGTTGACGAGACGCATGCTAGCAGGCAGACCGGGAGGCCGAGGCATGCACGTGTTCTCTATGCACTCACCGTGGGGCATGCTAGTAGCTGTGCGAAATGACGGTAGGCATGCCAGCAGTCCGCCGCGCAGGCTCACCGGGAAGCGAGCCAGCCCTTTGACCGCTGCCCACCTCGCTCCCACTGCTCCATATTAATGGCGCGCCCGCCTCGCTCCGTGAAATGATGGTATAGGAATGCCAGAAGTCCGCCGCGCAGGCTCACCGGGAAGCGAGACAGCCTTTGACCGCCGCCCGCGTCGCTCCCACTGGTCCGTATTAATGGCGTGCCCGAGCAGCCGCACCCCTGCCCCCCCCATCCTCGCCACACACACAATCCTCTCTCTTCGCCCGCATCCTCGACGCTGCTCTTAGTCCTCAAAGCCAGCACCCCCCATCCTCGCCACACACACAATCCTCTCTCTCCGCCTGCATCCTCGACACCGCTCTTAGTCCTCAAAGCCGTCAGTGTATGAGGATGCCGCCGAAGCGCCCCATCGGAGGGAGTGGCGACGCCGGGGCTGCTGAAGCACCGGAGCACGGCGTGAATATGGAGACAGAGGTTTCCGTCGCCACCGACGAGGTGGAGAACGAGGCTGCCAACAAGCGGAGGCGGGTCGAGAAAGAACCGCAAGCGACTCCAGCAGGCCTAGACTTAATCAGCAGCCTCCCCGATGATATGTTGACAGTCATCATATCCCTCCTCCCAATCAAATATGGGGCGAGGACAACCGCCCTTTCCCGGTGGTGGCGCCCCCTATGGCTCTCCACCCCTCTCAACCTCCTCGACGCCCACGAGCTCTGCCATGGCTATCGCAAAAGCTTGGATGCGTTCTCCCAGATCCTCGGTAGTCACCATGGCCCAATCAGAGGCCTTATCACGGGCATGTTCCGTTCCAATTGCAAGGACCGAGCCAAGCTTGACGAGTAGTTTTGATCCCCCGCCCTAGATCAGCTCGAGGAGCTCAGTTTTAATGATGGGAATACGTGCTCGCTGCCAATGTCCATGCTTCACTTCGCGCCCACGCTGTGCCTCGCCAAGTTCATGAACTGCCACCCCCCCTTAATGACGCGCCCGCTCTTTTTCTACCACGACTGAAGCACCTTGAGCTCGTCGCCGTCTGCATCCCAAAGGATGACATGGAGCGCCTGCTCCGCGGCTGTATTGCACTCGAGTTCCTTTGTCTTCAGGCGATGAGTTGGTCGAGTAGCTTCCACATCACCTCCAGGACTCTCCGGACTATTTATGTGTGTTGCTGGTGCTGCAACGAGAGATCACAAAAGGTGGACCACAATATGGTCATTGAGGACACACCTTCACTTGAGAGATTACTTGTAGTTGATCAACAAGGTCCAACAAGAATCAATGTCATTTTTGCGCCTAAATTGACAGTGGTGGGCTACTCGTCTGTCAAATACTACTACTTTCAGGTACAACAGTTGCCTTCTACCTCTCCTTCTTGATATCAACATTATTTCTAGTTTTGAAGATGTATGTTCGTCTGTCATCCAGCAAAGCTTCACCCAGATTCTATGCATAGTGAAGGTCTTGGCACTAGAATCTGTCGGCCCCAACCTGGACCAAGTTGTCAGTTTCCTGAGATGCTTTCTGTGCCTAAAGAAGCTGTATATTGAGGTGATGTTCCTTTCCTGTTAAATGTTAACCATAAGGGAGTTCAATTTTTTGCACCTTTTCCCAAGTTTACAATGACAATGTACTACGATTTCTGAAGGAATTTTGGAGGATTTCAGGACATACACCCCCACCCCATATTGGTTGCTTGATTCATATGGTTACAATCCATAAGCATTTCTCCTTTGGATTCATCTATACTAGTTTTCTTAGGGAATTTTTCATCCAATCCAACCTCTTGTGAAGAAGGCTACGTTTTTCTAGATTGTAATCAATTGCCCATGTTAATCGTGTTAGATCGAAGATGGCACGTTGGTGCATTTTACAAATCCTGCAAACCAAATAGGCGTGTAGTAGTGTTCAAAACTGCATGTAGGCACTAACACGTTCTCTTCTTTTGCAGATAATAATAGGACCGAAGGTGGATAATGGTTATAACGACAATCACATTGAATGCCTGGATCTGCATCTCTCAAATATTACTTTGAACTACTACCGAGGGACTTTACCGGAGATTACATTCGCCAGGTTCTTTCTTGCCAGAGCAAGGGTGCTGAAGGTATTGAGGTTGAACACGCATTTAATTAGGAAAGATGAATGGTTTGTTGATCAGAGCTGGCAACTACTGCAGAATGGAAGAGGCTCCAAAAAAGCTAAACTTCGTATTGGAAGAGCATATGGCAGAGTAATTGGATGTCATTGTGCCAAACCCATACATGACTTGTCAGCGGCAGATCCCTTTGCAGAAAGAACGAGGTTTGGAAAGCGGCCTTACTATTTTAATTTTTAGTTTGAACCTCTCTTATATCCATGTTCAGCTGATCAGCACGGTTGTTTGCAGCTTAATTTCATTTCTAATATCAGTTTGAACCTTGTAATCTTTGAATTTGAGCCATGTAACTCTGGAATTTGAACCTTGTTAATTTCGAGCTTTTGTGGTACAATCGTTGAAATGTCATCGTATGAGACTCGTAGATTGGTAGTACTATTTTGACCTTAATATGCAATAGACCTAGATTTTATTAACCATTCACGACCAGGGATCCAGCCGGAAGCAGAGCAATGGCAAACGTCATCGCAACAAGATGTAGATGATTAGATGCTCATTTCTCCTAGTTTAGTATGCATGTAATTGCTTACTTTGGTGTGTGGAAATGTTATGTGTGTAGTCACTTATGTAATTGTATGCTTAATTTGGTCATGCAATGCTGTTCTTATAAGTATATATGTTGATGTTCTGTAGACAGAGCATATCACATCGCACACGGACCACACTAGGGAACCCGTCGGTCATGAATTCATCAATCGCAGACGGTTGTATACCAGCAAGCGTTTGCCCACAACACACACGACTTATTCTATCACAAATAGCTCGGATGGATCAACTGTATGCCACGTATCGCACACGCAACTCTAATCTGATTCGTGCTTGATGTCTCCGCCATCGCTCGCACAGTTCATCTTATTTGCCACGTATCACTGTGCCGGCCTCTGCTCGCATCCCTCGGCGCGCTGTGCTCGCCGTTAGGCACCATGGCACGCTCTGCTCATGTCCAGCGGCGCGCTCTGCTATCCATCAACGCGCTCTGCTCGCGTACCTCCACGCGCTCGGCTTGTGGACAGCTTTTCCTTGCGTGTTCAACTGCTATATGCATATATATGGTTGCTCGCCGTTGAGGTGACCGCGGAGCACTCTGCTTGCGTCCCTCCGCGCGCGCTCTGCCAGCGGTTGGGCCTGCGCATGATCATGTCGGGGGCCCCATATGCATGCGGTTGCGCCGCGCGCGTCACCACGTGGTGCAGTTACGTGTGGCATGATGGAGTTACGCGCTACAAATTAGAACTGCCATATGGGCGTGCCGATATTCCAGGCCGTCTGGCTTCCCCTTTAATTCCCGCGGCCATTATAATAACCTTAGTCTCTTCAACCTTTCGATCGCGCCCGATAACACAACAAGAACACCCACGTTGACACATAGAGAGGGGATGTCTAGCGGTGCTCCAATGGAGTTCGGCGAGCATAAATTGGTGACCCACACGAGGGAGACGGATCTCTCGGTGGTGTACACCATCGACCCGGCCGTGGTGAATGACTACATCAACACCGTTGAGCAGTTGCTTGCTCGAGACAAGTACAAGGTGGTCGGCATCGACCACCAGTACACCGGCGGTCGTCCCAACATAGATCAGAAGGTTGCCGTCACCCAGTTGTGCGTGCGCCATCATGTCCTCATCTACCACTACTGCATGGCCATAGAGCCTTGCGACCATTTCACAGGTTTGTCAACAGCACCAACTACAAGTTTGCTACGGTGGAAACCACCGACGATGTAAAAGCGCTCAGGGTTATGGGGTTGGCCTGCAAGAACCTTGTCGAAATCTGTGAGCACTACAGGGTCTGGGGCAGCACGAAGGACTCCCTGGTTGAACTTGCCTCGGCCATCATCGACCCATACTACGAAAAGATGAAGCAGGATGCCAACAGAACACGTCCCGTATCCTGGCACGGGGCCTGGATGCGGCAACTGGATGAACCTCACCTCAGGTTCGCGGCCAAGAGCGTGTACACATGCTACAAGATGCACAGGCAGATCGTTGACATGAGGAAGTGCCTCGTTACCGAAATCGACGAGGCCGGATCGAGCCACAAGCAGAGCAGTAGCGACAAGCGTCATAAGAAGTAGATGATGATCAGATGATCGTTTATCCTAGTTAATTATGAATGTAATATATAGTTGACTTTGGTGTGTGGAAATGTCATGTGTGTAGTAGACATCTATGTAATTATGCATGTAATAGTTTACTTTGGTGTGTGCAAATTTCATGTGTGTAGTAGTCACCTATGTAATTGGATGTTTAATTTGGTTATGCAACCATGTCCTTATAAGTGTGTATATATATGTTGTTGTTCTGTATGCAATCCCAACGCACAACACACACGTCTTATTAGCAGCAATCGTCTGTGTTATTATCGGTCTTCGCACACATGTCTGATTACAGACCTGTTTGCCGTGTATCACACACATCTTGTTAAATTGAACCGTTTCTGTTATCTTGGCTCAACGCAAACAGTTCATCCGAGTGAACTGTTTGCCCTCTATCGCACACACCTTGATCTGGCTGCCTGTTTCTTTTGTTCCGCCTCATCACAAATAGTTTATCCGAGTGAACCGTATGCCGTAGATCACACACGCCTTCATCTGGCTGCCCGTTTCTTTTGTTCTGCCTCATCGCAAATAGTTTATTGAACTGAACCGTATGCCCTGCATCACACATGCAACTAAATTCTGAACCGTGTTTGATGTATCCTTCATCGCAAATATTTTGCATCTTTTTTTATGGTTTTTTTACATCACCGTTTGCGATTATTGCATCGCACACAGTTTCGTCGAAGGGTCTCTGATCGTAGTGTCACGTTAGCAGCATCCTGCAGTAGTGAATATTACATTACTTGTTCCTTTATATAGTAAATGTAGCTAGGCCATGGATGTTATTGAGGCCTGCATGTATGCATGCTGCCAACTCAACAGTTCAATTGCTTGTTTGTTTCAGGCATAGTTAAATTGCTCTTTTCAATTGCTTTATTTGTCCTCAGTTAATGAGATGCCCAAACAATGATGCCTGATGTTGGGTACTTGTGTAACTATTAGTTGACATAATTAAAGGCCTTACCATTTAATTACTCTGACGAAGTGTGCCTGAAGCTTTGAAGTCTATTAACCAACTATTACTGCATGAGGCTCACAATCTAGTTTATACTAGGCTAATGATTGCATAGTTTTGCTTGCTGTAGTAGGTTTGTATGAATCCCTCTGCTGTTCATTATGCTCCCTAAGACTTTAATTGAGCTACAGAATGGCCAACTGCTTGCTTACTTACACGCAATATATATGTTCAGTAGCTGCGTGTGGTCTAAATTTGTAACCTGTGTGTGTTTTGGATTTGGCCCCAACATCATGCTCCTCTGGTGAGCTAAGAGAGATTTCTGTATGCGGGCTGCACAGACTATCATTTTTATAATTTTTAAAATATCACCTGCTTATGCTTCATGATGTTTAACGTTATTGTTAGTCCTGTTTTGCCATGTACAAAATAGTCTATCTTGCTCGCTTCACTATTGTAACTATATTTTTGCACTAGTCATGTGTACTTACAGAAACATTTCAGGATGAAGTGACATCAACACAAAGATCTGCGAGCAGTGCGGCATGGCCGTTACCAAATAATTATGGATTGGAATTGGAATGTGATGATGTTCTCGAGCATCAACTAGAGGTGGCAAGACAACGCGTACATGATTCTCAACATGCAATCAACAAGTTGAGACCGGAGTTGCAGGTATTAGATGCAGGAGTCAAAAAAATGAAACGAGACACTGAGGTAACCATGAAAGAATTGGAGATTTTGCAGACTGAAATTTGTGCTATCTGAATCCGGCCAATCCTATTTTCTAAAGAGATTATAGTTCAAATGGTAAGTTCTGTTGATGCGTGTCCATGATGTATGAGCTTTATTTGCCCAGTGTATGTAATTTGCTGTTTGTGTACGCTTTATTATCACTGGTGCCAAACTATAATGCCCAGTGGGTGTAATCGGTTGTAATTTCTTTATTGTATAGTGTAGGATTATTCTACGTTTCTATGCCTTAGTCTCTTTATTGTATAGTATATGTTTTAGAGACGATAGTATAGAGTAGGATAATTCTTTGAATATGCTATATCGTTGAAACGGGGGCCAACATGCCCAAACATTACCTGGACGCCATCCGAACGAACAAACATGTGTAGTCAAAGAGGGTCTTAATTGGGCTGGTCAAGTTAATATTTAGTGGATCCCAAATGATGTGGCCCACCGTAACAATGGCTCTTAGCAGGTCGTTAACAGGCCGAAAGCTCGATAGGGCCGTATAAATGGAAATGGCCCGCGGGCCTCTAGCAGGCCGAAATAAATGTCAATTTTGTCTCGGCCCTTTTACTATACGGGCCAGTAAGAGGCCGAAAGTGTTTTGGGCCAGAAGAGGCCCAATTTGCAAACTAGGCTTTTAACAGGCCGAAAGTCACGTCAGACTGAAATTGTGCCTTGCGGAACATGGGCCACTAATGGACCCAAAATTAGGTTGCACAGTCAAAGGCCCAACTATTGTGCGGGCCGTTAACAGGCCGAAAGAAAAAATGGGCTAGGAATTGGCCCATTTACCGAATGGGTCGAGGAAAGGCCTAAAATCACAACGGGCTAGAAGTTGGCCCAACTGCAGAATGGTCCGAGAAAAGGCCGAAAGATGTTCCGGGCCGTTAACGGGCTGGAACTCATGATGTGCTGCTAACAGGCCGAAAGAAGGTCGGGCCATAATTGGGCCCAAAGACGTAGCGGGCCGTTAACGGGCTGGAACTGATGATGGGCTGGAAATTGTCAAATCTAGAATGGGCCTTTGATGGGACGATTTTGTGTAACTTGTATGGGTCGTGCTTGTGAATGGGCCTGACTCAAGTAGGCCGCTAATGGGCCGGCCCGCTTATTTTGACAGGCCCGGCCTTTTAACCTAAACGGGCCACTGTTGGGCCGAGCCACATGTCGACGTACCATAGGCTCGTCCCGTCCACTCGCTTGATGACACCTATACCAACGCAGAGCTGACACGTGGATACTAAGGCGAATCAGAATTTTACACGTGGAAAATCCCCATTGGTCCGGGCGGTTAACGGGTTATCGGATCCAAACCGAAACCCGATAGCTTAATGGCGACCCGTTACGGTGGATGCCACGTGTCGGTTACCCTTGACGAAAGCACTTCCATGACGCACCATTTATTGTCATTGTCGATGCAACAAACCCCGGGTCTGTTGCCCAGACCATGCACAGGCCCGAAATCAAGATTGCAACATCCAAGACAAGGCCAAGGTAAAGAGATAGGCTCTTTGAGGAATCAAAGGGCAGGATGAGAAGACCAAGTCAAGCCAAGAAGCAAGACACCGCTAAGGGAAAACCTCCCTTGCCGGGCAGGAGAGCCTGGCAAGGTCAAGGTTGCCCCGGAAGCAAGCCTCAGGACCGCCCCGGCAGGCCTGCCGGCGCATACGAAGGCAAAACACCTCGCCAAGGCTTCACCGCCCCACCTCACAGTGACGCAAGTCACCGATCGGTGTGGTGTCAAGCCCCAAGATGACTGAGTGGCTGCCTTTTGCCACATGGCAGCCATTTCCTACAGGAATCACCTCCAGATGACACCCGTCCTACGATGTGTCATGCAGACAGGAGAGAAGGTGGCCAAACAGCCCAGCAAGGCATGCCGGGTAGGCCATGATGTGACACTGAGCGGCGCATTTAATGCATACTGCTCTGTCTATAGAGTAGATATGATAGCACTATTCACTATCTAATCAGTACACAATGATGGATTTGCCACTGTGGTGATCCCTTAATCTATAAAAGGAGGCCCATGGCAACCATAGAAAGTATTCGGACCCCTATGCACTCATACGCACGTAGCTGCTCTTGCCCCGAGGCAACCCTGCCGGGCAAGAGCGCTGCATTTTCACCACCATCCACCATCAATCCACCAAAGCAGGAGTAGGGTTTTACGCCTCGTGGCGGCCTGAACCTGGGTAAAACTGCCCGTGTGATCTCAGCCGCGCTACACTGCGCTCCTCCGCTCTTTGTGCAACGTGCTCAATCCCCGTATCGAACCAAAAGGGGCCCTTGGCCCCATAGGTGGCCGTGGTTTCCCACAACATCTTTGGCGCGCCAGGTAGGGGGCAGCGCTTGCGCAAACCCGAGAAGTGTACGTAGTGCGTCATCTTCGCCGCCATCTTCTTCATCAACGGCTCCATCGTCCATGGCGCCCAAGAAGCCCGGTGCCGCAGCTCATCCATCCACCTCAAAGGCCCCACCGCACGCGCCCGATGAGGCCGCGGGGGCTACGGGGATGCCTGGAAGTGCAGACACTACAGGGGACGTGGTCGGCGCGGGCGGCGTTGTTACCACCTCCCCTGCGGCCGAAGCAGGATCAGGAGGCACCGGAGAAGGACAACACCAACTGTCAGCATTCTGGGAACTAGGGTACCCAGACTAGCCTGCCTACAGCCCACGGCGTGGCTCCATCGATGGCCTGGTATGGCCCAGCTTCAGCGACAACAACTCAAGACCCTCGTGAGGGGCCAAGCCTCGCGAGGCGGACGACACCAAGACCTCCACGAGGAGCGGCCTCCTCAGGCTGGCTCCCGAGGAGCGGAGATCTCTATGCAAGCCTCACCTCGTGAGGTCCGGATGACGTGAGCCATGACGACCAAGGCCAGGCGGGCGCCAGCGAGCGCAGTGTACCAGTTTCCTCTTCGGTGCTAAAGGGGCATGCGCAGGCACGAAGTCCCGAGGAATCAGCCAAAGGTTTCCATTCCCGTGCAACAAGACCAAGACCGCCAAGACGGAGGTCATCACTGAGCCCACCACGGCGTCACGACCAGAGGCTTTTGCAGGCAAAGACTACTTTTGTCAGGATAGCATGTACTAGCTGTCCCCCTGTGAATTTGGCCGCTGTGGGATCCCTTCCCGCCTTTCATTTGGGAAGAGGACCAAGGCCACTATAAATAGGACTTAGCCACCACCATAGAGGGGGATGGGAGAGTTCACATCGGACCCCCGGGATAGATCATTCAGATCACCCCCACTCCACCAACTCACTCGAGCTCAAGAACACCTCTCCTCCTGAGGCTGATCGCCACTGTACTAGTTCATCCTTAGCCCCTCGAGGCTAATCCACCACAAAGCAGGAGTAGGGTTTTACACCGCAAGGTGGCCCGAACCTGGGTAAACTACTGTGTCTCTTTTCCTTTCAGTTCGTCGAGCTAGGCTGTGAGATTAGCGAGTAGGCAGACTGGGGAGGACGAGTTCTTCGCACGCACCCCAGAGTTCGAACCTCTCAAGGGTTTGCGGAACCCAAAATCCGACATTTGACGCTCCGAGGGCTCATGTCGAGCACTGGGTTGTTCGGCCTGCCCGAGCAGTGCCATCAGCCCAAGAGGATCTCCACTCCGCGCTCCTCACAGCCCGCTCGCCGCCCGGTGCTATCGGTCATGGGCGGCGGCGGCCGCCATCGCCTGCCCTCGCGCCACGCCGCAACCGCGCCACCACGCGATCTTCGAGCTACGCCACGGCGACTGTGCCACACTCTCGCCGGGAGTAGGCGAACATGCGAGCCACACTCATCGTGGCACAGGAGCTGCTACGGTGCCGGTTGGCGGAAGGCGGCCGCGATGCCCTGCTGGAGTGGGTCGCTGAGCTGCTTGACGCCGCCTGTAGGGGCGCGGCACCTTTCTGCACCCTGCCTACGTCGCAGGCTATGACAGGGGCGCGCGGGGGCCCCCGCCACGCCCGCGCGCCCCTCCCTGGAGCACCTGAGGGACCTAGCGGTGCCAACCCGGCCCGCAACGCTGATCGTCCTTTCCCGACCACGCTACCCCCGGGTGAGGCGAGCTCGGTCGGTCCCTCCTAGGGCCGCGCCGGGGCGCCATCCTGCGGCCATCAGAGCCTGGCACCGAGCCTGGTGGCCAGCAATGCGGGACACCCCGACGATGACCCTGGCGCGGCAGTCCCAGACGTGTACGTACCCCCCATCATGGATCTACAGTACGCGTCAAGAGAATGCCCCGGCGGGTTCTCCTCATCAGGCTGGGCGTCGGGGGCACATGAAGCCGAGGCTCTCCGCGAGCCGCCCCGGAACTTCACCGACACCTTCAACGACAACAGCCGCTGGGTACAGCCGATATCTCGGGAGCACGATTACGCTAACCATGGACCGCAGGTGAACCAAGCCACAGCAGTGGCCAGGGACCCCAGGGCGATGGCCCCGCTGCCGGCGGGCGAAGTACACTGGGGGCTGCGCGGGGGGAGCCCGGGGCCAGGGCCTCCCCCGCACAGCATGGAGCAAGGCGCTACACGGAGGTAGGTCCTCTGCCGGGGAAGGCGCCGGCGAGCCCTTCCCCCCGGCGGAGGGCCTACGGCCACCGAGGGCACCGCTAGCGTCCCCCTTGCCCCTTGGTCTCGTCCTGGTTTCCGGACGCCCCAACGGTGGTCGGGGGAGGCGCAGGGTGGGGCCGTCATCAGGCGACGTGAAGCAAGGCCCTGCGCCTGTGAAGGTCTCCGCTTGTGACACTCTCACGTAATAATGAGTGGGGCTGTACACGCCCCAGAGTCTCCTGAGTGCCGCCCTCGAGCCTCACGGGGGCTCCCACCCACGCCCAATGGAAGCACTTAGCTCCGCGCTGGTGAGAAGACAAGAAGACTAGCTAGGTGCCGGACGCGGCCATTTGATTCCGCCCTTCTTTCTGTAACTCATCTTGCCACCTTTTGGAATGAGATTTGGAATTTCGTGTGTTTATTAAAAGAAAAACAGGGGGAATTTTCTCTTGTCTCATGGCAATTTCTTGCTTTCTGGCTTTGTGTTTTGAGAGTAAGGCTCGCGCCTGCTACCCCCCCCCCCCCGCGAGCGCCACGCGAGCGGGGGCTGGGCGTGGTATGCGCGTGTCCAAGCATGCCCGGGCTGGCTCCAGAGATGCCAAGGCCCCCCAGGGGGCTGGAGCGTGATCGCCGCAGGATCGTCGCACGCACACCTTGCCGTGATCCGACAAGCGGCTCTTCGCGAGGCCCTCTTGGGCGGGCCAGCAGGCTCCCCGGGAGACTTAAAACCTCACGAGCCCCGGCGGGCTCGCCTCAGGAGGAAGGTGCATCTGCGACCTCAGGACTCGTTCAAGACCTACGGAGCAAAGATAAGTTGCAACAACTACCCCGCTCAGGAGCCCGGGGGCTCGCGACGGCATATTCCAAATCCTATTTTTTTAAAAAGGCATATCATCATTTCATACATCATAAGGGCCCCCCCTTAAAAATGCTTTTACGCCCCACAGGGATGTGCCCGAAGGTTTTTTGCATGCAGATTAAGGCAAAGGGAAAGGCAGGCCTAGCCAGAGGCACTGCCTTCGGCGCCGTCCTCGCCACCTTCATCCGCGCCACCCGCGCTGTCACTGGCGTCGTCTTCATCATCGTCATCCACATCGCCTTCTTTGGCCGCGATCATGGCCGCGTCGTCCTCAGGAGCAAACTCTGCGACCAGGTCATCGACATGGTCGTCCACCCATTCCGCCAGATTGCCTTGGATGACCCGGGGCACTGGGGCTATTGCGGCGTCGAAATCAAAATGGGGATCAAGGTTCTGGAGGTGACTAAAGACGCGTGAGAGCGCACGCCCCAGCTTCTCTCTGTAACGACCTCGCGAGCCCTCGTCGCCCGGTCCTCCAGGCGGGTCACGATCAGGGTGAAGAAGCAGAGGTGGCTGGCTTCGTCGTCCTCGTGCGGGTGTGCGACGCTCTCCTCACAGATCATGCCCAAAGCCTGGTTGGCCCTCACCCTGAGGTCCTGGAGCATCGAGGAGCGCTCACGCTGCATCGTCCGGTGGTGGTTTCCTTCGTTCGCGGTCTTCTCTACGAGGGACGTGATGGCCTCGACTTGCTGCTGGAGTGAGGACAGCTCGGCACGAGTGGAGGCCAAGTCAGCTTGAGCAGAGGCCTAAGCTTCCTTGGCGGCCCTCTCGCGCTGCTCCGCCTCGTCCAACTTTGTCCTGAGGGCAGCAGTCCTGCCCTCGACCTCGGCCTCCAGGAGCTCCAACTTTAGGCGGTACTCATCGGCGAAAGCCGCGTGGGCCTTTTCCACCCTCTGGTCAACCTCCTCCTGGATCTGGGCCTCCCGTGCGGCGACGGCGTCCTCAGCCGTGGCTATCTGGCGCTCCCTCACCTCCAACCGCTCAAGCTCCGGGCTGCGCTCCAAGACCTCCAGCGCCAGCATCTCCTCGTGTTCCTGGACCTCTTTCTCATCGGAAGGGGCCTCGCTTGGTGATGCTGCCAGGGCGGCCCTGCGTGCTTCGATCTGCTGCTCAAGGGCGGCGTTCGAAGCTTGGAGCTCCCGCTCCCGCTCCTCGGCCACCTCACGACGGCGGTCGGCGGCTCTGGCCTCCTCTAGGGCATGGGCGCCAGCCTCGTGAGAAGTTGCAAGGGACACCGCGGCGCTTGCGCTGGCGCGCTCATGCTGAAGATGCCCGAGGTTGATGGCAACCTTCAACTGGTGCCACTCATGCGCCAAGCGAAGGTCCTCCGTCTCGAGGCGGGCGTCAACATCGACAAGCTTTTCTCCAAGCCGGCTCAGCGCGCCCATCGCCTCCCAGAAAAGCTCATGACGGACGACGCCGTGCCCACGCGCAAGCTCCAACGCGCGGTGATACGTCTCCAACGTATCTACTTTTCCTCATGCTTTTCCTCTAGTTTTGGACTCTAATTTGCATGATTTGAATGAAACTAACCCCGGACTGACGCTGTTTTCAGCAGAACTACCATGGTGTTGTTTTTGTGTAGAAATAAAAGTTCTCGGAATGGAACGAAACTTTGCGAGGAATTTTTATACAAAATAAGAGAATTTCCGGAGCCAAGAGCCACCTGAGGGGGGCACCTTGGTGGGCACAACCCACCAGGGCATGCCTGCCCCCCAGGCGTGCCCAGGTGGGTTGTCCCCACCTGGTGGCCCCGCAGACCCTGAAACCGACGCTATAAAATCCTATTTTTCCAGAAAAAACCAGGGAGAAAGAATTATCGCGTTTCTCGAGACGGAGCCGCCGCCATCTCCTGTTCTTCATCGGGAGGCCAGATCTGGAGTCCGTTTGGGGCTCCGGAGAGGGGGATCTTTGATCTTCATCATCACCAACCCTTCTCCATCTCCAATTCCATGATGCTCCCCACCGGGAGTGAGTAATTCCTTCGTAGGCTCGCTGGTCGGTGAGGAGTTGGATGAGATTCATCATGTAATCGAGTTAGTTTTGTTAGGGCTTGATCCCTAGTATCCATTATGTTCTGAGATCGATGTTGCTATGAGTTTGCCATGCTTAATGCTTGTCACTTTGGGCCCGGGTGCCATGATTTCAGATCTGAACCGTTTATGTTATCACCATTATATCTATGTTCTAGATCCGATCTTGCAAGTTATAGTCACCTACTACGTGTTATGATCCGGCAACCTCGGAGTGACAATAGTCGGGACCACTCCCGGTGATGACCATAGTTTGAGGAGTTCATGTATTCACCGTGTGTTAATGCTTTGTTCTGGTTCTCTATTAAAAGGAGGCCTTAATATCCCTTAGTTTCCAATATGGACCCCGCTGCCACGGTAGGGTAGGACAAAAGATGTCATGCAAGTTCTTTCCATAAGCACGTATGACTATTTACGGAATACATGCCTACATTATATTTATGAATTGGAGCTAGTGCCGTATCGCCCTAGGTTATAACTGTCTCATGATGAATATCATCCAACAAATTACCGATCCAATGCCTACGATTTTCCTACATATTGATCTTGCTAAGTTACTACTGCTGCTGTTACTATTGCACTTGCTACAATATCACTGCTACCACTGTTACTGTTACTATTGCTGCTTCTACTATTATCAAAACTATCATACTACTTTGCTACTGATCACTTTGCTGCAGATAATTAATCTCCAGGTGTGGTTGAATTGACAACTCAGCTGCTAATACTTACAAATATTCTTTGGCTCCCCTTGTGTCGAATCTATAAATTTGGGTTGAATACTCTATCCTCGAAAACTGTTGCGATCCCCTATACTTGTGGGTAATCAAGACCTTTTTCTGGCGCCGTTGCCGGGGAGCATAGCTATATTTGTTGAGTCACTTGGGATTATTATCAATTATTCACTATGAAGAATCTGAAGGATGCTAAGACTAAGATTTTTCCCTCTAAGACGAGGGGAGGTAAGGAACTGCCATCCAGGTCCGCTTTAGATTCACCTTCTGTTATAAGTAAACTTGCAACACCACCACATGCTATTAATTCTGATATGTCGCAAGTTATTGATGATGCTACTTCTGCTATGAATGCTTATGATGATGCTAGTACCTTGCTTGATGATGATGTGCCATTAGGTGAATTTCTTGATGAACTAATTGCTAGAGTAAGACAACATGATGTTGTTGAATCTGATGATGAGTTTGAAACTGAAAATATTGAAACACCTACTAGAACTAGCCCTTCTAGATATGAATTGCCTAAGGTACCGGAAGGTTATGTTATGAATGAGGAGACAACTAGAGATATTCTTGCTTGTAAGGATAGAGATGATCTAGAGAAATTATTATGCAAGTATAAAGAAAAGTCTCTGAATGCTAGAATGCAATATGATCCTAAGTTTGCTACCTCACCTATCTTTATTGATGATAAGGATTATGAATTCTCTGTCGACCCAGAGTTAATTACTTTGGTTGAATCTGATCCTTTCCATGGTTATGAAACTGAGACTGTTGTGGCACATCTTACTAAGTTGAATGACATAGCCACCCTTTTTACTCATGATGAGAAAACTCGCTATTACTATATTCTCAAATTATTTCCGTTCTCATTAAAGGGTGATGCTAAAGCTTGGTACAATCCTCTTGCTCCTGGTTGTGTGTGTAGTCCCCAGGATATGATTTATTACTTCTCTGAAAAATATTTTCCTGCTCATAAGAAACAAGCTGCCTTACAGGAAATATTTAACTTTGTGCAAATTGAAGAAGAGAGACTCCCACAAGCTTGGGGGAGGCTTTGCCAATTACTTAATGCTTTGCCTGATCATCCTCTTAAGAAAAATGAAATACTTGATATCTTCTATAATGGACTAACTGATGCTTCTAGGGATTTCCTAAATAGTTGTGCTGGTTGTGTTTTCAGGGAACGAACTATTGGACAAGCTGAAGAATTATTGAATAACATATTGAAAAACTATGATGATTGGACTCTTCCTGAACCACCATCTAAACCCACTCCAAAGAAGAGGGGTATTTTATATCTCAGTCCCGAAGATATGCAAGAGGCAAAGAAATCTATGAAGGAAAAAGGTATTAAAGCTGAGGATGTCAGAAATTTACCTCCTATTGAAGAAATACATGGGATTGATACACCACCACCTGCGGTGGTAGAGGTAAATTCTCTAATGAAATTCAATGATAATGATAATCCTCACAATATGCACCCTAGCCAATGCCTTTATGAGTTTGAAAACTATATTAGAAAACAAGATCACTTCAATGCAAATGTTATGAAACAATTGAAATACAATTCTGATATGATTGCTTGCTTAAGTGACTTGTTATTTAGAATCTCAAATGATGTTAGAGGTGTAGGGAAGCATGCTTCTATGGTTCAAACTCAGCTAGAACAAGTTGCTAAATCTCAAAGAGAACTGCTTGATGAAATGAATAATAATATCAATGATCATGCTGTTAGAGTAATGACTAGAGGAGTTAGAATGACTCAGGAACCACTTTATCCTGAGGGACACCCAAAAAGAATTGAACAAGACTCTCAAAGAGTTGACACTGATGCACGTAGTCCTCCTAAAAAGAAAAAGAAAAACAATAGGACTTTGCATGCCTCTAGTGAACCTGAAGTAGAAAAACATCCTGATAATGATAATGAAGTCTCTATCTCTGATGCTAAAACTCAATCTGGTAGTGAACACTCACATTCTGATAATGAGAAAGATAATGATGAGGTTCATGAAGAAACTCAAACAAATAATAAAGAACCAAACAATGATGTTGAGATAGAACCAGCTGTTGATCTTGATAACCCACAACCCAAAAATGCAAGATATGATAAAAGAGACTTTGTTGCTAGAAAACACGGTAAGGAAAGAGAACCGTGGGTTCAAAAACCTATGCCCTTTCCACCTAAGTCAACTAAAAAGAAAGATGATGAAGAATTTGAATGCTTTGCTGAAATGTTGAGGCCAGTCTTTTTGCGTACTCGCTTGACTGATATCTTGAAAATGCCTCCTTATGCAAAGTACATGAAGGACATCATCACTAATAAGAGAAAAATACCGGAAGATGAAATCTCCACCATGCTTGCTAATTACACTTTTAAGGATGGAGTGCCTAAAAAACTTGGAGATCCGGGAATACCAACTATACCTTGCTCCATAAAAAAGAATTATGTGAAAACTGCTTTATGTGATTTGGGGGCTGGTGTTAGTGTTATGCCTTTCTCTTTATATAAAAGACTTGACTTGAATAAACTCACACCTACTGAAATATCTTTGCAAATGGCTGACAAATCAACTGCCATACCTATCGGTATTTGTGAGGATGTGCCCGTTGTTGTTGCTAATGTTACTATTTTGACTGACTTTGTTATACTTGAGATGCCCGAGGACGACAACATGTCGATTATCCTTGGTAGACCCTTCTTGAATACTGCAGGGGCTGTTATTGATTGCAATAAAAGCAAGGTCACTTTTCATATCAATGGTAATGAGCATACGGTGCACTTTCCGAAGAAACAATTCCAAGTGAATGGTATTAATGTTATTGAAAAATCTCCGACAATCACTATTGAAAGTTTTCAACTACCTCTACCTACTACCAAAAAGAAATATGAAATGCTTATTGTTGGGGACATTCATATCCCCGTTGAGGTAACTTAGTGATTTACGAAAGTTCTTCGATTTCATGCTAATCGAAAGTGGTTGTTAATAAGACTTGATCAACCTTATTAATGGATCATTTTTGAGAGGTATGAAGTTGATGAATTTAGTGAGCACTACCTTCTGTCCCTACCTTTTATTTTCTGTTCCTATTAGTTAAATAAAATAAAATGCCATGTTTTGTCTATTTTCTGATTTTTCCCGTGTAATAAATAAATGACCCAAAAATAAAAGTTCTCAGAATGCCCTGAAAATTTAATATGATTTTTTTCCTGAATATTTAAGAATTTCTTGTGCAAATAATATCAGAGGGAGGTGCACCAGGTGGGCACAACCCACCTAGGCGCGCCAGGACCCCCAGGCGCGCCCTGGTGGGTTGTGGTCCCCACGTGGGCCCCCTCACTTATCTCTTCATCCCACATCTTCACTTACCTCCAGAAAAAAATCTCCATTGCTCTTGCTCTCATGTTCTTGCTCTCAAACCCGCAGATTTCGATCTCTTTGCTCGAAGCTCCATTTCCGAAACTGTTTCGTGGGATTGTTTCTTGGTATGTGACTCCTCCGTGTGTCCAATTAGTTTTTGCTTTAGTTGTTTATATTTTGAATAATTAGCTACTCTTGGTGCTGCTGTAGATGAGCTTGCATGTTGAATTCTTAGAGTTTTAAGTAGTTTGAATGCTTGCTATGGCCTCTATGCTTCCCTATGAGTAGTTGCTATCAAACTTGTTAAGTTTTGTTGAGAAAAATTTTTTGGACTAAAATTTCAGAATTTTGCTCATAGGAAATACATGAGTATCTTTAGGAAGTTTGCTTCCAAGAAGAACTCCAAGGGAGTAATTGGGGAGTCATCTGACAGTGATCTCCGCACCCGGAGGTTGGCGGAGTTACGGCCGTGCGAATGGCCGCACACCCTGTTCATGGAAGGGGCTGGAATCCTCCAAGAGTTTGCACAATATGCTGCTAATGCCAGCCTCACCGACTTCATCACAGCTGAATGCGAACAGTATCATCTCCTCACTAATTCCCTTGTGCAAAGTTTTACTTTCCTTCCTAAGAATAATCCCCCTGAAGTGCAGTTTAATTTATACACTGAACCCCATCAGATACCGCTTACTGAATTTTGTGAAATATGCTTGCTTCCTTCTGATGGTGGGTTGGTAGAGCCTAGGCCTGCAGAGTTTGAAGGTTTTTATCGTACTCTGTCTGTGGGGGACGAGAGAGGAGTGTCGAGTGTCACCGCCACTAGCTTGCAATTTCCTGCTGTTCATTATTTTGCTCTTTTCATTGCAAAGTGCTTGCTTGCTAGAGAGAAGGTGGGTGCACTCAGTGCCCCAGACCTTGCTGTTTTATGTCATGCACTGGAAGGCAACAACACTTATAGCTTGGGAGCTATTGTGGCACGCCGCCTCCACATTAATAAATCCAAGGGTAAAATACATGGTGGTATTTACGCTACTCGCCTGGCAACTCACTTTAATGTTCAGATACGCCAGCATGATTACCTTTTGCCCAAGGTTCACCTAGATCGCGCTGCTATGGAATACCATCAGTTTATTGCTGCCGATTATCCTGACATTCCTCTTCCTTATAATATGGTTTTTAGTGTGAAAACTCATGATATTATTCCACTGCCTGCACCTGCTTTGTTTGATCCCATTGCCAGGGGTGGATACAGGATTATGCCTGTGGACATCATCGCTTACCGGAACAACCAGGCTACGGCACAGGAGGAGGCTCAGCAGTGGGACCCTCAGGTGCCCGCACCTCAGCACTTCAACATAGGACCTCATGGCTTCTACGACTGGTGATTACCAAGTTAGGCCAAAAGCCTAAGCTTGGGGGAGTACGTATTTCCACTGACATTACATTCATGTTTACACATTTCATTTCAGTTGTCGGTGTCCACACTTTTTCATTGTATTATCCATGTTAGAATTATTTTCTTGCTTTCTTCTTGTGTGTTTGAAAAACTTTGAGAAAATCCAAAAATATATTTCTTGCTTCTTTTTTATTTTTCTTCCTAGTTTAAGTTGTTGTAGTACTACAAAGAAAACTCAAAAAGATTTCCTTGTTCTTCTTTTGCTTGTTGGGAGCTTTCCCGTGTAAATAGTTTTCTTGTTTTTGTTTTTCCCTTTTTGATTTGCTTTCTTTCAGAAAACCAAAAACTCCAAAAATATTTTAGTGTGTTTTTCTGAACTTCTTTTCTTTTATTGAGTCATACCGAGGAGAAGACCACGATGAAAATGTTGAGCGGCTCTCATATGCATTATTGTTAATCTAACAAAGAGCCCAATTTAGCTTGTCTTCTCCTTCTGAATAAAATGTTTGCAGATTCCAACTTAGTCCACGGCACTCTTGCACTATTATCATTCGGTCGTGCAAGTGAAAGGCAATAATGACGAATTTTCGATGAACTGGCCGTGGCAGAGAGAAACGGGTATGAACTCGACTTGTTCTGTTTTTGTAAATATGTTTAACCTAGTATCCATGATTCAGCCCATTATGATTAAACATGTTTGCAATGACAATTTGAGATTACAGTTTCTCATGCCATGCATAAGTAGCTAGGAGTGGATAATGATTTATCTTGGATATCAACATTGCATTAAAATGATTGTGATGAAGTATGATGATATGGTATCCTCCTCTGAATGTTCGAGTGGCTTGACTTGGCACATGTTCATGCATGTAGTTGAATCAAAACCAACATAGCCTCTATGATATTTATGTTCATGGTGTTCATATCCTACTCATGCTAGTGTCCAATGTTACTTATGCATAATGCATGTTCATGACCGTTGTTGCTCTCTAGCTGGCCGCTTCTCAACCTATTTGCTAGCCTTCACCTGTACTAAGTGGGAATTCTGCTTGTACATCCAAAACCTGAAACCCAAGTTATTCCAGATGAGTCCACCATACCTACCTATATGCGGTATTACCCTGCCGCCCTAAGTAAATTTGCATGT
The DNA here is from genome assembly GCA_011799875.1 of Thinopyrum elongatum. Classification (NCBI taxonomy): domain Eukaryota; kingdom Viridiplantae; phylum Streptophyta; class Magnoliopsida; order Poales; family Poaceae; genus Thinopyrum; species Thinopyrum elongatum. The sequence continues at coordinate 117,533,022 of CM022297.1, forward strand.
GCCATCTCTAATTTTCAAAATAAATTTCTCTTTTGTGTGCTCGTACCGCTCGCGAGGCGGCGAGGGGTGGCCGATATTTTTCCATGCTAGATGTGTTATTCTCATGATGAGTGTTTATTCACTTGTCATTGCACGAGAGTACGACAAAGGTATTAGGGATGCCCAGTCCCGAAATGAAAAATGAATTTACTTTATGTTGTCAAATAATAAATTCCTTGGAAAGTGTTGGTATGGAGGGCACCCGTGGATACGGCTAGCCATGGAAAGTGAAAGAAATGGTGGAAAAAGGAATAAACTTTAATTTCTATTTGGGAACCGCCTATGATATATCTAGCATGGAAAGTATTGGAAACTCTAAGTCATTTTCGTTGGTGGGGAAAGTATGCCTCTCAAAATATTTTTATCTCTCAATTTAAGCTTTGAACTCTGGCACCTCTGCAAATCACTTCTTCCCTCTGCGAAGGGACCATCTATTTACTTTTATGTTGTGTCATCACCATCTCAAATAAGCGCCAGAACCTGAGAGCACTGCTGTCATGCTTATGCATTGTGTGTAGTTAATGTTGGGTGCATCATGACTGGATCTTTTCTACCATGAATTACAATGTTTAGTCGCTGCTTGAACTTTGGAGGTGCTCTGCATTTATGTTTTGCGGTCTCGGAAAGGGCTAGCGAGATACCACTATTGTCATATTATATCGTGGTTGTTTTAATAACGTGTTGCCATTTGAGATATCTTATTATTGCTTGCTAGCTGATTATGTCACTGATATGAGTTAATATAATTTTTAAGAGTTATTGTCGACATGGTTAGTTATAATTTTGGCTGAAAACCTGGGTGTTGTTTAAGCTTATTTATGCAAACAAGAGCAAAAGAGTTCGTAATTTTTTTCTTTTTTTCACTTTCAGTTTATCAACTGAATTGCTTGAGGACAAGCAAATGTTTAAGCTTGGGGGAGTTGATACGTCTCCAACATATCTACTTTTCCGAACGCTTTTCCTCTTGTTTTAGACTCTAATTTGCATGATTTGACTGAAACTAACCCCGGACTGACGCTGTTTTCAGCAGAACTATCATGGTGTTGTTTTTGTGCAGAAATAAAAGTTCTTGGAATGGAACAAAACTTTGCGAGGAATTTTTATACAAAATAAGAGAATTTCCGGAGCCAAGAGCCACCTGAGGGGGGCACCTGGGTGGGCACAACCCACCAGGGCGCGCCTGCCTCCCCAGGCGCGCCCAGGTGGGTTGTCCCCACCTGGTGGCCCCGCAGACCCTGAAACCGACGCTATAAAATCCTGTTTTTCCAGAAAAAACCAGGGAGAAAGAATTATCGCGTTTCGCGAGACGGAGCCGCCACCGTCTCCTGTTCTTCATCGGGAGGCCAGATCTGGAGTCTGTTTGGGGCTCCGGAGAGGGGGATCTTCGATCTTCGTCATCACCAACCCTTCTCCATCGCCAATTCCATGATGCTCCCCAGCGGGAGTGAGTAATTCCTTCGTAGGCTCGCTTGTCGGTGAGGAGTTGGATGAGATTCATCATGTAATCGAGTTAGTTTTGTTAGGGCTTGATCCCTAGTATCCATTATGTTCTGAGATCGATGTTGCTATGACTTTGCCATGCTTAATGCTTGTCACTTTGGGCCCGGGTGCCATGATTTCAGATCTGAGCCGTTTATGTTATCACTATTATATCTATGTTCTAGATCCGATCTTGCAAGTTATAGTCACCTACTACGTGTTATGATCCGGCAACCCCGGAGTGACAATAGTCGGGACCACTCCCGGTGATGGCCGTAGTTTGAGGAGTTCATGTATTCACTGTGTGTTAATGCTTTGTTCCGGTTCTCTATTAAAAGGAGGCCTTAATATCCCTTAGTTTCCAATATGGACCCCGCTGCCACGGGAGGGTAGGACAAAAGATGTCATGCAAGTTCTTTCCATAAGCACGTATGACTATTTACGGAATACATGCCTACATTATATTTATGAACTAGAGCTAGTGCCGTATCGCCCTAGGTTATAACTGTCTCATGATGAATATCATCCAACAAATTACCGATCCAATGCCTACGATTTTCCTACATATTGATCTTGCTAAGTTACTACTGCTGCTGTTACTACTGCACTTGCTACAATATCACTGCTATCACTGTTACCATTACTATTGCTGCTGCTACTATTATCAAAACTGTCATACTACTTTGCTACTGATCACTTTGCTGCAAATAATTAATCTCCAGGTGTGGTTGAATTGACAACTCAGCTGCTAATACTTACAAATATTCTTTGGTTCCCCTTGTGTCGAATCTATAAATTTGGGTTGAATACTCTACCCTCGAAAACTGTTGCGATCCCCTATACTTGTGGGTTATCATGCGGCCAAGCCCATCCTTCACGCCGGGGGTTGTCGGAGGGGCTTGGAGTGGCTCGCCTGCCTCTGGCGGGGGGCTGGAGGCCGGTGCCTTCCCGGCCGCTCTCCCGGCCTCGGCGAAGGTGCTGGGTAGAGTGGTCTCACTGCTCAAAGACGAAGCCGGCGCCGAGATCGCGCAACCGCTGGTGATGACCAACGGAGGAGCCCTCGGCACGCCTCCTGCGCCCCAGGCAAGACCGTGAAGGAACGATGCTGGAAGCACAGGCTCACGGCCCCTCAGCGGTGCATCCACCTCTCGGACCGGCCTCTTACCTCACGCGGGGGTCTGGTGCGGGGGGCTCGGAGTCAAGAGCGGGCCTAGGACTTCTGGAGGTCGCTTCCCAAGAGATTTCGTTGCCTTAGCCGAAGGGATCTTGAGGAGCCATTGTCAGGAAAGAATGTGATTCGTGGGAAATCACGAAGATAAGGAACTTACTCGTCTACGGCTGTGTACTTCCTCTGCTTCAGTGGCCGGTAGGCGTCACCACTACAGCTCGGAGGCCCTTTCCTCTTGTGGAGCGCTTCAAGGTTCAGGCGAAGCTGGCCGAGATTCGGGGCGCAACTCTCAGCAACCGAGGGGCCCGGCGGGGCTTCTGGGGCGGTGGCCTTAGGGGCACCAAGCCGCGCCTGCCACCAACCGCTACCTCAGGACCGCTCGCCCAAGCTGCGGGGGTAGCTGCCTCAGGAGCATCGGGTCGCACCAGCTCTCCGGTGACCTCCTCAGGAGCGCTCGCCAGAACCTCGGGAGCCAACACCTCGGGAGCACCTGGTGACACCCGCTCCCCAGCAGTCGCCCCAGCGGTACCCGGTGGCGCTCGCCCCCCTGCATCCACATTCGGGGTGCGCGCCGCAGGGTCGACGAGCAAGGGAACCACCAAGATGGGATTCTCGCGGGGCCCTTCAAGGCCCTTCTGGCGCAGCCCCCACTCGTCAAAGGGGGCATCTGCCTCACGAAGTCCTCCTTGTTCGAGCATTGGTACAAGAGGCAGCCCTCCTCCGGAAGCGCGGCCGGCGCCGGGTCACCCGTCAGAAGCTCAAGCATCATGCGCAGCGTCTTGGAAGGAAGCGAAGGCACTTGGAGCCTCATGCGGTCCTTGCTGCCGGTGAAGGCCCACATTGGGCGAGAATGGCATTCGAGCGGGGCAATGCGCCACCGAATGAACTCCCTCACCACCATTGGCGCCGTCACCCCGACCTTCTTCAACCTGGTCAGCCTGGACCAAACATGGGCAAGCTGACCGTCGGTGAGCCTCACGTGCCCCCAGCCGGAACTGGGCACTGCCGGCGCTCGCGGGAGCAGAAGCAAGGAGTTGCGCACGCTGACATCCACGAACACCCACTGCTTCCGGAATCCCCTCGCGTCCGGGCGGAGTGTGAAGTCGATGCCCGACCCAGCTGTCGCCGCCACGACCTAGAAGGCCACGCACCTCGAGCACTGGCGATCATCAACCATCTGGAGCGAGAAGAAATGGCGAAACAAGGCGATAGATGGGGTAATGCCCACCATGGCTTCGCACAGGAAGGCGAAGACAGCAAGGAGGATGACGAACCAGGAGTCCATATGCAGCGCTTGGATCTGGTAATACGAGAGTATGGCATTGAAGAAATTGGAGAAGGGGGGACCAAGCCGGCTGAGAGAGCGTGAAGATGGATGGGGATCTCGGTGGCCTCCATGTCAATCAAAGCTCGAGAAGCAGGCCAGACCGTCGTCGCCATCCACTCATTGAAATCGGTGGCAAGGGCCGGCCGGACCTTATCCAACCCCTCCCGATTGACCACCATCGACCGATCGAGAGCAGGCTCCAGGCCCGGCCGGGATTTGGCAGGAGCGCAGGCCTTGCTCTTCTTCTTCGACCTTGGGGCCATGGCGTCAGGGGATGATTGGCGCGGCACTGGATCCAGGAGAAGAGCCGCGAGTTCAAAGAAAGGAGGGGGAGTCAAGGGTGAGCACGGCGAGCAGCTATGGCAAAACTGCGCGTGCAACAGGCAGCCGTCAAGTCTGGTAGTTATCGAGGCCACGCGGGGAAGTGGAGGCGCCCACATCCCATCAGGCGCCACGCGTCGACCGGGCCCGCAGGCGGTGGGGGCCCGCGGTTCTCCGCACTTGCCCTTTGGCTTCGCCTCGAAGCCAAGTGCGAGCGCGCCATGAGCCCGGGGGCTACTATCGGCGTTCTGGGAACCAGGGTACCCAGACTTGCCTGCCTACGCCCCACGTCGTGGCTCCATCGACGGCTTGGTACGGCCCAGCTTCAGCGACAACAACTCAAGACCCTCGCGAGGGGCCAAGCCTCGCGAGGCGGACGACACCAAGACCTCCACGAGGAGCGGCCTCCTCAGGCTGGCTCCCGAGGAGCGGAGATCCCTATGCAAGCCTCACCTCGTGAGGTCCAGATGACATGAGCCATGACGACCAAGGCCAGGCGGGCGCCAGCGAGCGCAGTGTACCAGTTTCCTCTTCGGTGCTAAAGGGGCAAGCGCAGGCGCGGAGTCCCGAGGAATCAGCCAAAGGTTTCCATTCCCGTGCAACAAGACCAAGACCGCCAGGACGGAGGTCATCACCGAGCCCACCACGGCGTCACGACCAGAGGCTTTTGCAGGCGAAGACTACTTTTGTCAGGATAGCATGTACTAGCTGTCCCCCTGTGAATTTGGCCACTGTGGGATCCCTTCCCGCCTTTCATTTGGGAAGAGGACCAAGGCCACTATAAATAGGACTTAGCCACCACCGTAGAGGGGGATGGGAGAGTTCACATCGGACCCCCGGGACAAATCATTTAGATCACCCCCACTCCACCAGCTCACTCGAGCTCAAGAACACCTCTCCTCCTGATGCTGTTCGCCATTGTACTAGTTCATCCTCAGCCCCTCGAGGCCAATCCACCACAAAGCAGGAGTAGGGTTTTACACCGCAAGGTGGCCCGAACCTGGGTAAACTGTTGTGTCTCTTTTCCTTACAGTTCGTCGAGCTAGGCTATGAGATTAGCGAGTAGGCAGACTGGGGAGGACGAGTTCTTCGCACGCACCCCAGAGTTCGAACCTCTCAAGGGTTTGCGGAACCCGAAATCTGACACCAACTACATCCCAGGGGCCACGCCCCACGAGGTACAGGAGGAGATATCATTCCATCTGCACCTCCCCGTCTGGCCTAGGGGCACAGCTGCAGCGGGGGTACTCGCTCTGGGGGGAATCACAACTCCCCGACCGCTCCCGCCTCGGGAGCGGCCATAGAACATGCGCCACCCCTGGAACGAGCCGACCCAGCCGCTACGCCAAATGGAGCCGCTGGCCCTCAAGCGCCTCCACCTCATCCACACGCCATCCAGGCGGCTGGCTCACGACGAGGAGAGCACGACGCGACCGCTACCGGCACCGTCAGGAGCCGGGCGACGTTACGGTCTTCATCGACATCCATGCCAAGCACCGCTTCGGAGGCCATGGCGCGGGCTCAGCTGCTGTCAAAATTTCCACTGGCAGCCGATCAGATGGATGAGTGGAGAGCCACCATTCAGAGTCTGATTGGCTTCGCCGAGGTGGGAGGATCACAACGGGCTGGCCCGCCACGGTCTCCCTAGGCAGTGACAACGGCCCACGCTGCTGGCCGTGCGGATGGGGCCACTCCTACGGTGCAGTCCCCTCCGCGGCAGCAGGCGCGGGAGCCGCGCAACCAAGAACCTAACGACGTCTCGATGGCTTCGTCCGACCCTTGAGCGTGTCAAGGCCCACGGCGAGTCCTGGAGGACAGGCAGAGGGAAGGCGCGCGTGTCAACACCGAGCGACACCACGACGCCCACCGCCGGTCCGACAGGCGCGATGGCCCCGACGTCGACGAGCCCGCACTCGCTGACAGTGGGTATCTGCCTTTCGAGGCTGGGTGCCCTGCCTTCACCCGTGAGCTGCGGCAAGTCCGTTGGCCGTCCACTCGCACATTCAAGCCAGAGATACCAGAGAAGTATGATGGAAGACTGAACCCGGCAGAGTTCTTGAGCATCTACACCATCGCTGTTCAAGCTACCGGGGGAAGGGATGAGAAGGTATTCGCCAACTACTTCCCTTTGGCACTCAAGCCAAATGTGAGGTCATGGCTGATGCACCTGCCGGAGAACTCCATTTTGACCTGGGCTGACCTGTGCCATGAGTTCGTTGGCGCCTTCACGGGCGGCCATCAAGAACCAGGGCGGCCCAACGACTTGCAGCTCCTCCCGCAGAAGGAAGGCGAGAGCCTGCGGAAATACATGCAGAGTCCACAGGAATATTCCAGACATCCACCCGGCAGCTGTGATAGCTGTGTTCCAGTCCAACGTGCGCAATTGTCAGATATGTTCCAAGATGAACATTCGATTGCCCAAGACTGTGAAGGACTTTTACACTCTGGTGGATAAGTCTGCTCGAATAGAGGAGGGGAGGAAGCTCCCCGGAGAAGAGGATGGCATCGACATCGATTCAGAGGATGATGACGAGGCCACCAGTCAAAAGAAGAAGAACAAGAAGCGCAAAAAAAGGCGCAAGGATAAGGCAGTGAAGACCGTTGAGGGATCGGGCATGCCTAGTACCAGCAAGAAAGCCAAGGCTGAGGTACCCGGCAAGGAGGTTGCCACGTGCACTGACTGCCGGGAAGCCATGGCTGCCGAGAAGGCTGGGAAAGGCGATGGCCCGTATTGCAAGATCCATCAGACCAAGGGCCATGATCTCCAGGAGTGTCATTAGGTTGAGCAGCTTGTCAAGAAGTAGAGGGCTGAATATGAGAAGCGAGATAAAGAGAAAGGTTAGAATGGTGCTGGCGGAAAGGGCCGGGGTGGCGGAGCAAGCCACCCCAGCAAGGCTCCTCAGAATCAAGGGAAACCCGTCAGAGGCCGTGAGAAGGAGGATTGCAACGATGAGAGTGATGGAGGAGATGAAGAGGAAACCAGCGAGCAGGAATTCCAGAAAGCCACTGACGCCCTGTGCATTGACGGGGGTGCATCTTTGCACTCCTCTCACCGCCAACTTAAATGGTGGGCACGTGAAGTCAATGCCGTGGAGCCAGCGGCAGACTCTCGAAGGCCGCTCAAGTGGTCCTGCACGCCCATCATCTTCGACGAAGAGGACCACCCTGACCACACCACCGTGGTAGGGTGCTTGCCATTGTTGGTATCACCAACAATCCGCAACCTCAAAGTCACAAAGATGCTGGTTGACGACGGGGCCGGATTGAATTTGATTTCTTCAAAGGTCATCAGCAAACTCCAGATAGCAGAAGAAGAGCTCAAGGTTACTGGTACGTTTCAAGGGATCAACCCCGGCAGGAGTCGTCCCAAGGGGAAAATCACGTTTCCAGTGACATTTGGGGGAGAGTTTAATTACCAGACTAAGAAGATCGTGTTTGATGTGGTTGACCTCCCCCTGCCATACAATGGAATCCTTGGTCGCCCAGCTTTGGCCAAGTTCATGGCGGCATCCCACTATGCCTACAACACCTTGAAGATGCCAGGGCCGGTGGGCGTCATTTTCATTCCATCAGACGAGAAGGATGCAATTATTTGCGTGGACAAGATGTATCGGGATGCAGTCGGGGCAGAGGCCACTGAAGCTGCAATCCCCGCCAAGGAAAGTAATGGAAAGAAGAAGGCTAACAGGGACGCCGGCAAGGAATCCGGGAAGTGTACCTCTTTGGGGTATGCTGCGCCTATTGATGACTCGCCGGAGAGTTCCAATAGCAAGAGATCCAAGGTTTCTGCACCCGCTGTGAAACAGGTCCCGGCAGGGCTGGCTGGCGCTGGTGGTACTTTCACTATCAGCGCCACCCTCGATGACAAATAGGAAAGCGCGCTTGTTGCCTTCCTGCGGGCGAATGTCGATGTGTTTGCCTGGCAATCATCTGACATCCCCGGTGTTCCCAGGGAGGTAATCGAGCACCACCTTGTTGTCTGCCCACATGCCCGACCCGTCAAGCAGAAGGTCCGGAAGCAAGCTTTGGAGCGGCAGCAGTTTATTGCCGAGGAGATCAAGAAACTTGAGGCAGCTGGTCTGGTTAGAGGAGTGTTGCATCCAACGTGGTTAGCAAATCCAGTGGTGGTACGCAAAGCTAATGGGAAGTGGAGGCTGTGCATAGATTTTACGGATCTGAACAAGGCATGCCCGAAGGACCCATTTCCCTTGCCCCTCATTGACCAGATTGTGGATTCCACCTCCGGGTGTGACCTGCTTTCCTTCATGGATGCCTACTCTGGATATCATCAGATCTTCATGTCCAAGGAAGAGGAAGAGAAGACCGCGTTCATCACCCCATGTGGCACATACTGCTTCGTGCGGATGCCTTTCGGGTTGAAGAGCACCGGGTCTACTTTTGCAAGAGCAGTCCAGATTGGTTTTGAGTCACAGTTGCACAGGAACGTTGAGGCTTACATGGATGATATTGTGGTCAAGACCAAGGATAGATCAACCCTCATTCAGGATTTGGAAGAGACATTTGCTAATCTGCGCAAGATCAACTTGAAGCTAAATCCAGAGAAGTGTGTGTTTGGCGTTCCTTCCGGCAAGTTACTTGGCTTCTTTGTGTCCCACCGGGGGATAGAGGCCAACCCCGACAAGATCAAGGCTATCGAGCAGATTCAAGCACCCAAGACAGTCAAGGACGTGAGGCGTTTGACTGGATGTGTTGCCGTGCTTAGCAGGTTCATTTCCAAGTCTACCGAGCGTGCCTTGCCATTCCTCAAGATTTTGAAAAAGGCAGGGCCCATGGAATGGACCCCAGAGGCAGACGCCGCACTACAAGATTTGAAGGCCTACCTTTCCTCTATGCCCACTTTGGTTGCTCCAAAACCTCAAGAGCCGTTGCTGCTATACTTGGCGGCAACTAATCAGGTGGTTAGCGTAGCACTGGTGGCGCAGAGGGAAGTGGATGGAGCAGCAGATGCAGCTGGTGTCCCTTCCCGGGAGGAAAGCGAACACACCCCGGCAAGGTCAGATGCAGATCAAGATGGAGAAGAGCAAAGCAACGGAAGCAGTTCTCTAGTCATGGCAAAGAAGAAAGTGGTGCAGCGCCCAGTGTACTTCGTCAGCTCCCTGTTGCAGGGGGCTAGATCCAGGTACTCTGGCGTGCAAAAATTGATCTTTGGCCTTGTCATGGCCTCAAGGAAACTGCGCCACTACTTCCAAGCCCATGAGATCATAGTTGTCACCCGTTTCCCTTTGCAACGGATACTCCGAAACCCTGAGGCCACCGGTAGGATAGTGGAGTGGGTGTTGGAGTTATCCAGCTTTGGTTTGAAGTTTGAGAGCACATCAACCATTCAGAGCAGAGCATTGGCAGAGTTTATTGCAGAATGGACGCCTCCTGATGAAGAGGTATTGGAGACAGTTATCCCCGGCAAGGAAGCGCCCCAAGAATGGATCATGTATTTCGATGGTGCCTTCTCCCTACAAGGTGTAGGGGCTGGCGTGCTTCTCATTGCTCCCACCAGAGAGCACCTGAAGTACGTCGTCCAGATGCATTTTCCCCTTGAGGAAGCTACCAACAATACAACAGAGTATGAAGGGCTCCTTGCTGGGCTCAGAATTGCAACAGAACTGGGGATCAAGAAGCTGATCATCCGCGGAGATTCATAACTTGTGGTGAGACAAGTCAACCAGGATTACCAAAGTCCATTGATGGAGACATACGTTGAGGGAGTGAGAAAGTTGGAGGAGCGCTTTGACGGATTGCAAACAGAGCACGTACCCCGTGCGGAAAATAGCATCACTGATCATCTATCCAAGTGCGCTGCGCAGAAGCTCCCTGTGGAACCAGGAACTTTTGTTCTCCATCTGACTCAGCCCTCCGTATCCCTGGCAACAATGGCCAGAAAGAGGAGGAAACTGGACTCCGGCAAGCCTCTCCCGGTAGAACCTCTCAAGGATCCCAGCAGAAAGCTTGTCGGGCACAACTCCCCTTCGGTCGCTGAGCTGCATCCTCCCGTCAGGCCACCGGTCCCCGCGGTCGAGGATTGCACTCTCACGGATGAGGAGGTGCCGTTAGTCCTCGTTGCCGAGCCACAAGCTCCGCCTTGGGCACGGCACATAGTCCATTTCCTCCAAACTGGAGAACTTCCCAAAGAGCAAGAAGAAGCTGAAAGAGTAGGCCAGAGGGCCAGTATGTATCAGTTTGTTGACGACACACTGTACAGAAGGAGGCCCAACGGTGTGAAATTAAGGTGCATTTGCCAGGAAGGATGAATGGAACTGCTGGCGGAGATACACAAGGGTATGTGTGGCTCCCACATTGGATCAAGGGTGTTGGTTGGGAAAGCTTTTCGGCAAGGATTCTACTAGCCCACAGCCCTCCAAGATGCGGTCGAGCTTGTCACCAAGTGTGAAGCCTGCCAGTTCCGTCCCAAGAACATCCACCTGCCTGCCCAAGCTCTTCAGGCAATCCCTTTGTCATGGCCGTTTTCGGTCTGGGGGATCGATATCCTCGGCCCTTTCCTCTGTGCTACTGGGGGCTTTGAATTCTTGTTCATTGCAATCGACAAGTTTACAAAGTGGCCGGAAGTAGAGCCCGTGAGAAAGGTGACTGCTCAGTAAGCTATCAAGTTCTTGAAAGGATTGGTGTGCCGCTTCGGAGTTCCTGCCCGGATCATCACTGACAACGGCACCCAGTTCACGAGTCGCGCCTTCATGCAATACGTTCATGCCCTCGGAAGCAAAATCTCGTTCGCCTCTATGGCCCATCCAAGGAGCAACGGGCAAGCAGAGAGGGCGAACGCTGAAGTGTTGCGAGGACTCAAGATGAGAACTTTCGATAGGCTGCAGAAGTGCGGCAGGCGGTGGATCGATGAGCTGCCGGTGGTTCTTTGGTCCCTCAGAGAGACACCAAATCGAGCTACCAGGCAGACTCCCTTCTCCCTAGTCTATGGAGCAGAAGCAGTTATCTTCACGGAACTCATTTATGGGTCACCTCGAGTGCTTTCCTATGATGAAGTAGCGCAAGATCAGCACCGGTGTGACGATGCTGTGCTACTCGAGGAGAACCGTCTCCGGGCTGCTACGTGTGCCGCACGCTATCAGCAAGCCCTGCATCGCTATCACAGCCGCAGGGTTCGTGCCCGGTGTTTTGAGGAAGGCGACATTGTCCTTAGGCGCGTTCAGTCCGCCAAGGGCGCAAACAAGTTGACGCCGAAGTGGGAAGGCCCTTACGGGTAGTACGAGTCACCAGACCTGGCGCAGTCCGTCTGGAGACCGGAGATGGCATTCCGTTGCAAAACTCATGGAACATTGAGCATCTCCGCAAGTTCTACCCATAAGGCGCTGCTGTCGGGCCCTACCCGGCAGCCACCCTTTTGTACAGGCCTTGCCTCTATTGCATGTAACCCCTTGTACAAAGCCAGGTGCAGACCCCGAGCAACAGAGAAATAAATGAAGCGCTGGGGCCCCCCGAAAAATTGCATGCATGCATAAGCATATCATGAGCATTGCATGTTCATGTAGATAAGATCGCATGAGGCATCATTTTCATCTGCATCAAACTGCAGGCTCCTACCGAGGATTCGATCCTGAAAAAGGAGAAGAGAAGACAAGCCTACATTGCGATCCCCGGCAAGCCCAAACAGATAAGTTCTCTCTCTTATCCATACAAGTTCTGTAAGTAAAAACTTGTGCATAGGAAAACCTCGCTGGTTTCAAGACTTAGGTGCTCCTGTCCCTTGACTCGAACGTTGCTTCGGTCAGGGAGGATGTAGTGGCCTTTGGTGAGAAATTTGGCGGGGGGCTGGTCCCTCTTCATGATTTGTGCCCGGCAGGCCCAGCCCCGCGGCAGCAACTTGAGGGTACCGGCGGGATAGCCTACCGGGGAAAAACCTGTTTACTTAAGCGTAAAGAGGCATTCTCCCTCTGCATGGACATGTTACATGCACAAGTGCCCGGCAAGGTTTAACTTTTTCATTAATATGCTAATCAACAAGTACAGACCTTACAGGACACAAACATGGATAAAAGAGATTACATAATTTGAACTAAAGTTTGGCAAGTGCCTACATATTTTAGATTGAAAAAAGATAAGTGCCCCGTAATCCCTTTCTTGTCCACCTCCTCCTAGGCACTGTGGTGGAAGAGAAGGAGGGCAAAAGGGGTGCCTGAGCAAGACGACGCACTCGACCTCGTCAGGACCTGCCGGTCGCAGCCTGACAAGATCGAGAGTGGCGAGGCTGCGAAGGAGGGGACGGAAGGAGCAGCTCGACGGTGCCTCGGTCACCACCTCCAGGGCCAACCAGAAGCTCCAGCAAAAAGCACTGGCGGGGAGAACCACCGAGGCCCAGCTGGAAGACTACTGGAGGAGGTGAAGGCACCAAGAGAGCGGGCCTCTCCTCGGCAACCAAGAGGCCAGTGATGATGGTGCCGGGGAGGGAGGGGAAGAGCGGAAAGACGAGGCAGCAGGTCGGTAATACGAGACGAAGGCGTCGGTGCCATCGTACTCCGACCTGACGCCCTGCCACCCGCCTTCTCCGTCTTCCCTCGATCTTTCTCCATCACCGCCGCTCCAGAGGGACGCTGGCTCCGTGAGCCGTTGCCTCCCCTGGAGAAGCTGCGGGCGGCAGCGGCGTCCGAGGCACGCGAGGGGCATCGCTCGCCACCTTGGCGGGCGGGAAGATGCCGCCGTCTTCAACATTTGCCCTGACTTCACCAAGGGGGGCGATACCGGGATTACCAAGGAACCTGAGCGCTGCACCCCTGGCGGACACCGGAGCCGCCAAGAACTTTAGCACCCAAGAGGAGGGGACAAACATGCCCCCGCGAGAGAAAGGCTCGGCGCCTCCCGCGCCGCGGGTGGCATATCAGCCGCGCCCCTTTTTACTCTGGACCAGGCTCACTCCCCGAGCCCCTTCACAAGCTTCTGACGTCGCCAACCTCAAGCTCGAGCCCGGGGCTCAGCCTCGGTCTCTTTCTCTCAGCATTGCGAGAAGAAAGAAGGAAAAGACGAGAAGAGGAGCATGGATGAACACTTTCGCTTCCCCCCTGCCCCCCTTTTTACAGGCAAGCTGGGGGCTGGGGGCTGATCCATCGATGGGTAACCACCGTCCTCCTCCACCAAACCATGAAGACCAGGCCCCTGCCTTAACGCTCTCCCGCACCACGCGCCTCCATTACCTACCCCGCTCGATGCATGCAGCATACGTGGCCGGGGATAAGGGCGTGGTGGGAAGAGTGAATTGGCAGTTACTCGCCCGTGCGTTAAAGTCATTCACGGGCCATTACAAGAGTGGCCCCACCATGATTGGCATTACATGACGGGTGGAAGAATCGGAAGATGATCCGAGCTCAGATTAATGAAGAAGCAAAGAAGATCTCAAAGGGCGAGCAGCTATTTCCCCCTCACCTGTGCACAAGTTAGGGCCTACACCGACGACGCCCGGCAGCTTGTTCGGGCTAGGCCCGGGGGCTCCTGTCAGTGCAACAAACCCTGGGTCTGTTGCCCAGACCGTGCACAGGCCCGAAATCAAGATTGCAACATCCAAGACAAGGCCAAGGTAAAGAGATAGGCTCTTTGAAGAATCAAACGGCAGGATGAGAAGACCAAGTCAAGCCAAGAAGCAAGACACCGCTAAGGGAAAACCTCCCTTGCCGGGCAGGAGAGCCTGGCGAGGTCAAGGTTGCCCAGGAAGCAAGCCTCAGGATCGCCCCGGCAGGCCTGCCAGGGCATACGAAGGCAAAACACCCCGCCAAGGCTTCACCGCCCCACCTCACAGCGATGCAAGTCACCGATCGGTGTGGTGTCAAGCCCCAAGATGACTGAGTGGCTGCCTTTTGACACATGGCAGCCATTTCCTACAGGAATCACCTCCAGATGACACCCGTCCTGCGACGTGTCATGCAGACATGAGAGAAGGTGGCCAAACAGCCCGGCAAGGTGTGTCGGGCAGGCCATGATGTGACACTAAGCGGTGCATTTAGTGCGTACTGCTCTGTCTGTAGAGTAGATATGATAACATTGTTCACTATCTAATCAGTACACAATGACGGATTTGCCACTGTGGTGACCCCTTAATCTATAAAAGGAGGCCCATGGCAACCATAGAAAGGATTCAGACCCCTGTACACTCATACGCGCGTAGCTGCTCTCACCCCGAGGCAACCCTGCCGGGCAAGAGCGCTGCGTTTCCACCACCATCCACCATCAATCCACCAAAGCAAGAGCAGGGTTTTACGCCTCGCGGCGGCCCGAACCTGGCTAAAACTACCCGTGTGATCTCTGCCGCGCTACGCTGCGCTCCTCTGCTCTTTGTGCAACATGCTCAGTCCCCCTGCTGAACCAAAAGGGGCCCTTGGCCACGTAGGTGGCCGTGGTTTCCCACGACAGTCATGGAAGTGGACACTTCTGTGATGATAATTTTGGTATTGTCATGGAACACTTCTACGACAACACAGGTATGACTATTTTGATTCTGTCATAAAATCGTCATGGATGTACATGCATGACAGAAAACATGACCTACTGTGACAAACACGTATCATCACGGAAGTGGGTTTTTTTTGTAGTGAAAATCAATGCCTTCTACCTGTGTGTACCCTTGAGCAACAAGTCGTGCTTTGTTTCTTACCACAATACCATTTTCATCTTGCTTGTTGTGAAAGATCCATTTTGTGTCAATGATATTGTGCTTCTTGGGATTCGGTTTGTCAACCAGTTCCCATACATCATTTAATTCGAATTGCACCAACTCCTCTTGCATGGCATTCATCCAATCCGGATCATTCATGGCTTCTTCATATTTGGTAGGTTCTGCCAATGAAACAGAGGAGAAAATGCCACAGTAGTTAGCAAAACGAGTACGCGAAGGAGTTGTGGGTCGATAACCTGGATTCTCAAGTTCATCGAGAATTAGTGAGGGATCAACTCGATTTGCCACTCGAGGATGAGCATTTTCTTCATGATGGTCATTATCATCAGCATCTGCATTTGTATCATCATTCCCTTCAGGATTGCCATTTTGATCGGCATTTGTGTTCTGATTGCCATTTCCATTCGGAGGAGCATTTGCTTCGGCAGAGGCTTGACGAGTTCTGCTTCGAGTCATGGGAGCATCATCATCAGATGACTCAGGTGCATTTCCTTCAACAGGCTTCACACTCCCAATGGCCATTTGCCGAATTGCATCCGATATCAGAGGTTCATCTATCACATTTGGCAAGTGCTCCTTTTGAGAGCCATTAGATTCATCAAACCGCACATTTACTGTTTCCATAACTATCATGTGGTGAGAGTTATAGACTCGATATGTATGCGAGTTTGAGCCATAACCAAGAAGAAAACCTTCATGTGCCTTAGGTGCAAATTTGGAAGAATGATTCATGTCAAGAATATAGCAAGGTGCACCAAAACACACGAAGATAAGAAACATTTGGTTTCTTGCCAGTGATAAGCTCATATGAACTTTTCTTAAGGAACTTGTGAAGATAAACACGATTGATAACATGACAAGCAGTGTTAATGGCATCAGCCCAGAAGCGAATGGGAGTTTTATACTCACTGAGCATTGTTCTTGCCATTTCAATGAGAGTTCTATTCTTTCGTTCAACAACTCCATTTTGTTGAGGAGTGTAAGTAGCAGAGAACTCATGAGTGATACCATGATCATCGAGAAATTCAGCAATGTGAGTATTTTTGAACTCAGTTCCATTGTCACTTCTGACATGCTTAATTCGCACATCATATTCATTCTGGGCCTTCTTAGCGAAACTTTTGAAGATATCTTGAGTACAAGTCTTGTCTTCGAGGAAGAATACCCAAGTGTATCGAGAGAAATCATCAACAATAACCAGACCATAATGACTGCCACCAAAGCTTGCATAATTTTGAGGACCGAATAAATCCATATGAAGAATTTCCAGTGGTCTTGTTGTGTTCATGACTGTCTTGGATGAATGATGTTTCTTAGCCAATTTACCAGCTTCACAAGCAGCACAGAGACGATTCTTGTCGAATTTCACATCAGGAATGCCATGAAGATGCTTTTTCTTCACCAGATTCTGCAAGTTTCTCATACCTGCATGACCAAGTCTACGGTGCCACAGCCATCCTTCGGTTGCTTTTGCAAGCAAACAAGTTTGGACTGAGGGACCCTTAGAGAAATCCACAATATAAAGATCACCCTTTCTAATTCCCTCAAAGATGAAGGAATGGTCAGAGGCCATGAAGACAATGCATTTGGATATAGAGAATAATACTAGCATGCCTAAATCACATAACTTGCCAACTGACATAAGATTGAATCCAAGGGATTGAACAAGTAGCACATCATCAATATATTTGTCCTTGGAAATAGCAATTTTACCTAAGCCAATTACCTTCCCTTTGTTGTTGTCACCAAAAGTGATATACTTCAGAGGAGAAGCAGTTAAATTGGCGTCGACAAACAATGACTTGTCTCTGGTTATATGACTAGTGCATCCACTGTCCATAATCCATTCAGTACACCCGGAGACATAGTCCTGCAGAAGAATTAGGCTTTCTTAACCACCCACATCTTTGCAGGTGGCTTCAAAACAAATGAATGAGTAGGATATGATTTCTTTTGATAAGCATAGTTGTTGCTCGATGAGGAGCAAGAGTAATTAAAGGAATAAGCATTAAAATTCCTTCTAGATGAATGAGCATAGTGATTGTATCATGTATGCATATATTCATTCTGTCGAATTCTTTGCTCCTGCATGGTTAGGCGAGAAGAAATAGGCAGGGCATCAACAGTTTTCTTAGGCACCCAAATGGTTTTCTTTGGGGAACCATTTCTGTTGTTCGGTCCAACATAGCGAGCAATTGTTTCACCATGTTGATCTTTGAACAACTTATAGTTGTCCAGGGAATCATCATCAGGATATTCAGGAATGGGAGAGTTATATCCCGAAAGCAATGCAGGGTCGAGCGTTTTGCTCTTTGCAGGAACCCACGCAGTCTGAGGATATTGATGTGGTTCCCAGTAAGTGCCATTGTCACTCAGTTTCCTTTCGAAACCGATCCCTTCCTTTCGGGGATTTTTGTGAAGAATAGATTTCTTCAGAACATCGCAAAGGGTTTGATGCCCTTTGTGAGATTTGAACATTCCTGCCTGAAGAAGATCCTTCAACCTAGCATTTTCATCAGAAATAGAACTATTTTCCTCAATTGAGGGGTTAGCACTCACAGATGATTCAGCATTAGATTCAACATTGTTCCTTTCAAGACATTTTAAACATGGTGGCTCAAACACTTCAGGTTTCTCCTTGAGTTGTTGGGTGAGAAGAGAATTTTCTCTCAACAAGTCTTCATGAGCCTCTCTCAGTGCCTCGAGTTCCTGTTTCCTTTTCAGGAAATCATAGGTCAATCTCTCGTGGTCTGCTGAGAGAAAGTCATGACGAGTTGTGAGTTCATCCATTGGCGACTTGAGAGTAGCATACTCTTCGGTCAGCGACTGATTCTTTTCCATCTCCTCAACCAACAACCCTTCAGACTTCCTGAGGGTTTTCTCAATTTTCTCAAGAGAGTTTTGTTGAATGTTGGCAATTTTGATCAACATAGCATGGTCATCCGCATCAGAAGAATATTGATCACTGGAGTGACCTTGTGATGTTTGACGGGTACCTTTTCTTTCGAGGCTTTGGCCATGAAGCAGTAGACAGGAGTTTCATCATCGCTTGATGGGTTCCCGAAGAAATTCGTCACCGGGGAAGAGGCGCATGCTATGCCAGCCATGCCTGAGTCGGAATCCTCATCAGACTCATTTTCTTCTTCGGAAGCAGACGATTCTTCTTCTTCAGAATCCATCTCCTTGCCGATGCATGCCGTGGCCTTGCGATAGGTACCCTTGCGGTTGGAGGAGGACTTGGAAGGATTCTTTGAGGAAGACCTTGATGAAGATTTTGATGTGGAGTTGTCCTTATTCTTGAAAAAACTTCTTAGTTTTCCTCTCATCATCTGTCGGAGTAAATGACCACGGGTAGCCCCATCAGTCCCCCATGGTATTTCAAGACATCGGGGCTAGCTGCGCCCCTCACACCGTTCGGGAGTGCGGCCGCCTTCTTGGGCCGGCTGGTCCAAGAGGCCGGCTGCTATAAGGCGGCAGGGCCATGGAAGATGGCCGCGAGGGAGCCGACTCCTGGCAGACGGCCCCTCGTCCCCTTGAAGTCAGCACCACATCACCATGACAAGACAAGGCATGGCTGCAGTGCAGCCTACCACCCCCGAATCCAGGATGGGACATGGCCACAGAGCTGTGCACTGGGCGGACACCCCCCGCCCAGCGCGGCACTATTGCCGCACAGTCTGTGACGTCATTAGTGCCAGAGGGAGCCACGCCCCCACGACGGGCGGTCGGTACGGCCCGCAGGCGGCGGGCCCTACCTGTCCGCGAGCTACCAGAAGGCGGCAAACCTCTAGCAGGCGGCAACAAGGGAGGACCGACTCCTAGCAGGCGGCCCTTCTTCCCCTTGGAGTCTGTGCACCATTAACCAGACGAGACGGGGTATGGCTACAGTGAGTACCTGTCAGGCGGCGGGACTGTAACCACGTTCCCCTCGGTCAAGCCTTCATCATCGAGGGCGAGGCTACAACATAGAGCAGTCAACATGGCCCACCAGGCGGCGGGCCCCAGCGGTCGGCGGAGAAGCCGGCGGCCAGAGACGCTGACGGCCGGGTCCTACACCCGGCCGGATTACCATTGTACCCCTGGGGGGTAGGCCTATATAAACCCCCCAGGCTCACCCATGCAAAGGGTTGGCGGTTCGGTTCAGCACCCACACCATACACTCACACACGTAGAGAGAAGAGTAGGGCTAGCCTTGCCCTTCTTCCTCCTCTAGCCAGAACAGCTGAAGGAGCAAGCTTGTAGCTACCTTGTTGATCATAGTCATCATGTGGAGATCCCGCAGAGCAGGACTAGGGGTGTTATCTCCGAGGAGAGCCCCGAACCTGGGTAAGATTCGCAGGCATGCGCGGTCTCGCTCACTCCCGCTTCTAGAGCCCGGCGGCGTACTCTTGTCCCCATCCACGATAAGCCACCCCCTGGCATATGTCGCACAATATCCCCGACATTTGGCGCCCACCGTGGGGCAAGGCACACCGTCGTCCGGAAACACGTTCTGGACGGGAACCCTCTTCCTTCCTGGCGAGCGCAGCCAGCCCGGCATGCCCGACGACATTTGCGCTGACACACTGCGTGGCGTGGAGGCCGCCTGTGCCGTGGGCTGCCTCGCTGACCTCATCGGCGGGATCCGCCTCTCCGACGAGCCCGCACCTAACGTGGGCGCTGCCAGCTCCGAGAGCTGCCTTGTCGACCTCCTCGGCAAGCTTCACGTCACCCGCGAGCAGGCCTCCAATCTGGAGTCCGTTGGCTCCACCGACCCGCCCGTCGACATGGTCATTGACGCCGACGCCGCGCCTTCTGATGCCTTCCCCTGTGATGTAGTGATCTTCGACGACCCGCTCCCTGCTGCTAACGGCAGCACCGGCGCCGAGGTGCTGGTCATCATCCATGATGGAGCCTCCGATGAGGCCAGCCGGGATCCGTTGCGGGCGGCAATGCGAGACCTGTCCACGCCCGTAGCACCCGGTGCGAACGGCGAAACGCTGGAGGCGTGCCGTGTTGCACTCCTCGACAATGCCAACAAGTTGGCAGCCATGAGACGCCTCATCGAGGCCTACCAGCGCGAGATCGACTGCGCCGTTTGTGGCACGCCGGCTGCTGGCGAGCCCAGCCACGCAGGCACTGTTCGGCAGCGCGGCGCGGCCATCGCCAGCATGCTGGGGGCCGACCGCCCAGTCTACGCCATGCCGATGGAGAACTTACGCGTCGCCCAGGCGGCAGGAGACGAGCTGGACCGCCTGGAGGGCGACGAGCGTCACTGCATGACGGAGCGCGTCCAGCAGCTCATCGACGCGGCCGCCGCGCAGCAAGAAGCCGGCCGCCGCGTGGTGGAACCCGGCGTGCAGGCCGGGAACCTTCCCCCTCATCGAGAGCACGACGCGACCTCCCGGACACCGACAGGTGGCGCCCGCGACCAAGGAGACCAAGAGCCGGCTGTTAGCTGCAGCCGCACGCGCATCACCATCGAGCGCGACCAAGACGGCCGCCCACGAGCTGTAGAACGGCGGGACGATCGTCCGCCTCCCCCGTGCAGGGAGAGGCGCGCCTCCCCGCTGCCCGTTGAGCACCCGACCCTCGGAGGCCGGCTGGGCCCCCGTGAAGGAGTCGGAGAAAGCGATGCCCGCTACCGGATTGACCGCTTGGCTCGATCCCTGGCGTTAGAAGAAGAAGATGTGATCGGTCCGCCTTGTTTCGGCCCCCGCATTCGCGACGAGCCCTTCCCCAAAGGGTTCTCGCTTCCTCGAGACACTCCCAAGTACAACGGTTCCGTGAAGCTGGAGGATTGGCTGGTTGACTACTCCACCGCCGTCAGCATAGCAAATGGCAACAAGCGCGTTGCCGTGAAGTACGTTCCGCTCATGCTCCAGGGCACGGCCCGGACATGGCTGAACAGCCTCAAGCCCTACAGCGTCAACAGCTGGTTGGACTTTACCGAAGTTTTTATCCGCAACTTCACCAGCACCTACAAGCGGCCGCCCAAGCCCCGCCAGCTCTCCCTGTGCGTCCAAGGCCCAACCGAGTCCACCCGCGAATACTTGACGCGGTGGGCCGAACTGCGCAACTCCTGCGAAGGGGTGCATGAGGTGCAAGCCATAGAATACTTCACTACCGGGTGCCGAGAGGGCACCTTACTCAAGCACCGACTCCTCTGCGACGAGCCGGCCACACTCCACAAGCTGCTAATCATAGCGGACAAGTATGCCCCCGCCGACTCCTCCATGAAGTCGGAGCTCCGAGTGGATGCGTCTGGAAAGATGCTCCCTCCGGACCCTGAGACGCCTGCTGGCGACTCCAGTCGGCGCCAGCAGTCGAATGACAACAAGCGCAAGGCCCAGCAACCGGCCTCCACCAGCCGGTAGGTGGCAGCAGTTGAAGACCAACAGCTGGAAGGGCAGCCCGGCCCCAAGCGTCAAAAAGGCGGCAAGCCTGCTTGGTTGCCCGCTTTCTCCTTCGAGCAAACCCTTGATGCTCCCTGCAAGTTCCACAGCGGCGCGAAGCCGTCCAACCACACCACCCGGAAGTGCCACTGGCTCACCCGCATTGCCAAAGGCGAAGGACTGCCCCCTCCGCCCGCTGGCTCGCCGGCTCCGCCTCCTCAGCAGCCGGCGACCCGCCCTGTCGGCGCAATTCAAGATGAATTCCCCGAAGAACACAGAGCCTACATCGTCTTCACCAGTGTGGCCGACGACAGGCACATCCGGCGTCAGCAGCACCACGAGGTGAACACGGTCGCTTCTGAGGTCCCAGAGTTCATGCACTGGTCCAAGAGGCCCATCAGCTAGAGTCGCGCTGACTACCCGGAGGTGATGCCTTCTCCGGGTTCCTACGCCCTGGTGCTGGATGCCACCTTTTCAACGGAGCGGCGAGCTTGTCGCTTCTCCCAAGTTCTGATAGACAGCGGTAGCAGCATCAACATCCTCTACCGTGACACCCTGGAGAAGATGTGCGTCAAGGAGAAGCAGCTCCAGCCCAGCCGGACTGTCTTCCATGGCATTGTACCTGGCCTTTCCTGCTCTCCAATCGGCAAGATCAAGATAGATGTCCTCTTCGGAGACAAAGATCACTTCCGCCGCGAGCCAATCAGGTTTGAGGTGGTGGATCTGGAGAGCCCCTACCATGCGCTCCTTGGCCGGCCTGCTCTAGCCAAGTTCATGGCGGTACCGCACTACGCCTACCTCAAGATGAAGATGCCGGGCACCAAGGGCATTATCACCGTAGCCGGAGACTACCAGAAGTCGGCCCTGTGTGCTGCTGCCGGCAGTCGGCTGGCCGAGTCCCTTGTCATCACTGCAGAAAGGCGGCTCCTCGACCGGGTTGTGGCCATGGCCGACAAGCAGCCGGACCTATCACCAGATCCCAAGGAGTCGGAAACCCAAGGCTCTTTCCAGCCGGCCAAAGAAACCAAGAAGATTCCCTTGGACCCTGAGCACCCGGAGAGGTTCGCTGTCATGGGGGCCCACCTCGATAGTAAATAGGAAAGCGAGCTCGTCGATTTCCTCCGTGAGAATAGGGACATCTTCGCATGGTCTCCCAAGGACATGCCGGGTGTTCCGACGGATTTCGCTGAGCACAAGCTACACATTAGATCAGATGCAAAACCAGTCAAGCAACCCCTCCACCGCCTGTCAGAAGAGAACAGAAGAATTGTTGGTGAAGAGATCGCCCGGCTCTTGGCAGCCGGCTTCATCATGGAAGTGTTCTTTCCAGAATGGCTTGCCAACCCAGTCCTTGTACTGAAGAAGAACAACAAGTGGCGCATGTGCATTGATTACACCAGCCTCAACAAAGCTTGCCCCAAAGATCCGTTTGCTCTGCCTCGCATAGACCAAGTGATTGACTCCACAGCTGGATGCGAGCTGTTGAGTTTTTTGGATGCCTACTCTGGCTACCACCAGATCAAGCTGAACCCGGCCGATTGGCTGAAGACCGCCTTCATCACACCGTTCGGAGCCTTCTGCTACCTGACCATGACATTCGGCCTGAGAAATGCCAGTGCCACATTTCAGCGTTGCATGCAGAAGTGCCTCCTCAAGCAACTCGGCAGAAATGCCCATGTCTATGTAGACAACATTGTGGTGAAGACGGAGAAGCGTGGCACCCTCCTGGAGGATCTCAAGGAGACCTTCGATAACCTGCGCCATTTTCAAATCAAGCTAAACCCAAAAAAGTGTGTCTTCGGAGTCCTAGCCGGCCAGCTCCTTGGTTTCCTTGTCTCAGAACGCGGCATCGAGTGCAACCCTGTGAAGATCAAGACCATTGAGCGGATGGAGAGGCCCACCCGGCTGCGAGACGTCCAGAAGTTCACCGGGTGCTTGGCACCCCTTAGTCGTTTAATCAGTCGGCTGGGCGAGAAGGCTCTTCCCCTGTACCAGCTAATGAAGAAAACCACTCACTTCGAGTGGAACGACAAGGCGGACGAGGCCTTCCTCCAGCTCGAGAAGATGCTAACTACGCCGCCTGTCCTGGTGGCTCCGGCTGCTAAGGAGCCCATGTTCCTCTACATCCCCGCCACCAGCCGGGTGGTCAGCACTGTCATCGTGGTCGAGCGCCCAGAAGACGGCAAGGCGCAGCCGGTCCAGAGGCCCGTCTACTACCTGAGTGAAGTGCTGTCGGCCTCCAAGCAGAATTACCCCCACTACCAGAAGATGTGCTACGGCGTGTACTTTGCCGCCAAGAAGCTCAAGCAGTACTTTCAAGAGCACTCCATCACGGTTGTCTGCACTGCCCCACTCGCCGAGATCATGGGCAACAGAGGCGCATCAGGCCGGGTGGCCAAGTGGGCCATCGAGCTAGCTCCCCACACCATCCTCTACCAGCCCCGCACCGCCATTAAGTCCCAAGCGCTGGCCGACTTCCTCGTCGACTGGGCCGAGACCCAGTACCTGCCGCCGGCGCCGGATTCTACCCATTGGCGGATGAACTTTGATGGCTCAAAGATGCGCACCAGTCTGGGAGCCGGCATCGTCCTCACCTCTCCCAAAGGCGACAAGCTCAAGTACACGTTGCAAATCCACTTTGCCACCTCCAACAACATGGCCGAGTACGAGGCACTCGTCCACGGGCTCCGACTGGCCAAAGAGATTGGCATCCGCCGGATTCTGTGCTATGGTGACTCGGACTTGGTAGTCCAACAGTCGTCTAGCGACTGGGACGCCAAGGATGCAAACATGGCGAGCTACCGCTTCCTCGTCCAGCAGATCAGTGGATACTTTGACGGGTGCGAGTTCCTTCACGTGCCACGAGCCGACAATGAGCAAGCTAATGCCCTGGCACGGATTGGCTCCACCCGCCAAGCGATACCAGCCGGCGTCTCCCTCCAATACCTCCGCAAGCCGTCTATCAAGCCTTCACCGGAATCAGAGTGCATCTTCACGTCGGCTGCTCCCGGAGCAGTCGGATCTGACTCGGGGGCTGCAACAGCCGGCCGGGGGACTTCGGCAGGCGGCTCCGGGCCTGCTGCAGTCGCACCCGGCCCGGGAACTTCAGAACCCGGCCCGGGGACTGTGGCAGTCGGCCCGGGGACGATGGCAGGCGGCTCGGGGACTGCAGCAGTCGCACCCGACCAGGGGGCTGCAGCAGTCGGCCCGGGGACTTCAACGACACAACAAGCGGCGGCCGACTCCAACCCGCCTCCTCCCAACCCAACCGCCCTGGTCCCAGTGGCCGTGATGACAGTGGTTGAAGCACCGATGTGGGCGCAACCCATCCTCAACTTCCTGGTAAGCGGAGAGCTACCAACCGACAAGACCTTGGCCCGGCAAGTGCAACGCCGGGCAGCAGCATACACGATAGTGAACAGAGAGCTTGTCAGGCGCAGCGTGACTGGCGTTTTCCAGCGCTGCGTTGATCCAGAAAAAGGCAAGGTAATCCTCAGAGACATCCATCAAGGTGAATGCGGCCACCACGCGGCCTCCAGATCCCTCGTCGCCAAAGCTTTCCGCCATGGATTCTTCTGGCCGACTGCTTTGGACGACGCCAAGGACTTGGTCAAGAAGTGCAAAGGGTGCCAAAAATTCGGCTCCAAGCAACATCTGCCTGCTTCTGCACTCAAGACCATCCCCCTCACTTGGCCATTTGCCGTCTGGGGGCTGGACATGGTGGGCCCGTTCAAAACAGCACGCGGCAGCATGACTCATCTGCTGGTCGCCGTGGATAAATTCACCAAGTGGATTGAAGCAAAGCCAATTAAGAAGCTGAACGGTCCGACTGCGGTGACCTTCATCATAGATATCACCATCCGGTACGGCATACCACATAGCATCATCACCAACAATGGCACAAACTTTGCCAAAGGCGCCTTGGCCCGTTTCTGCGCGATGCAGGGCATCCGACTGGACTTAGCGTCTGTCGCCCATCCACAGTCAAACGGCCAAGTCGAGCGAGCAAACGGCCTCATCTTGTCCGGCATCAAGCCTCGACTGGTCGAGCCGCTGGAGCGCTCGGCCGGCTGCTGGATCGAGGAGCTACCGACCATCCTCTGGAGTCTCCGGACCACGCCGAACAAATCAACCGGCTTCACCCCCTTCTTCCTCATGTACGGGGCCGAGGCCGTCATCCCAACTGACATCGAGTTTGACTTGCCTCGCGTCACCATGTACACGAAGGCGGAAGCGAAGGAGGCACGAGAAGACGACGTCGACCTACTGGCAGAGGGCCGGTTGCTGGCACTCAGCCGGTCCGCTATCTACCAGCAGGGCCTGCGCCACTACCACAGCCGGAAGGTCAAGCCACGATCCTTCCAAGAGGGGGACCTTGTGCTCCGGCTGATCCAGCGAACAGCCGGCCAGCACAAGCTCTCGGCCCCTTGGGAAGGGCCCTTCATCATCAGCAAAGCCTTGGGCAATGACACCTACTACCTCGTCAATGCGCAGAAGCCCAGGACATGCAAGAGGGATGATTCCAGCAAGGAAACAGAGTGCCCATGGAACGCAAACTGCCTCCGAAGATTTTACAGTTAATGCAGTATGTACCACGCTACCTTTTGTATTAAGAGCAAAGGCATCAGGTCCCTCGAGGAGCACTCAGGGGCTCCCCTTTTTATCTGTATGATAAGTTTATGCCTAAGAATGTGTTATTTCATTCCTCCGCCTAGCACCGGGTCCGACCAGTCAGCCCGGGGGCTCGCCGCCTTGCCCTACGTTGGTGCCGCCTGCAGTCGGACAAGTAGTGTGACGACATCTAAGCCCTCTCTTGCCTTAAGCCGCAGCTCACAGAGCGACTGTCCGGTTGGCAAGAGCTAAAGGCAGGAAATGGTGTCCACACGAAAAATGACTAAGGAAAAAGCATCAACATAGGCCAAGCTAGCTCCTCGCCCCTCCATTCGGCTGCTGAGCAGCCGGCCGGCCGGCTTCTCACTTAACTTGCTATGTTCTAAATGGCCAAAGTACTTGTCTTCCTAAACGGCCAAATACCGGACCCAGCCACAGACCACAGAGCGGCTGTCCGGCTGGCAGGGTGGTAGCCAAAGAAAGGCGGCAAAGGAAAAAGCCAAAAAAGAACAGAAAAGCAAGACAAAGTCAGAACCCGGCAGAGCACAGCTTGTGCGAATAAAGTTAATTTACATAGCAAAAGCTCTTAGCCAGCATTCAACAGAGTTTGAATACACCCCCAGCGGGTGGAATTGCGCGAATTTAACATACTTGTTCAAAAGATTACAAGAACAGGAAAAGATAAGATGACGTGGCCATCTAGGCCAGGGGAGTAGCAGGCGGGTCCGACGGGTTGGTAGAGGCAGTGGCGCTGGATGGTGGAGCGGCCGGCTGAAGGGTCTCGGCCTGATTGCCCCCGGCAGCAATCGGTGCGGTAGCATGTGGCTCGTTGGTCGAGGCTTGGTCGGGCTGAGGCGGGCTGTCTGCTCCGTCGTCCGGTGCATCGTCTTCGCCGTCCTCGTCCTCTTCGTCCTCGCCCTCGCCGCTGGAGGCGATCTCTTCCGCTGAGTCCCCCGCATCCCCCGGGTTCAGCCCGAACCAGACGGGCGGCACCTCAGCGCCTTCCTCATCCAGCTCGGGGATGAAAACGGTGGTGTCGGCATACTCGGCGATCGCCGCCGCGCATTGAGTAAGCGCAGGGCCCACCACCGCCAGCTCCGGTCCGGCCTCCTGCCGGAAGGTGGCCAGCTGGGCCAGGTCCAACCCAGGATACCATGCCTTGGCGAACTCCAAGGCCGTCCGCGCACCCGCTCGAGCCGCGGCGCCCTTCCAAGCCTCGAAGCGGCCGACTGCCACCTCCAGCCAGTCGGCAGTCCGACTGGGGGTGCGTGGAATTTGAGCGTCGGGCCAAAAGGCGGCCAACACCTGAGCCCCGGCGCGCTGCAGGCGGCGAAGCATCCTGTGAGCCGGCTGCAGGCGCGTCTTGACGGCCAGAAGCTGTTCGCCGAGATTCCAGGGCGCATTAGGCGCAATGTCCGTGCCCGTCTTCCTCCGCATGTCGCGACGCGCCTCGATGGCCTGGCTGACGGCGACGGAGTGACCGGGAAAGTATTCTGCACAAGAAGAAGATCAAAGATCAGAAGCCAGAAGCCAGAAGCCGACTCCTACAGCAGTCGGCGGCTATTGAAAAGAAGAAGTAACTTGCCATCGATCATGTCCTCGATCTCACCATAGCCGTCAGTCAGGAGTCTCTCCTTCTCGGCCCAGTCCGAGTGTTGAGTCTCGAACTCGGCCTTGAGGGAGTCTTCCTCCTCCTTCAGCTTCTGGAGCTCCGCCTTGTGCCGCTCCGCCTGGTCTGCCAGCTCCTTGGCCGGGCGGTCGCATTCCTGGGCCGCCTGGCTGCGCTCCTGCTCCTTGGTGTGGAGCGCAGACTCGGCCTCGCCCAGGCGTTGCCGCAGATCTGCGGCGGCCTCTGCCAAAATGAAGAAAAAAGGAAACCATCAACACCAATGAAAAGTAGTTGCCGGGAGATCCGGCCCGACTGCTCAACAGTCGGCCCGAATCATGGGGACTACACCCAGCGGGTGCGCTGACGCGCCCCCGCAAGGAAGAAGACCAAGTACTTACTTCGGCTCTCCATCAGATCGGCGGTCCGCTTGGTCAGCTCCTGAAGCTGAGAGTTATAGGCGGCCGCACGGATGTTGTGGTAATCCTGCAACAAAGACAACAGAAGAAGGTAACGAGTTAGTACTCGGAGCTCGACCTAAAGTTCCGAGCCGCCTGCTCAGCAGCCGGCCCGGAACTCGGGGCCTACACCCAGTGGGTGCGCTGGCGCGCCCCCACGAAAGATTACAAAGAAACGAAAGCAAGAAACGTACCCGAACGGCCGCCCGCGTCGCCAGGAACTCCTGCGTGTACTGCTGGAGAGCGGCGGCTTGGGCGTTGAATCGAGCCAGGACTTCCTGCGAGGCCGCGTTCAAAACACCCGTACCACCCCCAGACGTCCAACCCGGTGGGGCGGCGCTGGTAGCCTCGGCGTCGGGGGCCAACGAGCTAGCGGCCCCGACCTCCAACAGCCGCGGTGCTGAGGCCGCCCTCCCCGCTCGCCGACGCACCGGGATACGGGTGGCCAGAGTCAGACCCACCACCAACTCGCCGCTGGCTGGCGGCACCAGCGTCACGTCGGGACGACCGCCCTGGGCATCGGCAGCTGGCGTGCGCGGGGGCACCTCCGACTCCGGGATAACAGGGTCCCCTCCCCTCTCTTGGATTGGCTGGTCATCGTCGGCCCCTCCGGTCGGAGCCTGGACCTCCAGCACCACAGGCTCCGCAGATTGCGGACCGGTGGACTCCGGTGCCCGGCTGCAGGACGCCTCCTCCACCTGCACCTTGGCGGCCGTGCCCGCCTGCTCCTTGGCCGCGACATTGGCTTGGGCCTTGGCCGCCGCGTCGGCCTTGGCCTTCTCCCGGGCCGCAGCTTCCCGCTCCTCTCGCGCCTCCCGCGCGTTCTCCTCTGTCGCCTCCTGAAGGGCGGCGAGCGGACCCACGCGACGGGGCCTGCGACGTCGTCTACCGCCCCGATCACCGAGCCGGACGGGGCTCGCGATAAGGAAAGTGGGGCGCTGCACGCCAAGGGAGGAGGAGAATAAAAAGATTGCAAAGATAGAAGAAAAGCAAACACAAAGCAAGATGCAAGAAAGGGCAAGGCACTTACGCGGACACCAGCGGGAGCCGCTTTGGGGCTTTCTGGAAGAGGGCTGCCTTTGCGGCAGCCTCTTGCCACTTGGTCGTGGCGGTCGAGGTATTGGCCTTATTGGGCCGGCTGCCGAACAACCCGGCGTGAGCCCGGCGCTTCGACGCGCCGACGGCTGCAGTCGGCGTGGCCGAGGAACTGGTGCCCGCCCTGTCGGCGCCATGGGCGCGGCGCGGCTCTTTGTCCTCCTCGTCGTCATCCGGCCAATCCCCAAGGCCGCCTCCTAAGGAGCCGCCTGCTCCCTCGCCGCCACCACCGGTGGCGTCGTCCTCCTCTTGCTTGGCCGCCCCCAAGTCAGGGTCGTCCACGTCACTCACCGACCGGTCCGCCATGTACTGGTGACCCGGGGTCGGCGTGTCAGTGGCCGTCTGGCCCGGGAAGCGCTGCCCCAAGGCCGACCGGTCAGGCGAAAAGAAAGAACCCGGATGAACAAAGGAAAAAAAGAATAAGGAGACGTACAGGAGGCGGCGGGTTGGCCCGGCTGTACGGCGGCTTGCCGAACTGCCACTCCGTCTCCGACAGCTTGCAGTCGGAGAAGAAGTTCACCATGCGGACCACCTTCACGTCCGACATCACCTTGGTGGACAGCCGGCATGGGTCCCAGCGCCCACTCATGACGCTGATCAAGTGAGGCCGGGCTTGGAGGGGCAGCACTCGGCGCTTCACGAACGCGGCCAGCAGGTCCGAGGCCTTGAGGCCCTCCGACGCCGTCATCTCCTGGAGCCGGAGGAGCGCGGTGGAGCACGCGGCTGACAGGGTCTTTGGCCGGAACTTCCAGTTGGTGCGAGGCCCAACAGGCGGGCCGGCTGCGTAGGCCGGCAGGTTGACGTAGTCCCACGTCGAGTGGTTATTCTTGACGTAGAAGTACGACTTCTGCCATAGTTTGGCCGACTGCAGCAGGGCGAGAGCTGGGAAGCGGACCTCGGATCCCATGCACCGCACCATGATGCAGGCTCCGCACTTGGCCGCCTCGTTCTTGGCGGCGGTGCCAAGCTTGAGGTAGAAGAGTTCTCCCCACAGCTCGAGTGTGGGGAGCGTGCCGAGGTAGCCCTCGCACAGGGTGACGAAGGCAGAGAGCAGCACCACCGTATTCGGAGTGAGGTGGTGAGGCTGCACTCCGTAGAAATCCAAGAAAGAGCGAAGGAATCCGCTCGCCGGAAGGCCGAAGCCGCGGAGGAAATGCGACCGGAAGACGATGCGCTCACCGCCTTCCGGCGCCAGCGAGATCTCCCTTTTGGGGGGGGGGCACGCACCTTGACGTTCGATGCATGGGGAAGCCGCCGCGTCTGGCGGAGGAACTCGAAGTGCCCGTCGCGGACATTGGAGCCGTCCCAGGCGCCCGCACGGCCGCTTTGTGCCATGGGCTCCGTGTTCGGCAGCGGCGCGAGGTGGCTGCGGTGCGGGGAGGTCCGGCGATGGCAGGATGCAGTAGCACTCCGGCGAGAGGAGAGGCCGCGGCAACGGCAAGAAGAAGACGAAGGAGAGAAGCAAAGAGAAGGGAGAGGAGGGCGCGCGTGCGTTCTACCGCCCCCTCCTCCCCCTACTTATAGCCCTCTGGCGGCGAAGCCGAGGGGGCGAGACGTGGGGGGCGCGAGATTAATTTCGCCCACTCCCCCCACGACCCCGCAGTTACCACACCATAACGGCGTGCATTTACCGCACCTGGAAAGCGCAACCGTCCGCCTCGGCAGCAGCGGATCCGCACGTGCGCCGAGGCCCTCTAATGGCGGGCCCAGGCCTACGGCGACGTCTCATCGTGCATGCGGGCTGGCAGGCCGGCCTGGCCTGCTGGCGCCGCGTGGCGAACGAGCAACGGGCGGCAAGCCTATCGTCCGGCCGACACTCTACCCGGCCTCCGCACGACGATTCAAATTCGCGGGGTGGCCGGCCTGGCCTTGGCCGGCTCCTGGCAACCGGCCTCTCTAGAAGACGGACGAAGCCCAACTACCAGACCACTCAGAGTAGGAAGCTGTTGAGGCTCCTTATTTTTTCAGCCGCGGTGCCTCACCAGCTTCGGGGACTACTGTCGGAGTAAATGACCACGGGTAGCCCCATCAGTCCCCCATGGTATTTCAAGACATCGGGGCTAGCTGCACCCCTCACACCGTCCGGGAGAGCGACCGCCTTCTTGGGCCGGCTGGTCCAAGAGGCCGGCTGCTATAAGGCGGCAGGGCCATGGAAGACGGCCGCGAGGGAGCCGACTCCTGGCAGACAGCCCCTCGTCCCCTCGAAGTCAGCACCACATCACCATGACAAGACAAGGCATGGCTGCAGTGCACCTGCCACCGCCGAATCCAGGATGGGACGTGGCCACAGAGCTGTGCAATGGGCGGATACCCCCCGCCCAGCACGTCATTAGCGCCAGAGGGAGCCACGCCCCCACGACGGGCGGTCGGTACGGCCCGTAGGCGGCGGGCCCTACCTGTCCGCGAGCCACCAGAAGGCGTCAAACCTCCAGCAGGCGGCAACAAGGGAGGACCGACTCCTAGCAGGCGGCCCTCCCCCCCTTGGAGTCTGTGCACCATTAACCAGACGAGACGGGGTATGGCTACAACGAGTACCCGTCAGGCGGCGGGACTGTAACCACGTTCCCCTCAGTCAAGCCTTCATCATGCTATAATTGTTATTATTATATTTCCTTGTTTATGATAATTGTCTATTGTTCATGCTATAATTGTATTAACCAGAAACCGTAATACATGTGTGAATACATAGACCACAGCATGTCCCTAGTGAGCCTCTAGTTGACTAGCTCGTTGATCAATAGATGGTTGTGGTTTCCTGACCATGGACATTGGATGTCGTTGATAACGGGATCACATCATTAGGAGAATGATGTGATGGACAAGACCCAATCCTATGCATGGCACAAGATCGTGTAGTTCATTTGCTAGAGCTTTTCTAATGTCAAGTATCATTTCCTTGGACCATGAGATTGTGCAACTCCCGGATACCGTAGGAATGCTTTGGGTGTATCAAACGTCACAACGTAACTGGGTGACCATAAAGGTGCACTACAGGTATCTCCGAAAGTGTCTGTTGGGTTGGCACGAATCGAGACTGGGATTTGTCACTCCGTATGACGGAGAGGTATCTCTGGGCCCACTCGGTAATGCATCATCATAATGAGCTCAATGTGACTAAAGAGTTAGCCACGGGATCATGTGTTACGGAACGAGTAAAGAGACTTGCCGGTAACGAGATAGAACAAGGTATAAGGAAACCGACGATCGAATCTCGGGCAAGTAACATACCGATGGACAAAGGGAATTGCGTACGGGATTGATTGAATCCTCGACATCGTGGTTCATCTGATGAGATCATCGTGGAACATGTGGGAGCCAACATGGGTATCCAGATCCCGCTGTTGGTTATTGGCCGGAGAGATGTCTCGGTCATGTCTGCATGGTTCCCGAACCCGTAGGGTGTACACACTTAAGGTTCGGTGACGCTAGAGTTGTTATGGGAAATTGTATGTGGTTACCGAAGGTTGTTCGGAGTCCCGGATGAGATCCCAG
Source organism: Thinopyrum elongatum (assembly GCA_011799875.1). Taxonomy (NCBI): domain Eukaryota; kingdom Viridiplantae; phylum Streptophyta; class Magnoliopsida; order Poales; family Poaceae; genus Thinopyrum; species Thinopyrum elongatum. The sequence continues at coordinate 117,565,637 of CM022297.1, forward strand.
ACATCACGAGGAGTTCCGGAATGGTCCGGAGGTGAAGAATTATATATGGGAAGTCCAGTTTCAGTCACCGGAATGGTTTCGGGGGTTATCAGTATTGTACCGGGACCACCGGAAGGTGTCCGGGGGTCCACCGGGTGGGGCCACCTGCCCCGGTGGGCCAAATGGGCTGAGCAAGGGAGGGAACCAGCCCCTGGTGGGCTGGTGCGCCCCCCAAGGGGCCCAAGGCGCCTAGGGTTGGAAACCCTAGGGGGTGGGGGCGCCTCCCACCTGCTTGGGGGGTAAGTTTCCCCCCTGGCCGCCGCTCCTCCCCTTAGATGGGATCTAAGGGGGCCGGCCCCCTCTCCCCTTCTCCCTATAAATAGAGGGGGGGGGGGTGGGAGGGCAGCAGCACCTCTTCCCTGGCGCAGCCCTCCCCCTCTCCAACACCTCCTCCTCCTCCGTAGTGCTTGGCGAAGCCCTGTCGGAGAACCACAAGCTCCTCCACCACCACGCCGTCGTGCTGCCGGAGTTCTCCCTCAACTTCTCCTCTCCCCTTGCTGGATCAAGAAGGAGGAGACGTCCCCGGGCTGTATGTGTGTTGAACACGGAGGCGCCGTCCGTTCGGTGCTTGGATCGGATCTTCCGCGACTTGAATCGTCGCGAGTACGACTCCATCAACCGCGTTCTTGTAACGCTTCCGCTTAGCGATCTCTAAGGGTATGAAGATGCACTCCTCTCTCTCTCGTTGCTAGTCTCTCCATAGATTGATCTTGGTGATGCGTAGGAAATTTTTTTGATTTACTACTACGTTCCGCAACAGTGGCATCATGAGCCAGGTCTATGCGTAGATTCTTTGCACGAGTAGAACACAAGTAGTTGTGGGCGATGATTTGTTCAATTTGCTTACCGTTACTAGTCCTATCTTGATTCGGCGGCATTGTGGGATGAAGCGGCCCGGACCGACCTTACACGTATGCTTACGTGAGACAGGTTCCACCAACTGACATGCACTTGATGCATAAGGTGGCTAGCGGGTGTCTGTCTCTCCCACTTTAGTCGGATAGGATTCGATGAAAAGGGTCCTTATGAAGGGTAAATAGCAATTGGCATATCACCGTTGTGGCTTTTGCGTAGATAAGAAACGTTCTTGCTAGAAACCCATAGCAGCCACGTAAAACATGCAACAACAATTAGAGGACGTCTAACTTGTTTTTGCAGGGTATGCTATGTGATGTGATATGGCCAAAAAGGATGTGATGAATTATATATGTGATGTATGAGATTGATCATGTTCTTGTAATAGGAATCACGACTTGCATGTCGATGAGTATGACAACCGGCAGGAGCCATAGGAGTTGTCTTAATTTATTCTATGACCTGCGTGTCAATGAAAACGCCATGTAATTACTTTACTTTATTGCTAACCGGTAGCCATAGTAGTATAAGTAATAGTTGGCGAGACAACTTCATGAAGACACAATGATGGAGATCATGATGATGGAGATCATGGTGTCATGCCGGTGACGATGGTGATCATGCCGCGCCTCGAAGATGGAGATGAAAAGCGCAAGATGATATTGGCCATATCATGTCACTTTATGATTTGCATGTGATGTTTGTCATGTTTACATCTTATTTGCTTAGAACGACGGTAGCATTAATAAGATGATCCCTCACTAAAATTTCAAGAAATGTGTTCCTCCTAACTGTGCACCGTTGCGAAGGTTCGTTGTTTTGAAGCACCACGTGATGATCGGGTGTGATAGATTCTAACGTTCGCATACAACGGGTGTAAGGCAGATTTACACATGCGAAACACTTAGGTTGACTTGACGAGCCTAGCATGTACAGACATGGCCTCGGAACACGAGAGACCGAAAGGTCGAACATGAGTCGTATAGTAGATGCGATCAACATGGAGATGTTCACCGTTGATGACTAGTCCGTCTCACGTGATGATCGGACACGGCCTAGTCGATTCGGATCATGTATCACTTAGATGACTAGAGGGATGTCTATCTGAGTGGGAGTTCATCAGATGAACTTCATTATCATGAACCTAGTCAAAATGTCTTTGCAAATTATGTTGTAGATAGCTCGCACTGTAGCTCCCCTGTTTTATTGATACGTTCCTAGAGAAAAGTAAGTTGAAAGATGATGGTAGCAATAATGCGGACTGGGTCCTTGATCTGAGGATTGTCCTCATTACTGCATAGAAGGCTTATGTCCTTAATGCACCACTCGATGCGCCACCCCCTCAAGCGTCGTCTGTAGATATTTTGAACATCTGACATGCACGTTCTGATGACTACTTGATAGTTCAGTGCGTCATGCATTATGGCTTAGAATTGAGGCTCCAAAACGTTTTGAACGTCACGGAACATATGAGATGTTCTAAGAGCTGAAATTGGGATTTCAGGCTCGTGCCCACGTTGAGAGGTATGAGACCTCCAACAAAATTCTTTGCCTGCAAGATGAAGGAGAATAGCTCAATCAGTGAGCATGTGCTCAGATTGTCTGGGTACTACGATCACTTGAATCGAGTGGGAGTTAATCTTCCAGATAAGATAGTGATTAATATAGTTCTCCAAGTCACTGCCACCTAGCTACTAGAGCTTCGTGATGAACTATAACATGCCAGGGATGGATAAGATGATCCCTGAGCTGTTCGTGATGTTTAACACCGCGAAGGTAGAAATCAAGAAGGAGCATCAAGTGTTGATGGTTAGTAAAACCACTAGTTTCACAAAGGGCAAGGGCAAGAAGGGAAACTTCATGGATGGCAAGTCAGTTGCTGCTCTAGTGAAGAAACCCAAGGTTGAACCCAAACCTGAGACTAGGTGCTTCTGTTATGAGGAGAACGGTCGCTGAAGCGGAACAACCCTAGATACTTGGTAGATAAGAAAGCTGGCAACATTGACAGAAGTATATTTGATATACGTGTTATTGATGTGTACCTTGCTAGTACTCCTAGTAGCACCTGGGTATTGGATACCTGTTCGGTTGCTAAATGTTAGTAACTCAAAATAAAAGCTATGGAATAAACGGAGGCTAGCTAAGGGTGAGGTGACGATGTGTGTTGGAAGTGTTTCCAAGGTTGATGTGATCACCATCGCACACTCTCTCGGGATTAGGGATGAACCTAAATAAATGTTATTTGGTGTTTGTGTTGAGCATGAACGTGATTAGATCGTGTTTATTGCAATACGGTTATTCATTTAAGTTAGAGAATAATGGTTATTCTGTTTACATGAATAATACCTTCAATGGTCATGCACCCAATGTGAATGGTTTATTGAATCTCGATCGTAGTAATACACATGTTCATAAAAGATGCAAAATTAATAATGATAGTACCACATACTTGTGGCACAACCGCTAAAAGGTCATATTGGTGTAAAGCGCATGAAGAAACTCCATGCTGATGGATCTTTGGACTCACTCGATTTCGAATCGGTTGCGACATGCGTACCATGCCTCTTAGGCAAGATGACTGAGACCCCGTTTCCGATATGATGGAGCGGGCTAGTAACTTATTGGAAATAATACATGTTGATGTATGCGGTCCAATGAGTAGCATGCAGTGGATATCGTTATTTTCTTACCTTCACTGATGATTTGAGTGGATATTAGTACATTTACTTAATGAAACACAAGTCTAAAACGTTTGAAAAGTTCAAACAAATTCAGAGTGAAGTCTAAGATCATCATGACAAGAAGATAAAAATGTCTAATATATGATCGTGGAGGTGAATATCTGAGTTACAAGTTTTGTATACAACTTAAGACAATGTGAAATTTGTTTCACAACTCACGCCACCTGGAACACCATAGTGAGATGGTGTGTCCGAACGTCGTAGTCGTACTCTATTGGATATGGTGCGTACTATGATATCTCTTATCGATTTGCCACTATCGTTTTGGGGTTAAGCATTAGAGACAACTACATTCACTTTAAATAGGGCACCATCTAATTCCGTTGAGATGACACCGGATGGTTTGGCAGAAACCTAAGCTGTCATTTCTCAGAGTTTGAGAATACGACGCTTACGTCTGATAAGCTCGAACCCAAAGCGAAAATATGCATCTTCATAGAATACCCTAAGGAAACATTAGGGTATGCCTTCTATCTCAGATCTGAGGGCAAAGTATTTTTTGCTAAAAACGGGTCCTTTCTCGAGAAAAGGTTTCTCTCGAAAGAATTGAGTGGGAGGAAGATAGAACTTGATGAGGTTGTTGAACCTTTGTTTCAACCAAAGAGTAGCGCAGCGCAGAAAGATGTTTCTGTGGAGCCTATGTCAGTTGAAGAGGAAGTTAATGGTGATGATCATGAAGCTTCGGATCAAGTTACTATCGAACCTCGTAGGTCGACAAGGACGCGTATTGCTCCTGAGTGGTACGGCAACCCTGTCTTGGAGGTCATGTTGTTGGACAACAATGAACCTACAAACTATGGAGAAGCGATGATGGGCCCGGATTCCAACAAATGGTTAGAGGCCATGAAATCCGAGAAAGGATCCATGTATGAAAACCAAGTATGGACTTTGGTAGACTTGCCCGTTGAATGGCAGGTCGTTGAGTACAAATGGACCTTTAAGAAGAAGACAGACACTGATGGTAAATGTTACCATTTATAAAGCTCGACTTGTCGCAAAGAAGTTTCCGACAAGTTCAAGGAGTTGACTACGATGAAACTTTCTCACCCGTAGCGATGCTAAAGTCTGTTGGAATTATGTTAGCAGTTGCTGCATTTTTCGATTATGAAATCTGGCAGATGGATGTCAAAACATCGTTCCCTTGAGGAAAGGTTGTATGTGATACAACCAGAAGGTTTTGGCGATCCTAAGGATGCTAAAAAGTATGCAAGATCCAGCAATCCTTCGATGGACAGGAGCAAGCATCTCGGAGTTGGAATATACGCTTTGATGAGGTGATCAAAGTTTTTGAGTTTATACAAAGTTTATGAGAAACTCTTATTTACAAGAAAGTGAGTGGGAGCACTATAGAATTTCTGATGAGTATATGTGGATGACATATTGTTGATCGGAAATGATGTAGAATTTATGGAAAGCATAAACGGTTGTTTGAAAACAATTTTTCAAAGGAAGACCTGGATAAAGCTACCTAATTGTTGGGCATCAAGATCTATAGAGATAGATCAAGATGCTTGATGAGACTTTCAATGAGTACATACCTAGACAAGATTTTGAAAGAGTTCAATATTGATCAGTCAAAGAAGGAGTTCTTACCTAATTTGTAAGGTGTGGAGTTGAGTGAGACTCAAATCTCGACCGCGGTGGATCAAAGAGATAGGACGAAGGTCGTCCCCTATGCTTTATCCATAGGCTCTGTATAATATGCCATGCTGTGTACCGCACATGTGTGTGCCTTGCCATGAGTCTGTCAAGGGGTACGAGAGTGATCCAGGAATGGATCACTGGATAGCGGTCAAGATTATCCTTAGTAACTAGAGGACTAAGGAAATATTTCTCGGTTATGGAGGTGATAAAGAGTTCGTCGTAAAGAGTTACGTCGATGCAAGCGTTAACACCAATCCGGATGACTCTGAGTAGCAATACGGATACGTATAGTGGAGCAGCCATTTGGAATAGCTCCAAGTGGAGTGTGGTAGCAGTGTCTACAGTATGACATAGAGATTTGCAAAGTACACATGGATCTGAATGTCGCAGACCCGTTGACTAAAGACCTCTCTCACATGCAAAGCATGATCGAACCCCAGAACTCACTGGGTGTTAGATTCATAACAATGTAAATCACATGGTGATGTGAACTAGATTATTGACTCTAGTGCAAGTGGGAGACTGTTGGAAATATGCCCTAGAGGCAATAATAAAATGGTTATTATTATATTTCCTTGTTTATGATAATTGTCTATTGTTCATGCTATAATTGTATTAACCGGAAACCGTAATACATGTGTGAATACATAGACCATAGCATGTCCCTAGTGAGCCTCTAGTTGACTAGCTCGTTGATCAATAGATGGTTGTGGTTTCCTGACCATGGACATTGGATGTCGTTGATAACGGGATCACATCATTAGGAGAATGATGTGATGGACAAGACCCAATCCTAAGCATGGCACAAGATCGTGTAGTTCGTTTGCTAGAGCTTTTCTAATGTCAAGTATCATTTCCTTGGACCATGAGATTGTGCAACTCCCGGATACCGTAGGAATGCTTTGGGTGTATCAAACGTCACAACATAACTGGGTGACCATAAAGGTGCACTACAGGTATCTCCGAAAGTGTCTGTTGGGTTGGCACGAATCGAGACTGGGATTTGTCACTCCGTATGACGGAGAGGTATCTCTGGGCCCACTCGGTAATGCATCATCATAATGAGCTCAATGTGACTAAAGAGTTAGCCATGGGATCATGCGTTACGGAACGAGTAAAGAGACTTGCCGGTAACGAGATAGAACAAGGTATAAGGATACCGACGATCGAATCTCGGGCAAGTAACATACCGATGGACAATGGGAATTGCGTACGGGATTGATTGAATCCTCGACATCGTGGTTCATCCGATGAGATCATCGTGGAACATGTGGGAGCCAACATGGGTATCCAGATCCCGCTGTTGGTTATTGGCCGGAGAGATGTCTCGGTCATGTCTGCATGGTTCCCGAACCCGTAGGGTCTACACACTTAAGGTTCGGTGACGCTAGAGTTGTTATGGGAAATTGTATGTGGTTACCGAAGGTTGTTCGGAGTCCCGGATGAGATCCCGGATGTCACGAGGAGTTCCGGAATGGTCCGGAGGTGAAGAATTATATATGGGAAGTCCAGTTTCAGTCACCAGAATGGTTTCGGGGGTTATCGGTATTGTACCGGGACCACCGGAAGGTGTCCGGGGGTCCACCGGGTGGGGCCACCTGCCTCGGTGGGCCAAATGGGCTGAGCAAGGGAGGGAACCAGCCCCTGGTGGGCTGGTGTGCCCCCCCAAGGGGCCCAAGGCACCTAGGGTTGGAAACCCTAGGGGGTGGGGGCGCCTCCCACCTGCTTGGGGGGTAAGTTTCCCCCCTGGCCGCCGCCCCTCCCCTTAGATGGGATCTAAGGGGGCCGGCCCCCTCTCCCCTTCTCCCTATAAATAGAGGGGGGGTGGGAGGGCAGCAGCACCTCTTCCCTGGCGCAGCCCTCCCCCTCTCCAACACCTCCTCCTCCTCCGTAGTGCTTGGCGAAGCCCTGTCGGAGAACCACAAGCTCCTCCACCACCACGCCGTCGTGCTGCCGGAGTTCTCCCTCAACTTCTCCTCTCCCCTTGCTGGATCAAGAAGGAGGAGACGCCCCCGGGCTGTATGTGTGTTGAACGTGGAGGCGCCGTCCGTTCGGCGCTTGGATCGGATCTTCCGTGATTTGAATCGCCGCGAGTACGACTCCATCAACCGCGTTCTTGTAACGCTTCCGCTTAGCGATCTCTAAGGGTATGAAGATGCACTCCTCTCTCTCTCGTTGCTAGTATCTCCATAGATTGATCTTGGTGATGCGTAGGAATTTTTTTTTGATTTACTACTACGTTCCCCAACAGCGGCCCTCCTCCCCCTTGGAGTCTGTGCACCATTAACCAGACGAGACGGGGTATGTCTACAGCGAGTACCCATCAGGCGGTCGGACTGTAACCATGTTCCCCTCGGTCAAGCCTTCATCATCAAGGGCGAGGCTACAACATAGAGCAGTCAACATGGCCCACCAGGCGGCAGGCCCCAGCGGTCGGCGGAGAAGCCGGCGGCCAGAGACGCTGACGGCCGGGTCCTACACCCGGCCGGATTTCCATTGTACCCCTAGGGGGTAGGCCTATATAAACCCCCCAGGCTCACCCATGCAAAGGGTTGGCGGTTCGGTTCAGCACCCACACCATACACTCACACACGTAGAGAGAAGAGTAGGGCTAGCCTTGCCCTTCTTCCTCCTCTAGCCAGAACAGCTCAAGGAGCAAGCTTGTAGCTACCTTGTTGATCATAGTCATCATGTGGAGACCCCACAGAGCAGGACTAGGGGTGTTATCTCCGAGGAGAGACCCGAACCTCGGTAAGATTCGCAGGCATGCGCGGTCTCGCTCACTCCCGCTTCTAGAGCCCGGTGGCGTACTCTTGTCCCCATCCATGATAAGACAACCCCTGGCATATGTCGCACAATATCCCCGACATCATCCGTGTCATAGTTCTTGCTCTTGCCTTTGCTTCGATAGTTGCTCGAGTCATATCTCCCACTCGCACGGATTTCAGCTTCCCAGAGAGGGCAGTCCGAAATGAAGTGTCCTGGCTTTTTGCACTTGAAACAGGTGTATTCTCCAGTAGGTTTTGAAGATTTTGAACCTCCAGAGTTGCTTGAACTTCTTTTCTAGAACTGGCTCTTCTTATGGAAATGTTGGAATCGTTTTGTGATTAGTGCGAGATCCTTGCCGAGTCAGTCTGGATCATTAGAATCTTCTTTGGCATTTCCATCGGAGGAGGAATCAGCCACGGCCTTGAGAGGATGGTTTTTGCGTTGAGTTGAGCCATACAGATCTCTCTTTTCTTCTTCTTGTTCTTCGTGAGTGTTCAGTCTCTCCATAACATCAGCAGAGTTGAGGCTCTTGAAATCAGGGCGTTCACGAATCATCAGAACAAGCGTGTTAAATGAGGTGTCAAGGGATCGAAGCAGTTTCTTAACAACTTCATGGTCAGTGATGTCTTTGGCGCTGAGTCCTTGAAGTTCATTTGCTATGTCACTGAGGCGATCGAAGGTTTGCTGATAGCTTTCATTTCCAATGCGCTTGAAGCGATTGAACTTCGCCCGAAGAGTATCAATTCGAGCTTCCTTTTGAATTGACACTCCTTCATTGATCTTTTTGAGGACATCCCATAGTTCTTTTGCAGTCTCACACTGACGGTATCAAAGGAATTGAGCTCGAGAGAGATGGCCACCAATTTCATCTTTGGCTTGAGCGTCTAGCTGAATGAGCTTCTTTTCTTCATCGGTAGGTGCTTGAGGAATTAGAACTATGAACCCAATGTGCACGACATTCCACATGTCATCATCTATAGCTCGAAGACGGATCTTCATGTTCTCCTTCCAGAAGGGATAATCCGTCCCATTGAATATGGGAATCTTGAGATGTGACTTGTAGTTCACTTAAGACATACTTAAACTCCAAAGTTGTTAGACTAAAATGAGCAGAGTCAAGGAGTACCTTGCTCTGATACCAATTGTAGAAACGAAGTATGTCTACCAGAGGGGGGGGGGTTGAATGGGAGTTTTAAATTTTCTTCAGAAAACTTTAAATCTCTCAGAACCCAGCAGCGAAATAAACAACAACTAGACTAAGAAGAACTACAACATATGACCGAAGGGAAACTAAAGCATGCATCAAAGTAAAATGCATTGAAGGTAAACTTGAGTAATAGAGGTAACCAGTGGTGCTTGATGGTGACAAGGAATTTGTTCGACCAGTTCGTCCTTTTGCACAAGGACTACGTCTGGTTGGAGGGGCTGTGACTTAACACGGAAGATAAACTCTCTTCACCCTATTCTCCTCGACAATCGATTCGTCAACCGATGCTGATCACTCATGGTAGATACTTGAAGGCGATCTCCAAACCTTTACAGAATTCTTCTTCGAGAACCACAATTAATCTTGGTCTCTGAAGAACTTGACACCTAACCGTCTAGAGAGTTTGTAGCTCTCAAGAGTAATAGGCGGAGCGTACTAAACTTAGATTCTAGTGATGCTAAACCACTATCTAATTCTTCGGCTCTAGGGTTTTTCTCTCGATGGATTTTAAACTCAAATCGCTCAGAGAGGGGGTTGCTCAACAATCTTCTCAGAAATCAAATGGAGCAGCTACCGAACAAAGCCGGCGCGGGGTGGCTATTTATAGCCGCAGCCTTCCTAGATGGGAAATGACCATTTTGGACACGAGGTCCAGCCAATGGCCAACTGACACATTCTCAACAGTCGGATTTTGGAGCAATGGTAACATTACTTAAGGAACAAGTAATGCTAACTCCTCGGTCCGAGGCAAATCTCTCGCAGTGAAGAAGATCACAGTCTCTTGCTGGCAAGTATTTGCTCGAAGCACAAAGAGATTTCTCTCACAACTTTCATAGGTTTGGGTTTAGCATCAGAGAATCAAAGCTTCGGAATGCTATACCCCTCTTAATAGTACGATGGTCCTATGACTCAATGAAAGAAGAAGAACAACGAAATAAATGCTACGTCTTCACTTTGTCTTCATTCTTCCTCGAACGCAGTCATTTGCTTCGAACAATCACCGAACCAATTGCTTAAAATTTAGCAATTTTTAGGGGTCTCTCTCGTTACCTTTATCTTCGGTGATAACCTTCGCTGCCTCGCAGGGAGATTATCTTCATCGTTTTCATCAAACTCCTCAATTACTCCAGGGACCTGTTACTCTGTGTGCACTAGCAAACGCATAAGTCCCAAACTGTTTATGTCAACAAACTCCAAAACATAAGGGGCCTATCATTGCACCAACAATATCCCTCTTTTTGGACGGTTGTTGACAAAACAGATAATCATCGAAGTGAAGATAGATAAGAAGGTTTTAAATCGAACAAGAGTGAACTTGCGTTGCTTGACTCGATGATGAAATGTACTCCCCCTGGATGTATGTAGGTTCAATTGATATATAATGGAATTCCTTGCAATTCATTTGAGAGTGTGGAGAATTTTCAATTATACGAGGTAATGATTCACACTGATGACGGATAATCCAATGAGAGAAAAGTGCAATCATTCATAACTTCTGTTAACAATTTCACCTGCAAAACAAAGAGCTTCGAGAGAGAGCAGTGCAGCAGGTGGGGTTATTAATATTACAGCCCATAGCAGAAGTTTTACATCAGAGCACATGAAATGGTGCAATTGTCTCAAGGATGGAGCGAGAAAAACATAAACACCAAATCCAACAGAGCAAATCTATCAAACTCTCAATGTTATTCTCCCCCTTTTGTCAACTAGTGTCAAAAAGGTGATGAAACAACACGAGTGGAAAACTGTGAATATGATTCACTCTGAGGCATCGCCTGAGGAACTGTCTGATGAAGTTTCTGATTCGGAAGTGTGCGGAATCTCTTCATCTTCAGTGGCAACAGCAGCAGCTGATCCTTCGAGACTGACTTGGGTCTTGGACGAGGAAGGAATATTGGGGCCAGCCTCATCACACTTGCGAGACAGAGGATTTTCTTCAGAAGGCTTGACAGTTGGCGAAGTGGCTTCTGATTCATCGAGCAATTTGCGCAGCTATATTCGAAGTAAATTCGTTGTAGGTTCATGAGCTGGCAAAGGTGGAGTGGAGCGATCATGAAAATCTTCATCAGTAAAGCCTTGGTCAATGTACTGATAGAGTTCTTGAAGGTGAGATTTGCTGAGTTGCTCCTTGGAGAAAAAAATTCGAAGCAATTTCCATAGGCGCTTCTTGTTTTATGCTGTAATCATGTGCACAACTTTTCTATGGTTGTGAATAGCATTATGTTCGGCAGCCAAATGTTCTTTCTCTTGGCGGTCTTCGGCCATATGCTTCAATAGCAACTGCTGAGTGCGCATGCTCACTTCAAGATGTGAAGGAGGTTGAGTATTCGGCAGACGATCGCGCTTGGGCAGCTTCGGTCCATTGAAAGTGTTGTGATAGTCAGAAGTGCTTGACCCTGGTGCTTTTCCTGAAGAAATATCTTCCATAACTTTCAGTGTATCACACACAGGAGGAATGAAGCTCTTGTGACTGACTTTAGCAAGATATTCGGTCTTCATTGCATAGTCAACCACTTTTTGAATCCATGGTGTGAATACTTTGATGGTTTTAGGACACTGAGCTGAATCCATTAGGATGCGCAAGAACATGTCTTCGACATCGAAGATATAACCCTGAGAGATGGCATGGATGGTGTTCTGAAGAACATCAGATATTGCATTGTTAGTATTCATTCCAGCCAGCAGACAGATGGTATATGTGAGGATGTGGTGTAGAGTCTGATTGTCGAAGGTTAAATGTTCAGGCAGAGGAGAACCATGGTAGTCATGATTTTTTATCCATTATGCATCGGAAATCTTCATCAGTGATTGCATCTATGTTGTGAACGCGAATCTCAGTTTTGCCATGTTCAAATCCAGGAAAATGAAAATGGGAGACAAAGTCCATAGCAGAGCATTTGATTCTTTTTCCTTCTGTCATCCATTCCATTATCCACTATGTGCTATCTGTCTCATCACCGGAGATATACAGAGTTGCATAAAACTGAAGAATAATCTCCCTGTTCCATGGATGCTGATAGCCTAAGGCATGAGTGAGACCATAGTCTTTGATGTCTTGCAGAATTTGATTGAAGCATCCGATGCTTTTCATGGCTGCAAAGTCTAGGAACTCATGAGGGAAAATCTTCAGGCTGTCATACAGAATACGAGAGTAGTATATCACCTGTTCCTAAGTCCAAAATCAAGGAGAATCAGATGTCTTGGGTTTGCTGTAAGGACTCTCTCAAAATAAAAGTGGGTGCGTATTTCTGTTGAACAACGGTCCTTTAATGCCGACACCAGTGGAAAACAAGGGCAGTCGCTTGCGAGGATAGGGGTATTTTAGTTCTTCTTCAATAGAAAGTACTTCATCGCCATAGATGACGGAATCTGAATGATGAGTTGATGGTGAGTTTGCTGTAGAAGGGTTAACATCTGAGGGTCTTCGAGCTGCGACGAGTGAAATCCTCATGGGAGAGGGATTTGTCACTGGTGCAGGGACAGATTGAGGCACCGAAGCTTTATCATTCAGTTGGGGCAGTTGAGGAATTGCTTCTGAAGTTGGTGGAGCAGAGGGAGGAACCGAATCTTTAGGTTCTTCGATGACAGGAGAATCTGTAAGTGCATCTAGTGCCCCTTAATGATTTTGGTGTATTGAAGACTTATAGGTTAAGGGACTAATGTGTTTGTAAGTGTACACAGGTTCTATAAGTCTATGAGGAGTTTGATATTTACGATGAAAGTCGACCCCTAAAAATGAATATCTTCATTTGAAGACTTTGGTTTTCTTGAAGACTTTGAAAATGAGGAAATTGGTGTGACCTTGAAGACTTTGATATTGATGCGAGGATTATGAAGCATGAAGACTTTTGTTTTCGTAGTTTTGTTTTCTCTTTCTTGAGTCATAGGAAACACCATACTATTAAAGGGGGTCGAGGTAAAACTGAGGAAAAGTTTCCAAGTGATGCTCATCTCAAAGCCTACACATACCCAATCCTTTCGAGTGAAGCCATTGGAAATCTCATACAGTTCAGTCATTTTCTTCAGTGACAGAGACGAAGACCTTCTGTTCTTTGAGGAATTTGTTCTAACTGAGGAGTTAGGAATTCGCCAGTGTGAATTGCCTACAAGTGAGGAACATGATAGCCCTGAGGAATTTGAGAGCTCAAATTTCCGACCGTTGCCGTGCTACGCGGCAGCTGTCCCAAATATCTTATCCACCTAACGGTCATATCATTGAAGGGCATTTATGTCTTATCATGTCTGGCTGCTCCCAGGCTATAAATAGCCACCCCCTACAACCACTAGCTGGTTGGCTACTCCGAGAGAAACTGACACTTGTCATTTAGAGCATCCCATCCTCCGAGGACTTTGAGAGAAAATCATCAGTGAGGAAAAACCCAAACCCAACACCTAAAACCCAAAGTGATTGAGCATCACTGAAGAGATTGTTCCTGTGTGGAACCGACGCTTGTTACCTTTGAGGACTGTGCATCCTCCAGACGGTTAGGCGGAGCATCCAAGAGGAATTGTGGATCGCCGAGTGACCAAGTCTGTGAAGGTTTGGAAGTCACCTGTGAAGACTTACCACGAGTGATTGGGCGAGGTCTGTGTGACCTTAGCTCAAGGAGAATATGGTGAGGACAGTGTGTCCAGGACTGTGTCCTCAGGTTTAAATACCTAGCCGCTCCAACCAGACGTACAACTGTCACAACAGTTGGAACTGGTCTACCAAATCATTGTCTTCACCGAGCTACTAGTTCTATTTCCTCAACCCTTTCATTTCCTCATTCATGTGTTGATGAAATTGATCGTTACTGTTTGAAGACTTTGACTGAAGACTTTCTCAATATCCTCAATCCTATTTCTTCAGTCATCTAGTCTTTTGCCTTCTTATCCTATTTTCACGCCACTTGTGCTCTGTGCTTGTTTCATATCATCATGATGACTGTGTTACTGCCATGTTATGCTTGCACCTGAGTACTTATTCCGCTGCTTGTAGTTCGTCACTTAGCAAATTCCTCAAGTAGTATTTCCTCAGTGACAAATTTGTAAAAATCGCCTATTCACCCCCCCTCTAGTCGATATAACGCACTTTCAGAATCTCGTCGTTCTGACCGAGGAATCTCTCCTTCTTTGGATACTTGATGCTGAGTTGGATTTTCATGTACAACTGGTTCTTGAGGAGCCGAAGAACTAGCTTGCACAGGAGAATTTTATTTCTGAGTGTCAGCTTCTGGAGGGGGAGGAGCATTCTTCTTTGCAATTTTCTTCTTTTTCTTCTTCGAAGGATCAACGTGTCCTTTGACAAGATCATTGTAGCCTGACACATTTGCTTGATGATCAAGGCAAATTTTGCGAAAGATTTGGTCCAGATCCGAATGAAATCCCAGCCTTCTGTGATGAAGAACTTTCAACTCCACGGTCAAAAAAAAGAACTTTGAACTCCTTATTGATATCAGCATAGGATTCTTCAAGCTGCCTGATGACAAACTTGGACTTGGTAGCTTTCATGCGGTTGTCAAGCTCTTTGAGTTGACCAATGAGGTCATTTATCTCTAGTGAATCATTTTTCATATCTTCGATCAGAACAGAAGCTTGAGAGATAACTTCAGAAGGAATTGGCAAAGATGCCACTTCTCCATCAAATAAATTTTCAACAAAATGGTCTAGTTGCTCCATGATGAACTGATGATCAAAAGAATGTGGTGCAGCAGTATGTTTTTCAATCTGAGCAGTCGATGGAGCAGAGGGAGCAGTCTGAGCCATATTTTGTTCGGTCAGAGGCATAGAAGCCAGAGGTTGAGTCAGTTTCGAGGCAAATTGTGCAGCTTTTTCTTTCACAACATCAGACTTGGGAACTTCCTGCTTGGCATCAGTTCCTTTGATTTGCTTCAATTTGTCTTTCGGAAGCTTTTCTCCTGGCTTTGCAGTGCGAACAGATGCTTCGACCACCAAGTCTTGCAAGTTAATTGCATCAGGATGAGGTTCGGTGTTCACCTTGTCAACCATGGTAACAGTGGTTGGTGGGGTCTTCCTCTTTAAGGTGTTCTTCTTCGGGGGTGCGACTGGAACAGCATCCACACGAAGATCTGGTAGAACAGTGGATGTGGTGACATTCACTTGTTCGGAGAGAGTTGCATCGATTTCCTCTCGGGTAAGCGGTGGATCATCTTGATCAGAGGAATCACTTTCAGGTTCAACTCGCTTCGCAAGCCTTTTCCTTGGGGCGCTCTTTTTCTTCAGAGCAGCAGATTTTGGATCATGCTTATTCTTTGTTCTGCACTCGACTTTTCCTTCAGCCTTTCTCTTCTCGACGTCTGACTTGATGAGACGATGATTTTCTTCTTCCTTTGCTTGATCTTTGGCGGCCTTCTGGGCACGCTTCTCAGCATTCTTGAGGCGCTTGGCCTTTTCTTCGGGATAGGAATCTGGAGTCTTGATGGAAGTTTCATGACCATCAGGAGGTGGTGGAGGTCTTTGCTATGGTCCACCAACTCGAATGAGCCCAATCTCGCGACAGTCACCCCATGGGGGATGGAAGGCAAAGTTCTTGGCGTACCAAGGGTGAACCATCTTGTAGTTAAACCATTTCTTGACCCAATGACCCAATGACGCAATACATGGCTGCTGAAAATGCACACGAACAGTACGTGTTACCTTAACCTTGCCGCTGTTGTTGAACCATTGGATGTAGTAAGGATGTGGATGTGGTCTTGTGGTGAGAGATAACTTCTCCACCATCTCCATGCTAGCCAGGTTATTGCAGCTGCCTCCATCTATGATGACACGAACAGAACGTTCCTTCACAACTCCCTTTGTATGGAACAAATTATGCCTCTGATTTTGCTCAGCTTGTGTGACCTACACACTCAAAACACGTTGAGCAACTAAACTTTCATACCTGTCAGCATCTTCAGCAGCCATGTATTGTGTCTCATGATCAGAATCATCTCCACCGTGTTCTTCACTCGTAATAAGAGCCAAAGTCTCCTTGTCATAGTCATTAGCGGACTCATACCCACCATCCTCAGTAGCAATCATAACATGTGGAGATTGGCATTCTCTCGCATAATGACCTCTACCCTTACAACGACGACAAATAATATCATGTGTGTGCCCTGTTGATGCCATGGATGAAGAAGAGCTCTGTGCAGGTCCAGTAGGTGTGCTCTTGGCAGATAGTGGTGGTAGTGCCTGCTTTCTTGTATCACGGCTGGAGGTGGCAGCAGACGGAGGTGCCAGTGCAGCAGAATGTGTGGAAGTAGAAGATGCACGCGGTGTCCATGATGAAGGTCGACCTGTAGAAAAATTAGTCTGCGTCAATGCCTGTCGATCCTGCACTTCACGTTCAGCTTTGCAAGCAAGATGGAATAAACGAGTGATGTTGTTATACTCCTTATACTCTAAAATGGTCTGAATCTCTCTATTTAATCCACCCATAAAACGTGCAAGCATAGCTTCATTATCCTCAACAATACCACATCTAATCATGCCAGTTTGTAATTCCTTATAATACTCCTCTACAGGATTTTTTTCCTTGTCTCAAACGCTGCAGTTTTTGAAGTAATTCATGTTGATAATATGGTGGAACCCAATGAGTACGCATAATAGTTTTCAAAGCAGCCCAAGAAGTAGGGATATTATCATGATATAATCTACAATGTCCAGACCACCAAATAGAAGCAAAACTAGTGAATTCACAAACAGCAACAGCAACACGTCTATCCTCAGGATATTGTAAGCATGTGAAACGTTGTTCAGTTTCTAACTCCCAAGTAAGATAGACATCAGTAATGTATCTACCCTCAAACGGTGGAATATTCAATTTCAGTTTAGGAACATGGTCATAATCTCGTACCTGAGGTGGTGGTGCAGCCCTACCGTTGCGATTATATGCATCAGGATGACCTGGTGGTGGTGGTGCTGGTGGTTGCACGTAGTTCTGATTTTGATCAACCTCATCCTCGTAATAGTCCTCCACCTCTGCAGTAGCGGCAGGAGCTACATAAGCATCAACATCAGTAGCAGCGGCACCAGAAGTTTGTCCTGGCTCAAGAGGAACACGCTGCACTCGCCCTGCTGGACCGCGACGTGGAGGTGGTTGTTGATGTTGTTGCAATGGTGCAGCAGATGCGGGTGGTGGTTGTGGTAGACGCGCGAGTACTGCATCGAACTTGGCGTCCAACTTGGTGTCAATGGTCTTCTCAATGTCATCAATCCTCTCTAGTGCCTTTCCAAAGCTGGCCATCACGTCTTCCACCTGTTGACTCAACATTTGTTGAAATTTATCATGAAGCTCCTTCTTCGTCATGTTCTCCCAGTCAATCTCGTCGGCTTGTGATCCTGCCATGGTTTAGCAGCAATAGAAACACACAAGAATATGATCCTATAGGCTACTAAAAAGTGGTGGTGGTGGGGTGTCACAAATCCGTCAAGCAAATCACAAATTCTTACCAGTTCTTACCCAGCAACAGGTGGTGATCGGCAACCGTTGTAGTCAAAACTCGCAAAGCTTGGACAAAGCAATTGCCAGGTGGTGTCAAATGCACGACGTAGATGTATGTGGAGCTGGGAAGGCTTATAATATGGTAGCAAAAAGGGTCAGCAATAATCAATTCAGAGATGCAACGTTGAATAAACGCTCAACGACGGTACTGTGCTGGTCCTAGGCTAGACCATGCTAGCGACGCGAGCCTAGAACACTAACAAAATCATGGTGCTGCACGTAAACAAGGGAGGAGCACACTCTGAATCTCTTTTTTTCACTTTTTTCCTCTTTTTTTTTGCTCCGCAACATTTTTTTCGAAAAAGGTCTACAAATGGCCTAAAAACTGCCTAGCCAGAATTTTCCAGACTTAGTTTTTTTGGAAACTGGAACTATTTTTCTTCCACGGGTGGCACGGAAGTTGGGGATTCCGACTTGTTCACGACTCGGAGAACGGCATGATCTGAAAATCGAAAACAAAGGAACAAATGGACTCAGACTAGGACTGGTGGCGGAGATGAATCTGATGGAAACTCGGACTGGTTGCGGATATAGGTAGGGCTGTGGAACACGGACTGGTGGCGAATCTGTGATAGAGGTGGACTCGAATTATCGTGATGGCGTTGGATATGTGGTATATGGTAGTGGTAATGACAATGGTGGTATATGGCAGCGGTGACGATGATGGTGGTATATGGCAGCGGTGATGACGATGGTGGTATATGGCAGCGGTGATGACGATGGTGGTATATGGCAGCAGTGATGATGATGGTGTGGCGGTGGCATGACAACCCGTGAACAGAACTCGGAACTCTAAGGGACTAGATGCTATGACCAGCAACTCAACATGACAATGCAACCGCAAATTCAACAAAGCAAAACTCTAAAAAGATTATGCAAAGGCTCAGATTGGTTCGGATATGATGAACTAACCATAATTTTTTGGCTTTTTGTGGACTGTAGGTATGAAGAACAGACTTGATCTAAACTACGAAAAACTGTAAAATCTCACCGAGCAACCTGGAAATCAGATACCACTTGATAGAGGCGAAGTTGTCCCAATGTTTTGATGAGATAGCTATCGTTTTCTGTGGGAGTCGACTTTGACGATCCGACTACGAACGTGCGAAGATATCGCACCTTAGCAATCGCTAAACAAACTTCCGAGGGGTTATTGACCACGCCAGAGCACGATCAACCTGACCACGAGGGTCTATTTCCTGCGAGCAAACGAAACACAAGCAAGAAACTGAGATTGCAATCTGGATATTACGAATATAAGAGGAAATCTTTATTGATGAAAGTGGGGTTCTGTGACGTCTTGGTCTGGTCGTTGAACACAAACGAAGTATGCAAAGTTGCAGCTATGGCGAACTTTTAATCTAAACAAAACCCAAAGTCTAAATGACGCCCTAAGGGTTGTATATATGGAGGAAGAGCGGGGAATTTCGTGACCCTTGGAGGAGGGGTCCGAAAGCAACCCTAACTCTTGTTTCCCCACACATACGGACTCTAAAAACAGCCTATACTCAGGTATTTCGAAATTACATGGGCTGGGCCCAAAATTAAGGTGGCGCAGCACATAGAATAAGCTATGGCCGAAATTTATTAAGGGGCATCTTGTATATTTCTTCCATGTCCTTGTATATCATCAAGGAGGCTTCAAAGTGCTGAAATATGCACTAGAAACGCCGTTCTGGTTCCCTTCGCGCGCGCCTTCATCTCCATGCTTGATCCTGCTCCAGTGTTCATCCCTCTTGTCCATGCTAGGCCCTTCATTAGTAATCAACACAAATGTATCCAATTTAGGCAGCATCATGTTCTCATGAACATTAGAATTGTTACCAAGAAACGAAAGTACCTGGTAATTCAATTGGCGTGCGCGAGCTCTAGTAATTGGTCCAGTATGTATAGCAATAGGGGTTGGGGGTGTAACAATGGTATTGATGTGCTCATCATTAAGCTTGTAGCTATCCTTTGGAGATTTACTCCATGACATTGCATGTGCCTCTGCATTCACTTGTGCACCTCTAAAATTGCTTGTTAGAATTTGTATTCAAAAAGATGCTCATGGCGGTGGTGCAATAAATTCTCCTTTGAAGAACTCTCTTTGGTGCCACCAAATATTCCAGGCTCTCACACTGATTAATTCTTTTAGATCATGCATGAACAAGAACATGTGACTTGTTGTTCGGTTGGCGCAGAAGTTCCTAAAGCACTACTGAACCAGATCTATCAACACCCGATGTTTCAGCAATTACATCCCGCAAGCCCGGTGAGTTCCATACTTGCTTTGCGCATGCACATGTGAACATCCAGTGTTTGATATCCTCTATTTGCTAAAATAGCTAGACCTGGTATTGTTCCATGAAGGGCCTTCCACGCAAATATTTTGACTTACTAGGTACCTAGAGTTTCCATAAGATTTCCCAAACAAGATTTCATGCAAATGCCCCATGATCATCGGCTCGTGTCAGTATATGTCGATGGGAATGGTCCCATCCAACATAGTACGCCAAACATACCGAAAAGCATACGACTTGGTATATTGCCATGCCACAAAATTGTCGTCATGGTGCTCACCTAGAGGAATCTAAAATATCTCGTCCTCAACAATCTAATAAAAATTCAATAAGTTCATTAACAATTTGGAGATGTATATGTCCTTTAGGTGTTTGTGGTGGGTTCTACGGTAGGGTGCGTCGACTGCAAATTAAAAAATTCCTACCCGCAGAACATCCAGGAACATGCTATGGGAGATGGATCACGGATCCTTACCACTAGACGCGTAGTGCCGTGCAGCGGAAGAAGAGTTGGGGCAGAGCATCCATGGGGTTCGTCTCCTCCTCGTCCGATCTCCCTCGAACAGCCGGTCGTCGGATCCCACGTACTGATTCGCCAGAGCGGCGCAAGTGCACCGCCTCTAATGGTATCCATGCATGCAGGAGGAACACCATGCGGCGGACTACTAGGTCCGAACACATAGTTGGTAGCGAGTGGAGGTGGCTATTCGCAACACATGCAAAACCTAGTGACAACGCTGAAGCGATCAACCGAATGAGTGTGTGATAACCCACAAGTATAGGGGATCGCAACAGTTTTCGAGGGTAGAGTATTCAACCCAAATTTATAGATCTGACACAAGGGGAGCCAAAGAATATTTGTAAGTATTAGCAGTTGAGTTGTCAATTCAACCACACCTGAAGATTTAATATCTGCAGCAAAGTGATCAGTAGCACATTAGTATGATAGTTTTGATAGCAGTGGTAACAGTAGTAATGAAGGTAATAGTGATAGCAATAATTTTGTAGTAGTTGTAACGGTAGCAGCAAATATAGTAACTTAGCAAGAACAATATGTGAAAAACTCGTAGGCATTGGATCAGTGATTTCGTTGGATGATATTCATCATATAACAGTCATAACCTAGGGCGACACAGAACTAGTTCCAGTTCATAAATATAATGTAGGCATGTATTCCGTAAATAATCGTACGTGCTTATGGAAAAGAACTTGCATGACATCTTTTGTCCTACCCTCCCGTGGCAGCGGGGTCCATAAGGAAACTAAGGGATATTAAGGCCTTCTTTTAATAGAGAACCGGAACAAAGCATTAACACATAGTGAATACATGAACTCCTCAAACTACGGTAATCACCAGAAAGAATCCCAATTATTGTCACCTTGGGGTATGCGGATCATAACATGTAATAGGTGCATACAACTTGCAAGATCAGATCATGAACATAGATATAATGGTGAAAACATAAGCGGTTCAGATCTGAAATCATGGCACTCGGGCCCTAGTGACAAGCATTAAGCATAGCAAAGCCATAGCAACATCAATCTCACAACATAGTGGATACTAAGGATCAAGCCCTAACAAAACTAACTCGATTACATGACGAATTTCATCCAACCCACCACCATCTAGCAAGCCTACGAAGGAATTACTCACTCCCGGCGGTAAGCATCATGAAATTGATGATGGAGGATGGTTGATGATGACGAAAACCGAAGGTTCCCCTCTTCGGAGCCCCAAACGGGCTCTAGATCTGGCCTCCCGATGAAGAACAGGGGGTGGCGGCGGCTCGGTATCATAAAACATGATGAAGCTTCCTCCACTATTTTTTCTCTCCAAAAATAGGATTTTATAGAGTTGGGATTAGGGTCAGCGGAGCCTCGAGGGCCCCACTACCCACCAGGGCGCGCGAGAGTGGGGTGGCGCGCCCTGGTGCCTAGTGGGCAGCTGCGGGTCCCCTCCAATGGGTCTTGATTCCAGTATTTTTATTTATTCCAAAATAATTCTCCAAAAAGTTTCATCCGATTCGGAGAACTTTTATTTCTGCACAAAAACAACACTATGGTAGTTCTGCTGAAAACAGCTTCAGTCCGGGTTAGTTTCATTCAAATCATGCAAATTAGAGTCCAAAACAAGAGCAAAAGCATTAGGAAAAGTAGATACAATGGAGACGTATCAACTCCCCCAAGCTTAACCCATTGCTTGTCCTCAAGCAATTTAGTTGACAAACTGAAAGTGACAAAGAAAAACTTTTACGAACTCTTTTGTTCTTGTGTTTATACATATGCTTAAATAGCACCCAGGTTTTCAGCAAAGATCATAACTAACCATGTAGATGATAACTCTTAAAAATTATATTCACTCATATCAATGGCATAATCAACTAGCGAGCAATAATAAGATATTTCAAATGCCAACACTTTGTAAAAGCAATGATGATATAATATGACAATAGTGGTATCTCGCTAGCCCTTTCTGAGACAACAAAACATAAATGCAGAGTACCTCCAAAGTTCAAGCAATGAATAGATATTGTAATTCATGGTAGAAGAGATCCAGTCATGATGCATCCAACATTAACTATTCACAATGCATGAGGATGACAATAGTGCTCTCAGGACTGGTGCTTGTTTGCGAAGGTGATGACTCAACATAAAAGTAAAATAACATGAAATTAAATAGATATGCCCTTCGCAGAGGGAAGTAGGGATTTGCAGGGGTGCCAATGCTCGAAGCTTAAATCAGAGATAAATATAATTTTGGGAGGTATACCCTTCCTGTCAATGTTACAACCAAGAGTTATCAATATCTTCCATGCTAAACACATTAGCGGCGGTTCCCAAGCGGTAAAAGTAAAGTTTACTCCCCCTCCACAATCAAACACAAGCCATGGCTAGCCGAATCCTCGGGTGCCCTCCATACCAACAACAGTCCGGAGGAGTTTTGTTTAATTATTTGCAACTTTTCATGGGACTGGGCATCCCTATTACCGGGCCCTCTCGTGAAAGGACGAGTGAATAAACACTCATCATGAGAATAACCTGCTTAGCATGGAAGATACTGACCACCCCCTGTCGCTCCATGATAACCCACAAGTATAGGGGAGCAGTTGTAGCCTCTTTCAATAAGTAAGAGTGTCGAAACCAACGAGGAGCTAAAGGTAGAACAAATATTCCTTCAAGTGCTATCGACCACCGATACAACTCTACGCACGCTTAACATTCGCTTTACCTAGAACAAGTATGAAACTAGAAGTACTTTGTAGGTGTTGTAGGATAGGTTTGCAAGATAATAAAGAGCACTTAAATAAAAACTAGGGGCTGTTTAGATAAAGAAACAACTACGTTAGTTTTAGTAGAGAGCTTTTTGTCACAAGAAAGTTATTTGTCCCTAGGTAATCGATAACTAGACCGGTAATCATTATTGCAATTTTATATGAGGGAGAGGCATAAGCTAACATACTTTCTCTACTTGGATCATATGCACTTATGATTGGAACTCTAGCAAGCATCCGGAACTACTAAAGATCATTAAGGTAAAACCGAACCTTATCATTAAGTATCAAGTCCTCTTTACTCCCATACGCAAACAACCTACTTACTCGGGTCTGTGCTTCTGTCACTCACGCCACCCACCATAAGTGAATCATGAACATATTGCAAACCCTAGAGCGGGGATCCCTCACGCTTGCGCGACACGGAGAGCACCATAGGACAGCACCAATAATAAAACATATAACTCAAACCAATCATGATCATCAATCAACCCATAGGATAGCCATACATCATTGGGAAATAATATATAGCGTTGAGCACCATGTTTAAGTAGAGATTATAGTGGGGAGAAGGGGTGTTACACCACTGCATAGAGGGGGAGAGAGTTGGTGATGACGGCGGCGAAGTTGTTGGTGTAGATCGCCGTCACGATGATGGCCCCGGCGGTGTTCCGGCGCCACCGGAAGAGAGGGGGAGAGAGCCCCCTCCTTCTTCTTCTTCCTTGACCTCCCCCCTAGATGGGAGGAGGGTTTTCCCTCTGGTCCTTGGCCTCCATGGTGGTGGAGGGGTGGGAGCCCCTCCGAGATTGGATCTCTCTCTCTGTTTCCGTCTCTTTCTGCGTTTCCAGATTCTTGCCTTTCACCGTTTCTTAAATTCCCGGAGATCCGTAATTCTGATTGGGCTGAAATTTTAACATGATTTTTATCCAGATATTAGCTTTTCTTGCGGTAAAAGAAGGGCACCAACCGCATTACGGGGTGACCACAAGGGTCCTGGCCGCTCCCTACCCCCGGGGTGCGCCTCAAGGGCTTGTGGGCCCCTCGGGCATCATCTCGCGTTGATTCCAATTCCTAAAAATCACATATATTCCAAAAAAAACCTCCGTAAGTTTTTATCGCGTTTGGACTTTGTTTGGTATGGATATTCTGCGAAACAAAAAAAACATGCAACAAACAGGAACTGGCACTGGGCACTGGATCAATATGTTAGTCCCAAAAATAGTATAAAAAGTTGCCAAAAGTATATGAAAGTTGTAGAATATTGGCATGAAACAATAAAAAATTATAGATACGACGAAGACGTATCAGCATCCCCAAGCTTAATTCCTGCTCGTCCTCGAGTAGGTAAATGATAAAAAAGATAATTTTTGATGTGGAATGCTACCTAGCATTATCTTGATCACATAATCTAATCATGGCATGAATATTAAGACACGAGTAATTCAAAGCAATAGTCTATCATTTGACACTAAGACAATAATACTTCAAGCATATTAATAAAGCAATCATGTCTTCTCAAAATAACATGGCCAAAGAAAGCTATCCCTACAAAATCATATAGTCTGGCTAAGCTCCATCTTCATCACACAACGTATTAAATCATGCACAACCCCGATGACAAGCCAAGCAATTGTTTCATACTTTTGATGTTCTCAAACTTTTTCAACTTTCACGCAATACATGAGCATGAGCCATGGATATAGCACTATAGGTGGAATAGAATATGGTGGTTGTGGAGAAGACAAAAAGAAGGAGATAGTCTCACATCAACTAGGCGTATCAACGGACTATGGAGATGCCCATCAATAGATATCAATGTGAGTGAGTAGGGATTGCCATGCAACGGATGCACTAGAGCTATAAGTGTATGAAAGCTCAAAATAAAACTAAGTGGGTGTGCATCCAACTTGCTTGCTCATGAAGACCTCGGTCATTTGAGGAAGCCCATCATCGGAATATACAAGCCAAGTTCTATAATGAAAATTCCCACTAGTATATTAAAGTGACAACTCAAGAGACTCTCTATATGAAGAACATGGTGCTACTCTGAAGCACAAGTGTGGTAAAAGGATAGTAGCATTGCCCCTTCTTGCTTTTTCTCTCATTTTTTCCTTTTTTCCCTTTTTTTGGGCTCTCCCTTTTTTTGGGCTCTTTTTTTATTTTTATTTTTCATCCAGAGTCTCATCCCGACTTGTGGGGGAATCATAGTCTCCATCATCCTTTCCTCACTAGGGCAATTCTCTAATAATGATGATCATCACACTTTTATTTACTTACAACTCAATATTACAACTCGATATCTAGAACAAAGTATGACTCTATATGAATGCCTCTGGCAGTGTACCAGGATGTGCAATGATCTAGCATAGCAAAGATATCAAAAAACGGACAAGCCATGAAAATATCATGCTAGCTATCTTACGATCATGCAAAGCAATATGACAATGAATGCTCAAGTCATGTATATGATGATGATGGAAGTTGCATGGCGATATATCTCGGAATGGCTATGGAAATGCCATGATAGGTAGGTATGGTAGCTGTTTTGAGGAAGATATAAGGAGGCTTATGTGTGACAGAGCGTATCATATCACGGGGTTTGGATGCACCGGCGAAGTTTGCACCAACTCTCGAGGTGAGAAAGGGCAATGCACGGTACCGAAGAGGCTAGTAATGATGGAAGGGTGAGAGTGCGTATAATCCATGGACTCAACATTAGTCATAAAGAACTCACATACTTATTGCAAAAATTTATTAGCAATCGAAGAAAAGTACTAATACGCATGCCCCTAGGGGGATAGATTGGTAAGAAAATACCATCGCTCATCCCCGACCGCCACTCATAAGGAAGACAATCAAAAATAAATCATGCTTCGACTTCATCACATAACGGTTCACCATACGTGCATGCTTCGGGAATCACAAACCTTAACACAAGTATTTCTACCAATCCACAATTAATCACTAGCATGACTCTAATATCACCATCTTTATATCGCAAAACTATTGCAAGGAATCAAACATATCATATTCAGTGATCTACAAGTTTTATGTAGGATTTTATGACTAACCATGTGAATGGCCAATTCCTGATAACTCTCTAAATAGATATAAGTGAATCATGAGAGTTTAATTCTTTCTACAAAAGATATGCCCATGCTCTAACAAATATAAGTGAAGCAAAATAGCATTCTACAAATGGCGGTTTTCTATGTGTAGAGAAACAGGCAATCCAAACTTCAAATGATATAAGTGAAGCACATGAAGCATTCTATAAAGCCATACTCAAAAGATATAAGTGAAGTGCATGAAGCATTCTATAAATCAACCAATGATTTTCTCATGCCAGCATGGTGTATTATTAAGAGAAAAATAAAAAGCACACGACGCTCCAAGATTTACGCATATCATGTGACGAATAAAAATATAGCTCCAAGTAAAATTACCAATGATCGTTAGAAGAAAGAGGGGATGCCTTCCGGGGCATCCCCAAGCTTAGTTGCTTGGGAGTCCTTGAATATTACCTTGGGATGCCTCGGGCATCCCCAAGCTTAGGCTCTTGCCACTCCTTATTCCTTCATCCATCGTGATCTCACCCAAAACTTGAAAACTTCAATCACACAAAACTTAACAAAACCCTCGTGAGATCAGTTAGTATAATAAAGCAAATCACCACTTTAAGTACTGTTGAAAACCCATTCATATTTTATTTTTGCATTATCCCTACTGTATTATAACTTCTCCATGTCTTATACCAACGATACAACCCATAGTTCCATCAAAACAAGCAAAACAATGCATCAAAAACAGAATCTATCAAAAACAGAATAGTCTGTAACAATCTGAATATTCGCTATACTTCTGTAACTCCAAAAATTCTGAACAATTCGGAAAAATTAAAACATTTTCATAGCAGTATTGTGTAAAAATTTCAGAATTTTCGCACGTTCCAGTAAAAAATGTAAATTCATGCACTATGAAAAAAGTTTCTGTTTTTGCACTGCACACACCAAACAAGCAATCTAATCATGCTAAAGGCAAATCTTGGCACATTATTTTTATAAATCAAAGGATTTGTACAAGGGAATAATTATTTTTGTTGAAAAGTTTCTGTAATCAAGGTTCACAAAGTTTCCATGGGCATGAACAAAGTTCAAGGCTAGCTCCCACTTTAACAATGCTCGTCTTTCTCACTTTCGCTTTTCTTTTTGAAAAGTTTTTAGGTTCCCCTCTATATATTTTTTGTTTTTAAACTTTATAAAAGCACACAAAAGAATAAAATGACTCTCTAAAACTTCTGGGTTGTCTCCCTGGCAGCGCTTTCTTTAAAGTCATTAAGCTAGGCATATAGTCCTCAAGTAATTGATCCACCCGGATCCCAAGGTATATCAAAGCCAATTTTAATTAACAATGATTTGTAATTTAGTAGTGAGCACAAAGTAACATATATCATGCAATGACAAAGTCTAAGTCCCTTCCTATGCATCGGCATGTCATAAAAGAACAATTCATGCACACAAAGTAAAGGTCGATACATAGCATAAACATCTTCTTGCAATTTTATCGTATTGGAAACATAGAGAGGCGGAGATGTAGTTCCTCTCTCATAATAATTGCAAGTAGGAGAAGAAAGCACATGCATATTATATTTATAAAAATCATCATGTGCAATAGTAGAACGCAACCCATCAATATAATCCTTAATAAGCGCAAACTTCTTCGATATAGTGTAGTTGGGAGAATTCAAAAAGATAATAGGACTATCATGTGTGAGTGCAATAGCAACATTTTCATTCTTAACATAAGGAACTATAGCAAGTTCATCTCCATAAGCATAATTCATATTGGCATCATGGCCACAAGCATAGCAAGCATCATATTCGTCAAAAAGAGATATTTCAAACAAATCCAAGGGATCATAGCAATCAACATAGCATTCATCCTTCGGCAAGCACGAAGGAAAATTAAACAATGTATGAGTTGAAGAGTTACTCTCATTAGAAGGTGGGCACGGGTAGCTAGTCCGCTCTTCCTCCCTTTGTTCTTCGCTCTCCTCGTCATCTTTTCCATCCAATGAGCTCACAGTGTCATCAATTTCTTCTTTCATAGTTTCCTGCAAAACATTAGTCTCTTCTTGGACAGCGGAGACTTTCTCAATAAACTCATTAATATCAGCATTATATTCATAATTCTCATAGCAATATTTAAGTATAGCAAAATTTTCAGGTCTGTAAACAGCATCATCATAATTTTCACACTTTTCAAACAAAGATTAAATTTCATAAGCACCCTTAAAAGCAACGAATTCTTCTATTTGTTCCACATCATAGTAATCATATATACCATTAGCATAAGAAGCCAAGGTTTCATTATCATTAAATTTACATGAAAAGGGAAGGTGTGGAGCCTTCATCCTAGAGCAACAAGTATAATCATATCTCAAGCATAAATTCCGAGCATACCAATGCAACATATGAATTTGATCCCATAATAGTTTCCCTTTTTGAGTCAAGTGATAATCCCTGAAGTATTCATGTTGATCCAACGTGTCTCCCATTATCAAGTTGAATGGGGTTTTCTCAGGATTGTCAAAGTAGTGTTTAATATTTTCCACATAACGAGCATCGAGGGTTTTAGGAGGTTCCCCATCTCCATGAGTAGCAAGTACACCTAATTTTTTTGGTATTTCGTGTTCCATATCCATAACTAAAGATAGAAAACAACTTTGAACAACAAATAAAATCTACTTAGTGATAAAGCAAACAAGCACACATGAGAATATTCACCCCACGCTATTGCTCCCCGACAACGGCGCCAGAAAAAGGTCTTGATAATCCACAAGTATAGGGGATCAGTTGTAGCCTCTTTCGATAAGTAAGAGTGTCGAACCCAATGAGGAGGTAAAGGTAGAACAAATATTCCTTCAAGTGCTATCGACCACCGATACAACTCTACACACGCTTAACGTTCACTTTACCTAGAACAAGTATGAAACTAGAAGTACTTTGTAGGTGTTGTAGGATAGGTTTGCAAGATAATAAAGAGCACGTAAATAAAAACTAGGGGCTGTTTAGATAAAGAAAAAACTAAGTTAGTTTTAGTAGAGAGCTTTTTGTCACAAGAAAGTTATTTGTCCCTAGGCAATCGATAACTAGACCGGTAATCATTATTGCAATTTTATATGAGGGAGAGGCATAAGCTAACATACTTTCTCTACTTGGATCATATGCACTTATGATTGGAACTCTAGCAAGCATCCGCAACTACTAATGATCATTAAGGTAAAACCCAACCATAGCATTAAGTATCAAGTCCTCTTTACTCCCATACGCAAACAACCTACTTACTCGGGTCTGTGCTTCTGTCACTCACGCCACCGACCATAAGCGAATCATGAACATATTGCAAACCCTACAGTGGGGATCCCTCATGCTTGCGCGACACGGAGAGCACCATAGGACAGCACCAATAATAAAACATAAAACTCAAACCAATCATGATCATCAATCAACCCATAGGACAAAACGGATCTACTCAAACATCATAGGATAGCCATACATCATTGGGAAATAATATATAGTGTTGAGCACCATGTTTAAGTAGAGATTACAACGGGGAGAAGGGGTGTTACGCCACAGCATAGAGGGGGAGAGAGTTGGTGATGATGGCGGCGAAGTTGTTGGTGTAGATCGCCGTCATGATGATGGCCTCGGCGGCATTCCGGCGCCACCGGGAGAGAGGGGGAGAGAGCCCCCCTCCTCCTTCTTCTTCCTTGACCTCCCCCCTAGATGGGAGGAGGGTTTTTCCTCTGGTCGTTGGCCTCCATGGCAGTGGAGGGGCGGGAGCCCCTCCGAGATTGGATCTCTCTCTCTCTGTTTCCTTCTCTTTCTGCGTTCCCAGATTCTGGCCTTTCACCATTTCTTAAATTTCTGGAGATCCGTAACTCCGACTGGGCTGAAATTTTAACATGATTTTTATCCGGATATTAGCTTTCTTGTGGTGAAAGAAGGGCACCAACCGCCTTACGGGGTGACCACAAGGGTCCTGGCCGCGCCCTACCCTCTGGGGCGCGCCTCAAGGGCTTGTGGGCCCCTCGGGCATCATCTCGCGTTGATTCCAATTCCCAAAAATCACATATATTCCAAAAAAAATCTCTGTAAGTTTGTATCGCGTTTGGACTTCGTTTGGTATGTATATTTTGCGAAACAAAAAAACATGCAACAAACAGGAACTGGCACTGGGCACTGGATCAATATGTTACTCCCAAAAATAGTATAAAAAGTTGCCAAAAGTATATGAAAGTTGTAGAATATTGGCATGAAACAATAAAAAATTATAGGTACGACGGAGACGTATCACTCCATGAGCGGTCCGGGCACACAAAACAGATGTTCATTTGAATATTTAGAGGTGGCACATGCAAATTTACTTGGAACGGCAGGGTAATACCCCATATAGGTAGATATAGTGGACTCATCTGGAATAACTTTGGTTTAACGATTTTGATGCCCAAGCAGTATTTTTGCTTAGTACAGGTGAAGGCCAGCAGTTAGGTTGAGAAGCGGCCAACTAGAGAGCGAAAACGGTCATGATCATGCATTATGAATAATTAACATTGAGTACTAGCATGAGTAGGTTATAAACACCATGAACATAAATATCGTGGAGGCTAAGTTGGTTTTGATTCAACTATATGCGTGAACATGTGCCAAGTCAAGCCACTTGAAACATTCGAGGAGGATACCATATCATCATAATACATCACAATCATTTTAATGCATGTTGACACTCAAGATAAATCATTATCCACTCCTAGCTACTTAAGCATGGCATAAGCAACTATAATCTCTAATTGTCATCATAAACATGTTTAGTCATAATATGCTGAATCATGGATACTGAGTTAAACATATTTACAAAAACAAAAACAAGTTGAGTTCATACCCGCTTTTCCTGCCACAATCACTTCATCATATCTCATCATTATTGCCTTTCGCTTGCACGATCGAATGATATGAGAATAATAATAGTGCAAGAGTGCCGTGGGCTAAGCTGGAATCTGCAAACATTTTATTCAAAAGGAGAAGACAAGGTAATTTGGGCTCTTTGTTAGATCAACATTAATGCATATGAGAGCCACTCAACATTTTCATCGTGGTCTTCTCCTTGGTACGACTCAACAAAAACAAAAGAACTTCAGAGAAACACACTGAAATATTTTTGGAGTTTTTAGTTTTTTCTCGAAAGAAGCAAATTAAAGAAGGAAAAACAAAAATGAGAAAAACTACTTACACGGGAAAGCTCCCAACAAGCAAAAGAAGAATGAGAAATCTTTTTGGGTTTTCTTTTAATAATACAACTAAATTAAACTAGAACGAAAAACCAAAAAGAAGCGAGAAATATTTTTAAATTTTCTCAAAGTTTTTAAAATACACAAGAAGAAAGCGAGAAAATAAAACTAGCATGGATAATACAATGAAAAAGTGTGGACACCGACAATTGGAATGAGATGTGTGAACATAAATGTAATGTCGGTGGAAATATGTACTCCCCCAAGCTTAGGCTTTTGGCCTAGCTTGATAATCACCACCCGTAGTAGCCATCCGGTCCCATATCATAGTGCTGAGGTGGCGGCACCTGAGCGTCCCACTCCTGGGGCTCCTCCTCTGACGCTGCCTGGGTGTTCCGGTAGGCGATAATGTCTATTGGTAGGACTATATATCCGTTCCTGGCAATAGAATCAAACAAGGCAGGTGCAGGCAACGGGATAATATCACAGGTGACCTCACTGAAAACCAAATTATATCGAAGAGGTTCTAGCAGTTCAGTGTTATCAAGAAATTGGTGGTCCACCATCGACTGACAATCTAGATAAACTCTAGGCAACAAATAATCATGGAGGCGTAACGGAGTGTTAAAGCGTCTCACCAAGTGAGTAGCGTAAATACCACAATGAATTTTACCCTTAGTTCTATTATTGTGCAGGCGATGTGCAACAATAGCCCCTAGGCTATAGGTGTGATCATTATGAAGTGCACGGCATAAAATAGCAAGGTTAGGTGCACTGAGTATACCACCCTTCTCTCTAGCAGTCGAGCATTTTGTTATAAATAAAGCAAAATAGTGCACAAAAGGAAACTGCAAGCTAGTGGCGGTGGCTTTCGACACACCCCTCTCCTCACCCACAGTTAGGGTGCGGAGGAAACCATAAAACTCCGCTGGTCTAGGTTCTCTTAACTCACCATCAGAGGGAATTAAGCATATCACACAAAATTCAGTAAGCGGTATTTGACGAGTTTCAAAGTATAAATTAAACCGCACCTCAGGAGGATCGTTCCTATTTAAGAAATGGAAATTTTGCACAAAGGAATTTGTAAGGACGTGGTGTTGGTCACACTCATCTGCGAGAAAGTCGGTAAGCCCAACATTTGCAATGAATTGCGTGAACTCTTGGTGGAATCCGACTTCATTCATGAAAGCAATGTGCGGCCATTCGCACAGCCAGACCTCCATCCAACATGGAGTGTTGATGTCACCATATGATGATTCACCGGTGACTCCCTTGGCATTCTTATTAGATGAACTCCTTCGAAAGAAATCCATTTTCCTAAGAACAAATTTCTGAAATTTTTTGGGAAACAAAATGATGTTAACAAAACTTCACAAAATTGATAGCAACTACTCATATGGATGTCTAGAGGCTATATCAAGCATTCAAACTACTTGGAACTCAAAGAATTCAACATGCAAGCTCATTTACAGCAGCACCAAGAGTAGCTAATTACTCAAAATATAAACCACTAGAACAAAAACTAATTGTAGCAGTGAAGGAGTCACATACCAAGTAGCAATCCCCCAAAACAGTTTCGAAAACGGAGCTTCGAGCAAAGAGATCGAAATCCATGGGTTTGTGAGCAAGAACGCGAGAGGGAGAGATCTAGAGTGATTTTTTTTCTGGAGGTAGGTGACGAAGTGAGCTGAAGGGATAAGTGAAAGGGGCCTTGTGGGCCCCACTACCCACCAGGGCGCGCCTGGAGGGTGTGGTGTGCCCTGGTGCCTATTGGGCACCAGGAGCATCCCCCCTGTGATGTTATTTGCATCAGAAATTCTTAAATATTTAGAAAAAAATGTGTTAAAATTTCAGAGCATTCTGAGCACTTTTATTTTTGGGTCATTTTTTATTGCACGGAAAATTCAGAAAACTGGATAAACACGACATTTTATTGTATTTAACTAAAAATAAAAGAAAATAAAAGGTGGGTACAGAAGGTAGTGCCTACTAAATTCATCGACCACATGCCTCTAAAAAATAATTCATTAATAAGGTTGATCAAGTCTTATTAACAACCACTTTCGATTAGCATGAAACCGAAGAAACTTTCGTAAAACACTAAGTTACCTCAACGGGGATATGCATATCCCCAACAATAAGTATTTCATATTTCTTTTTGGCAGTAGGAAGGGGAAGTTGGAAGCTTCCAATAGTAAGTGCCAGAGACTTTTCAATAACATTAATACCATTCACTTGAAATTGTTCTTCGAAAAGTGCACCGTATGTTCATTACCATTGATATGAAAACTAACTTTGCCTTTATTGCAATCAATAACAGCCCCTGCAATATTCAAAAAGGGTCTACCAAGGATAATCTACATGTTGTCGTTCTTGGGCATCTCAAGTATAACAAAGTCTATTAAGATAGTAACATTTGCAACAACAACAGGCACATCTTCACAAATACCGATAGGTATGGCCGTTGATTTGTCATCCATTTGCAATGATATTTCAGTAGGTGTGTGATAATCCCCAAGTGCAAGGAATCATCGTAGCAGTTTCCAAAGATGGAAGTGATAAGTATGGAGTGTCGAACCCACAAGGAGCTAAAGGTAAGATCAATATCCTCTTCAGTCCTATCTGCCACCGATACAACTCTACGTACACCGAGCGTTTGCTTTCATCTAGAAACGAGAAATAAAACTACGTTGTGGGTATAAAGAGGATAGCTTTGCATGATATCGAAGAACTAAAATATAAAAATAGGTGTTGTTATCATAAAGTAATAATATATTATAATATATTACAAATAGTGAGTGTGGAATAATGATGGATCGGTGTGCGGAATTATCCTAGGCAATTGTTAACAAGATTGGTAATCATTATTGCAATTTTATATGAGGGAGAGGCATAAGCTAACATACTTTCTCTACTTGGATCATATGCACTTATGATTGGAACTCTAGCAAGCATCCGCAACTACTAAAGATCATTAAGGTAAAACCCAACCATAGCATTAAAGTATCAAGTCCCCTTTATCCCATACGCAACAACCCCCTTACTCGGGTTTAAGCTTCTGTCACTCTAGCTACCCACTATAAGCTAATCATGAACGTATTGCAACACCCTATAGCGGGAATCCTTCACATGTGGGCGGCACGGAAGGCACCATAGGACAGCACCAAAATAAAACATACAACTCAAACCAATCTAGATCATCAATCAACCCAAAAGACAAAAGAAATCTACTCAAAACATCATAGGATGGCAACACATCATTGGATCATAATATGTGGCATAAAGCACCATGTTCAAGTAGGGGATTACAACAGGGTGTGGGAGAGTGGGCCGCTTAAAAGAGATGAGGAAGGTGATGAAGATGGTGATGTTGATGAAGACGATCACCGCGGCGATGGTTCCCCCGGCGGCACTCCGGCGCCACCGAGAGAGAGGGGGAGAGAGTCTCCTCCTTGTGCTTCCTCCTCCATGGCCTCCCCCTAGATGGGGAGAGGGTCTCCCTCTTGTCCTTGGGCTCCATGGTGATGATGGCCCCCTCCGGCTTCCTCCTCCATGGCCTCCGGTGATGATGGCTCCCTTCGGCAGGGTGCCGAAGAGGGCCTAGATTGATTTTTCATGGCTACAGAGGCTTGCGTCAGAGGAACTTCCGATCTAGGTTTCTTTTTGGGGGTTTTGGTATTTATAGGTATTTTTGGCGTCGGTCTCACGTCAAGGGGGTCCACGAGGCAGCGACAAGAAGCCTAGGTGCGCCCTGGGGGGGGGGGGGCGCACCCCCTGGCTTGTGGCTTCCTCGTGAAGCTTCTGGACCAGCTATTGTGCTTCGGGGGTCTCTTTTGGTCCATAAAAAATCACTGTAAATTTTCAGCCCATTCCGAGAACTTTTATTTCTGCACAAAAAACGACACCATGGTAGTTCTGCTAAAAACAGCGTCAGTCCGGGTTTGTTCTAATCAAATCATACCAAAACCATATAAAATTGTTGTAAACATGGCATGAATACTTCATAAATTATAGATACGTTGGAGACGTATCAGCATCCCCAAGCTTAATTCCTGCTCGTCCTCAAGTAGGTAAATGATAAAAGAAATAATTTATGAAGTGTGAATGCTAACAAGTGCACAAGTTTGATCAATGATAATTCCAACCACTTTTTCTCGCATCATTATATATCATAAATAGTAGCTCATCTCATAAAACTTCTCATGATCAAGTAACAAGTTATTCACATGTTAAAGTATAGACCATAAAGTTTCTTGAAAACTAACAAACCATGTTCTTAGTCATCAAACAATTGCAATTCATCTTATTTTCAGGAAGGTTCTATGTAAGAGTTTTGATTTAGCAAATTCCACATAGTCAACTATCATATAGTCTTCCATGATTGCTAACACCCAAAGCATATTTTTAGAACAAATAGCATCCGTCGAACACAGAGAAAGATAGGGGATTAATGTTTCGCCTCCCAACTTATTTACCGTATAGATAATTGTCAACAATAATAACTCATGATTAAATATATTTGAATGGCCATATATGCTTGGATCTTTCCCCACCATATGATGCTTGCCAACTAAAGAATAGTTGAGGTTGAAATAAGAAGGAATACTATTGGCTCTTGCGTAAAAGTAAATACATGAAAGTAAAAGATAGGCCCTTCGCAGAGGGAAGCAGAGGTTGTCATGCGCTTTTTAATTTTGGATGTGCAAACCCTTAATGCAAAGGAACGTCATGTTGTATTGCCCTTTGTGATAGCAACCTTTATTATGCAGTCCGTCGCTTTTATTTCTTTACCATCACAAGTTCGTACAACGCTTATTTTCCTTTACATTAAATGATCAAATATATTTAGGAGCAATTTTTATTGCTTTTTGCACCGATGACAACTTACTTGAAGGATCTTATTCAATCCATAGGTAGATATGGTGGACACTCATGGCAAGAAACGGGGTTTAAGGGTTTTGGATGCACAAGTAGTATCTCTACTTAGTACAAAATTTTGGCTAGCAAAAGGTCCTAAGCAAGCACCACATGTTGGAGGATCCATAACAATATAACTTCTATACAAATATACCCAAACATAACTCATTACGATGTCTTCCTTGTCCAACTTCAACTAATTTGCTCAAGTTTGAAAATAATTAATGGGGCTCACAATCATAGAAGATGTCCAAGATAGTATATTTATATGTGAAATCTCTCTTCCTTCAATATTCTTTCATGAATTGTTCAAGTGACCAATGTTGTGTTTGCTAACTTTCAATAAGTTTTACCACCTATACTTCTTATATGTGAAGTAATTACTCCCCATGGGATAAGCATATGAAACATATATAATTTCAGATTTATGATATTCAATTCATTCAACCATTTACTCATAGGATATAAGTGAAGCACGAGAGTAAATAACAAACTACTCCAAAAAGATATAAGTGAAGAACTATGAGTGGTCAAGTAGTTAAATATCCATGTGAGGACTCTCTCTCATTAAAGATTTAAGATCCAATGATTTTATTCAAATAGCTAGTAAAATGAAAATACGCTCCAAGCAAAACACATATCATGTGACGAATAAAAATATAGCTCCGAGTAAGGTATACCGATAGTTTTGAAGACGAAAGAGGGGATGCCTTCCGGGGCATCCCCAAGCTTAGTTGCTTGTATCTTCCTTGAATTTTATCTTGGGGTGCCTTGGGCATCCCCAAGCTTAGATTCTTGCCACTCTTCATTCTTCTCATATTGATATCTCACCCAAAACTTGAAAACAATCACACAAAACTCAACAGAAAACTCGTGAGCTCTGTTAGTATAATAAAACAAATCATTTACTTGGGTAATGTCAAGACAAGATTCATAATTGTTTCCACATAATTCCTACTGTACTCTATAATTTACACAATTTATATTAAGCAATATTAGCCATAGAAACTAGAAAACAAGCAAACTATGCATCGAAAACAGAATCTGTTAAAAACCGAACAGTCTGTAAAGATCTGAATTATACTCATACTTATGTTATTAAAAAACTTCTGAAAAATTAGTACAACGTAGAAAATTTGTATATAAATCCTCTGTAAAAAATTCAGAGTTTTTCCACGTTCCAGTGAATTTTAACAATTCTTTTACTGGACGCAAAAGTTTCTGTTTTTGCACAGAATCAAGTCAACTATCAACCACAATATCCCAAAGGCTTTACTTGGCACTTTATTGAAACAAAAGCTATAAAATATGATTAATGCAGTATCTTAATCATGTGAACACACAAAAACAGTAAGGATAAATATTGGGTTGTCTCCCAACAAGCGCTTTTCTTTAATGCCTTTTTAGCTAGGCATGATATTTTAATGATACTCTTCCAAGCCCAATTTCGATGATAATTTTATTCATACTCTAAAAGATATAAGTGAAGTTACTAGATCATTCTACAATTAATATATATTGAACAAATCCAAGATCAAAATATATAAGTGAAGCCACGAAGCATTCTATAAAGCCATACTCAAAAGATTTAAGTGAAGCACAAAGAGCATTCTATAAAGCCATACTCAAAAGATTTAAGTGAAGCACAAAGAGCATTCTATAAAGCCATACTCAACATGAAGCATTCTATAAATAAATGAAGTACTATCTCATACTACCATGGTGAATAAAGGAAAAGAAAATAAAAATAAACACAAAAGACGCATATCATGTGAACAAAACAAAAACCGAGGTATACCGATAATTATTGAAGAAGAAAGATGGGATGCCAACCGGGGCATTCCCAATCTTAGATGCTTGAGTATCCTTGAAATATTTACTTGGGGTGCCTTGGGAATCCCCAAGCTTGAACTCATGCCTCTCCTTATTCTTCTCATATCGATAACTCCTCGATCTTCGAACACTTCATCCACACAAAACTTAACAAAAAACCTTGTGAGATCCGTTAGTATAATAAAGCAAATCACTACCTTTAAGTACTGTTGTAAACTCATTAAAATTTCATATTAGCATTATATCTACTGTATTCCAACCTCACCATGGTTCATACCCCCTGATACTACCCATAGATTCATCAAAACAAGTGAACAATACATAGAAAACAGAATCTGTCAAAAACAGGACAGTCTGTAGTAATCTGGAAACTTCGTATACTTATGTAACTCCAAAAATTCTAAAAAAATAGGGAAAATAAAAAATTTGCGTATAAGCACTGTGTTAAAATTTCAGAAACTTTTGACGTTCCAGTAAAAAATGTAAAATCACGCACTACAGCCAAAGTTTCTGTTTTTGCACCGCACATAGCAAACAAGCGATCTAATCATCCTAAAGACAAATCTTGGCTCATTAT
This sequence comes from Thinopyrum elongatum, assembly GCA_011799875.1. NCBI lineage: Eukaryota > Viridiplantae > Streptophyta > Magnoliopsida > Poales > Poaceae > Thinopyrum > Thinopyrum elongatum. The sequence continues at coordinate 117,604,551 of CM022297.1, forward strand.
TTTTATAATACAATGGATATATACAAGGGGTTAATTATTTTTGAGAAATTTCCATGAAAAATTCTACATTTTTTCCATGAGCATGAACACAAGTGTTCAAGGTCGACCCTCACTTCTCCAATGCATAACCTTCCAATCATTTCTCTTTTTGAAAAAAAGTTTTTAGGCATAAGAGGCAAGTATATTTTTTGTATTTTATTCTTTTAATTTTTTTTGTTTGTTTCACCCACCACTAAAAAAAATAAAAAAAGGGAAACAAAATCTACTTAGTGAAGAAAGCAAACAAGCACACACGAGAATATCAACCCCACGCTATTGCTCCCCGGCAACGGCGCCAGAAAAGAGCTTGATAATCCCCAAGTGCAAGGAATCATCATAGAAATTTCCAAAGATGGAAGTGATAAGTATGGAGTGTCGAAGCCACAAGGAGCTAAAGGTAAGATCAATATTCTCTCAAGTCCTATCTGCCACCGATACAACTCTACGTACATCGAGCGTTTGCTTTCATCTAGAAACAAGAAATAAAACTACGTTGTGGGTATAAAGAGGATAGCTTTGCATGATATCGGAGAACTAAGATATAAAAATAGGTGCTGTTATCATAAAGTTAGAATATATTATAATATATTACAAATAGCGAGTGTGGAATAATGATGGATCGGTGTGCGGAATTATCCTAGGCAATTGTTAACAAGATCGGTAATCATTATTGCAATTTTATATGAGGGAGAGGCATAAGCTAACATACTTTCTCTACTTGGATCATATACACTTATGATTGGAACTCTATCAAGCATCCGCAACAACTAAAGATCATTAAGGTAAAACCCAACCATAGCATTAAAGTATCAAGTCCCCTTTATCCCATACGCAACAACCCCCTTACTCGGGTTTAAGCTTCTGTCACTCTAGCAACCCACTATCAGCGAATTATGAACGTATTGCAACACCCTACAGCGGGAATCCTTCACGTGTGCGCGGCACGGAAGGCACCATAGGACAGCACCAAAATAAAACATACAATTGAAACCAATCTAGATCATCAATCAACCCAAAAGACAAAAGAAATCTACTCAAAACATCATAGGACGGCAACACATCATTGGATCATAATATGTGGCATAAAGCACCATGTTCAAGTAGGGGATTACAGCAGGGTGTGGGAGAGTGGACCGCTTAAAAGAGATGAGGAAGGTGATGAAGATGGTAATGTTGATGAAGACGATCACCGCGGCGATGGTTCTCCCGGCGGCACTCCGACGCCACCGAGAGAGAGGGGGAGAGAGAGTCTCCCCCTTGTGCTTCCTCCTCCATGGCCTCGCCCCTAGATGGGAAGAGGTTCTCCCTCTGGTCCTTGGCCTCCATGGTGATGATGGCCCCCTCCGGCTTCCTCCTCCATGGCCTCCGGTGATGATGGCCCCCTCCGGCAGGGTGCCGGAGAGGGCCTAGATTGATTTTTCGTGGCTACAGAGGCTTGCGGCGGCGGACTTCCGATCTGGGTTTCTTTTCGGGGGGTTTTGGTATTTATAGGAATTTTTGGCGTTGGTCTCACGTCAAGGGGGTCCACGAGGCAGCGACAAGCCGCCTACGCGCCCTCGGGGGGGGGGGGGGCGCCCCCTGGCTTGTGGCTTCATCGTGAAGCTTCTAGTCCAGCTCTTGTGCTTCGGGGGTCTCTTTTGGTCCATAAAAAATCACCGTTAATTTTTAGCCCATTCCAAGAACTTTTATTTCTGCACAAAAAACGACACCACGGTAGTTCTGCTCAAAACAGCGTCAGTCCGGTTTAGTTCTAATCAAATCATACCAAAACCATATAAAATTGTTGTAAACATGGCATGAATACTTCATAAATTATAGATACATTGAAGACGTATCAGTGTGAGTTTATCCAAATCAAGTCTTTTATATAAAGAGAAAGGCATAACACTAACACTGGCTCCCAAATCACACAAAGCAGTTTTGACATAATTTCTTTTAATGGAGCAAGGTGTAGTTGGTATTACAGGATCTCCTAGTTTTTTAGGTACTCCATCTTTGAAAGAATAATTAGCAAGCATGATGGAGATTTTAGCTTCAGGTATTTTTATTTTATTAGTGATAATATCTTTCATGTATTTAGCAAAAGGGGTCATCTTTAAAATATCAGTCAAACGAGTACGCAAAAAGACTGGCCTAAGCATTTCAGCAAAGCATTCAAATTGTTCCTCATCCTTTTTCTTAGATGGTTTAGGTGGAAAGGGCATGGGTTTTTGAACCCATGGTTCCCGTTCTTTACCATGTTTTCTAGCAACAAAGTCTCTTTTATCATAATGTTTATTTTTAGGTTGTGGGTTATCAAGATCAACTGCAGGTTCTATTTTGACATCCTTATCTGGTTCTTTATCATTGCCTGGTTGAGTGTCTTCATGAACATCAGCATTATCCTTTTCATTATCACTAGATGAATGTTCATTACCAGATTGAGTTTTAGCATTAGAGATAGAGACATCTTTATTACCCTCAGAAGGTTTTTCTACCTCAGGTTCACTAGAAGTATGCAAAGTCCTATCATTTTTCTTTTTTGTTTTCTTTTTAGAAGGACTAGGTGCATCAGTATTAATTCTTTGGGAGTCTTGTTCAATTATTTTAGGGTGACCTTCAGGATAAAGTGGTTCCAGAGTCATTTTACCTCCTCTAGTTGCTACACTAACATCATAATCGTTCATATTATTATTTATTTTACTAAGCAGCTCACTCTGAGATTTAGCAACTTGTTCTAACTGGGTTCGAACCATTGAGGCATGTTTCCCTACTCCTCTTACATCATTTGTGATTCTAAATAACAAGTCACTCAAGCGAGCAATCATATTAGAATTTTGTTTCAATTGTTTCATAACATTTGCATTGAAGTGATCTTGTTTTCTAATGTAGTTCTCGAATTCATGCAAGCATTGACTAGGATGGTTATTGTAAGGAATATCACCTTCATCAAACTTTAATAAAGAATTTACCTCTACCACCTGTGGGGGTGGTGTGTCAAGACCATGTATTTCTTCAATAGGTGGTAAATTCTTAACATCCTCAGCTTTAATACCTTTTTCCTTCATACATTTCTTTGCCTCTTGCATATCTTCATGACTGAGAAATAAAATACCCCTCTTCTTCAGAGTGGATTTAGGAGGTGGTTCAGGAAGTGTCCAATCATCATAATTCTTCAATATGTTATTCAATAATTCCTCAGCTTGTTCAATAGTTCATTCCCTCAAAACACAAACAGCACAACTATCTAGGAAGTCCCTAGAAGCATCAGTTAGACCATTATAGAAGATATCAAGTATTTCAATTTTCTGAAGAGGATGATTAGGCAAAGCATTAAGTAGTTGAAGAAGCCTCCCCCAAGATTGTGGGAGACTCTCTTCTTCAATTTACACAAAGTTAAATATTTGCTATAAAGCAGCTTGTTTCTTATGAGCAGGATTTTTTTAGAGAAGTTATAAATCATATCCTGGGGACTACGCACACAACCAGGAGCAAGAGTATTGTACCATATTTTAGCATCACCCTTTAAATAGAAAGGAAATAACATAAGAATATAGTAGTAGCGAATTTTTTCCTCATGAGCAAAGAGAGTGGCTATAGCATTTAGCTTAGTGAGATGTGCCACAACAGTTTCAATTTCATAGCCATGGAAAGGATCAGATTCAACCAAAGTAATTAACTTTGGGTCAACAGAGAATTCATAATCCTTATCAGTTACAAAGATAGGTGAAGTAGCAAACTTAGGATCATATTTCATTCTAGCATTCAAAGATTTTTCTTTCAACTTGACTAGTAATGTCTTAAGATCATCTCTATCCTTACAAGCAAGAAAGTCCCTGGCTACCTCTCCATCCATAACATAACCCTCAGGTATATCAGGCAATTCATATCTAGGAGAGCTAGGTCTAATAGGTGTTTCAAAGCGTTCAGTTTCAAAGACTTCAACTGTTTCAATTATCTCATCAGTTTCAGCATTCTCATTTTCTTTAGCTCTAGCAAGTTGTTCATCGAGAAATTCACCTAGTGGCACAGTATTATCAAGCAAAGTATACTAGCATCAACATAAGCATCATTCATAGCAGAAGTGGCATCATCAATTACTTGCGACGTATCATGATTAATAGCATATGGTGGTGTTGCAAGTTTACTCAAAACATAAGGTGAATCAAGTGGAGAGTGTGATGGTAGTTCCTTACCTCCCCTTGTCTCAGAGGGAACGATCTTGGTTCTAGTGTCTTTCAGATTCCTCATAGTGATCAACAGATATAAATCCCAAGTGACTCAGCAACTATAGCTATGCTCCCGGGTAACGGCGCGAGAAAAAGGTCTTGATAACCCACAAGTATAGGGGATCGCAACAGTTTTCGAGGGTAGAGTATTCAACCCAAATATATAGATTCGACACAAGGGGAGCCAAAGAATATTCGTGAGTATTAGCAGTTGAGTTGTCAATTCAACCACACCTGAAAGACTTAATATCTGCAGCAAAGTATTTAGTAGCAAAATAGTATGATAGTTTTGATAGCAGTGGTAACAGTACTAATGAAGGTAACAGTGATAGCAATAATTTTGTAGCAGTTGTAACGGTAGCAGCGACAATAGTAACTTAGCAAGAACAATATGTGAAAAACTCGTAGGCATTGGATCGGTGATTTCGTTGGATGATATTCATCATATAACAGTCATAACCTAGGGCGACACAGAACTAGCTCCAGTTCATAAATATAATGTAGGCATGTATTCCGTAAATAGTCATACATGCTTATGGAAAAGAACTTGCATGACATCTTTTGTCCTACCCTCCCGTGGCAGCGGGGTCCACAAGGAAACTAAGGGATATTAAGGCCTCCTTTTAATAGAGGATTGAAACAAAGCATTAACACATAGTGAATACATGAACTCCTCAAACTACGGTAATCACCGGAAAGAATCCCAATTATTGTCACCTTGCGGTATGCGGATCATAACGTGTAATAGGTGCATACAACTTGCAAGATCAGATCACGAACATAGATATAATGGTGAAAACATAAATGGTTCTGATCTGAAATCATGGCACTCGGGCCCTAGTGACAAGCATTAAGCATAGCAAAGTCATAGCAACATCAATCTCAGAACATAGTGGATACTAGGGATCAAGCCCTAACAAAACTAACTCGATTACATGATGAATCTCATCTAACCCACCACCGTTCAACAAGCCTACGAAGGAATTACTCACTCCCGTCGGTGAGCATTGATAACCCACAAGTATAGGGGACCGCAACAGTTTTCGAGGGTAGAGTATTCAACCCAAATTTATTGATTCAACACAAGGGGAGCCAAAGAATATTCGTGAGTATTAGCAGTTGAGTTGTCAATTCAACCACACCTGAAAGACTTAACATCTGTAGTAAAGTATTCAGTAGCAAAATAGTATGATAGTAATGGTAATAGTGGCAACATTAGCAGTAGCAGTTTTGTAATGATTGTAACAGTAGCAGCAACGGAAGTAACTTAGCAAAGATTAATATGTGAAAAGATCGTAGGCATCGGATCAGCGATGGGATAATTATGTCGGATAATATCCATCATGTAGCAGTCATAACCTAGGGCGATACAGAACTAGCTCCAATTCATCAATGTAATGTAGGCACGTATTCCGTATATAGTCATACGTGCTTATGGAAAAGAACTTGCAAGACATCTTTTGTCCTACCCTCCCGTGGCAGCGGGGTCCATAAGGAAACTAAGGGATATTAAGGTCTCCTTTTAATAGAGAACCGGAACAAAGCATTAGCACTTAGTGAATACATGAACTCTTCAAACTACGGTAATCACCGGAAAGAATCCCAATTATTGTCACCTTGGGGTATGCGGATCATAACTCATAATAGGTGTCTACAACTTGCAAGATCGAATCAAGAACACATATATTCATGAAAACATAATAGGTTCAAATCTGAAATCATGGCACTCGGGCCCTAGTGACAAGCATTAAGCATAGCAAAGTCATAACAACATCAATCTCAGAACATAGTGGATACTAGGGATCAAGCCCTAGCAAAACTAACTCGATTACATGATAAATCTCATCCAACCCATCACCGTCCAGCAAGCCTACGAAGGAATTACTCACTCCCGACGGTGAGCATCATGAAATGGGTGATGGAGGAAGGTTGATGATGACGATGGCGACGGATTCCCCTCTCCGGAGCCCCGAACAAACTCTAGACCAGCCGTCCCGATGAAGAATAGGGGGTGGCGGCTGCTCCGTATCGTGAAACGCGATGAATCCTTCTCTTTGATTTTTTTCTATGTGAATAGGTATATATGGAGTTGGACTTAGGGTTGTCGGAGCTCTAGGGGGCCCACAAGCCTGGTAGGCACGCCTTGGGGGTGGGCGCCCCCCCAGAGCTTGTGGCTCCTAGGTGGCCCCCCTCTTGCATATTTTTCCGCCAGTATTTTTTATATATTCCACAAAAATTCTCCGTAAATTTTCAGGTCAATCTGAGAACTTTGATTTCTGCACAAAAATAATACCATGGCAATTCTGCTAAAAACAGCGTCAGTCCGGGTTAGTTCCATTCAAATCATGCAAATTAGAGTCCAAAACAAGGGCAAAAGAGTTTGGAAAAGTAGATACGATGGACACGTATCAACTCCCCCCAGCTTAACCCATTGCTTGTCCTCAAGCAATTCAGTTGATAAACTGAAATTGACAAAGAAAAACTTTACAAACTCTGTTTGATCTTGTTGTTGCAAATATGCCTAACCAATGTTCAGGTTTTCAGCAAAGATTATGAACTAACCATATTCGCAATAACACTTAGGTCTCACATTTACTCATATCAATAGCATAACCAACTAGCGAGCAATAATAAGATATCTGGAACGACAACACTTTTTCAAAACAATCATGATATAATATGATGTAATGGTATCTCGCTTGCCCTTTCTGAGACTGCAAAACATAAATGCAGAGCACCTCTGAAGTTCAAGCACTGACTAGACATTGTAATTCATGGCAAAAGAGATCCAGTCATACTCAACATCGACTAAAACAAAGCATATAAATGACAATAGTGCGCTCCAGCTGGTGCTTTAATAAGAAGATGATGACTCAACAATAAAAGTAAATTGATAGACCTTTCGCAGAGGGAAGCAGGGATTTGCAGAGGTGCCAGAGCTCGAATCTTTTAAAACAAAGATGAATATAATTTTGAGAGATATGCTTTCATTGTCAACATAACAACCGAGAGATCTCACTATCTTCCATGCTAGACACATTATAGGCGGTTCCCAAATAGAATGGTAAAGTTTTTACTCCCCCTCCACCAACAAATACAAGCCATGGCTAGTCGAATCCACGGGTGCCCTCCATACCAACAACAATCCGGGGGAGTTTTGTTTCATTATTATATTTTGATTTGATTTTATCATAGGACTGGGCATCCCAATTACCAGCCACTCTCTCGTGAATGACAAGTGAATAAACACTCACCGTGAGAATAACCCACCTAGCATGGAAGATACTGATTGCCCCCAGTTGCTACATGAGCCATTCGGGCATACAAAACAGATTATTATTTGAAGGTTTAGAGTTTGGCACATACAAATTTACTTGGAATGGCAGGTAAATATCGCATATAGGTAGGTATGTTGGACTCTTATGGAACAACTTTGGGTTTAAGGAAATGGATGCACAAGTAGTATTCCCGCTTAGTACAAGTGAAGGCTAGCAAAAAAATTGAGAAGCGACCAACTAGAGAGCGACAGCGGTCATAAACATGGATTGATGTTATTCAACATTGAACACAAGCATGAGTAGGATATAAATCACCATGAACATAAATATCGTGGAGGCTATGTTGGTTTTGATTCAACTACATGTGTGAACATGTGCCAAGTCAAGCCACTTGAAACATTCAAAGGAGGATACCATCCTATCATATACTACATCATAACTATTTTAAAATGCATGTTGGTACTCAAGACAAACCATTATACACTCCTAGCTATTTAAGCACGGCATGAGTAACTATGATCTCTAATTGTCATTGCAAACATGTTTCATTCATAATGGGCTGAATCAAGAACGATGAGCTAATCATATTTACAAAAAATAGGTCGAGTTCATACCAGCTTTTCTCCACCTCAATCATTTCATCATATTTCGTCATTATTGCCTTTCACTTGCACGACCGAACGATGTGAATAATAATAAAAGTGCACGTGCGGTGGACTAAGCTGGAACCTGCAAACATTTATTCAAAGGAGAAGACAAGGTAATATAGGCTCTTTGTTAGATCAACAATAATTTGCATATGAGAGCCATTCAACGTTTTCATCGCGGTCTTCTCCTTACGACCCAAAGAAAAAGAAAAGAATTTCAAAGAAACACACTGAAATATTTTTGGAGTTTTGTTTTTTCTTTAGAAGCAAATTAATGAAAGGAAAATGAAAACGAGAAAAACTATTTACACGGGAAAGCTCCCAACAAGCAAAAGAAGAACGAGAAATCTTTTTGGGTTTTCTTTTAATACTACAACTAATTAAACTAGAAAGAAAAACTAAAAAGAAGCGATAAATATTTTTGGTTTTTCGCAAAGTTTTCCAAACACACAAGAAGAAAGCGAGAAAATAAAACTAACATGGATTATACAATGAAAAAGGATGAACACTGACAACTGGAATGAATGTGTGAGGCATGAATGTAATGTTGGTGAGAAATATGTACTCCCCCAAGCTTAGGCTTTTGGCCTAAGTTGGTCTATGTCCACGGCTAGAAATAACCCTCTCCTGGATACTGCGGAGGGTCCTGAGGGTTCCACTGATTGGAGAGCTCTTGTGGCTCCCACTGATAAATAGGCTCCTGATATGGCTCAGGTGCTGGTGCTGGCTCAAGTGTTGGGGGCTGTGTCAGACCCCAGTGTGAATAGATGTCCTCGGGCATAATAATATACCTGCCTGAATGAATATTGAACAAAGAAGGTGTAGGCAAAGTAATAATCTCACGAGTGCCCTGACTGAATACTAAGTTGTAGAGGAGTCGCTTTTGCTTGTCATTGTCAATAAAATGGTGCGCTACCATAATAGCATAGTCTAAATATTTGGTGGGTAATAGAACCTCCTCCGCCTCATCATGCCTAATAGGAATCTCAAAATGCTTAGTGAGGCAGGAGGCATAGATACCACCATAAACAGTACCCTTCGAACAGTTTGTGTGTAACCGTCGAGCAACAATAGCGCCCAAACTAATAGTTCTATCAGCATATAAAGCATGGCGCAAAATAGCATGGTCAAGGGCACTAAGGCCTCCACTCTCCCCACGACCAATCAAACATCTCCTGGCAAATAATGAATAATAGCGTAAACCAGGAAAAATGTAAACTAGCCACTCTCGCTTCTGACACTCCTCTCCGTTCTCCCACGGTAGTGTCAGAGATGAAATCCTCCATGTCTCTAGGACGTGCTCACGGATATTGCCCTCATAAGGTATTTTGCAAACATTGCAAAAGTCATATAATGTATTTCCTTAGGCACATCATACAAGTGAAATTCTACCATGGGTGGTTCCTTCCTAGAATAAAAGCGAAAATTTTGCATGAAGGTATTAGTGAGTAGGAGATATTGGTCGCACTTATCTTGGAGGAAAGGAATGATGCCGGCATTTTCCGCCAAACAATAGAAATCCTCATATATTCCCGGCTCCTTAAAAAATGTGTCACTTGGCCACTCACACGGCCAAACCTCCGCCGCACGTGGAAGATGGTACTTGGGCTTTTTCTTCGGAGTTTCCTCCGAATCACGGCTAGATGAGCCCCTTAACCACCTCCTCATTCTCTGAAAAATTCTGAAATTTTTAGTGACTCAAAATAAAAGTGAACAAACTCATCAAAATCGATAGTAACTACTCCTACAAGTGTCTAGAGGCCATATCATGCAACAAAACTACTGTGAACCATATAAATTTGACATGCAAGCTCAAGAACATGGTCACCACAACAACAAAAATTTGCAATATATAAAGCACTAGAGCAAAAACTAATTGGACCATTGGAGGATCCATAGACCGATGAACAATCCCCCAAAACAGTTTTGCAAGTGGAGCTATGATCAAGAAGATCGAAAATGGCAGCAAGATGAGCAAGAACACGGGTTGGAGCTGGTGTGTGATTTTTTCTGGAGTTAGAAGAAGTGCATGGGTGGCTGGAATAAGTGAGAGGGCCTATGTGGGCCCCACAAGCCTCCTAGGCGCGCCAGGGGGGTGGATGCGCCCTGTGAGCTTGTGGCTCATGGGTGCACCCCCCTGGGGTGTGTTCAGTGCCAATTTTTTTCAAATATTGCATAAAAAATCATACTAAATTTTCAGGGCATTTGGAGAACTTTTATTTTTTGGTCATTTTTATTGCACGGATAATTCAAAAAATAGTAAAATAATAGCATTTCTACTTTATTAATTCTAAATAACAGAAAGTAAAAGTTAGATACAGAAAGTTGTGTTTCCTAAATTCATCGACCACATGCCCGTCAAAAGGAATCTATTAACAAGGTTGATCAAGTCTTATTAACAAACTTCTTCCGAATGACATTGTAACACCCCCAGAGGTTAGCTACAGTAATCCCCCTTTGATAATGCCATGTCATCCTGATTAACAGTGCTTAATCATCATTAGCACCATATCTCATTTCAAATTCAAATTAAAATGCAAATTCAAACTAAAAGTGGAAAATAAAAGTTGTTCAACATAGAAACTAAAATGTTCAATAGATAACAAATATTACAGAGACAGTTCTAAAATTGTAACCAACATTTAATAAATTAATTAGGTAACCCAAACCACCTCTAACAGTGGCTGAGAATAATATTTAATAACCTTTTAATTAATCTAAGTCAAATATGAAATGATGATTTGCCCAAACTAGTTTTTTGGTGGTAGGGTGCAATGTACTGTGATTTATGGACTAGGTCACACTTTTTACAAAATTCATTTAGAGCCCAAACATTTACAAAACCGAAAATAAGAAAAAATAAACATAAAAAGAAAAGCAGAATTGAAAAAGGGGAGAGAGAGTGGGCGGTGCCCCTTATGTTGCGCCGGCCCGCCCATTAGCTCTCCCTCGCTCATCCCCTCCCCTGTAGCGACCCCGACGGTCGCTACAGGGCGGCGCCCCGCCATCTCCGTCGAACCCCGTCGTCGGGGGTATAAAGCCGGCCACTGCGGCCTCCCTCTCGACCTCCCCCAAACCCTAGGCCCTCCTCCCTCCGCCCAGATCCGCCGCCACACCCCTCTGCTTCGCTTGCCGACGCGACCATGGCCTCGCCGCCAGTGTAGGCATGGCCACCGCCCCTGTTTCGCCCCCTCATGTTGTCCGGCGGGTTCAGCGACGTCGACTGCGTCGACCTGCGCCATCGATTTGCGCCGGGAAGCGCTCCTCCGCCGCACCTGCTTCGTCCCCTACCTCGGATCGCCGCCGCCGTTCCCCTCCGACTCCGGCTGCTTCACGCCTTCCCCGAGCCCACGCTAACGGCTACGCCCCACTCTGAGCCCCCCTGTCCTCTCCTGCCTCTTTGCTCGCCCGCTCGCTAGCCGTAGGTCGCTCGCCGCGTTACCGTGCTCGGCCGGCCGCCATGCCTCGCCGTTCGGCCACCTACATCGCATGTTTTGCCTTGCGTTTGGCTCGGTTCGTCGCCGTTGTGTCCGCCGGTTCGAATGCCATCGAAAACCCCGCGCAAAACCTCGCCGTAGCCCCTCCCGCACCACTCACCGGAGCACACCTCCGCTCGGGTCGTCACTGGTCCCTCTCCGGCCATTTTCCGGCCACCCCGCCGCCACCATTCGAACCGCGGCCCTCGCGCGGTGCCAACGCCGCCGACCGCGTCGCGAACGGCTACCCACAGGCGAAACCCTGGCCGCATCGGCTCTCTGCCGCCGTGCGCGCGCGCACCGGAGGCACTCCGGTGGCCCTGCCGACGTGGCCGTCACGTGGACCACCCCTGGGCCCCATCCTGGGCCGCTGACAGGTGGGCCCGTGGGGCCAACTGTTGACCGTTGAGTTGGTCAACTGGTCTGACTAGTGGGCCCCATGGCTCTTTTATTTAGATGCTAATTAAAATGGGTTAATTTAATTAGGTTTAGTTAGATGTGTCAATGACATGTGGGTCCCCCCACAGATTAGCTTAGTTTAAATCAAAACTAACCCTGGATTAACTCTGTGTCAATGACATGTGGGACCCACTTGTCAGGTTGACCCAGTCAACTGCACTGTTGACTGCTGATGTCAGCATGATGTCATGCTGATGTCATCAATTACAGTTTCGGATAATGTCAGAATTAGATAATTAATTAAATTCCAGAAAATCAATAAAACTTTAGAAAATCTTATAAAATAATCCGTAGCTCAGATCAAAAAACTTTGTACATGAAAATTGCTCAGAACGACGAGACAAATCCGAATACGCTGTCCGTTCGTCCGCCACACATCCCTAACTATCCGTACATGGAACCGTTCCCCTCCGGTCATCTATCTGACAAATGTCCGGAACCGGGAAAACATTTCCGGATGGATTCCCCCTTCCTCGGTGACGTGCAACCATACGTTAGATCACCTCTGTCACCGCGTATTGCCATGTTATGCTTTGTGCTGCACTTGTTTGCTCTGTATTTATTGTTTCCTCCCCCTCTTCTCTCTCGTTACACCCCGACGCAGTTCCCGGTACCGACGCAGCTCCGGAGCCCGAAGACACCATTGACAACCTTGCCCTTGCCGCCGAGCAACCAGGCAAGCCCCCCCTTTGATCATCCCGATATCGCCCATTCTAATTTCTCATGCTTGCATTAGAATTGCTGCTGCTACTGCTTTACCTATTCTGATGCATAGCCTGTTTATTGTAACCTACTGTAGATAATTTCCTGCATATCCTAAACTGTCTAGTATAGGCTGGGTAGAGACCTATCAGCGATCCTACTAGTCCCGATTGCCTCGCTGGATTATCAGAAGACCCGATCAATTGGAATTGAAGACCAGGCCACGACACCGCACATCACCCCCCTTAGTTGTAACGACACTGCAGCGTTACTATCAAGTGCCGAGGGTGAAATCTCTTTTAGCACTTCTGATGTTAACTCTGTAGAGTAGCTATTCGGTCGTGGTCATCGAGGGTGATTCCTCCTTCTCCACTTCCGATACGACCCTGTCGTGCAACACACCAAGTGTGAACCCATCGAGGGTGGTTCCTCCTAAGTTCACCTTGACGGTTACATCGAGTAGGAATCTAACGAGGGTGATACCTCGGATTCCCTTGATGTTATGGACACACGGATACTTGGACTTTACACTGTTACTTGGAAGGCGGGTTGACCCTGAGGGGTACCCGCGTGTGATGTGAAGGCGGGTTGCCTGTGTGGTGCACGAGTGAGAATACGAGGCGTGGCCGGGCATTCTTGGCCCTTGCCGCAAGTCCTCGAGACGGGGCGACGGGGTCACATCTTTCGTGAGTCTCTGCTCGTTACCGCAAGCCCAAGGTACTAATAGTTTGGATATTTGATTCGAGTGGGCCTCTGGCCCGATAGCACTAACCACCACGTGGGCATAGTATGGGCGTTCTGCATCGTATGCATCAGCCGAAAGCTCTGTCAGACGTCCAGTTCAGCACTGCGGCCGGGCTGGGCCGGCACCATCCTGAGGGGTGGAGCCTGGTTCGCCCGGCACGCAATGACCCGGAGGGCGAGGGGCGATGGCCAAGACCCCCTTGCGCTTAGGATGTAGACCGGTGGGGACCTCTCTGCTGAGCTGTAGGTAGGGTTGCGGTGTGTCGTTTGGCCGAGGTCGGGCATGACCCAGAAAAGTGTGTACGGCCGGAGTTAAGCAAGCGTGGTGGGTAAGTTGGTGCACCCCTGCAGGGAAGAACTAATCTATGCATAGCCGGATCCTCGGTAACTGACACTCGGAGTTGTATCCTGATTGATACAATTAGAACTGGATACTTGGATACTATGGCTCTGGGATTGCTTCTCGCAGGGAGTCGAGAAGGGATCTCAGGACGAGGTTGATGACTGTATGGCTCTGGGATTGCTTTCTCGTAGGGAGTCGAGAAAGGATCTCTGGGTGAGGTTGATATCATTACTGCTACATTATATTGTACTGTGCTACTCTCTTCTATTGCTGCAAGACCACTGAAGATGCTAGTCTTCGATAGGACTAGGCCTTCTCTCTATTCTGGCATTTCTGCAGCCCAGTCCACATATACAGCCGCCCTTTGAAAATGTTGCATATGTAGTGTCGATCCTTGCTTGCTGAGTACTTCTGAGTACTCACAGTTGCTTTGTTTTCCTTTTCTCCCTATATCAGTTTGTCGTGACCAGAGGTCGGAGCCCCTTGAGACAGATGCCCTGTCGATCGACTACTACTACTACCCAGAGGATGGATACTACTTCGAGCTTGCCATCGACCAGGAGTAGGTTTTGGAGGGTCCCAGGTAGGAGGCCTGCGCCTTTCGACCGTAGTGTTTTCTTTTATCCCGCCTCTTACGGGCCTTTCTATGTTTTATTTTATATCTGTACTCAGATATCTGATGCTTTCGCTGACGCTTGTTCGCAAGCTTATGTATTCGAGCCCTCGAGGCCCCTGGCTTGTAATATAAAGCTTGTATGACTTTATTTATGTTTTAGAGTTGTGTTGTGATATCTTCCCGTGAGTCCTTAGGCTTGATTGTGTGCATTTGCGTGTATGATTAGTGCACGATTGAGCCGGGGGCATCACAAGTTGGTATCAGAGCCGACTGCCTGTAGGATCCCCCCTTCCAACCCCTTGGCCGAAGTTGAGTCTAGTGTTCCAAAACTATTTTACTAACTTGGTTGTGTGGCTTACGAGCCCACATCGCCAACTGGGTGGTATTAGTATCTTTTATTCCTCGTCTAGACTCTCGGACTCTGACCTCTCTTCTATTCAGGTTAAAATTTTACTAACTCCAACATTAGGTTCTCGTGATCACATCCACCCAGAGTTCTAAAATTTCCCCCCTTCCTTCAAGATTGCGGGCCAGGTTCTGTTCGCAGGATCCTCTTATCGAGGGCACCCTGTTTTGTGGCTCAGTTCCCTAACCAGAATACCCAGCAACAGTCTGCTCCAATAACTCTGCCGGAATTCATGCGCCTCAATCTGTCCACTTTTCGCAGCTCGACTGATCCAATGGATGCTGATGATTGGCTTCGTGACATCCTGTTTGAAATGGAGTCTGCAAATGTCTCCCCTGCCAACTTTGTCGCCTTCGCTTCCTTTTTCCTAAAGGGTCCCGCTGCTCAATGGTGGGACACCCACAAACGTACACTACCTGCTGGAACAGCCGTTACTTGGCCTGAGTTCCAAGCTGCTTTCCGTGCCCGATATATTCCTCAAGGAATCATGGACCGGATGAAAACCCAGCTCCGCAACCTCACTCAGGGCAATAAGAATGTCGAAGCTTATCAGCGGGAATTCTTTGACCTGTCCCGCTATGCTGAAGAAGACATTACCAGGGATGCCCGTAGACAAGAGAAGTTCCGTAATGGACTCCACGCAGACATCGAGCTTGCTCTCGCTGCTCAAGATTTCACCGACTTTACTACTCTTGTGAACAAGGCTATTCTGCTTGAGACTGCTCAAATGAAGCATAAGGAGTCGCCGAAGCGCTATCGTGATGTTGGCTCATCTTCGGGCTCAACACAGAAGCGAAAAATATATGGTCGTGGACACGCTTACAACATTGATATTAAACAAGTCCAGGATCAACCTACCACAAAAATGGGTACCCTTCCCGTTAACTCAGTACCTGCTTCTGTTTTGTTTAATTCAGCAGCATCACATTCATTCATCTATAAAAATTTGCATTCATGCATGACCTTCATTATGAGGAAAGGCATACTCCGTTAGTCATCCAGGCTAGTGAATTACCGTGACCAGACAACTCAAAATGCTGAGGCTAAAATATACACCTTGAATGCGTTGAACGCTTCTCCGCTTGAGGAGATCAAAAACATTCCAGTCGTTCAAGATTTTCCGGACGTTTCTTCGGAAGAACTTCCAAGAATATCCCGCTTTCTTTCAGTCTTCCTCTTAATTCTCAGGACAAGAATTCTTATTAGTGGAGAAGATTTGTAACACCCCCAGAGGTTAGCTACAGTAATCCCCCTTTGATAATGCCATGTCATCCTGATTAACAGTGCTTAATCATCATTAGCACCATATCTCATTTCAAATTCAAATTAAAATGGAAATTCAAACTAAAAGTGGAAAATAAAAGTTGTTCAACATAGAAACTAAAATGTTCAATAAATAACAAATATTACAGAGACAGTTCTAAAATTGTAACCAACATTTAATAAATTAATTAGGTAACCCAAACCTCGTCTAACATTGGCTGAGAATAATATTTAATAACCTTTTAATTAATCTAAGTCAAATATGAAATGATGATTTGCCCAAACTAGTTTTTGGTGGTAGGGTGCAATGTACTGTGATTTATGGACTAGGTCACACTTTTTACAAAATTCATTTAGAGCCCAAACATTTACAAAACCGAAAATAAGAAAAAAGAAAAATAAAAAGAAAAGCAGAATTGAAAAAGGGGAGAGAGAGTGGGCGGTGCCCCTTATGTTGCGCCGGCCCGGCCCATTAGCTCTCCCTCGCTCATCCCCTCCCCTGTAGCGACCCCGACGGTCGCTACAGGGCGGCGCCCCGCCGTCTCCGTCGAACCCCGTCGCCGGGGGTATAAAGCCGGCCACTGCGGCCTCCCTCTCGACCTCCCCCAAACATTAGGCTCTCCTCCCTCCGCCCAGATCCGCCGCCACACCCCTCTGCTTCGCTTGCCGACGCGACCATGGCCTCGCCGCCAGTGTAGGCATGGCCACCGCCCCCGTTTCGCCCCCTGGTGTTGTCCGGCGGGTTCAGCGATGTCGACTGCGTCGACCTGCGCCATCGATTCGCGCCGGGAAGCCCTCCTCCACCGCACCTGCTTCGTCCCCTACCTCGGATCGCCGCCGCCGTTCCCCTCCGACTGCGGCTGCTTCACGCCTTCCCCGAGCCCACGCTAACGGCTACACCCCACTGTGAGCCCCCCCCGTCCTCTCCAGCCTCTTTGCTCACCCGCTCGCTAGCCGTAGGTCGCTCGCCGCGTTACCGTGCTCGGCCGGCCGCCGTGCCTTGCCGTTCGGCCACCTCCGTCGCACGTTTTGCCTTGCGTTTGGCTCGGTTCGTCGCCGTTGTGTCCGCCGGTTCGAATGCCACTGAAAACCTCGCGCAAAACCTCGCCGTAGCCCCTCCCGCACCACTCACCGGAGCACACCTCCGCTCTGGTTGTCGCTGGTCCCTCTCCGGCCATTTTTCGGCCACCCCGCCGCCACCATTCGAACCGCGGCCCTCGCGCGGTGCCAACGCCGCCGACCGCATCGCGAACGGCTACCCACAGGCGAAACCCGGGCCGCGTCGGCTCTCTGCCGCCGTGCGCGCGCGTGCCGGAGGCACTCCGGTGGCCCTGCCAACGTGGCCGCCACGTGGACCACCCCTGGGCCCCACCCTGGGCCGCTGACAGGTGGGCCCGTGGGGCCAACTGTTGACCGTTGACTTGGTCAACTAGTCTGACTAGTGGGCCCCACGGCTCTTTTAATTAGATGCTAATTAAAATGGGTTAATTTAATTAGGTTTAGTTAGATGTGTCAATGACATGTGGGTCCCCCCCACAGATTAGCTTAGTTTAAATCAAAACTAACCCTGGATTAACTCTGTGTCAATGACATGTGGGACCCACTTGTCAGGTTGACCCAGTCAACTGCACTGTTGACTGCTGACGTCAGCATGATGTCATGCTGATGTCATCTATTACTGTTTCGGATAATGTCAGAATTAAATAATTAATTAAATTCCAGAAAATCAATAAAACTTTAGAAAATCTTATAAAATAATCCGTAGCTCAGATCGAAAAACTTTGTACATGAAAATTGCTCAGAATGACGAGACAAATCCGAATACGTGGTCCATTCATCCGCCACACGTCCCTAACTATCCAAACATGGAACCGTTCCCCTCCGGTCATCTGTCTGACAAATGTCCGGAACTGGGAAAACATTTCCGGATGGATTCCCCCTTCCTCGGTGACGTGCAACCATACGTTAGATCACCTCTGTCACCTTGTATTGCCATGTTATGCTTTGTGCTGCACTTGTTTGCTCTGTATTTATTGTTTCCTCCCCCTCTTCTCTCTCGTTAGACCCCGACGCAGTTCCCGGTACCGACGCAGCTTCGGAGCTCGAAGACACCATTGACAACCTTGCCCTTGCCGCCGAGCAACCAGGCAAGCCCCCCCTTTGATCATCCCGATATCGCCCATTCTAATTTCTCATGCTTGAATTAGAATTGCTGCTGCTACTGCTTTACCTATTCTGATGCATGGCCTGTTTATTGTAACCTACTGTTGATAATTTCCTGCATATCCTAAACTGTCTAGTATAGGCTGGGTAGAGACCTATCAGTGATCCTACTAGTCCCGATTGCCCCGCTGGATTATCAGAAGACCCGATCAATGGGAATTGAAGACCAGGCCCCGACACCGCACATCACCCCCCCTTAGTTGTAACAACACTGCAGCGTTACTATCAAGTGCCGAGGGTGAAACCTCTTCTAGCACTTCTGATGTTAACTCTGTAGAGTAGCTATTCGGTCGTGGTCATCGAGGGTGATTCCTCCTTCTCCACTTCCGATACGACCCTGTAGTGCAACACACCAAGTGTGAACCCATCAAGGGTGGTTCCTCCTAAGTTCACCTTGACGGTTACATCGAGTAGGAATCTAACGAGGGTGATACCTCGGATTCCCTTGATGTTATGGACACACGGATACTTGGACTTTACACTGTTACTTGGAAGGCGGGTCGACCCTGAGGGGTACCTGCGTGTGATGTGAAGGCGGGTTGCCTGTGTGGTGCCCGAGTGAGAATACGAGGCGTGGCCGGGCATTCTTGGCCCTTGCCGCAAGTACTCGAGACGGGACGACAGGGTTACATCTTTCGTGATTCTCTGCTCATTACCGCAAGCCCAAGGTACTAACGGTTTGGATATTTGATTCGAGTGGGCCTCTGGCCCGATAGCACTAACCACCACGTGGGCATTGTATGGGCGTTCTGCATCGTATGCATCAGTTGAAAGCTCTGTCAGACGTCCAGTTCAGCACTGTGGCCGGGCTGGGCCGGCACCATCCTGAGGGGTGGAGCCTGGTTCGCCCGGCACGCAACAACCCAGAGGGCGAGGGGCGATGGCCAAGACCCCCTTGCGCTTAGGATGTAGACTGGCGGGGACCTCTCTGCTGAGCTGTAGGTAGGGTTGCGGTGTGTCGTTTGGCCGAGGCCGGGCATGACCCAGAAAAGTGTGTACGGCCGGAGTTAAGCGAGCATGGTGGGTCAGTTGGTGCACCCGTGCAGGGAAGAACTAATCTATGCATAGCCGGATCCTCGGTAACGGACACTCGGAGTTGTATCCTGATTGATACAATTAGAACTGGATACTTGGATACTATGGCTCTGGGATTGCTTCTCGCAGGGAGTCGAGAAGGGATCTCAGGACGAGGTTGATGACTGTATGGCTCTGGGATTGCTTTCTCGCAGGGAGTCGAGAAAGGATCTCTGGGTGAGGTTGATATCATTACTGCTACATTATATTGTACTGTGCTACTCTCTTCTATTGCTGCAAGACCGCTGAAGATGCTAGTCTTCGATAGGACTAGGCCTTCTCTCTATTCTGGCATTTCTGCAGCCCAGTCCACATATACAGCCTCCCTTTGAAAATGTTGCATATGTAGTGTAGATCCTTGCTTGCTGAGTACTTCTGAGTACTCACGGTTGCTTTGTTTTCCTTTTCTCCCTATATCAGTTTGTCGTGACCAGAGGTCGGAGCCCCCTGAGACAGATGCCCCGTCGATCGACTACTACTACTACCCAGAGGATGGATACTACTTCGAGCTTGCCATCGACCAGGAGTAGGTTTCAGAGGGTCCCAGGCAGGAGGCCTGCGCCTTTCAATCGTAGTGTTTTCTTTTGTCCCGCCTCTTACGGGCCTTTCTGTGTTTTATTTTATATCTGTACTCAAATATCTGATGCTTCCGCTGACGCTTGTTCGCAAGCTTATGTATTCGAGCCCTCGAGGCCCCTGGCTTGTAATATAAAGCTTGTATGACTTTATTTATGTTTTAGAGTTGCGTTGTGATATCTTCCCGTGAGTCCTTAGGCTTGATCGTGTGCATTTGCGTGTATGATTAGTGCACGATTGAGCCGGGGGCGTCACAGACATGAAACCAGAGAATTTTCGAATAACACTAGGTTACCTCAACGGGGATATGCATGTCCCCACAATAAGAATTTCATATTTCTTTTTGACAGTAGGAATAGAGAATTTAAAACCTCCAATAGCAATTGTTGGAATTTCTCCAATAGAGTTGATACTATTCACTTGTGGTTGTTTCTTCGAAAAGTGTACCGTATGCTCATTTCCATTAACTTGAAAAGTGACATTGCCCTTGTTGTAATCAATAACAGCCCCTGTAGTATTCAAAAAGGGTCTACCAAGGATGATCGACATACTCTCGTCCTCGGGTATATCAAGAATAACAAAGTCCGTTAAGATAGTAACATTTGCAACTACGATAGGTACATCCTCACAAACACCGATGGGTATAGCAGTTGATTTATCAGCCATTTGCAAAGAGATTTCAGTTGGTGTCAACTTATTCAAATCAAGTCTTCGATACAAAGATAAAGGCATAACACTAACACCGGCTCCAAGATCACATAAAGCAGTTTTAACATAGTTTCTTTTAATGGAGCATGGTATAGTTGGTATTCCTGGATCTCCTAGTTTTTTTGGTATTCCACCTTTGAATGTGTAATTAGCTAGCATGGTGGAAATTTCAGCTTTCGGTATCTTTCTTTTATTTGTAACAATATCTTTCATATACTTAGCATAAGGAGACATTTTCAGAATATCAGTTAAACGCAAGCGGAAAAAGACAGGTCTAAGCATTTCAACAAAGTGCTCAAATTCTTCATCATCTTTATTATTTGAAGCCTTCGGAGGAAAAGGCATGGGTTTCTGAACCCATGGTTCTCTTTCTTTACCATGTTTTCTAGCAATGAAGTCTCTCCTATCATATCTTTTATTCTTAGGTTGTGGGTTATCAAGATCAACATCAGGTTCTATTTCCACATCATTATCATTATTAGGTTGAGCATCATCAACATCAACATCAACATCATAATTATCATTACTACTAGGTTCATGTTAATCACCAGATTGTGTCTCAGCATCAGAGATAGAAATATCATTTGGATTCTCAGGTGTGTCTATAGTAGGTTCACTAGAAGCATGCAAAGTCCTATCATCTTTCTTTTTATTTTGAGGTGGACTAGGTGCATCAGTATTAATTCTTTGAGAGTCTTGTTCAATTCTCCTAGGGTGACCTTCAGGATACAAAGGTTCCTAAGTCATTTTACCACCCCTAGTCAAAACTTTAACAACATGATTATTCATCTTATTGTTCATCTCATTAAGCAAATCATTTTGTGCCTTGGGAACTTGTTCTACTTGAGTTTTTACCATGGAAGCATGTTTACTAACAACCTTGAGATCATTAACAGTTCTAAACATATAATCACTCAAGCGTTCAATCATATAAGCATTTCGTTTCAATTGTCTACTAACATATGCATTGAAGTTTTCTTGTTTAACAATAAAGTTATCAAACTCATCCAAGCATTGACTAGCAGATTTAGTATGAGGAATATCACCTTCATCAAATCTATAGAGAGAATTTACCTCTACTACCTGTGTTGGGGGTGTTGAGACCATGTATCTCCTCAATACGTTGTAAATTCTTAACATCTTCAGCTTTAATACCTTTTTCTTTCATAGATTTCTTTACCTCTTGCATATCTTTTGGACTTAGAAATAGAATACCTCTCTTCTTAGGAGTTGGCTTAGGAGGTGGTTCAGGAAGGGTCCAATCATTATCATTCCTCAATATATTATTCAACAATTCTTCAGCTTGTTCAACAGTTCGCTCCCTAAAATCACAACCAGCACAACTATCTAGCCGGTCTCTAGAAGCATCGGTTAGTCCATTATAAAAGATATCAAGTATTTCATTTTTCTTGAGAGGATTATCAGGCAAAGCATTAAGTAATTGGAGAAGCCTCCCCCAAGCTTGTGGGAGGCTCTCTTCTTTAATTTGCACAAAGATAATATTTCATTTAAAGCAGCTTGTTTCTTATGAGCAGAAAAATATTTTTCAGAGAAGTAGTATATCATATCCTGGGGACTATGCACACAATCAGGAGCAAGAGAATTATACCATGTCTTAGCATCACCCTTTAATGAGAAAGGAAACAACTTAAGAATATAGTAATAGCAAATTTTTTCCTCATGAGCAAATACGGTGGCTATGTCATTCAATTTAGTAAGATGTGCCACAACAGTTTCAAATTCATAACCCTGGAAAGGATCAGATTCAACCAAAGTGATTAACTCAGGATCGACAGAGAATTCATAATCCTTATAAGTAACATAGATGGGTGAAGTAGCAAACTTAGGATCATATTTCATTCTAGCATTCAAAGATTTTCCTTTCAACTTGACTAGTAATTTCTTAAGATCCTCTCTATCCTTACAAGCAAGAAAATCCCTAGCTACAGCATCCCCAAGCTTAATTCCTACTCGTCCTCGAGTAGGTAAATGATAAAAATAGAATTTTTGATGTGGAATGCTACCTAACATATTTATCCATGTAATTTTCTTTATTGTGGCATGAATATTCAGATCCATAAGATTCAAAACAAAAGTTTAATATTGAAATAAAAACAATAATACTTCAAGCATACTAATAAAGCAATCATGTCTTCTCAAAATAACATGGCCAAAGAAAGCTATCCCTACAAAATCATATAGTCTGGCTATGCTCCATCTGCATCACACAAAGTATTAAATCATGCACAACCCCGATGACAAGCCAAGCAATTGTTTCATACTTTTGATGTTCTCAAACTTTTTTAACTTTCACGCAATACCTGAGCGTGAGCCATGGATATAGCACTATAGGTGGAATAGAATATGGTGGTTGTGGAGAAGACAAAAAAGAAGGAGATAGTCTCACATAAACTAGGCGTATCAATGGGCTATGAAGATGCCCATCAATAGATATCAATGTGAGTGAGTAGGGATTTCCATGCAACAGATGCACTAGAGCTATAAGTGTATGAAAGCTCAAAACGAAACTTAAGTGGGTGTGCATCCAACTTGCTTGCTCACGAAGACCTAGGGCAATTTGAGGAAGCCCATCATTGGAATATACAAACCAAGTTCTATAATGAAAAATTCCCACTAGTATATGAAAGTGACAACATAGGAGACTCTCTATCATGAAGATCATGGTGCTACTTTGAAGCACAAGTGTGGTAAAAGGATAGTAGCATTGCCCCTTCTCTCTTTTCTCTCATTTTTTTGTTTGGGCTTCTTTTGGCCTCTTTTATTTTTGTAAAGTCCGGAGACTCATCCCAACTTGTGAGGGAATCATAGCTTCCATCATCTTTCCTCACATGGGACAATGCTCTAATAATGATGATCATCACACTTTTATTTACTTACAACTCAAGAATTACAACTCGATTCTAGAACCATATATGACTATGTGAATGCCTCCGGCGGAGTAACGGGATGTGCAATGATCAAGAGTGACATGTATAAAAAATATGAACGGTGGCCTTGCCACAAATACTATGCTAACGACATGATCATGCAAAGCAATATGACAATGATGAAGCGTGTCATAATAAACGGAACGGTGGAAGTTGCATGGCAATATATCTCTGAATGGCTATGGAAATTCCATAATAGGTAGGTATTGTGGCTGTTTTGAGGAAGGTATATGGTGGGTTTAATGCATCGGCGAGAATTGCGCGGTACTAGAGAGGCTAGCAATGGTGGAAGGGTGAGAGTGCGTATAATCCATGGACTCAACATTAGTCATAAAGAACTCACATACTTATTGCAAAAATTTATTAGCTATCAAAACAAAATACTACACGCATGCTCCTAGGGGGATAGATTGGTAGGAAAAGACCATCGCTCGTCCCCGACCGCCACTCATAAGGAAGACAATCAATAAATAAATCATGCTCCGACTTCATCACATAATGGTTCACCATACGTGCACGCTACGGGAATCACAAACTTTAACACAAGTATTTCTATGAATCCACAATTACTTACTAGCATGACTCTAATATCAACATCTGTATATCTCAAAACAAATGCAAGGAATCAAACTTCTCATAGTATTCAACGCTCTTTATATGAAAGTTTTTATTATATCCCTCTTGGATGCCCATCATATTAGGACTAAATTCATAACCTAAGCAAATTATCATGCTGTTTAGATACTCTCAAAATAATATAAGTGAAGCATGAGAGTTCAACAATTTCTATAAAATAAAGCCACCGCCGTGCTCTAAAAAGATATAAGTGAAGCACTACAGCAAATTGCCTAGCTCAAAAAATATAAGTGAAGCACATAGAGTATTCTAATAAATTGTGATTCATGCGTGTCCCTATCAAAAGGTGTGTACATCAAGGATGATTGTGGCAAACTAAAAAGCAAAGACTCATATCATACAAGACACTCCAAGCAAAACACATATCATGTGGTGAATAAAAATATAGCCTCAAGTAAATTTACCGATGGATTGAAGACGAAAGGGGGGATGCCATCCGGGGCATCCCAAAGATTAGATGCTTGGTTGTCCTTGAATATTACCTTGGGGTGCCTTGGGAATCCCCAAGCTTAGTCTCTTTCCACTCCTTATTCCATAGTCCATCAAATCTTTACCCAAAACTTGAAAACTTCACAACACAAAACTCAACAGAAAACTCATGGATCCGTTAGTATAAGAAAATAAATCCCCACTTTTAGGTAATGTAATGAACTAATTATTTATTTATATTGGTGTAATATCTACCGTATTCCAACTTTTCCTTGGTTCATACCCCCCGATACTACCCATAGATTCATCAAAATAAGCAAACAACACATAGAAAACAGAATCTGTCAAAAATAGAATAGTATGTGAAGATCCGAATATTTCATATACTTCTGTAACTCCAAAAATTCTTAAAAATTAGTACAGCAGAGGAAATTTTCATATCAATCTTTTGTAAAAAATCAGAGTTTTTTGTCGCCTTTGTGAATTATTAAAATTCTTCAACTGGACGCAAAAGTTTCTGTTTTTCAGCAGGATCAAGTCAACTATCACCATAAGCCATCCCAAAGGTCTTACTTGGCTCAAACACTAATTAAAACACTAAAACACAATTACTACAGAGGTAATAATGTGTATTTTCATAAAAACAGAAAATAAAAATATTGGGTTGTCGCCCAACAAGCGCTTTTCTTTAAAGCCTTTTAGCTAGGCATTGAGATTTCAATGATGCTCACATGAAAGATAATAATTGAAACACAAAGAGAGCATCATAAAACATGTGACAAAAATATTTAAGTATAACATACTTCCTATGCATAGGCCTTTTATAAGCAAACAAATTATCAATGCAAGCAAAAACTAACATATGCAAGGAAGAAGAAAGAAGCAATAACAATCTCGACATGAAGAGAGGTAATTTAGTAACATGAAAATTTCTACAACCATATTTTCCTCTCTCATAATAATTACATGTGGGATCATATTCAAATTCAACAATATAGCTATCACATAACATATTCTCTACATGATCCACATGCATGCAAAGTTGACACTCTTCCAAAATAGTGGGATTATCAAATAAAGTCATGGCCTCTCTAAGCCCACTTTTATCAAAAAATTCATAAGATTGATCATTCTCCAAAGTAGTGGGATCATTATTTCCTAAAGTTGGCACTCTTCCAATCCCATTTTCAACATTATTGCAAACACTATTATCTATATCATATTCAACATGAGGCTTAAATAAATTCTCAAGATCATAAGAAAATTCACCCCAATCATGATCATTGCAATAAGTAGTAGACATAGCAAAATTAGCATCCCCAAGCTTAGGGTTTTGCATATTATTAGCACAATTGACATCAATAGAATTTATAATAACATCATTGCAATCATGCTTTTCATTCAAGGAGCTATCGTGAATCACTTCATAAATTTCTTCTTTTAACACTTCATCACAATTTTCAGATTCACGAATTTCAAGCAAAACTTCATAAAGATAGTCTAGTGCACTCAACTCACTAGCAATAGGTTCATCATAATTGGATCTCTTAAAAAGATTAGCAAGTGGATGAGGATCCATAAACTCTTTGCTTACTGTTTTTGAATAATACACAATTATGCCAAGGAAACAAGCAAACAAACCAAGTAAGACATAGAGGCAAACGGAAAGAAGGCAAATATTTTTGTGTTTTTCTGAAAATGTTTTAGAAGTGGGGGAGAGGAAAACGAGAGGCGAATGGCGAATAATGTAATGCAAGAGATGAGAGTTTATGATGGGTACTTGGTAGGCTTGATGTAGAACCTCCCCGACAACGGCGCCAGAAATTCTTCCTGCTACTTCTTGAGCTTGCGTTGGTTTTTCCCTTGAAGAGGAAAGGGTGATGCAGCAAGGTAGAGATAAGTATTTCCCTTAGTTTGAGAACCAAGGTATCAATCCAGTAGGAGGTACAAGCAAGTCTCCAATCTATGCACCTGCACAAACAATCAAACACTTGCACCCAACGCGATAAAGGGGTTGTCAATACCTTCATGGTCACTTGCAAGGATGAGATCTGATAGAGATAGATATAAAAGATTACTAAAACATAAAACAAAGTAAAATAAATAAATTGCAGCAAGGTATTTTTTGGTTTTTTGGTTTATAGATCTGAAAATATATGATGGAAAATAGACCCGAGGGCCATAGGTTTCACTAGAGGCTTCTCTCTTGAAAGAAAGCATACGGTGGGTGAACAAATTACTGTCGAGCAATCGGTAGAAAAGCGCAAAGTTATGATGATATCCAAGGCAATGATTATGAATATAGGCATCATGTCCGTGTCAAGTAGACCAAAACGATTCTGCATCTACTACTATTACTCCACACATCGACCGCTATCCAGCATGCATCTAGAGTATTAAGTTCAAAAGAACGGAGTAACGCCTTAAGTAAGATGACATGATGTAGAGGGATAAACTGAAGCAATATGATGAAAACCCCATCTTTTTACCCTTGATGGCAACAATACAATACGTGCTTCGCTACCCCTACTTTGTCACTGGGTGAGGACACCGCAAGATTGAACCCAAAACTAAGCACCTCTCCCATTGCAAGAAGAAGCCAAACCAAACCGATAATTCGAAGAGAAATACAAAGATATCAAATCATGCATATAAGAATTCAGAGAAGATTCAAATAATATTCATAGATAATCTGATCATGAATCCACAATTCATCGGATCTCTACAAACACACCGCAAAAGAATATTACATCGGATAGATCTCCAACAACATCGAGGAGATCATTGTATTGAAGATCAAAGAGAGAGAAGAAGCCATCTAGCTACTAGCTATGGACCCGTAGGTCTGTGGTAAACTACTCACGCTTCATCGGAAGGGCAATAGAGTTGATGTAGAAGCCCTCTGTGATCGAATCCCCCTCCGGCAGGGTGCCGGAAAAGGCCACTAGATGGGATCTCACGGGTACAGAAGGTTACGGCGGCGGAAAAGTATTTTGGTGGACGCTTCTGGTCGTTTGGGAATATTTATGGATTTATAGAGCTGAGAAGGAGGTCGGTGGACTCCCGTGGGGCCCACAAGCTAGGGGGCGCCCCCCTAGGGCACACCCTGAGGGCTTGTGGAGCCCTCGAGACTCTTCTGACTTCACCCCCAAGTTCCGTGGATGTCTTCTGGTCCAAGAAAAATCATCGCGAAAGTTTTATTCCGTTTGGACTCCGTTTGATATTCCTTTTCTGTAAAACTCAAAAACAAGGAAAAAAACAGAAACTGGCACTGGGCTCTAGGTTAATAGGTTAGTCCCAAAAATAATATAAAATAGCATATTATGCATATAAAACATCCAAAACAGATAATATAATAGCATGGAACAATCAAAAATTATAGATACGTTGGAGACGTATCAGCTACCTCTCCATCCATAACATAACCCTCAGGTATATCAGGCAATTCATATCTAGGGTAATCGGGTCTAATAGGTGAATCATAATCTTCAGTTTCAATAATTTCATCAGTTTCAACATTCTCTTTTTCTTTTGCTCTAGCAAGTTGTTTATCAAGAAATTCACCTAGTTGCACATGTTTATCATGCAAAGTACTAGCATCATCATAAGAATCATTCACAGCAGAAGTAGCATCATCAATTACTTGTGACATATCAGGATTAATAGCAGGTGGTGGTGTCGCAAGCTTACTCAAAACAAAAGGTGAATCAAGTGCAGAGCTAGATGGCAGTTCCTTACCTCCCCTTGTTGTAGAGGGAAAAATCTTGGTTCTGGTATCTTTCAGTCTTCATAATGATCAACAGATATAAATCCCAAGTGACTCAGCAAATAGAGCTATGCTCCCCGGCAACAGCGCCAGAAAAAGGTCTTGATAACCCACATGTATAGGGGATCGCAACAGTTTTTGAGGGTAGAGTATTCAACCCAAATTTATTGATTCGACACAAAGGTAGCCAAAGAATATTCGTGAGTATTAGCAGTTGAGTTGTCAATTCAACCACACCTGAAAGACTTAATATCTACAGCAAAGTATTTAGTAGAAAAATAGTATGATAGTAACAGTAACAATGGCAATAGTAGCAGTAGCAGTTTTGTAATGATTGTAACGGTAGCAGCAACGAAAGTAACTTAGCAAAGATCAATATGTGAAAAGCTCGTAGGCATCGGATCAGTGATGGATAATTATGTCGGAGAATATTCATCATGTAGCAGTCATAACCTAGGGCGACACAGAACTAGCTCCAATTCATCAATGTAATGTAGGCATGTATTCCATATATTGTCATACGTGCTTATGGAAAAGAACTTGCATGACATCTTTTATCCTACCCTCCCGTGGCAGCGGGGTCCATAAGGAAACTAAGGGATATTAAGGTCTCCTTTTAATAGAGAACCAGAACAGAGCATTAGCACTTAGTGAATACATGAACTCCTCAAACTACGGTAATCATCGGAAAGAATCCCAATTATTGTCACCTTGGGGTATGCGGATCATAACTCGTAGTAGGTGTCGACAACTTGCAAGATCGGATCAAGAACACATATATATTCAAGAAAACATAATAGGTTCAGATATGAAATCATGGCACTCGGGCCCTAGTGACAAGCATTAAGCATAGCAAAGTCATAACAACATCAATCTCAGAACATAGTGGATACTAGGGATCAAGCCCTACCAAAACTAACTCGATTACATGATAAATCTCATCCAACCCATCACCGTCTAGCAAGCCTAAAAAATAATTACTCACCCCCGGCAGTGAGCATATGAAATTGGTGATGGAGGAAGGTTGATGTTGACAATGGCGACGGATTCCCCTCTCCGGAGCCCCGAAAGGACTCCAAATCAGCCCTCCTGATGAAGAACAGGAGGCGGCGGCTGCTCCGTATCGTGAAACACGATGAATCCTTCTCTCTGATTTTTTTCTCTGTGAATAGGTATATATGGAGTTGGACATAGGGTTGTTGGAGCTCTAGGAGGCCCACAAGCCTGGTAGGAGCGCCCTGGGGGTGGGCGCGCCCCCAGAGCTTGTGGCTCCTGGGTGGCCCCCCTCTGGTATAATTTTCCGCCAGTATTTTTAATATATTCCAGAAAAATTCTTCGTAATTTTTTAGGTCAATCCGAGAACTTTGATTTCTGCATAAAAAAACACCTTGGCAATTCTGCTGAAAACAGCGTTAGTGCGGGTTAGTTCCAATCAAATCATGCAAATTAGAGTCCAAAACAAGGGCAAAAGAGTTTGGAAAAGTAGATACGATGTAGACATATCAAGCATCGTGAAAATTGGTGATGGAGGATGGTTGATGATGACGAAGACCGAAGATTCCCCTCTCTAGAGCCCCGAACGGTCTCCAGATCTGGGCCCCCGATGAAGAACAGGAGGTGATGGCGGCTCGGTATCATAAAACGTGATGAAACTTCCTCCCTATTTTTCTCCAAAAATAGGATTTTATAGAGTCGGGATTAGGGTCAGCGAAGCCTCGAGGGCCCCACTACCCACCAGGGCGCGCCAAAGGGGGGTGGCGCGCCCTAGTGCCTAGTGGGCAGCTGCACCCCTCCAGTGTGTCTTGGTTCCAATATTTTTATTTATTCCAAAATAATTCTCCAAAAAGTTTCGTCCATTTCTGAGAACTTTTATTTCTGCACAAAAACAACATCATGGTAGTTCTGCTGAAAACAACGTCAGTCCGGGTTAGTTTCATTGAAATCATGCAAATTAGAGTCCAAAACAAGAGCAAAAGCGTTAGGAAAAGTAGATACGATGGAGACGTATCAGTGTGCCGCACCTCCACTATATATAGGCGTCCGTCACACTTATGTTCCCTTTGCCACACGATATATGTTATTGGGATCAAGGCGAGTCTGTCATCCTTTTGCTAGCCCGACCTCTTTCTCATTCCAGTGATGTCGACCACAAACCAGATTATCTCATAATCCTTGTCGCATGGCCATGCTTATCTTGGTCGGATCACACGAGGGGCCCAGAGTATATCTCTCCTGATCGGAGGGGCAAATCCCATCTTGCTCGACCATGTCTCGCAACATGGGTCCAGACAAGCCCGAAACCTACCTTTGTAACTACCTAGTCACGGAGTAGCGTTTGGTCGGCCCAAAGCAGGTATGTCACCATCTCGAGTACATGCGCCAGCTTAGGTCTTAGGACATAGAACGCATGTTGTACTAGAGATTCACAGATGACATATCGCTGCATCTCATAGGTGGGTCTGTCCGACTCGGACCTTATCTCGTCTCGGATCCAACTACGTCGAATCCAACCAGATACATTCGAGTCCATATTATCCGGCTAGCATCCAATGCTCCATGCTAGTGAGACCGAGCCATCCACCGTGTCATATGCTAGTCTAGTCGGCTGCACGTCCACACAACCCTTCGACTAGGGACCTTTTAGGACAGTCATCATACAATGTATAGTCCCACAAACAAGTCACGTACTTGCTGATACACATCATTGATAATGTCCAAGGACTATCTTTATTCATAAACACATGGGAAATATCATCATACATGATTGCCTCTAGGGCATATCTCCAACAGTTTGGACCTTGCTAGATTGGCTCCCCAGTATCCAATGATCCTCCCATATATTGATCATCTCGCATGTACCCACTCTCCAAATCTAACCTCTTTGAGAAGTGCAAAGACCATCCACAATGCTCTGCCAAGTAAAAGACAGTCCCCTCTTTGGTCTTGCTTTAAGCAAGTTACAGTTTGGATAGTATTTTGCTTTAAGAACTTGAGCACATAAGGAATCAGAATTTGAAGTAAGTCTTCATGACTGCTTAGCCAACATAGCCAAATTAAAATAATGAAGATCTCAGAAGTCCATACCTCCATCTTTCTTTGGACGCGCATTCTGACATCCAGTGCATGTGTTTCTTTTCCTCCGTGTCTCCCCACAAAAACTAAGCCATTGCATCTGTCATTTCCATGCATAATTTCTTTGAAATGTTAAAAATTGACATGGCAAACTCAGGTGTAGATTGAATAGTCGCGTTGAGCAATATTTCCTTTCCTCCCATAAAAAAATTCTTTCCAACTTTTCAGTATGTTTGTTATTCTCTCTAAAAGATGAAAAAACTTTCCCTTCTTTCAACCCCCCACCATGGCTGGGAAACCAAGGTACTTATCCCAAAAAGCTTCAGACATGATATTAAGCTTCGTAAAAATATCTGATTTCATGTCAACACCCACATTTGGGCTGAAATAGATGTTGCATTTTCTTCACTCACCAATTGACCAGAACTCCCATAATATTGATCTACCCATCTCAACAAGGTTGCATTCGTCATATTGGCTTTCATAAGGAAAATGGGATCATCAACAAATAACAAGTGAGAGACTGATGGTGCATTTTTGCAAACCCTGACACCTTCAATGCCACAAACCTCCTTTCTATGAGCTAGAAGACTAGATAACCTTCTGCACAAATCAATAACAAATACGAGGAGAAGGGGTCTCCCTGTCGGAGTCCCCTTCCAGGAACAAAGAAATATGTCTCTTGATTATTGAATCTGACCTTATATGTAATTGGCTGAACGCAAGCCATCAACAAAATCATAACCTCAAAATGAAAACCCAAGCGAGTTAACATACCATGCAGAAAACCCCTTCAACATGATCATAGGCTTTATGCATGTCCAACTTCATCGCAAAGTTACCCCACTTGCCCTTCTTTTTTTTTTTAATTACATGCATACTCTCATAAGCCAATAGATATTTTCTGTGATGACTCTTCCAAGTACAAAAGCACTCTGCACTGGATCATCTAGAATAGATTTCAAACGTATGTCTATCACTCTGGAGATTACCTTATAAAGTATGTTGCATAAAGTGATTGGTCTATATTGCGTAGTTAACTCTGGATTTTCAACTTTTGGAATGAGAACAATCACCGTGTCATTCCACCCCGCCCAAATCACCTTATCGTTATTGCACCTAAAACTTCTTAGGTCAAAGAGTCACCCAAAATATGCTAGCACTTCTTGAAGCAAATAGCCTTAAGCCCATTAGAACTAGGAGCTTTCATATCTCCAATGGAAAAGAGTGCCTTCTTCACCTCATCGGTGTAGTAAGGCTTCATCAAGCTTTTGTTCATAGTGTGTGACACTTTAGGAATCACTTTGTTTAGCACCTCTAGATCTAGCTCATCCACCTTCTCTGAGAATAACCCCGCAAAATATTATGACACATGTGGTTATAAAGTTGTGCTTCATTTGAGACAAACCCCATTATATCCCTTGAGTTTCTTTATCATATTTCTCTTATGTCTTGCCGATGCAAAAATTTGAAAGTAAGAGGTATTCCTATCACTAAATTTTAGCCAGTCCAACTGGCATCTCTGAGCATAATGAATCTCCTCCTGTTCCAACAACCACTCAATCTCCTTTGCTAACTACCTCTTACTCTCTCTCTCTCTCTCTGTGTGTGTGTAGGTGTGTGTGTGTGTGTGTACACTTCCGTCGATTATAGGTCCATTGAGAGAATTCTTCAATTCTCGCTGCACCGGCTGTATTCTTTCCTTTGATTTCTGTAGCATCGTTCGATCCGACTTATGAAGCTAGTCATGGACTAGTGCCAATTTTGCCGCCAAGTTATTTGTATTGCGGGCTCCTGCTTGCTCCCAAGCTTCCTCGACTATCTGGCGAATGTGGGCTTCCTTCAGCTACTTAGCTTCAACACACATAATCGCTTGCCCATGATACACAACATTACCCGCTTAAATACTCATATGGATTACCCGGTGATCAGACTTTCTATACTCTAGATTTGTCAATACCGCATCTCCAAATTTCAGGTTCAAAGTTTCGTTTGATAAAGCTCGACCAAGTGTCTCCCGTATTTGGCTTTTGTGCCACGTAAACTTCTCACCAACGTAACCAAAATATGATAAATGGCAATCATCCAAGGCATCCCTAAAAGATTGCATAAAATGATGGGATCTAGGATTACCCCCATCTTTCTCAAAAGGGTAAAGGATCTCGTTAAAGTCTCCCATCACCAACCCTAGCATATCCACTATAGCATGCAAATACCTTAATCATTGTCATGTCAAGTGTTTGTCCTGCCACCTTGGCTCACCGTCCATCCCAGTAAACCACCATATACGTTTTCATGATCACTCCCAACATTGACATCAATAAAGTTTCATGTCTTGTATCTAAGAGAGACATCCACCTCTTTCCTCCACATATGTACCAAACCATCGCTCTGACCATCATTACGAATAACTTCTTTAAAACCCTTCGACGCAAACATCATGTCGACCATTCATCAAGGTGAGTTTTCGACAAAAATAAAACATCCAGGTTGCACAGGTTCAAAAATTCAGCAGTTCTCGAATATATTGTGTCCGGACAGCCGTCAGGTCAGAGGCCGCAAGTATCAATTAGTTTTTCTTGTAGTTCATTCTCCAAAACAGTGTCCAAATCCTCATCCACTTTTGTTCTTGGCCTCTTTTTGTTCTCATTTTCCTGTGGTGTAGTCGAACTAGTAATCGCAACACCTGATGATCCGTGAACAGGCTCAAAACGATCAATTATGTTTGAAACCACGCCCCTCCGTGCATGCTCTTCACACTTTGCTCTGAACTAATGCTCTCGAATGCCTATCTTCTACCCAAGAGATACAAGTTTCCCTCTGGTTTCACAACCAAAGCATTATTTTTTAGGAGCTACAACCCCCCTTTCCAACCACATCATGTTCCATAGCATTAGAATCATTCAGGTCTTTTGGTGGTTCATAATTCCCGTTTGCACCTTCCTCATGGGGCGACCATCGCCCCTTCCATTCTTGTCACCATGTCCACCACCTCCTCCTCAGCTGACTCTCGGTCCTCTCATGCCACCCCTTCCTCTTCTAGGTGCCATGATATAAGGCCCCCACTCAAACTTTGATTCAACATGTCCCCCCGTTCCACACTCTTTCATGGTAGTGCCCCATCTTGCATCAAGTGTGACAAAAACTCAAAGCTTCTCAAATTTGATATGATAAATTTAGTTTCACCCTTTGTTGTAAAGCTCACAAATGTGTCAGTGATACGTCTCCAATGTATCTATAATTTTTTATTGTTCCATGCTATTATATTATCATTCTCGGATGTTTTACAATCATTTTATAGCAACTTTATATCATTTTTTGGGACTAACCTATTGACATAGTGCACACAGCTTGGGGGTGCTCGTCAAAGCTGGATTGTGGCTATGACTATGTTACATAGCAGTGACTGGAATGCGCACTTGCCAGAAGTACCGCCAGCTGGAGAAGACCCCCCTCCGGCCGATGGAGTGCCGCACCCTCTGCACGGAGAAGGTTTAACTGCTGAACAATTGTATCAGATGTAGTTACACAATTGGATGGCGCAAAATGTGGCTGCTGGTAATGCCAATTAGGAAAATCACAATGCAGATGATAATGTGGTGGTTGACCAGGTGGAGGATGTTTAGTTTCAGGCGAATTGGGGTGTTTAGCCAGCCCCTCCCCTTGTCAACCCACCTACTGTTTACAACTTCCAGGCATGGCTAGCTAGTGAAGGGCTCCATGTTACTGATGGGATTTTACCTGAAAACAATCTGCAGGATAGCCCTGCTATGGCATGGAATGATTCCATCTCCTTACAGAGCAGCTCTGATTCTAGTTCCAACCCTGATGGTTTTGTCCTTGTGCCTGTCAACCTCCTTAATACCCTTTGGAGAGGATAGAACAACAGCATTGTGCCCACTTTGATGTCTCATATGCCACCACAGACTCTGAATATTGATCTCACTCTAGGCAATGATGGTCTGCATTTATCCTTGACTGATCATGACAATATGGTTACAACTATGATGTTCACCAATTTCAACCCAGCTAGACAAATCAACAACTTTCTGCTGCAAGCTATTAGACCGTTTATGGCCACCTATGGCCCCTAGAGCACGGGTCTTGGCTTCAGAAACAATCTGAAAATTCATGTTGACATTACTAGAAGCTCAGACTCTATTGCTATCTCTGTGGAGCACTCGGTCACTAATGTTGAAGAAATCTCCATTACCAACACCCATTGTTGGACCTTACCTGATACTACCTCCGAGTCCTGGTCGATGGCAATGAATGACAACCTGATCACTAACGCTGGTGATTCCAGCCAATCCCAGCCCACACATGACTCGGCTACCACTGGATGTTTGGATCTCATGGTCAGCCTTCTTCAGTACAATTTCCTGTCATGGATCTCATGGGGCCAGCTCCTTCTGCTGGGGATCGTTCTGGACGGGCCCCTTTTGTTGCTAGGGGCAACAATCACTGTGGTAAAGCTCAGGTGGCGGAGTGTGCCATCAGTCTGCGCAGGAGTGCTCGCTCAAACAAGTATGACGGGTTCTGTGTCCCACCTATCACTGATACCAAATACAATTCCTCGAAAGTGAAGTCTCGTGTTGTTCCTGCTGCTCCATCAACGGTGATCATTACAGAGCTGGATGATGATGCTGTGCCGCCACTGACCCCCATCCAGGTTATTCAACAGGTGGGCACTCAGAAATATGTCATTCCGACCAAATAAATTTCTGATGAGATCTTGATGGCGTCCAAGGCTGAGGGACCTTCGTCCTCCTCTACTTAATCTTTTAGCTGTCTCCTTTTATGAGTCTTTTGGTTAATTGGAATGTACTTTGTTGGAACATCCGAGGGTTAAATTCTGATGATAAACAGTTAATCCTTTCAAATGTTGTGGCCACTAGTGGGTGTGCCGTTATCTGTTTGCAGGAAGCTAAAAAACCGATGATGGATAATACTTTTATTAAATCTTGCTCCCCTCGTCGATTTGATCAGTTTGCTTTTATCCCCTCAAATGGCGCCTCTGGTGGCATTGCTACAATTTGGAACAACTCGGTTTTTTCTGGAACTGTGTTCTGAAGATTTTGCGCTAGTAATTAAATTTCAATCTACACAATCCGCACAATCCTGGACTTTAGTCAATATTTATGGCCCTTGCCAAGGCGATCCTCGAATCACATGTACAAATTGGCTGTTTAGCTTGAATATTCCTGCCTCAGAAGATTGGCTCCTCGTTGGTGATTTCAACTACATTAGAAGCCCTGAAAATCATAATAAACCTGGGGGTAATCTCAATGATATGTTCACTTTCAATGACTTCATACGCACACAATGTCTAATTGAGCTACCTATCAAGGGCCGTACCTTCACTTGGAGCAATATGCAGATCAATCCCCTGCTTGAGCAACTCGATTGGTTCTTCACTTCAAATAATTGGACACAATCATACCCTCACACCACAGTTAAACCCCTGGTAAGCCAGTCTCTGACCATATCCCCTACGTTATAACTATTGAAACGTCGATCCCCCGAAGCAAACTATTTCGCTTTGAATCCTACTGGACTGAACATCCAGGGTTTATGGAGGTGGTTAAAACTGCCTGGGACAAGCTAGTAAGATCTACAAATTGCGCAACAATACTTTGCAATAAATTTAAAAAACTTTGACACTGTCTCAAATTCTGGAGCAGGAATATCTCTCGTTTATCGATCGCTATTGCCAACTCAAACAACATTCTTACTGAATTGGACAGGATTTAAAATAAAAGGCCTCTAACGACCCCAGAAACAAATTTCAGACACATTCTTAAGAAACACTTGCTTCGCCTTTTGTCTTACCAAAGGCAGTACTGGAAAAAACGTTGCACCATTAGATGGGTGCGCTTTGGAGATGAAAATTTGAAGTTTTTTCAAGTTATGGCAACGGAGAGATATAGGACGAACAACATTGCATATCTGACTCTACCTGATGGCACTTGTGTTGAAGATCATGCAAGCAAGGAATCGGTTATCTTTCATTCTTTCAAGGAAAGACTTGGAACTTCCTCTAAATACAACATGAAATTTAATCTATGAGACATCATTAAAAGTGTCGAAGGCTTAGAGGAACTGACAGTACCTTTCACAAGACAGGAAATTGACCTTGTGATCAAGGAAATGCCGATTGACCGAGCCCCGGGGCCAGACGGTTTTAATGGATCATTTCTAAAATCTTGTTGGCCTATAATCAAGGAGGATTTTTATGCTCTTTGCGATTAGTTCTTTGAGGGTAGACTCAATCTGGAAAGTATCAATGATGGATATATCACACTCATCCCCAAAATACACTCACTTGAAATAGTTAATGATTTCAGACCAATTACACTTCTGAATTATTGTCTCAAAGTCCTCACGAAAATCCTTGCCAACCATTTGCAAAAGCTAATTTTGAAGATCATTCATCACAATCAATACGGGTTCCTGAAAAAGAGGTCCATACAAGATTGTCTCGCTTGGGCATTCGAGTATATATATCAATGCCAATCATCAAAAAGACCGATCGTTTTGCTCAAGTTGGACTTTGCTAAAGCTTTCGACACCATAGAACATGAGGCTATGCTTGACATCATGAAGCATATGAGATTTAACAACAAATGGCTAGGATGGATCCAAACCATATTCTCCTCGGCTAAATCTTCAGTCTTACTAAATGGTGTCCCGGGTAGACAATTTCAATGCAAATGTGGGGTGCGCCAAGGAGACCCTCTGTCCCCCCTTATATTTGTTCTGGCCGCCAACCTCCTACAAGCTGCAATCAATGATGCGTTCAAAAGAGGCCAAATTTCTTTGCCATTCCCCAACCCGAACCAAAAAGATTACCCAGTGATCAATACGTTGATGATACAATTATGCTATTGCCCTCTTGTCGCAAGCAAGCCTCTCTCATAAAGAACATTTTGACAGACTATGCGACTTCTATTGGGCTAAAGATCAACTTCCACAAATCGGCTCTTGTACCCATCAACTGTGATCCTGTGCTCTCACAAGAAATTGCAGAATTTTTTGGATGTGCTATTGGCAAGATGCCTTTCACATATCTCGGCTTACCCATGGGTACCTCTAAACCAACTGTCCAGGACCTAATGCCTTTGGTTTGCACGGTGGAAAGAAGACTCTCGGCTACCCTATCTATGATCTCATATGGGGGAAAGCTATCCCTTCTAAATTCGGTCATCACCTCCCTCATAATTTTTGCCCTATGGACCCTGAAACTACCCCCAAAATTATAGAATTACTCGATAAAATCAGAAGGAAAAGCCTTTGGATAAAAAAACCAGATGATGGAGAAAATTACAACTCGCTTGCTTCCTGGGAAATGGTTTGTCGGCCAAAGGATTGTGGTGGCCTTGGGGTTATTGGCCTCAAGATCCAAAGTGATGCCCTGCACATGAAGTATTTACATAAATTCTACAACCGCTTGGACCTACCTTGGGTGGATCTTATATGGTCCACATACTACTCCAACAAGATATTGCATGCATTAGACCCTTGCGGCTCATTCTGGTGGAGAGATGTCCTGAAGCTCACGCGAACCTATCGAGGCATTTTGTCCGTAACCATCAGGTGTGGAACTACAACCCTCATGTGGAAGGACCTCTGGTTGGACGATATCCTAGCAGATTCACACCCAAGAGCCTTCTCATACACCAAACTTGAAGATATATCAGTACGGGACTTCCTAGGATGCACGGATCTCAATGAGACTTTTCATCTGCCACTCTCTATGCAAGCTTATGATGAGGTGAGACACATTCAACAAATCACTGCTCTAGTGGGGAATGAGGACAACACAGAGAATAATGACATGTGGACATATATCTGGGGTTCAGAAATATACACGGCAAAGAAATATTATCAATTCTACTTCAGTGATGCCAAATCACATAAATCATTCAAATGGTTCTAGAAGTCATCGGCGACAATGAAAATTAAAGTTTTTGGTTGGCTACTGCTCTCGGATCGCCTTAATACTAGAAATATGCTCAAAAGAAGACACTATAACTTTGCGAACAACTATGGATGTATTCTATGTGGACAAGCTGACGAAGAAACACTGGAACACATGATCTTCAAATGCCAATTTAGTGTGTCCTATTGGAACCACCTACACATCCAGTGGAATGACCAGGGGGATAGGCTACAATGGGTTGAAAATGCAAAAACCAACTGGGGTGGAGCCATGTTCATGGAGATCTTCCTTTATGCATCCTGGAGCTTGTGGAAGGAGAGGAACAATAAACATTTTCGGGGACAGGTTCCCACAATAAGATCCTGGGCTAGAAGATTCAAGGACGATTTTACCTTACTAGTGTATAGGGCCAAAGAAAAGCATAGGGGGTTTATATCCTCTTTTCTGCTATCTTT
Source organism: Thinopyrum elongatum (assembly GCA_011799875.1). Classification (NCBI taxonomy): domain Eukaryota; kingdom Viridiplantae; phylum Streptophyta; class Magnoliopsida; order Poales; family Poaceae; genus Thinopyrum; species Thinopyrum elongatum. The sequence goes on from CM022297.1 coordinate 117,644,561, forward strand.
TTAGCCCCCTTAGACACCTAGCTCTAGTCACTCTCTAGCTTGGGGACTGCCCCCACCCCCAAAGTGGGTTGGGTGATGTAATTATGTACTACCATGTAAAGTGTAACTTTTGGGATGATTAATACAACACAGTAGGAGCCTCTCCTACTGTATTCAGATGTAAAAAAAAGACATAGTGCCCAGTGCCAGTTGCTGTTTTTTGCTTGTTTTTTTACTTCGCAGAATATCAGTACCAAACGGAGTCCAAATGCCACGAAAATTTTTGGAGATTTTTTTGGACCAGAAGACACCTTGGGGGCCAAGAAAGTACAAGAGGGGAGGTCCGTGGGGGGCACAACCAACCAGGGCGCACCCAGGGGGGTTGTGATCCCCATGTAGACCCCCTGTACCGCCTCTTCACCCTATAAATTCCCAAATATTCCAGAAACCCTAGGAGAGACGTCGAAACACAATTCCAGCCGCCGCAAGTTCCAGAACGACGAGATCCAATCTACACCATCACAGAGGGGTTCATCATCCTCATTGATGCCTCTCCGATGATGCGTGAGTAGTCCACCATAGACCTACGGGTCCGTAGGAAGTAGCTAGATGGCTTTCTCTCTCTCTTTTGATTTTCAATACAATGGTCTCTTGGAGATCTATTTGATGTAATGACTTTTTGCGATGTGTTCGTTGGGATCCGATGAAGTTTGAGTTTATGATCAGACCTATATCCATGAAAGTTATTTGAGTTTTCTTTGATCTCTTATATGCATGATTACTTATAGCCTCGTATTTCTTCTTCGAATCTTTGGTTTTGTTAGGACAACTAGATCAATTTTTCTTGCCATGGGAAGAGGTGCTTTGTGGTTGGTTCAATCTTGTGGTGTCCTCTCCCAGTGACAGAAGGGGCAGCGAGGCACGCATGTATTGTGGCTATTAAGGATAACAAGATGGGGTCTATTCCTATATGAATAGATCTTGTCTACATGATGTCACCGTTCTTATTGCATTACTCCGTTTCTCCATGAACTTAATACACTAGATGCATGCTGGATAGCGGTAGATGTGTGGAGTAATAGTAGTAGATGCAGAATCGTTTCGGTCTACTAATCTTGGATGTGATGCCCATATAATGATCATTGCCTAGATATCGTCATAATTATTTTATCTACTATCAATTGCCCAACAGTAATTTGTTCACCCACCGTTTGCTATTTTCTCGAGAGAAGCCACTAGTGAAATCTACGGCCCCCGGGTCTATTCTTTCATCATATTGCTTTCCGATCAATTTTTATTCGCTTTTATTTTCAGATCTATTATTCCAAAAACCCAAAAATACCTTGTTGCACTTTTTCTTTCTTTATTTTATTTTGTGTTATTGCGAGATCTATTTATCAAAAATCATACAAACCAATCTATCTTTTGCCCGAGGAGGGATTGACAACCCCTCTTACGCGTCGGGTTGCAAGTATTTGTTCTTTTCGTGCAGGTACCGTTTACATAGCTTGGCCTGGCCTCCTACTAGATTGATACCTTGGTTTCATAACTGAGGGAAATACCTACCATAGCTGTACTGCATCACCCCTTCCTCTTTGGGGAAATACCGACGCAGTTTCAAGCCACATCAAAAGAAATTTTTGGCGCCGTTGCCGGGGAAGATCAAGTCAAGATCTATCAGGTTCCTAATCACAAATCTCATCTCCTTGCAATTTACATTATTTTCCATTTGCCTCTCATTTTCATCTCCCCCACTTCACAAAAATTTGCCTTTTATCCGCCCTTTTTTTCGATTGCTTTTTCTCGTCAGATCTCTTTTTGTTTGCAATCTTGTTTGCGTAGTCACGATGTCTCAAGAAAATACCATATTGTGTGATTTTTCCAAAACCAATAATAATGATTTTATTAGCACTTCGATTGCTCCTCCCGCCACTAGTGCGGAGTCTTGTGATATTAATGCCGCTTTGTTGAATCTTATCATGAAAGATCAATTTCTCGGTACTCCTAATGAGGATGCCGTGTCCCATCTAAACACATTCATAGAATTGTGTGATATGCAAAAGAAAAATGATGTGGACAATGATATTGTGATGTTGAAATTATTTCCTTTCTCTTTGAGGGATCGTGCAAAAATTTGGTTTTCTTCTTTGCCTCGCAGTAGTATCGATTCTTAGGATAAGTGCAAAGATGCGTTTATTACTAAGTATTTTCCGCCCGTGAAAATTATTTCCATTAGGACTCAACTCATTAATTTTAAGCAACTTGAGCATGAACATGTTGCACAATCCTGGTAAATAATGAAATTGATGCTAAGAAATTGTCCTACTCATGGTTTAAATCTTGGATGATCATACAAATTTTTTATGCGGGATTGAATTTTGTTTCTAGAAATCTTTTAGATTCCGCCGTGGGTGGTACTTTTATGGAAATTACTTTGGGTGAAGCTACTAAATTGCTAGATAATATCATGGCAAATTATTCACAATGGCATACCGAAAGAGCACCTACTAGTAAAAAAGTTAATTCGGTTGAAGAAATTAATTCTTTGAGTGAAAAAGTTCATGCTCTTATGAAATTGGTTGCTAGTAAAAATGATCCTATTGATCTTAATTATGTGCCTTTGTCTACTTTTATTGAGCAAAATAGTGATCTCGTAGATGTGAATTTTATATCGCGAAATAATTTCAATAACAATGCTTATAGAGGTAATTTTAATCCTAGGCCTTTTCCTGGAAATTCCTCTAATAATTATGGTAATTCCTATGGTAATTCTTCTTATAATAATAATAGGAACCCCTCTGATCTTGAGAATAATGTTAAAGAATTTATCAATGCGCAAAAAGTTTTCAACACTATGATAGAAGAAAAGTTGAATAAGATTGATGATTTGTCTAGAAGCATTGATAGAATTTCTCATGATGTAGAAAATCTCAACTTGAAAACTTTTTCACCCAAGGTTGAGGAATCAATTAAAGATTTATATGTTTCTATGGATGAAAGTAAGAAACGAACCGCTATGCTTAGAGCTAAAAGAGATTTTTTACAAAGAGCGTTTTCTAGTGATTGCTTTCATAAAGACGATGAAGATCTTAAAGTAATTTGTGTTTCCTCTATTGATTCCTTGTTTAGTAAGATTAAAATTGATGATAAAGGGACTAGAGAAGAATCAACTTTACCTAGAGGGCGTCCCAATGATTTGGAGGGTGAAAATCTTGATGAAAAATTGATAAAAGTGGGTTTGGAGAGGTCAAAACTTTAACTAGTGATGTGCCCACTCCTTTGGATTACAAAGACTTTAATTATGATACTTGATCTTTGATTGAATGCATCTCTTTTTTGCAATCCATGATAAATTCACCCCATGATTATGAACAAAATAAAGCTTTTACTAAACATATTGTTGATGCCATGATGAAAGCTTTTGAAGAAAAGTTGGAATTTGAGATTTCAATTCCTAGGAAATGACATGATGAATGGGAACCAACCATTAAAGTCAAGATTAAAAATTATGAGTGTTTTGCTTTGTGTGATTTGGGTGCTAGTGTTTCCACAATTCCGAAATCTTTACGTGATGTGCTTGGTCTTACCAATATTGAAGAGTGTTCTTTAAATTTACACTTGGCGGATTCTACTATTAACCTTTGGGAAGAGTTAACGATGTTCTTATTCTTGCAAATAGGAATTATGGTCCTATAATTTTATTGTTCTTGATATTGATTGCAATCCGTCTTGTCCAATTATACTTGGTTGACCGTTTTTACGCACTATAGGTGCCGTGATTGATATGAAAGAAGGCAATATTAAATTTCAATTTCCACTAAGAAAGGGTATGGAACACTTACCTAGAACAAGAATTAGGCCACCATATGAATCAATCAAGAGGGCAACCTATGGATCAAAAACTAAAGATGACAATACTTGAATCTATGCATTATGCCTAGCGAAGGGCGTAAAACAATAGCGCTTGTTGGGAGGCAACCTAATGAATAAAATTTATTTTTGCCTTTTTCTTTCTGTTCTTGAGTGTTTCCACAATTATACTACTGTTATGATTGTGTTTTTTATGTTTTAATTAGTGTTTGTGCCAAGTAAATCCTTTGGGATCATGTTGGGTGATAGTTGATTTGATCTTGATGGAAAACAGAAAATTTTGCATCCAGTAGCAGAATTTTGAAAATTCACAGAAGTGACAAAAAATTATGAATTTTTGATAAACAATTTATAGACAAATTGCCTATGTTTTCCTATTTTTTCAGTATTTTTGGAGTTACAAAAGTATGAGATCAATTAACGTCTTTACAGACTGTTTTATTTTTGACAGATTCTATTTTCGTTGCATTGTGTGCTTATTTTGATGAATCCATGGATTGTATCGGGGGGTATAAGCCATGGTAAAGTTATAATATAGTAGGTATAATGCAATAATATAATATGAATGGTTTTGCAACATTACTTAAAGTGAAGATTCGTTTGGTTATACTAACGGATCTCACGAAGGTTTTTGTTAAGTTTTGTGTGATTGAAGTTTTCAAGTTTTGGGTGAGATCACGATGGATGAAGGAACAAGGAGTAGAAAGAGCCTAAGATTGGGGATGCCCCGTGGCACCCCAAGTTAATATCCAAAGAGAACGAAGCAACTAAGCTTGGGGATACCCCGGAAGGCATCCCCTCTTTCTTCTAACGACCATCGGTATTTTACTTGGAGCTATATTTTTATTCGTCACATATCATGAGTTTTGCTTGGAGCGTCTTGTATTATTTGAGTCTTTGCTTTTTTTGCTTTTTAGTTTGTTACAAGTATCCTTGCTGGACACACCTATTTGAGAGAGCCATCTATGATTTGTTAGAATTGCTCTATATGCTTCACTTAAATTTTTTGAGCTATGGAATTGCTCTAGTGCTTCACTTATATCTTTTTGAGCACGGTGTGCTTTAATATTTCTGGAGAAAACACTTATATTATTTTGAGAGATGAAAATTTTTATGCTCATGTTCTTCACTTAAATTTATTTGAGCTTGTCAAAAGCAATGGCAATATATGAAACTAGTCCCAAAGTGATAGATATTCAAGAGGGATATAATAAGAACTTTCATGAAGATCATTGGACAAAATAAACTTGATTCTTTTTAATAGTTTTGAGATATGATGATAGTAATATGTGAGTCATGTTGGTGAGTAATTATGCTTTAGTAAGAATATTGGTGTTAAGGTTTGTGATTCCCTATGCAAGCACGAAAGTCAATAGTTATGCAATGAAATAACATCCTACTTGTGGTGCATTATTCGGTGTTAGTTATCCTTAATGCTCGTTTATTAGATTTTTTGTTTCTTGGTTGGTTGCTTCTCAATCTTTTTTGCTAGCCTTCACTTGTACTAAGTAGAAATACTACCTGTGCATCCAAAATCCTTAAACCCAGTTTTACCATATGAGTCCACCATGCCTACCTATATGCGGTATTTTTGTGCCGTTCTAAGCAAATTTGTATGTGCCAACTCTAATTTTCAAAATAATTTCCTTTTTGTGTGCCCGTATCGCTCATGAAGCGGCAGGGGGTGGCCAATATTTTTCCATGCTAGATGTGTTATTCTCAAGATGAATGTTTATTCACTTGTCATTGCACGAGAGTACGATGGTAATAGGGATGCCCAATCCCGAAATGAAAAATAAATTTACTTTATGTTGTCAAATAATAAATTCCTTGGAAAGTGTTGGTATGGACGGTACCCGTGGATACGGCTAGCCGTGGAGTGTGAAAGAATGGTGGAAAAAGGAATAAACTTTATTTTCTGTTTGGGAACGACCAATGATATATCTAGCATGGAAAGTATTGGGAACTACTTGGTCGTTTTCGTTGACAGGAAAAGCATGCCTCTCAAAATGTTTTTATCTCTCTTTTTTTTGCTTTGAGCTCTAGCACCTCTACAAATCCCTACTTCCCCCTGCGAAGGTCCTATCTATTTACTTTATGCAATTTTTATTTTTATTTGAGTCTCCATCTTCTCTTATAAAGCACCAACTAAGGGGCACTATGATCGTACTTGAGCATTGGATGTAGCTAATATTCGAGTGTGCTTCGTGAATGGATGAATGATTGAGCAAGATAGGCTAGGGTTAGCTTTCTATAGTGTTGATATTTTGAAAGACATGGTTGCGTGTTGATATGCTTGAGTATTGAAATCTTCATGTCAATTATAGACTATTGCTTTGAACCATCTAAAAGTCCAAATGTCCATGCTACAAAATAAAAAGAATATGTGATGAACATGTTAGGCATCATTCCACATCAAAAATTCTGTTTTTATCATTTACCTACTCGAGGACGAGCAAGAATTAAGCTTGGGGATGCTGCTACATCTCCAACGTATCTATAATTTTTTATTGTTCCATGCTGTTATATTATCATTCTTGGATGTTCTACAATCATTCTATAGCAACTTTATATCAATTTTTGGGACTAACCTATTGACATAGTGCCCAGTGCCAGTTGTTGTTTTTGCTTATTTTTTACTTCAAAGAATATCAGTACCAAATGGAGTCTAAATGCCATGAAACTTTTTGGAGATTTTTTTGGACCAGAAGACACCTTGGGGGCCAAGAAAGTACCAGAGGGGAGGCCCGTGGGGGGGGGGGGGGGGCGCACAACCCACCAGGGCGCGCCTAGGAGCCCAGGCACCCAGGGGGTTGTGGTTCCCATGTAGACCCCCTACACCGCCTCTTCGCCCTATAAATTTCCAAATATTCCAGAAACCCTAGGAGAGACGTCGAAACACAATTCCAGCCGCTGCAAGTTCCAGAACCACGAGATCCAATCTACACCATCACAGAGGGGTTCATCATCCTCATTGGTGCCTCTCCGATGATGCGTGAGTAGTCCACCATAGACCTACGGGTCCGTAGGAAGTAGCTAGATGGCTTTCTCTCTCTCTCTCTTTTGATTCTCAATACAATGGTCTCTTGGAGATCTATTTGATGTAATGACTTTTTGCGGTGTGTTTGTTGGGATCCAATGAAGTTTGAGTTTATGATCAGATCTATATCCATGAAAGTTATTTGAGTTTTCTTTGATCTCTTATATGCATGATTACTTATAGCCTCGTATTTCTTCTTTGAATCTTTAGTTTAGTTAGGCCAACTAGATTGATTTTTCTTGCCATGGGAAGAGGTGCTTTGTGATGGGTTCGATCTTGCGGTGTCATCTCCCAGTGACGGAAGGGGCAGCGAGGCACGCATGTATCGTTGCTATTAAGGATAACAAGATGGGGTCTATTCCTACATGAATAGATCTTGTCTACATCATGTCACCGTTCTTATTGCATTACTCCGTTTCTCAATGAACTTAATACACTAGATGCATGCTGGATAGCGGTCGATGCATGGAGTAATAGTAGTAGGTGCAGAATCGTTTTGGTCTACTAATCTTGGACGTGATGCCTATATAATGATCATTGCGTGGATATCATCATAATTATTTGATCTTCTATCAATTGCCCAACAGTAATTTGTTCACCCACCGTTTGCTATTTTCTCGAGAGAAGCCACTAGTGAAATCTACGGCCCCCATGTCTATTCTTTCATCATATTGCTTTCCGATCAATTTTTATTCGCTTTTATTTTCAGATCAATTATTCCAAAAACCCAAAATACCTTGCTGCACTTTTTCTTTCTTTATTTTATTTTGTGTTATTGCGAGATCTATTTATCAAAAATCATACAAACCAATCGATCTTTTTCCCGAGGAGGGATTGACAACCCCTCTTACGCGTCGGGTTGCAAGTATTTGTTCTTTGTGCGCAGGTACCATTTACATAGCTTGGCCTAGCCTCCTACTGGATTGATACCTTGGTTTCATAACTGAGGGAAATACCTACCGTAGCTGTACTGCATCATCCCTTCCTCTTTGGGGAAATACCGACGCAGTTTCAAGCCACATGAGTCAGTTGTTTGTTCATGTCAACTCTCTCTCTCTCTCTAACTCGGATGAACTCTCCCACAAAACCATCGGGGAGGGTGATTTGCACCTCTTGCACTTCCCCAATTCTGGTAGCCATGTTTTCTAGAAATTTGTTGTTCTTCAGATCTCCATCAGGTAGTTTATGAATTTGGCATTGTCGGAGTCTAGGATCTGCGTCCAAGAAACTTCCCTAAGAACTAGGGTTTGAACTCTGGGGGGGCTTGCTAGGCAACCTACGACACGACGATGGCAGCCATGCATGGAACTGCGACGGGCACGCCGGGCTCTCACCGGGCACGAAAGGGACACGCGATCTACCCAGGTTCGGGCCACCTTGCTGTGTAAAACCCTACTCCTCCTTGGTTGGATTGCTCTGTAATGGAGACCTTGTGGCTCGAGGTACACGAGATGTGGGGGAGAATCGCCCCCTCCCCCTACATGGAGGCGGCCCTGCCCCTTTTGCAGTGCCTTGGTCCTCTTCCCCAAAAATATTGGCGGGAAGGGTTGCCAGATAATGATAATTTTGAAGGGGGATAGGGCCACAGTCTATCCTGACAAAAGGTGGTCTTCGCCTGCAAAGCTTCCATCCATGACGCCTCGGTGGGCTCGGGGATGACCTCCGCCCTGGCGCGTCCGTCATCTTGGTCTTCTTCCACTGATCAGGCAACCTTTGGGGATTGCCTTGGGATCAGGCAACCTTAGCACAAAATAGGAAATCCTCCTCATCCGCGCCGGCTGGCGCAATCCTGCTGTCCTTCATCGTCGCGAGCGTCACCCACGTGGTGGGCGCGGGACCGCGTGATCGCGCTGAGAAGCCCCTGACGTGCTGGCTTCAGGGAGGTGCCTCGCGAGGCTCTTGGTGTGGCCGTTGTGGCTTAGCTGCTTGCTTGCTCTCTAGAAAGGAAGCCTCGGGAGGCGAGGGCCTCACGAGGAGCCTTGCCCGTGATGCCAGTTGGTGGGCCACTTATAGGGCTCTTGATATGCGTCGCGTCCTGGGCCGTAGGCAGACGGGCCGTGGTACCCTAGTTCCCGCTGGACTGATAGTAGCCCCCGGGCCCACGGCGGGCATGTTCCGCCCGTTAGGAACGAAATGACGCGGGGCCCATTGAACTGTCAGGCCCAGGGAGCGAGGCACAACGGCTTTGACGGATGGGACGCCTCCACTCCCCCACGTCGCCTCGAGGGGTTCTGTGTCACGCCCTCCCAGGTCGAGCATCCGGAGGACAAGGAGACACTTGGCTTGGAGGGTGATGCGCTTCACGAGGAGGATGCGCTCGCCGAGGCCATGGGAGGGGGCTCCGGAAGGCCCCACGGCGAGGCCTCAGGAGCCATCCGGAGCGAGCCCCAAGGGAGCAGTAGCAGCAGCCGCTCCAGCGTGCTGCTGAAGAAGAGGCGGTCGGTCCCTACAGATGAGTAAGTCCCCTTGCCTTGTTCTTTCCTTCGCACTTAATATTCTCCCTCGATAGTCGAGGGTTGAGCCCCCTTTGCGGTGCAGGGGCCCTTCATAAAAGAAGAAGGCGACCCCTAGATTAGAGGGGGCCATGAGGTAGACCGCGCCCCTGTTGGGGGTGCGGATTGAGGCGCCGCTGGAGCCCCCGCCAAGCCTGGAGAGGCGCGGGGCGAATGGCGAGGGGAGCGCATGACATCTCCCTAGCTATGCAAAGGATGTGCCCCCACTTGCTGGGGCAGGTGGGCCTATGGAGGAGGTCCACTTGGAGGGAGAGGTGCCGGAGGTTCCCGGCGCCGAAAGCGGCGACACCATGAGGAATGTCGTGAGGCCGAGCCCCTCAAAGGGCTCCACGGCGGCTGGGGCGGCAGGCGCAGACGCAACGACCACGACGAGCCCCGAGTGCTTGCCAGTGCGCCAAGAGCCAAATGTGACCGCACCAGGACCCCCGCATGCGACAGAGTCGTAGGCCGAGTTGGAGGCTATGGAGAACCCCCAGCATCTGACGAGGGGTGAAGCCCCTGCCGGCGGAGACATCGCTGGGCTCGGTGGAGCTGCAGCCCCCCCGAGCCTTCGCGACCAGCGGGGACGGAGGAGGGAGAGGGGTCGGACGCGTCACAGGCTATGGCGCTCGTAGGCCATGATACCTCTCCAACGTATCTATAATTTTTGGTAGTTCCATGCTATTAAAGTCTAATTCTTGGATGTTTTATACTCATTTTATAGCAACTTTGAATCATTTTTTGGGACTAACCTATTGACATAGTGCCCAGTGCCAGTTGTTGTTTTCTACTTGTTTTTTACTTTGCAGAATATCAATACCAAACGAAGTCCAAATGCCACGAAACTTTTTGGTGATTTTTTCTAGACAGAAGACATCCAGGGAGCCAAGGAAGTGCACCAGAGGAGGCCCATGGGGCCCACTAGGCACCAGGGCGCGCCAGAAGGCCCAGGCGTGCCCTAGTGGGTAGTGGGGACCATAGGAGGCTTCTCCACTGACTATCAGCTCTATAAATACTTTCAAATCACAAAAACCCTAGGGGAGTCGAGAGATCAGAGTTTCCACCGCCGCAAGGTCTAGAACCACGAGATCCAATGTAGAGGCCTTCTCTGGCACTTTGTCGAAGGGGTCAATGAACACGGAGAGGTTCTTTATCATCACCCTTGCCCCTCCAATGATGCGTGAGTAGTTCACCACAGACCTACGGGTCCATAGGCAGTAGCTAGATGGCTTCTTCTCTCTTTTTGATCTTCAATACAATGTTCTCCTCGATGTTCTTGGAGATCTATTTGATGTAATGACTTTTTGCGGTGTGTTTGTTGGGATCCGATGAATTGTGAGTTAGATGCATGTTGGATAGCAATCGATGTGTGGAGTAATAGTAGTAGATGCAGACAGGAGTCGGTCTGCTAATCTTGGACGTGATGCCTATATACATGATCATTGCCTTGGATATCGTCATGATTATTTGCTTTTCTATCAATTGCCCAACAGTAATTTGTTTACCCACCGTATGCTATGTTCTTGAGAGAAGCCTCTGGTGAAATCTACGCCCCCGAGGTCTATTTCCTATCATATTATTTTCAGATCTATTAATCCAAAAATACCTTGCTGCACTTTTTGTTTATTTATTTTATTTTATGTTTTTTCTAGATCTATTTATCCAATCTCATACAATTTAATCTATCTCAATACCGAGGAGGGATTGACAACCTCTTATGCGTTGGGTTGCAAGTTTTTGTGGTTTGTGTGCAGGTGCTGTTTACATAGTGTTGCTTGGTTCTCCTACTGGATAGATAACCTTGGTTTCATAACCGAGGGAAATACTTATCGTTGTTGTGCTGCATCATCCTCTCCTCTTCAGGGAATTACCAACGTAGATACAAGCAATCAGGAAGAATTTCTGGCGCCGTTGCCGGGGAGACATCATCAACATCTATCAGGTTCCTACGCACAAACTCTCATCTCCATGCAATTACTTTATTTGCCATTTGCCTCTCGTTTTCATCTCCCCTAGTTCTAAAATGTTTTCAGAAAAACACAAAAATATTTGCCTTTTTATTGCCTTCTTTCCATTTGCCTTTTTGTTCGTTTGCTATCTTTTCTTGTGTGCCATGTGCCTTCTATTTGCTTGCATCTTTGCTTGCTAAAAATCTATTTACATGGGTCCTCATCCACTTGCTAATCTTTTTAGAAGATCCAACTATGATGAACCAATTGCTAGTGAGATGAGTGCACTTTATTATATCTATGAAGTTTTGCTTGAAAATCATGAATCTGAAAATTGTGATGAAGTGTTGAATGAAGAAATTTATAAAGTGATTCATGATAGTTCCTTGAATGAGCATGATTGCAATGATGTTATTATAAATTCTATTAATGTCAATTGTGCTAATAATATGCAAAACCCTAAGCTTGGGGATGCTAATTTTGCCATGTCCCCTACTTATTGCAATGATCATGATTGGGGTGATTCTTCTTATGATCTTGAAAATTTATTTAAGCCTCATCATGAATATGTTAGTGATAATAATGTTTGCAATAATATTGAAAGTGGGTTTGGAAGAGCGTCAACTTTAGGTAAAAATAATCCCACATATTTGAAGAGCGTTCAATCTCATGATTTTTTTTATAAAAGTGGGTTTGGAGATGTCATGACTTTATTTGATGATAATCCCACTATTTTGGAAGAGTGTCAACTTTGCTTGCATGTGGATCATGAAGAGAATATTTTATGTGATAGTTATATTGTTTAATTTGATTATGGTCCTACATGTAATTATTACGAGAGATGAAAATATGGTGGTAGAAATTTTCATGTTACTAAATCACCTCTCTTCGTGTTGAAATTATTAATGCTTCCTTCTTCCTATTCGCTATTGGGGAACGTTGCATGGGAAACAAATTTTTTTCCTACACTCACCAAGATCAATCTAGGAGATGAACATCTACGAGAGGAGAGATTGCATCTACATACCCTTGTAGATCGCTAAGCGGAAGTGTTAAGAAACGCGGTTGATGTAGTCGAACGTCTTCGCGATCCAATCACGATCCGTCCCGCGAACTCCTGATCCAAGTGCCGAACGAACGGCACCTCCGCGTTCAACACACGTACGACTCGATGATGCCTTCACCTCCATGATCCAGCGAGCGATGGTGAAGTAGTAGCTCGAGTCCTCTGGCAACACGATGGTGTGGTGGCGGTGGTGGTGGTGGAATCTCAGCAGAGCTTCGCTAAGCACTACGAAGAGGAAGAGGGCTACGAAGGAAAGGGAGGGCGGCGCCGTGGCATAGATGGGTGCGGCTGCCGTCCCTCTACCACTCCATATATAGCGGGAAGGGGGGAGGAGGAGGCGCCCTAGGTTTTCCCTAGGGGGGGCCGGCGGCCACACGGGGCAACCCTAGATGGGTTTTGGGTGGCCCCCCTAGGTGCCTTGTCCCCCAAGCCAGGGGAGGCAGCCCTAGGGGGCACACCACCTCTCTTGGTGGTTGTGGGAAGGGGTGAGGGGGCCGCACAGCCCCTTAGTGGGCTGGTGTGCCCCCTCCCCTTGGCCCATGAGGCCCCCCAACACTTGTCGGGGGGGCCCCGAAACCCCTTTCGGTTATCCTGGTCATAACCCGGTGCCTCTGGAACACTTCCGGACTCCGATACCCTTCGTCCTATATATAAATCTTCACCTCCGGACCATTCCGGAAATCCTCGTTACATCCGAGACTCCGAACAACCTTCGGTTATCACCAAAACAACTCAACTATACTTATATCGTCACCAAACGTTAAGTGTGTAGACCCTGCGGGTTCGAGAACTATGCAGACATGACCGAGACACCTCTACGGTCATTAACCAATAGCGGGACCTGGATGTCTATATTGGTTCCCACATATTCTACGAAGATCTTATTGGTCGAACCTCGATGTCAAGGATTCAGCCAATCCCGTATGCAGTTCCCTTTGTCTATCGGTATGTTACTTGCCCGAGATTCGATCGTCGATATCTCCATACCTAGTTCAATCTTGTTACCGGCAAGTCTCTTTACTCGTTCCATAATACAAGATCCCGTGGCTAACTCTTTAGTCACATTGCTTGCAAGCTTATTGTGATGTTGTATTACCGAGTGGGCCCTGAGATACCTCTCTGTCATACGGAGTGACAAATCCCAGTCTTGATCCATGCCAACTCAACAGACACCCTTGGAGATACCTATAGAGCACCTTTATAGTCACCTATTTACATTGCGATGTTTGGTACACAGAAGGTACTCCTCCGGTGTCAGTGAGTTGCATGATCTCATGGTTGTAGGAACAGATACTTGACATGCAAAAAATGATAGCAATAAACTTGATACGATCATATGCTACGTTTATAGTTTGGGTCTTGTCCATCACATCATTCTCCTAATGATGTGATCCCGTTATCAAATGACAACTCATGTCTATGGCTAGGAAACCATAGCCATCTTTGATCAACGAGCTAGTCAGGTAGAGGCTCACTAGGGACATGTTGTTGTCTATGTATCCACACATGTATTTGAGTTTCCGGTCAATACATATATAGCATGGATAATAAACGATTATCATAAACAAGGAAATATAATAATAACCACTTTATTATTGCCTCTAGGGCATATTTCCAATAGTCTCCCACTTGCACTAGATTCAATAATCTAGCATTACATGGTAATGAATCTAACACCCATAGAGTTCTGGTGTTGATCATGTTTTGCCCATGGAAGAGGTTTAGTCAACGGATCTGCAACATTCAGATCCGTATGTACTTTGCAAATGATTATGTCCTCCTCCTTGACCCAGTCACGGATGGAATTGAAGCGGTGCTTTATGTGTCTGGTCCTCTTGTGAAACCTTGGTTCCTTGGCCAGAGCAATGGCACCAGTGTTGTCACAGAGCAGAGTCATTGGGTCCAATGCACTAGGCACAACTCCAAGATCTGTCATGGACTGCTTCATCCAGACACCTTCCTTTGCTGCCTCCGAGGCAGCTATGTACTCAGCTTCGCATGTAGAATCAGCTACCACGCTTTGCTTGGAACTGCACCAGCTTACCGCTCCCCCATTTAGAATATATATGTATCCGGTTTGAGACTTAGAGTCATCCGGATTAGTGTCAAAGCTTGCATCGATGTAACCCTTTACGACCAGCTCTTGATCACCTCCATAAATGAGAAACATTTCCTTAGTCCTTTTCAGGTACTTAAGGATATTCTTGACCGCTGTCCAGTGTTCCACTCCAGGATTACTTTGAAACCTTCCAGCCATACTTATGGCAAGGCTGACATCTGGTCTCGTGCACAACATCGCATACATAATAGAGCCTACGGCTGAAGCATAGGGGATGACACTCACCTTTTCTCTATCCTATGTAGTCGCTGGGCATTGAGTCTTACTCAACTTCACACCTTGCAAAACAGGCAAGAACCCCTTCTTGGACTGATCCATTTTGAACTTCTTCAAAATCTTATCAAGGTATGTGCTTTGTGAAAGTCCTATCAAGCGTCTTGATCTATCTCTATAGATCTTGATGCCCAATATGAAAGCAGCTTCTCCTAGGTCCTTCATTGAAAAACTCTTTTACAAATATTCCTCCACGTTTTCCAAAAGTTCTATATTGTTTCCAATCAGCAATATGTCATCCACATATAATACTAGAAATGCTATAGAGCTCCCACTCACTTTCTTGTAAATACAAGCTTCTCCACAAACTTGTAGAAACCCAAACGCTTTGATCACCTCATCAAAGCGAATATTCCAACTCCGAGATGCTTGCACCAGCCCATAAATGGATTGCTGGAGCTTGCACATTTTGTCAGCATTCTCTGGATCGACAAAACCTTCTGGTTGCATCATATACAACTCTTCCTTAAGGAAACTGTTAAGGAACGCTGTTTTGACATCCATATGCTAGATTTCACAATCGAAAAATGCAGCTATTGCCAACATGATTCTGACGGACTTAAGCATCGCTACGGGTGAGAAAGTCTCATTGTAGTCAACTCCTTGAACTTGTGAAAACCCTTTTGCCACAAGTCGAGCTTTATAGACGGTGATATTACCGTCCGCGTCCATCTTCTTCTTGAAGATCCATTTATTCTGAATGGCCTTTCGTTCTTCAAGTAATACTTCCAAAGTCCATACTTTGTTTTCATACATGGATCCCATCTCGTATTTCATGGCCTCTAACCATTTGTTAGAATCCGGGCCCACCACCGCTTCTCCATAGCTCGTAGGTTCATCGTTGTTGTTGTCCAACAACATGACCTCTAAGACAGGGTTACCGTACCACTCAGGAGTAGTACGTATCCTTGTCGACCTATGAGGTTCGATAGTAACTTGATCTGAAACTTCATGATCACTATCATTAGCTTCCTCTTCAACTGACGTAGGCATCACAGAAACATCTTTCTGCGCTGCACTACTCACTGGTTGAAGTAAAGGTTCAACAACCTCATCAAGTTCTATCTTCCTCCCACTCAATTCTTTCGAGAGAAAGTGTTTCTCGAGAAAGGACCTGTTCTTAGCGACAAACACTTTGCCCTCGGATCTGAGCTCGAAGGTATACCCAATCGTGTCCTTTGGATATCCTATGAAGATGCATTTGTCCGCTTTGGGTTCGAGCTTTTCCTGATGAAGCCTTTTGACATAAGCATCGCAGCCCCAAACCTTAAGGAACGACAGCTTAGGTTTCTTGCCAAACCACATTTCATACGGTGTCGTCTCTACGGACTTAGATGGTGCCCTATTTAAAGTGAATGCAGCTGTCTCTAATGCATTACCCCAAAACGAGAGTGGCAGATCGGAAAGGGGCATCATCGAATGCACCATATCTAATAAGGTATGATTACAATGTTCGGACACACTGTTACGCCGTGGTGTTCCAGGTGGCGTCAACTATGGAATGATTCCACATTGTCTTAAGTGATTGCCAAACTCATAACTTAGATACTCTACCCCTCGATCAGATCATAGGAATTTGATCTTCTTGTTACGATGGTTCTCAACTTCACTCTGAAATTTCTTGAACTTTTCAAACGTTTCAGACTTATGCTTCATCAAGTAAATATACCCATATCTACTTAAATCATCGGTGAAGCTGAGAAAGTAACGATATCCACCACGTGTGTCAACACTCATCGGACCGCACACATTAGTATGTATGATTTCCAATAAGTCACTTGCCCGTTCCATTGTTCCGAAAAACAGGGTCTTGGTCATCTTGCCCATGAGGCATGGTTTGCATGTGTCAAGTGATTCAAAATCAAGTGACTCCAAAAGCCCATCAGCATGTAGTTTCTTCATGCGCTTAACACCAATATGACCTAAGCGGCAGTGCCACAAGAAAGTGGTACTGTCATTATCAACTCTACATCTTTTGGCATCAATGTTATGAACATGTGTATCATCACTATCGAGATTCAATAAGAATAAACCCCTCACATGGGTGCATGACCATAAAAGATATTACCCATATAAATAGAACAACCATTATTGTCTGATTTAAATGAGTAACCTTCTCACATTAAACAAGATCCAGATATAATGTTCATGCTCAACGCAGGCACTAAATAACAATTATTCAGGTTCTTCACTATTCCCGATGGTAATCGAAGAGCGAGCGTGCCGACGGCGATCACATCAACCTTGGAACCAGTTCCCACGCGCATTGTCACTTTGTCCTTCGCCAACCTCCGTCTATTCCATAGTTCCTGCTTTGAGTTGCAAATGTGAGCAACCGAACCGGTATCAAATACCCAGGCACTACAACGAGAGTTGGTAAGGTAGACATGAATAACATGTATATCATATATACCTTTGTTGACGTTGGCCCCCTTCTTCTCGGCCAGATACTTGAGACAGTTCCGCTTCCAGTGGCCAGTTCCCTTGCAATAGAAGCACTCAGTCTCCGGCTTGGGTCCAGCCTTGGGTTTCTTCACGGGAGGAGCAACTATTTTGCCACCTTTCTTGAAGTTTCCCTTCTTTCCCTTGCCTTTCTTGAAACTAGTGGTTTTATTCACCATCACACTTGATGCTCCTTCTGGATGTCTGACTCAGCGACTTTCAGCATCGTGAACAGCTCGGAGACTGACTTGTTGCATGTTATAGTTCAACACAAAGCTCTTGTAGCTAGGTGGTAGCGATTCAAGAACTTTGTGGGGGAGCTCAACTCCCAACTCAGCCAGACGGTTGCAGTACCCAGACATTCTAAGTATGTGCTCACTGACAGACCCATTCTCCTCCATCTTGCAGGCATATAACTTGTCGGAGGCCTCATACCTCTTGATCCGGGCATTCTTCTCAAAGATAAACTTCAACTCCTGGAACATCTCATATGCTCCATGACGTTCAAAATGCCTTCGAAGTCCCGGCTCTAAGCCATACAGCATGGCGCACGAAACTATTGAGTAGTCATCAACACGCGACTGCCAAGCGTTCATAATGTCCACAGTTGCTGGAGGGGGTGGCGCACCAAGCGGTGCATCAAGGACATAAGCCTTTTGGATAGCCGTGAGGATAATCCTCAGATTATGGGCCCAGTCTACAAAGTTGCTTCCATCATCTTTCAGCTTAGCTTTCTCTAGGAACGCATTGAAATTCAGGGGAGCTACTGTGCGAGCCATTGATCTATGACATGAATTTGCAAAGATAACTTAGACTATTGTTCAAGATAATGAGTTCAATTAATCATATTACCTAAGAACTCCCACTCAAATCAACATCCCTCCAGTTGTCCGAGTGTAACATGATCCAAATTCACCAACCCAAGTCCGATCATCATGTGAGATGAGGTGGTTTCAATGGTGAACATCTCCATGTTGATCATATCTACTATATGACTCATGTTTGACCTTTTGGTCTCCTGTGTTCCGAGGCCATGTCTGTACATGCTAGGCTCGTCAAGTTTAACCCAAGTGTTCCGCATGTGCAAAACTGGCTTGCACCCGTTGTATGTGAACGTAGAGTCTATCACACCCGATCGTCACGTGGTGCTTCGAAACGATGAACTTTCGCAACGGTGCACACTCGAGGAGAACACAATTTTATCTTGAAATTTTAGTGAGGGATCACCTTATAATGCTATCGTCATCCTCAGCAAAATAAGATGCATAAAAGGATTAACATCACATGCAAATCATAAGTGACATGATATGGCCATCAACTTGTGCTTTTGATCTCCATCTCCAAAGCACTGGCATGATCTCCATCGTCACCGGCATGACACCATGATCTCCATCATCGTGTCACCATTGGGGTTGTCACACCAACCATGCTTCTTTTACTATTGCTACCGCTTAGTGATAAAGTAAAGCATTACATAGCGGTTAATGATTGACATGCAGGTCATACAATAATTAAAGACAACCCTATGGCTCCTGCTGGTTGCCTTATGCATCGACATGCAAGTCGATATAAACTATTACAAACATGATCATCTCATACATCAAATATATTTCATCATGTCTTTGGCCATATCATATCACAACATACCCTGCAAAAACAAGTTAGACGTCCTCTAATTGTTGTTGCATGTTTTATGTGGCTGCTATGGGTATCTAGCAAGAATGATTCTTACCTACACAAAGCCACAACGGTGATATGCAAGTTGTTATTTAACTTTCTACAAGGACCGCCTTTGTCGAATCCGATTCAACTAAGGTGGGAGAGACAGACACCTGCCAGCCATCTTTATGCAACAAAGTCACATGTCAATCGATGGAACTGGTCTCATGTACGTGGACATGTAAAGTTGGTTCGGGCCACTTCATCCCACAATACCACTGAATCAAGAAGAGACCAAGGAAGGAAGCAATCCAAATATCAATGCCCACAAACTCCTTTGTGTTCTACTCGTGATGTCATCTACGCATAGACCTAGCTCATGATGCCACTATTGGGGAACATTGCATGGGAAACAAAAAAAAATCCTACGCTCACCAAGATTAATCTAGGAGATGGACATCTACGATAGGAGAGATTGCATCTACATAGCCTTGTAGATCGCTAAGCGGAAGCGTTAAGAAACGCGGTTGATGTAGTCGAACGTCTTCGCGATCCAATCACGATTCGTCCCGTGAACTCCCGATCCAAGTGCCGAACGGACGGCACATCCGCGTTCAACACACGTACAACTTGATGACGCCTTCACCTCCTCGATCTAGAGAGTGATGGTGAAGTAGTAGCTCGAGTCCTCTGGCAGCACGACAGCGTGGTGGTGGTGGAATCTCAGCAGATCTTCACTAAGCACTACAGAGAGGAAGAGGGCTACGAAGGAAAGGGAGGGCAGCGCCGTGGCATAGATGGGTGCGGTTGTCCTCCCTCTACCCCTTTATATATAGGGGGAAGGGGGGAGGAGGTGGCACCCTAGGTTTTCCCTAGGAGGGGCGGCCACAAGGGGCAACCCTAGATGGGTTTTGGGTGGCCCCCCTAGGTGCCTTGCCCCCCAAGCTAGGGGGAGGCAGCCCTAGGGGGCACACCACCTCTCCTGGGTTTTTTGAGACAAACTCGCAAAGCTTTTATTAACCCGTCACGATGTTTACAGGGACGAAAGAAAGGTTCCCAGGATGACCTAACCAAACATGGCGGCCACCCCCGAGAGAAATGCATGCTTTGCTAGTTTGTGAGCTTCAAAGTTTGAGCTCCTAAATTCATGAACTATATTACATAAATGAAATTCCGAAGACCGCTCTAGAATTTCTTTGATCACTGCTCCATAACATGCAGAAGTGTCGTTCCTCACATCCACCACCACCCTACAATCCGATGCAACTTGAATATTCTGGACATATAGATCTTCTGAAAGGGATAGGGCTTCCCTAATAGCCATTGCTTCAAGTGTTGCTGGATCGTTAATATGCTTGACATAAATGGTCGAAGCTCCAAGAAAGGTCCCCTGCTGATCCCTACAGACTGGCCCAACTGCTCCATACCTTCGTCCTGTGGATACCATTGCATCTGCATTTAGCTTTACACATCCCTGGGTTGGAGGCAGCCAATGTGATGGCCTCGGAGCGGAAACAATTGTTGGTCTTTGAACACGGCAGCTAGATTGCCGTACTTCTGCCAAGTAACTCGTTACAAAGTTGTTCATTGCAAAGGGAGATTGGTAGATGTCTTCATAAACAGCTTTTCTCCTTGCGCCCCAGATCGCCCAGGCAGTCACAATTAATCGGGTAAACTCATCAGTGTCCAAGATTTCATGCAAAGCAAAGAGCCAAGCCTTCGTATTCTCCTCTCGGCAATCAATAAATTTTTCAACAAATTCCTCCGGCGCGAGAGCCCATATACTCCTTGACATGGCGCATGACAAGAGTGCATGCCTCCATGTATCTTTAGCGCCACACAGCTTGCATGTATCCTCGTCGGCCATGTTCCTATGGTTTAGAAACTCTCCAGTTGGCATCGACTGCCTCGCAAGTCGCCATACGAACATACGAAGCTTGGACGGGACCTGGATATGCCAGATAGCACTCCATTGTTCACTCTCCAGAGCTAAAGTACCTTCTTCTTCATATATCCATCTTTCCCTACTTAGTTTCATTCTCATAATCATGCGATATGCCGAGCGTACAGTGAATACACCTCAGTTCTCCTCATGCCATGCCTAGAAATCAGTTACATTCCTTGTGCACAAAGGTATTTTCAAGATCTCATCTGCATGAAAAGGGGTAAACACTGTCCGAACCAGACCTTCTTTCCATTCGGCAGAAGTGGAATCAATGAAGTCTGAGACTTTCACTGGTGGATTAGGAACTAGTGAGGTGATCGGACGTTTGAAATTGTCTCTAGGGATCCAGTTATGCAACCATACATCAATCTGTTCTCCATTACCAATTCGCCTAACAATTCCTTGGGCCAAGATGTCCCTTCCATCTAGAACTGCACGCCAAATCTGAGAAGGGCGAGCTCCCAAGTTAGCTTCCAAAAGTGTGCACTGTGGGAAATAAACAGCTTTCAACACCCTCGCACTCAAGGATGCCTCATCTGTCATTAATCGCCAAGCTTGTCTTGCCAAGAGTGTTAAGTTGAAGATTTCCAAATCACAAAAAACCTAGCCCACCCAAGTGTTTTGGCCTCGTCATCATATCCCATGCAACTCAACTTGGTTTCCTCTTTCCATTCTTGCTACCCCACCAGAACTGACGGATAATGGACGTAATACTTTCACACAAACCCCTTGGCAAACAGAAACATGACATGGAAAATACCGGGATAGCTTGTGCAATAGATTTAATCAACACTTCTTTACCAGCCGCTGAGAGCAACTTCTCCATCCATCCTTTGATTTTCTCCCACACACGATCTCTCAAATATTTGGAAGTGCCATTTTTCGAGTGGCCAACATCAGTGGGCATTCCCAAGTAGCGTTCACTTAAAGACTCATTTTGCACATGTAAAGAGCTTTTGATCTCCTCTCTAAGAGATGTGGGACAACCCTTAGTAATGAAAATTAAGGATTTCTCATGATTTATTCTCTGTCCTAAAGCATTACAATATATATCTAGCAAGTTTGACACCGCAACTGATCCCTCTACCGTAGACTTAAAAAGCAACAGGCTGTCATCTGCAAATAAAAGGTGGTTAATGGTGGGTGCCGTGGGGGCCACCTTAATACCTGCAATTGATGACTCAGAACTGGATTTTAGGAGGCACGAAAGGCCCTCTGCTGCTGATAACCCACAAGTATAGGGGATCACAACAATTTTTGATGGTAGACTATTCAACCCAAATTTATTGATTCGACACAAGGGGAGCCAAAGAATATTCCCGAGTATTAGCAGTTGAGTTGTCAATTCAACCACACCTGAAAGACTTAATATCTGTAGCAAAGCATTTAGTAGCAAAGTAGTATGGAAGTAACGGTAACGGTGGCAAAAGTAACAGTGGCAATTTTGTAGTGATTGTAACAGTAGCAACGGCAAAGTAACTTAGCAAGAATCAATATGTGAAAAGCTAGTAGGCAATGGATCAGTGATGGATAATTATGTCCGATGGCATTCATCATGCAATAGTTATAACCTAGGGTGACACAGAACTAGCTCCAATTCATCAATATAATGTAGGCATGTATTCCGTATATAGTCATACGTGCTTATGGAAAAGAACTTGCATGACATCTTTTGTCCTACCCTCCCGTGGTAGCGGGGTCCTAATGGAAACTAAGGGATATTAAGGCCTCCTTTTAATAGAGAACCGTACCAAAGCATTAGCACTTAGTGAATACATGAACTCCTCAAACTACGGTAATCACCGGAAAGAATCCCAATTATTGTCACCTTGGGGTATGCGGATCATAACACGTAATAGGTGTCTACAACTTGCAAGATAGGATCAAGAACACAAATATATTCATGAAAACATAATAGGTTCAGATCTGAAATCATGGCACTCGGGCCCTAGTGACAAGCATTAAGCATAGCAAAGTCATAGCAACATCAATCTCAGAACATAGTGGATACTAGGGATCAAACCCTAACAAAACTAACTTGATTACATGATAAATCTCATCCAACCCATCACCGTCCAGCAAGCCTACGATGGAATTACTCACGCATGGCGGTGAGCATCATGAAATTGGTGATGGAGGATGGTTGATGAGGACAACGGCGTCGATTTCCCCTCTCCGGAGCCCAAAACTGACTCCGGATCTGCCCTCCCGAGGAAGAACAGGAGGTGGCGGTGGCTTCGTATTGTGAAACGCGATGAACTCTTCTCCTTGATTTTTTCCCCGAATAGGGTTATATGGAGTTGGAGTTGAGGTCGGAGGGTCTCCAGGGGGCCCACAAGCCACCTAGGCGCGCCCCGGGGGGGGCGCCTCTAGGCTTGTGGCCAATGGGTGGACCCCCTCTAGTTGATTCTTTCGCCAGTATTTTTTATTAATTCCAAAAATATGCTTCGTAAATTTTCAAGTCAATCTGAGAACTTTTATTTCTGCACAAAAATAACACCAAGGCAATTCTGCTGAAAACAGCGTTAGTCCGGGTTAGTTCCATTTAAATTATGCAAATTAGAGTCCAAAACAAGGGCAAAAGAGTTTGGAAAAGTAGATACGATGGAGACGTATCAGCTGCAATCAGGAATAAGTAGGGGGAAATTGGGTCTCCCTGCCGAATACCTCTCATCGGCTTAAAAGGTTCAAGCTTCTCACCATTGAACAGAACAGAGAAGGACACTGATGAAACCAGGCTCATAACTGTATTGATCCATTGCTGAGAGAATCCCAGCTTGGCCATAATACCCTTCAAGTATGGCCACTCCAGCATATCATACGCTTTCATCATATCTAACTTCAAAGCACAGAAGCTATTTGACTTTGATTTTGTTCTTTTCATAAAATGCAGACACTCGTAAGCACATATAATGTTGTCTGTGATGAGCCTGCCAGGTACAAAGGCTGACTGCTCCTCAGATATTATGTTGGGTAACACTAACTTCAATCTGTTGGCCACAACCTTTGAAGCAGTCTTATATAGCACATTGCAAAGACTTATAGGTCGGAACTAAGTTAACAAAGAGGGGCTGATTACCTTAGGTATTGGTACCAAGACTGTATCATTAATCCCTTTTGGGCTTTCCTCCCCCCGAACTATCCTCAACACAATCCTTGTGACATCTTCACTACATATATCCCAGTTGCGTTGATAAAAATGAGCAGGAAAGCCATCTGGCCCTGGTGCTTTTGTAGGGAACATCTGAAACAGTGCCGTTTTTACCTCCTCGGCAGTGTATTCCTCATTCAAACTTGCATTCATCTCTTCTGTTACCCTCCTTGGTACATGGTCTAGCACGGCATCCAACTCCTGTACCCCTTCTAAAGTATATAATGTTTGATAGAAACTATTGGCCATCGCTTTAAGTTCCTCCGGGTCAACTACAATTGCCCCTAAAGAATTTTGCAAAGCTTTTATCATATTCTTTTTCCTTCGTAGGCTCGCTCTCAGATGAAAAAACTTTGTATTTTTGTCCCCCGCAGATAACCACTCAATCCTTGCCCGCTGGCGCCACATTATTTCTTCTCGATGATACATCTCGATCAGCTGTTCATTGATCTTGAGCTCCACATGGGATGGACCCGTCCGCACAGGGTCCCCACGTAGTTCTTCCAGTTTAATTTATTTTCGCACGCTA
The DNA here is from genome assembly GCA_011799875.1 of Thinopyrum elongatum. NCBI lineage: Eukaryota > Viridiplantae > Streptophyta > Magnoliopsida > Poales > Poaceae > Thinopyrum > Thinopyrum elongatum. The sequence goes on from CM022297.1 coordinate 117,669,075, forward strand.
CCAAAAGTATCAGTACTCCAACTTGTCAATCCTCTCGCGAGATTACTGAGCTTCTGGCGCATCTCCTCAATAGTGGTGCACGATGGTCCAGAATCCCACCCATCCACTAGCGTGTCATGAAGGCCTTCATGTGTCTCCCACATCAATTCATATCTGAATTCACGCACTTTCTGTCCCTCCTTTGTTCGGCCCCAATCAACCAAAAGCGCGGAGTGGTCAGAAGTTGTTGCTACTTCATGCGTTACCGATGCCAAAGGGAAACTCGCCATCCAATCTGTATTAACCAAAGCTCTATCAAGTCTGCACTGGGTGTAGGAACCACCTGTTACTTTCTTCTCGAAAGTCTAGAACCGGCCTTTATAGCCCAAATCTAGTAGCATGCAAACATCAATTGGGTCTCTAAAAGCTTGGATCTGTGCGTTGCTGCGCTGTCCAATTCCTTCATGTTCATTTGGACGTAAAACTTCGTTAAAATCTCCCATGCACAGCCACGGCAGATCGCTCAAAGTGCTAATGTTTTTCAGGAGCGTCCAAGTTTGGTGGCGCAAATGTGTTTGAGCTTCTCCATAGACACAAGTTAGTCTCCACTTTTCCTCCCCTTGATCTTCTATTGATGAAGGAAATATGCCCTAGAGGCAATAATAAAGTTATTATTTTATTTCCTTATGTCATGATAAATGTTTATTATTCATGCTAGAATTGTATTAACCGGAAACTTGATACATGTGTGAATACATAGACAAAATAGAGTGTCACTAGTATGCCTCTACTTGACTAGCTCGTTAATCAAAGATGGTTATGTTTCCTAACCATAGACATGAGTTGTCATTTGATTAACGGGATCACATCATTAGGAGAATGATGTGATTGACTTGACCCATTCCGTTAGCTTAGCACTTGATCGTTTAGTATGTTGCTATTACTTTCTTCATGACTTATACATGTTCCTATGACTATGAGATTATGCAACTCCCGTTTACCGGAGGAACACTTTGTGTGCTACCAAATGTCACAACGTAACTGGGTGATTATAAAGGTGCTCAACAGGTGTCTCCGAAGGTACTTGTTGAGTTGGCGTATTTCGAGATTAGGATTTGTCACTCCTATTGTCGGGGAGGTATCTCTGGGCCCATTCGGTAATGCACATCACTATAAGCCTTGCAAGCATTGTAACTAATGAGTTAGTTGCGGGATGATGTATTACGGAACGAGTAAAGAGACTTGCCGGTAACGAGATTGAACTAGGTATTGAGATACCGACGATCGAATCTCGGGCAAGTAACATACCGATGACAAAGGGAACAACATATGTTGTTATGCGGTTTGACCGATAAAGATCTTCGTAGAATATGTGGGAGCCAATATGAGCATCCAGGTTCCGCTATTGGTTATTGACCGGAGACGTGTCTCGGTCATGTCTACATAGTTCTCGAACCCGTAGGGTCCGCACGCTTAAAGTTCGGTGACGATCGGTATTATGAGTTTATGTGATTTGATGACCGAAGTTTGTTCGGAGTCCCGGATAAGATCGGGGACATGACGAGGAGTCTCGAAATGGTCGAGAGGTAAAGATCGATATATTGGAAGGCTATATTCGGGCATCGGAAAGGTTCCGAGTGATTCGGGTATTTTTCGGAGTACCGGAGAGTTACGGGAATTCGTATTGGGCCTTAATGGGCCATACGGGAAAGGAGAGAAAGGCCTCAAGGGTGGCTGCGCCCCTTCCCCATGGACTGGTCCGAATTGGACTAGGGAAAGGGGGCGCCCCCTTCCTTCCTTCTCCTTCTCCCTTCCCCTTTTCCTATTCCATGTGGGAGGTGGAATCCTACTAGGACTAGGGAGTCCTAGTAGGACTCCACACCTTGGGCGCGCCCTATGAGGGCCGGCCTCCTCCTCCCTCCATCCTTTATATACGTGGCCAGGGGGCACCCCATAGACAACAATTGATCATTTGATCTCTTAGCCGTGTGTGGTGCCCCCCTCCACGATAATCCACCTCGATCATATCGTAGCGGTGCTTAGGCGAAGCCCTGCGTCGGTAGCATCATCATCATCGTCACCACGCCGTCGTGCTGAAGAAACTCTCTTGTGAAGCTTTGCTGGATCGGAGCTCGCGGGACGTCATCGAGTTGAAGGTGTGCTGAACTCGGAGGTGCCGTGCATTCGGTACTTGGATCGGTCGAATCGTGAAGACGTACGACTACATCAACCGCGTTGTGCTAACGCTTCCGCTTTCGGTCTACGAGGGTACGTGGACACACTCTCCCCTCTCGTTGCTATGCATCACCATGATCCTATGTGTGCGTAGGAAATTTTGAAATTACTACGTTCTCCAACAGTTGACACATCTAGATGGTACACCGAATAACCGATAATTTCAATCTTTATTTCATTATTCCAGAAAAGGCCAATGCCACCACTCCTACCTTGACTATCAATTGCAAAAGAATTATCATAACCAATAGAACTTGCTAAAGATTCTACCCTAGATCCTTATATCTGTGTTTCAACAATGCATAACAGGGTAGGGGCAAACTTCATCGCGAAATTGCTAAGCTCTCGGACTGCCGCAGGTTTGCCCGCTCCACGGCAGTTCCAGCACATGGCACTCATTGATCACGGCGACGCTCCTCGAAGGAGCCCACCAAGTTTTTCACTGCTGAAGTTGATTCCTCCTTCCCATCTTCAATGGTCCTGGTTCTCTTTGGATCTCTCCTCAGAGGTGGGATTACAATGGAGCTTCCTATCGGCACCATGGCTAGGTTGTTCTCACTAGCCGTAGCAACTGCATGACCGGCGGTCTTGTTCTGATTGCCTTCCAGTGATCCACCCGCAATCCTCTTCCTACTCATCTCCTCCATGTCAACATCTTTTGTAGCCGGATCTTCGTCCTTCCCTGTTCCTCCCACTGTCAGGACACCAGTATAGTTGGTCTTTCCCTCATCATATCTGTTGCCGGTTCGACATCCAGAGCGCCCTCCCCTTCGGCCACCATGACGGCCTCGGCCTTCTCCAGGGCCTCGCCCAGTACGCATGACCCAGCTCGCGCAAAGATCCTTAAAAACCAAGGCCAACGGGGGGTGAATCCCATTACCATGTTCCTTGTACAGATGTCCAAGCATACCACAAACGGCACACCAATCAGGCAACTTCTCATATTTAACCTTGTAGATCTGCCTCTCACCATCTCTGATCATAGATACATCATTCTTTAAAGGTTTTAAAACATTGATCCGAACCCACACCCGGTAGAAATTCCCAACAAAATCATGGGATGGAGGCTACGTGAACAGAACTTCTCCCACCTTAGCAGCCAAAGGAGTAACCAGATGGGCATACAGATTAGGCACGTCATGGATTTGAATCCATATATCGATCGTCTCCAGCTTGATCGTCGAAAGCTTTGAGATCCCATCATAATGCGCAAGGATAACTGCATCTCCTCTGAAGTTCCATGGACCATCATTCATCACCCTCTCCCAATCTACCAAGCAAGAGAATTGGATGGTGTACAGGTTTTCCTCTAGGGGTTTGAACTTTGCTGCCTGCGCAATATCCCATGCTGCTCGCATGTTCCTGTAAAACCATGTCTGGCTGTACGTCTTGGTGGTGTTTACCCTAGCTAGCGCGAACCATTTAGGTTCATCAGGAGGCGCTTCCTGCTCATCAAAGACCATATCATCTAGGTCTTCTTCCTTCAATCCCAACTCTTTCATCATCTGCTCAACATCGCTGATTCCCGCGGAAGCCGGCGCCTCATCCGAAGCCATTAGAACTCTAACCCGATGGGATACAGATCAGTTTTTTTTGGGAGGGAACCCTAGTTCCACCACTCCCTTGCCTAGCTTGAAGCAAGGCGGCAGCACAGAGGCCACCCCCAACGTCGTCAGAGATCGCCGGGGGTAGAGATAGTGGTAGGGGAGAAAGAACTCGACGGCGGCTCGATCGCCTCCAGGAGGAACAAAACCCTAACTAGAGGGAAAAACTATTTTCGGTTGGTTTGATCACCACCTCTCCTGGTGGTCATGGGAAGGGGTGAGGGGGGCGCACAACCCCTTAGTGGGCTGGTGTGCCCCCTCCCCTTGGCCCATGAGCCCCCCAACACTTGCCGGGGGCCCCCGAAACCCCTTTCGGTCATCTTGGCCATAACCCGGTGCCTCTGGAACACTTTTGGACTCTGATACCCTTCGTCCTATATATCAATCTTCATCTCCGGACCATTCCAGAAATCCTCGTTACATCCGGGATCTCATCCGGGACCCCAAACAACCTTCGGTTACCACCAAAACAACTCAACTATACTTATATCGTCACCAAACGTTAAGTGTGTAGACCCTGCGGGTTTGAGAACTATGCAGACATGACCAAGACACCTCTGCGGTCAATAACCAATAGCAGGACCTGGATGTCCATATTGGTTCTCACATATTCTACGAAGATCTTATCGGTCGAACCTCGATGTCAAGGATTCAGCCAATCCCGTTTGCAGTTCCCTTTGTCTATCGGTATGTGATGACCCACAAGTATAGGGGATCAATCGTAGCCATTTCGATAAGTAAGAGTGTCGAACCCAACGAGGAGCAGAAGGAAATGACAAGTAGTTTTCAGTAAGGTATTCTCTGCAAGCACTAAAATTATAAGTAGCGAGTAGTTTGATAGCAAGGTAATTTGTAACAACCAAGCAACGGTAATGGTAACAAAAGTGCAGCAAGGTGGCCCAATCCTTTTGAGGCAAAGGACAGGCCAAAACGGTCTCTTATGATAAACAAAGCATTCTTGAGGGTACACGGGAATTTCATCTAGTCACTTTCATCATGTTGGTTTGATTTGTGTTCGCTACTTTGATAATTTGATATGTGGGTGGACCGGTGCTTAGGTGTTGTTCTTACTTGAACAAGCCTCCTACTTATGATTAACCCCCTCGCAAGCATCCGCAACTACAAGAAAAGTATTAAGAATAAATCTAACCATAGCATTAAACTTTTGGGTCCAAATCGGTCCCTTATGGAATAGCGCATAAACTAGGGTTTAAGCTTCTGTCACTCTCGCAACCCATCATCTAATAACTACTCCACAATGCATTCCCTTAGGCCCAAATATGGTGAAGTGTCATGTAGTCGATGTTCACATGACACCACTATGGGAATCACAACAGACATACCATCAAGATATTGAACACATATCAAGTTCACATGATTACTTGCAACAAGATTTCTCCCCTGACCTCAAGAACAAAAGTAACTACTCACAAATGATAATCATGCTCAAGATCAGAGGGGTATTAAATATCATAATGGATCTAAACATATAATCTTCCACCAAATAAACCATATAGTAATCAACTACAAGATGTAATCAACACTACTAGTCACCCACAAGCAACAATCTAAGGTTCCGGTACAAAGATTGAATACAAGAGATGAACTAGGGTTTGAGAGGACATGGTGCTATTGAAGATGTTGATGGAGATTGCCCTCCCCAAGATGGGAGAGTTGTTGGTGATGATGATGACGATGATTTCCCCCTCCGGGAGGGAAGTTCCCCAGGCGGAATCGCTCCGCCGGACGGCAAAAGTGCTCCTGCCCAAGTTCCGCCTCGAGACGGCGGCGCTTCATCCCGAAAGTCCTCTGCTTATTTTTTCTAGGTCAAAATGACTTATATACTAGAAGAGGGGCACCGGAGGTGGGCCGAGGAGGGCATAACCCACCAGGGCGTGCCTGGGCTCCCTGGCGCGCCCAGGTGGGTTGTGCCCACCTGGTGGGCCCCCTCTGGTACTTATTTGCTCCAATAATTCTTATATATTCCATAAAAATTCTTCGTGAAGTTTCAGCTCATTTGGAGTTGTGCAGAATAGGTAGCCTGACGTAGCTTTTTCAGTTCTAGAATTCCAGCTGCCGGTATTCTCCCTCTTAGTGTGAACCTTGCATATTATGAGAGAAAAGGCATTAGAATTACTCCAAAAAGCATTATTATATCTAAAAACAATATAAATAACAGTAGGAAAACATGATGCAAAATGGACGTATCAACTGCCCCAAGCTTAGACCTCGCTTGTCCTCAAGCGAAAACCGAAATCGAAAAACATGTCCACATGCTTAGAGAGAGAGGTGTCGATAAAAACAAAATACAGACATAGAAGCATCATGTATATTATTATAACAGCAACAAACTTTAACATAAAACTTTATCATAGAACTTTTATCATATAACTTCTATCATAGACTTCTCATGAACAAGTAACAATTCATCACAACATCGAAGTATAAAGTATAAACACTATTGAAAACCAACAAACTATGTTCTCAGTCAACTTTGCAACTACAATTCATCATCTTTTCAGGAAGGGTCACGTATCGGAGCCTTTTTGGCAAGTCCACATACTCAACCATCATATAGTCTTCTATGATTGCTTACACTCATCGCATACTCATGAGCAAAAAGTTTCAACCGGACACATAGAAAGATAGGGGCTTATAGTTTTCGCCACCCAACATATTCACCGCAAGGGTGATGTCAATAATAATAACTCATGCTACCCATATCCAACTAGATATATGTGCCTAGATCTTTCCTCACCACATGATGCTTGCCAAAATAGGAAAATAAAAAGAAATAGAAATAAATACTTTGACTCTTGCATAAAAGTAAATACATAAAAGTAAAAGATAGGCCCTTCGCAGAGGGAAGCAGAGTTTGCCATGCGCTTTTCGTTTGTATGCTCAATCTCTTAGTGCAAAAGAACGTCACGTTATATTGCCCCTTATGATAGCAACCTTTATTATGCAGTCTGTCGCTTTTATTCTTTGCCATCACAAGTTCGTACAACGCTCAATTTTCTCTTACACTAAATGATCCAACACTTTTAGAAGCAATTTTTATTGCCCTTTTGCACCGATGACAACTTACTTGAAGGATCTTACTCAATCCATAGGTAGGTATGGTGGACTCACAAAACAAGATTTGGGTTTAAGGGTTTTGGATGCACAAGTAGTATCTCTACTTAGTGTGGAAGTTTTGGCTAGCAAAGATGGGGGGCAAGCACCACATGTTGAAGGATCTATGACAATATAACTTCTATGTGAATATGAACAAACATAAATCATTACATTGTCTTCCTTGTCCAACGTCAACAATTTTGGCATATAATATTTTGATGGGGGCTCACAATCACAAAAGATGTCCAAGATAGTGTATTTGCATTTGAATCTTCTCTTCCCTTATTAATTATTTCATGAATTGCATCATTGACCAATGCTATGTTTGTAAGTCTCCAATAAAATTTTCTACTTATACTCTTCCTTATGTGATGTCATTACTTAGCATAAGATTAGCATATGTTCTTTTTCATTTATTTCCTTTCTTTTTTATTGAACATGAAAGAAAAAGAAAACAAAACTTTATTATATATCTCGCACACGATTACAAGGATAGATCACTAAGCAAACACTCAGAAAGAAAAGGATCGAACTAAACTTTTATTCATCTAAAGCAAAAGATAACTATGGATCGAACTAAGATAAGTAAAGGCAAAAGATAGTGGAGGTGATACGATACCGGGGCACCTCCCCCAAGCTTGGCACAAGTCAAGGGGAGTGCCCATACCCGATACTCAATTTTCCTTTGGTGATGAAGGAGGTGGTGTTGATGATGTAGTAGCAATCTTATCCTCAGGTTTCCATGGCAAGGGCTCACCATCATAAGAGGAGGAGTGGGTCTCACAGGTCCTGCAACTGGCAGCCAAACTCATACCTTTAAACCTTGCCTCATATTCAAAGACTTTGTTTTGAAGATCATATATCTGGCTTTGGAGAACGTTGATTTGCTCGTTGAAGGTGAAGACGATGTCCTTCATGGACTTGCCATCCACCCTGAGATCACGGGTATAATCCGCGATCATGAGGTGATTGGCATTGAGTCCACGTTCCACCATCCCTTGCATCGGAAGACCTCCTGCTCCATAGCTTCAAGCCTAGCCTCCACGGATCTCGTCCCTTTGGGGCCTTGCACATCGCAGATGTGGAGCACCCCCTCATGCATCTCGATAGCTTGAGGGTGTTGCATTACCTCCTGCAGATATGGGTTGATGACGTTCTTGAAGAACTTCTCCTTAGAAGAGCTCGAAGCAGCCATCGTGAATTAGATCTGTCAGAAAACAGCAAGGAAAAGAAAACAGAAGATTTCTCCATGATACGGTGGTTAATAGGTTCGGGGGGTATATAAAGATTTTTTATCTTGGGGAACAAGCAAACGGAAGAAAAACGGAGTCCAGAAGGTACCCGAGGTGGGCACAACCCACCTGGGTGCGCCTGGCTTGCCAGGCGCACCCTGGTGTCTTGTGCCCACTAGGGGTGCCTTCGTGGTTGTTTCTTATTTTTCTAATTTTTGATATATTCCAAAACTGACAGAAAATATTTTTGCGGATTTTTCGGAGTCCGTTTACTTACCATATCATGTACCTCCTCCTTTTTCACGATTCAGGAGTATTCCGGAAGGTTTCCTTTATGTGTTCTTCCAGTGTCATAATTTGGATAATATTGCTTTCAACATTAATAGGCGTACCTGAGATATAGTGTTTAATTCTTTGCCCATTGACAACCTTCGGGTCGGTACCTTCGGCATTATTTATTTTGATGGCTCCAGATCGATAAACCTCCTCGATAACATAGGGTCCTTCACATTTGGAGAGGAGTTTTCCTGCAAAGAATCTGACAGAAGAGTTGTACAAAAGAATATATTCTCCAACTTTAAACTCACGCTTTTGGATTCTCTTATCATGCCATCTTTTAACTTGTTCTTTAAATAACTTGGCATTTTCATAAGCTTGGGTTCTCCACTCATCCAGTGAGCTGATATCAAATAACCTCTTTTCACCGGCAAGTTTGAAATCATAGTTCAGTTCTTTAATTGCCCAATATGCTTTATGTTCTAACTCAAGAGGCAAATGACAAGCTTTTCCATAAACCATTTTATAAGGAGACATACCCATAGGATTTTTATATGTTGTTCGGTAGGCCCAAAGTGCATCATCTAATTTCTTAGACCAATTCTTTCGGGACCTATTGATAGTTTTTTGTAAAATTAGTTTTATTTCTCTATTGCTAAGTTCAACTTGACCATTAGACTGAGGATGATAGGGGGAAGCAATTCTATGATTAACATCATACTTAGCAAGCATTTTACGGAAAGCATGAATAAAATGTGAACCACCATCAGTCATTAAATATCTAGGGACTCCAAACCTTGGGAAAATAACTTCCTTAAGCATTTTAATAGAGGTGTTGTGATCAGCACTACTAGTTGGAATAGCTTCTACCCACTTAGTAACACAATCAACAACAACCAAAATATGAGTATACCCAATAGAGGAAGGAAAAGGTCCCATGCAATCAAAGCCCCAAACATCAAATGGTTCAACAGCAAGCGAATAATTCATAGGCATTTCTTTATGCTTACCAATATTACCAATTCTTTGACATTCATCACAAGATAAAACAAACTTACGGGCATCCTTGAAGAGAGTAGGCCAATAAAAACTAGATTGCAATACCTTGTGAGCAGTTCTGTCTCCCGCATGATGCCCTCCATAAGCTTCGGAGTGACATATCCGTAGGATTTGTCCCTGTTCATGCTCAGGTACACAACGTCTAATAATACCATCTACTCCTTCTTTATAAAGATGCGGGTCATCCCAAAAGTAGTGTCTTAAATCATAGAAGAATTTTTTCTTTTGTTGGTATGTGAAACTAGGTGGTATGTATTTAGCAACAATGTAATTAGCATAGTCAGCATACCAAGGAGTGTTATGAGAAACATTTATTGTAGCTAATTGTTCATCAGGAAAATTATCATTAATAGGTTGTGGGTCATCAAGGATATTTTCTAACCTAGACAAGTTATTAGCAATGGGGTTCTCAGCTCCCTTTCTATCAGTGACATGTAAGTCAAATTCTTGTAGCAAAAGAACCCATCTAATAAGTCTAGGTTTAGCATCTTTCTTTTCCATAAGATATTTTATAGCAGCATGATCAGTGTGAACAATCACTTTAGAATCAACAATGTAAGATCTAAATTTGTCACAAGCAAACACAACTGCTAAAAATTCTTTTTCAGTAGTAGCATAATTGCGTTGGGCACTGTCTAGAGTTTTACTAGCATAATGAATAACATTTAATTTCTTATCAACTCTTTGTCCTAGAACAGCACCAACAGCATAATCACTAGCATCACACATAATTTCAAAAGGCAAGTTCCAATCAGGTGGTTGAACAATAGGTGCAGAAATTAAGGCTTTCTTAAGTGTTTCAAAGGCTTCTACACAATCATCATCAAAAACAAATGGAACATCCTTTTGTAAAAGATTTTTAAGAGGCCTAGAAATTTTAGAGAAGTCTTTAATAAATCTCCTATAGAAACCAGCATGACCGAGGAAACTACGATTACCTTTGATATCTTTAGGACATGGCATTTTCTCAATTACATCAACTTTAGCTTTATCCACCTCAATACCTCGTTCAGAAATTTTATGTCCCAAGACAATACCTTCATTAACCATAAAGTGGCACTTCCCCCAATTCAAGACAAGATTAGTTTGCTCGCATCTCTGCAAAACTTGATCAAGGTTGCTTAAGCAATCATCAAAAGAAGTTCTGTAAATGGAAAAATCATCCATGAAAACCTCAACAATCTTTTCACAAAAATCAGAGAATATAGCAGTCATACATCTTTGAAAGGTAGTAGGTGCATTACATAAACCAAAAGGCATACGTCTATAAGCATAAGTTCCAAAAGAACAAGTAAATGTGGTTTTCTCTTGATCAGGTTGTGAAATAGGTATTTGAGAAAAACCAGAATATCCATCGAGAAAACAAAAGTGTGTGTGCTTAGATAATCTTTCTAGCATTTGATCAATAAAAGGCAAAGGGTAATGATCTTTTCTAGTTGCTTTATTTAATTTTCTAAAATCAATTACCATTCTGTAGCCAGTAACAATTCTTTGTGGGATAAGTTCATTTTTATCATTAGGAACAACACTAATACCTCCCTTCGTAGGGACACAATGAACGGGACTTACCCATCTACTATCAGCTATAGGATAGATTACACCTACTTCCAGAAGCTTCAATATTTTAGTTCTTACCACTTCTTTCATTTTAGGATTTAAACATCGTTGGTGATCAACAACAGGTTTAGCATCAGGTTCCATATTAATTTTATGCTGACAGAGAGTGGGACTAATGCTCTTTAAATCATCAAGAGTATATCCAATAGCAGCTTGGTGCTTCCTCAGAACCTTCAATAATCTTTCTTCTTCATGTTCTGAAAGGTTAGCACTAATAATAACAGGATATATCTTTTTCTCATCAAGATAAGCATATTTCAAAGTGTCTGGCAATTGTTTTAATTCAAACACAGGATCACCTTTAGGTGGAGGAGGACCTCCTAGAGTTTCAATAGGCAAATTATGTTTAAGCAGAGGTCGTTGTTCAAAGAAAATTTTATCTATCTCATTTCTTTCATGCATATGCATATCATTTTCATGGTCTAGCAAATACTATTCTAGTGGATCTGTAGGAGGCACGGCAATAGAGGCAAGACCAGTTATTTCATCCTTACTAGACAATTCTTTCTTACGATGTTTTCTACTAAACTTAGAAAAATTAAACTCATGAGACTCATCACCAAAACTAACACCGACAGTTTGTTTCTCACAATCTATATTAGCATTAACGGTGTTCAAGAAAGGTCTACCAAAGATAATGGGACAAAAGTCATCTTGTGGGGAACCAAGAACTAGAAAATCTGTAGGGTATTTTATTTTCCCACACAAGACTTCAACATCTCTAACGATCCCAAGTGGTGTGATGGTGTCTCTATTAGCAAATTTAATAGTAACATCTATGTCTTCTATTTCAGCGGGTGCTATACCATTCATAATTTCTTGATATAAGGTAAAAGGAATAGCACTCACGCTAGTACCTATGTCACATAAACCATGATAATAGTGATCTCCTATTTTAACTGAGACAACAGGCATGCCAACAATAGGCCTATGTTTATCTTTTTCATCGGGTTTGGCAATTCTAGCAGCTTCATCACAAAAGTAAATAACATGCCCATCTATATTTTCAACCAGGAGATCTTTAACCATAGCAACACTAGGTTCTACTTTGATTTGTTCAGCAGGTTTGGATGCTCTAATATAACTTTTGTTGACCACAATTGAAACTTTAGCATGTTCCTTTATCCTAGCAGGGAAAGGTGGTTTTTCAATATAAGCATTAGGAACGACTGGATCAACGTTATGAATAATAGTTTCAACTTTAGCTATTACCGGTTCTTTAATTTCTTCTTTAATAGGAGGGTGATATTTAAACCACTTCTCCTTAGGGAGATCAACATGAGTAGCAAAAGATTCACAAAAGGAGGCTACTATCTCAGAGTCAAGTCCATATTTAGTGCTAAACTTTTGAAAAGCATCGGTATTCATAAAAGATTTAACACAATCATACTTAAGCTTAATACCTGACTCTTTACCTTCGTCGAGTTCCCAATCTTCAGAGTTGCGTTTAATTCTTTCTAAAGGATCCCACCTGAATTCAATAGTCTTCTTCATAAAGGAACCAGTACAAGAAGTATCAAGCATGGATTGATCATCACGAGAAAGCCGAGCATAAAAATTCTGAATAATAATTTCTCTTGAGAGCTCATGACTGGGGCATGAATATAACATTGACTTAAGCCTCCCCCAAGCTAGAGCGATACCTTCTCCTTCACGAGGCCAAAAATTATATATATAATTCCGATCACGATGAACTAGATGCATAGGATAATTTTTTTGGTGAAATTCCAATTTCAATCGATTCCAATTCTAGGATCCAATATCATCGCATAGCCTATACCATGTCAATGCTTTTCCCTTCAAAGATAAAGGGAAAACCTTCTTCTTAGCTTCATCTCCGGGTAAACCTGCAAGCTTAAATAATCCACAAATTTCATCCACATATATCAAATGCATATCGGGATGTTCGGTTCCATCTCCTACATAAGGATTAGCTAGCAGTTGTTCTATCATACCCGAAGGAATTTCATAACCAATATTTTCAGTAGGTGTAGTAGGTTGTGGGGTAACTAATTGTGGTTTCGGTCGGGGTGAAGATACCCCGAACAAACCCCTCAAAGGATTGTTCTCCATAGTAACAAGTGACAATAAATTTCAGCACGTAGTAATAATTTTTCCTTACCGATTTCCACTTACCAAGAGCGCTTCACTCCCCGGCAACGGCGCCAGAAAAGAGCCTTGATGACCCACAAGTATAGGGGATCAATCTTAGTCCTTTCGATAAGTAAGAGTATCGAACCCAATGAGGAGCAGAAGGAAATGACAAGTAGTTTTCAGTAAGGTATTCTCTGCAAGCACTGAAATTATAAGTAGCGAGTAGTTTGATAGAAAGGTAATTTGTAACAAGAAAGCAATGGTAACAGTAACAAAAGTGCAGCAAGGTATCCCAAACCTTTCGAGGCAAAGGACAGGCCAAAACGGTCTCTTATGATAAGCAAAGCGTTCTTGAGGGTACACGGGAATTTCATCTAGTCACTTTCATCATGTTGGTTTGATTTGTGTTCGCTACTTTGATAATTTGATATGTGGGTGGACCGGTGCTTAGGTGTTGTTCTTACTTGAACAAGCCTCTTACTTATGATTAACCCCCTCGCAAGCATCCGCAACTACGAGAAAAGTATTAAGAATAAATCTAACCATAGCATTAAACTTTTGGGTCCAAATCGGTCCCTTATGGAATAGCGCATAAACTAGGGTTTAAGCTTCTGTCACTCTCGCAACCCATCATGTAATAACTACTCCACAATGCATTCCCTTAGGCCCAAATATGGTGAAGTGTCATGTAATCGACATTCACATGACACCACTAAGGGACTCACAACATACATACCATCAAGATATCGAACACATATCAAGTTCACATGATTACTTGCAACAAGATTTCTCCCGTGACCTCAAGAACAAAGGTAACTACTCACAAATGATAATCATGCTCAAGATCAGAGTGGTATTAAATAGCATAATGGATCTGAACATACAATCTTCCACCAAATAAACCATATAGTAATCAACTACAAGATGTAATCAACACTACTAGTCACCCACAAGCAACAATCTAAGGTTCCGGTACAAAGATTGAACACAAGAGATGAACTAGGGTTTGACAGGAAATGGTGCTGTTGAAGATGTTGATGGAGATTACCCTCCCCAAGATGGGAGAGTTGCTGGTGATGATGATGACGATGATTTCCCCCTCCGGGAGGGAAGTTCCCCCGACGGAATCGCTCCGCTGGAGGGCAAAAGTGCTCCTGCCCAAGTTCTGCCTCGAGACGGCGGCGCTTCATCCCAAAAGTCCTTTGCTTATTTTTTCTAGGTCAAAATGACTTATATACTAGAAGAGGGGCACCGGAGGTGGGCCGAGGAGGGCACAACCCACTAGGGCGCGCCTAGGCTCCCTGGCGCATCTAGGTGGGTTGTGCCCACCTGGTGGGCCCCCTCTGGTACTTATTTGCTCCAATAATTCTTATATATTCCATAAAAATTCTCCGTGAAGTTTCAGCTCATTTGGAGTTGTGCAGAATAAGTAGCCTAACGTAGCTTTTTCAGGTCCAGAATTCCAGCTGTTGGTATTCTCCCTCTTAGTGTGAACCTTGCATATTATGAGAGAAAAGGCATTAGAATTACTCCAAAAAGCATTATTATATCTAAAAACAATATAAATAACAGTAGGAAAATATGATGCAAAATGGACGTATCAGTATGTTACTTGCCCGAGATTCGATCCTCGGTATCTCCATACCTAGTTCAATCTCATTACCGGCAAGTCTCTTTACTCGTTCCGTAATACAAGATCCCGTGGCTAACTCTTTAGTCACATTGCTTGCAAGCTTATTGTGATGTTGTATTACCGAGTGGGCCCTGAGATACCTCTCCGTCATACAGAGTGACAAATCCCAGTCTTGATCCATGCCAACTCAACAGACACCCTCAGAGATACCTGTAGAGCACCTTTATAGTCACCCAGTTACGTTGCGACGTTTGGTACACACAAGGTACTCATCCGGTGTCAGTGAGTTGCATGATCTCATGGTTATAGGAACATATACTTGACATGCAGAAAACGATAGCAATAAACTTGATACGATCATATGCTATGTTTATAGTTTGGGTCTTGTCCATCACATCATTCTCCTAATGATGTGATCCCGTTATCAAATGACAACTCATGTCTAAGGCTAGGAAACCATAGCCATCTTTGATCAATGAGCTAGTCCGGTAGAGGCTCACTAGGGACATGTTGTTGTCTATGTATCCACACATGTATTTGAGTTTCAAGTCAATACAATTATAGCATGGATAATAAACGATTATCATGAACAAAGAAATATAATAATAACCACTTTATTATTGCCTCTAGGGCATACTTCCAACATTCGCATATGCTAGAAATTGCTTGTCTTGATAAAAAATTCCCTATAAAATGCCTATGCATAGGAAGTATGTTAGACTTAAACTTGTTTTTCACATGCTATACGATGCTCTCTTTGTGCTTCAATTTTTTGTCTTTCATGTGAGCATCATTGAAATCTCAAAGCCTATCTTAATGGCTATAAAGAAAGAGCTAGTTGGGAGGCAACCCTTCACTTTTTATTTTTGTTCTTGTGTGTTTACACAATTATGCTACTGTTATGATTGTGTTTTTATGTTTTAGTTAGTGTTTGTGCCAAGTAAAGCCTTTAGGATCATGTTGGGTGATAGTTGATTTGATCTTGTTGAAAAACAGAAACTTTTGCTCCAGTAGAAGAATTTTGAAAACTCACAAATGCTATGAAAAAATCTGAATTTTCTTACACAAGATTTATAAATAAATTTCCTAAGTTTTCCTAATTTTTCAGAATTTTTAGAGTTACATAAGTATGAGTAAAATTCGCGTCTTTATGGACTGTTCTGTTCTTGACAGATTCTGTTTTTGTTGCATTGTGTGCTTATTTTGATGAATCTATGGATTGTATCGGGGGGTATAAGCCATGGTAAAGTTAGAATACAGTAGGTATAATGCAATAACAAAATATGAATGGGTTTGCAACAGTACTTAAAGTAAAGATTGGTTTTCTTATACTAACGGATCTCACGAAGGTTTTTGTTAATTTTTGTGTGATTGAAGTTTTCAAGTTTTGGGTGAGATCACGATGGATGAAGGAATAAGGAGTGAAAATATCCTAAGCTTGGGGATGCCCATGGCACCCCAAGGTAATATTCAAGGAGAACCAAGCAACTAAGCTTGGGATGCCCGGAAGGCATCCCCTCTTTCTTCTAACGGCCATCGGTAATTTTACATGGACCTATATTTTTATTCGTCACATATCATGAGTTTTTCTTGGAGCGTCTTGTATTATATGAGTCTTTTCCTTCTTTGCTTTTTAGTTTGTCACAATCATCCTTACTTGAGACACCTATTTGAGAGAGCCATAATTATGCCATGATTTGTTAGAATTGCTCTATGTGCTTCACTTAAATTTTTTGAGCTATGGATTCGCTCTAGTGCTTCACTTATATCTTTGTGAGAATGGTAGTGCTTTAATTTTGAAGAAATACTCTCATGCTTCACTTATATCAATTTGAGAGTTAGTAAAATTTTAAAGAAATATCCTCTCATGCTTCACTTATATTATTTTGAGAGATAAAAATTTTAAAGAAATATTTATGCTCCTGTTCTTCACTTAAATTTGTTTGAGAGCTTGTCATAAGCAATGGTAATATATGAAACTAGTCCCAAAGTGAAAGATATTCAAGAGGGATAATAAAAACTATCATGAAGATCATTGGATATTAAAACTTGATTCATTGCAATAGTTTTGCGATATGGAGATAGTAATATGTGAGTCATGTTGGTGAGTAATTATGCTTTAGTAAGAGTATTGGTGTTAAGGTTTGTGATTCCCTATGCAAGCACGAAAGTCAATAGTCTTGCATTGAAGTTACATCCTACTTATGGTGCATTATTCGGTGTCAGTTATGTTTAATGCTTGTTTATGATCGTTTTCGTTTCTTGGTTGGTTGCTTGTCAATCTATTTGCTAGCCTCCATTTGTACTAAGTGGGAATACTGCATCCAAACTCCTTAAACCAAGTTGTGCCAAACGAGTCCACCATACCTACCTATATGCGGTATTTCCATGTCGTTCCAAGTAAATTTGTATGTGCCAACTCTAATTTTCAAAATGAATTTCTTTTTTGTGTGCCCGTACCGCTCATGAAGCGGCAGGGGGTGGCCAATATTTTTCCATGCTAGATGTGTTATTCTCAAGATGAGTGTTAATTCACTTGTCATTGCATGAGAGTGTGGCCGGTAATAGGGATGCCAGCCCCGAATTGAAAAGGAAATTTACTTTATGTTGTCAATAATAAATTCCTTGGAAAGTGTTGGTATGGAAGGTGAAATAACATGTGGTGCCCCCATGTTTGGTTTTGGTAATTGATGATAATCTCTATGGACTAATGGTTGCCTTGAGTTATATTTGAAGGGTTTGTCCACAGGTATTGCTTGAAGACCATTTGTTTATTTCAAGTTTATTAGAAGAAGAATATGTGTTGACCAAGGTGCTATTCAAGGATTTATCCAAAGATTAGTCACGTGAGAGTTGAGCCTATTGTAAGCATGTCTTGAAGAAGAAGATTGTGTGAACATTCATGTTTACCTTCAAGACATCATCTTAATAAAGAGAGTTGGAAAGATTCAAGGTTGATCAAGACTAAGCACAAAGAGTGATTCAAGTTGATCAACACACTAAGCGTAGAAGATGTACCAAACGAGATCAAGTGATCTCATGGTATGGTAAGCATTGTCCATTACGCTTTGTGTACTAACCCATGGTCTATGTGAGAGTTGTTTGTGGGGTTAGCTATGTTTCCATGGTCGTGCATCAAAAGGAAGATATCATATATCCCATGGCGGATGACATCAAGTGGTGATCATCATCAAGGTTGTGGTGCGCAAGTTCAAGTGGAGCATCACGATGAGATCATGCTTGAAGCTTGCCATCCATTGTGGTGATAATGGACTTGTGAAGATGTGCCAAAAAGTGGCTCACCCATAGTGGAGTATGGGGGAGCAATCAACTAGTCTTCATCAAGCCAACGCAATCAAGAAAGGTGGTCCAACTTGAGGAGGTCATGATCGTCATCATCTAGCTCAAGTGGACTTTGTGCAAGGCAAAGGTTTGCCCTTGATAGGTTTTCTAATTTACTGGTCTCATGGTGGTAGTTGGGAGACCGGGTTATAGGATCGATTGTCGTACTATCAAGGGGGGCTCTCAAGTAAGTAGCTTGATCGTATCATTCATAGAGAGCTCAAACCATTGCATCCTTGCATCATATTTCTTGGTTCTTGTTTGGTGTTTTCTCTTTGTGAATTTTAGAGCTTATGGTCATTTTCATGACAAGCTCGATGTCATCAAAAACAGAGTTCATATGCATCTTCGATGATGTTTTCAATGTTGGAGTTTATGCCAGTTCTTCTTTCATAGAGGTTTCACATCTATATATCTTAGGCATATCTCCCTTGCCACTTCTTACTATAATGAGAAGATGTGGCAGTTCAGGCTAGAGTTTGCTCAATTCGGAGCTCAATTGCAGAAGTTGTGGCTGTTCAGGCTTTATTGTATCCATCTGTTTCTCTGTGGCAGTTTTCAGCTCCCAAGCAGTAGTACCGCTCCACTCCACGGCAGTACCGCTTGTACGGTACTTCCGTTATGAGCTACCACACTATCTTCCGCTTGTTGTCGTGTTCCTGTAAATGGGCGGCAGTAGCACGGTAGTAGAGGGCGGTAGTACTGCCTGCGTGGTACTACCGTATGTCTACTACCGCCCGGTCGCCTCCTAGTACCGCCTTTTCTCTGTACTACATGGCCTTTAGCAGTAGTACCGCTTATGCACGACCTATGCACATAACGGTTGGATTTTGGGGTTCCTATAAAAAGGGGTCTTCTTCCCCATTGCATCTTATCCTTTGAGCTCGTGTTTTCCCCCATTGTTGACCTTCTTCGAGCTTGCTAACTCTCAATGCCTCCATGGATTCTTGCTAGTTCTTGAAGGAAAAGAGAGAGGAGATCTAGATCCACATTTCCACCAATCACTTTCTCCTCTATGTGAGGGGAACCCCTTGGATCTAGATCTTGGAGTTCTTCGTGTTCTCCTCTTCATTCTTCCTCTCATTTTTCCTCCATAACATTAGTTATTGTGGTGGGATTTGGGAGAGAAGGACTTGGGCACTCCGTGTGCCCTTGCCATTGCATTTGGTGCATCGGTTTGAGTTCTCCATGGTGATACGTGGAAGTGAAGTTGAGAAGCTCATTACTCTTGGGTGTTTGGTACCCTAGATCTTGTTCCTCTTGGGTGCTTGGGCACCCTAGACGGTTGTTGGTGTCTCGGAGCTCAATCATTGTGGTGTAAAGCTCCGGGCAAGCATCGGGGCCTCCAATTAAGTTGTGGAGATAGCCCCGAGCAATTTGTACGTGCTCCGGCGACCGCCGCCAAGGGTTGCCAAAGTGTACGGGTTCGGTGACCGCCCTCAAGGGTCCCTTAGTGGAATCATGACATCTTGCATTGTGTGAGGGCGTGAGGAGATTACGGTGGCCCTAGTGGCTTCTTGGGGAGCATTGTACCTCCACACCGCTCCAAACAGAGATTAGCACCCACGAGGGTGTGAACATCGGGATACATCGTCGTCTTCGTGTGCCTCAGTTATCTCTTACCCGAGCCCTTTACTTATGCACTTTACTTTGTGATAGACATATTGTATCATGTCATATATCTTGCTATCACATAGTTGTTTATCTTGCTTAGAATAAGTTGTTGGTGCACATAGGTGAGCCTAGTCGTTTTAGGTTTTGTGCTTGACAAATTAACGCTAGTTTTATTCCGCATTTTTTCAAGCCTAAACCGTAATTATTTTAAAGCGCCTATTCACCCCCCTCTCAGCGACATCCACGATCTTTCAGAAGGCACCCGTGGATACGGCTAGCCATGGATTGTGAAAGAATGGTGAAAAACGGAATAAACTTTATTTTATGTTTTGGAACCGCCTATGATGTATCTAGCATGGAAAGTATTGGGAATTCTTGGTCGTTTTTGTTGACGGGAAAAGCATGCCTCTCAAAACAATTTTATCTCTCAATTTAAGCTTTGAGCTCTGACACCTCTACAAATCTTTGCTTTCCTCTGCGAAGGGCCTATCTATTTACTTTTATGCAAAAAAAAAAATATTGAGTCTCCATCTTCTCTTATAAAGCACCAACTAGGGAGCACTATTATCATGCTTGAGCATTGGATGTAGCTAATATTTGAGTGTGTTTCATGAATGGATCAATGCTTGAGCATAATGGGCTAGGGATAGCTTGAAAGACATGGTTGCTTGTTGATATGCTTGAGTATTGAAATCTTCATGTCAAATTATAGACTATTGCTTGGAATCATCTAAAGTCCAAATGTCCATGTTACAAAAGAAAATAATATGTGATGAATATGATGGGTAGCATTCCACATCAAAAATTCTGTTTTTATCATTTACCTACTCGAGGACGAGCAGGAATTAAGCTTGGGGATGCTGATATGTCTCCAACGTATCTATAATTTTTGATTGTTCCATGCTATTAAAGTATCATTCTTGGATGTATTATACTCATTTATAGCAACTTTATATCATTTTTTTGGGACTAACCTATTGACATAGTGCCTAGTGCCAGTTGCTGTTTTCTGCTTGTTTTTTTACTTTGCAGAATATCAATACCAAATGAAGTCCAAATGCCACGAAACTTTTTGGTGATTTTTTTCTGGACAGAAGACACCCAGGGAGCCAAGGAAGTGCACCAGAGGAGGCCCGTGAGGCCCACTAGGATCGTCCTGGTGGGTAGTGGGGCCCACGGGAGGCTTCTCCACCGACTATCGGCTCTATAAATACTTTCAAATCCCAAAAACCCTAGGGGAGTCGAGAGATCAGAGTTTCCACCACCGCAAGTTCCAGAACCACGAGATCCAATCTAGAGGCCTTCTCGGGCACTCTGTCGGAGGGGTCAACAATCACAGAGGGGTTCTTCATCATCACCCTTGCCCCTATGATGATGCGTGAGTAGTTCACCACAAACCTACGGGCCCGTAGGCAGTAGCTAGATGGCTTCTTCTCTCTTTTTGATCTTCAATACAATGTTCTCCTCGATGTTCTTAGAGATCTATTTGATGCAATGACTTTTTGCGGTGTGTTTGTTGGGATCCGATGAATTGTGAGTTTATGATCAGTTCTATCCATGAATATTATTTGAGTCTTTGTTGTACTCTCTTATGCATGATTGTTATAGCCTCGTATTTCCTCTCCAAAACTTTGGTTTGGTTTGGCCAACTAGATTGATTTTTCTTGCAATGGGAAGAGGTGCTTTGTGATGGGTTCGATCTTGTGGTGCTCAATCTCAGTGACAGAAGGAGACATGACACGCATGTTTCATTGCCATTAAGGATAAAAAGACGGGGTCTATTCCTACATGAATAGATCTTGTCCACATCATGTCATCGTTCTTATTGCATTACTCCATTTTTCCATGAACTTAATACACTAGATGCATGCTGGATAGTGGTCGATGTGTGGAGTAATAGTAGTAGATGCAGGCAGGAGTCGGTCTACTAATCTTGGACGTGATGCCTATATACATGATCATGCCTTAGATATCATCATGATTATTTGCTTTTCTATCAATTGCCCAACAGTAATTTGTTTACCCACCGTATGCTATTTTCTCGAGAGAAGCCTCTAGTGAAATCTACGGCCCTCGGGTCTATTTCCTATCATATTATTTTCAGATCTATTAATCCAAAAATCCAAAAAAAAAACCTTTCTACACTTTTTCTTTATTTATTTTGTGTTTTTACTAGATCTATTTATCCAATCTCATACAATTTAATATATCCCAATACCGAGGAGGGATTGACAACCCCTCTTACGCGTTGGGTTGCAAGTTTTTGTGGTTTGTGTGCAGGTGCTGTTTACATAGTGTTGCTTGGTTCTCCTACTGGATTGATAACCTTGGTTTCATAACTGAGGGAAATACTTACCTTGCCGTGCTGCATCGTCCTCTCCTCTTCGGGGAATTACCAATGCAGATACAAGCAATCAGGCCACAGCACTCTGCTGCAGTGCGGGACTCTGCGCCACGCCCGGGCGGTCCTCATCATCCTCAAGCCTGACCTCATGGCCGAGGGGGAGGACCTCCACCAGGAGCGGGTGCGCGTCGCGGAGGGCTTGCGGCAACTGGAAATGGTCGTCAAATTAGGCCGCCGGCGGGATGGCGTCGTGCGGGAGGAGCGCAAGGAGGTCGCTCGAAATGCCAAGGAGCTCCTGCATGGGGCGACCCGGGATGCGGAAGAGGCTGCCCGACTACTTGAAGAGGCGAGGGCCGCGGATAAGGCCTTCATGGAGTGCACCGCGGCTCGCGAGGCCCAACTCGCCCCTCAAGAGGAGGCCCTCTCCAGGTGCGAGAGCATGCATGGTGGTGGTCCAAGAACCGGACATGGAGATCCTGGAGCGCGAGCTCGCCCCAACCACCACCAAGCAGGAGAGGAGCGCGAGCGCCTGGAGAACCCGGAGCGCACCGTGGCGGCCACCGAGGGCGATAGCGCCGACAGTGGCTCATCTGCTTGAATCTTTACCTTTTGTCTCCTGTCATGGAGTAGACGTGGCCCCATGGGGGCGTGAAGACATTGTCTGGCACTTTTGGTGAAAGTACTTAATGCTTGCTGTGTTTTCGTTTCCTTTCGAAGCCTTTTCCCTTTTTACATTGCCTTTTTGCCTTGCGTCGCTGGGACCCAGTCCTCGAGTAGGCTACGACCGTTGCTGGTATGCGGGCGCGTGGGCTCGGCAAGGCCAGAAGGTGTAGGGCCCTTGGGCTGGTAGGAGCTCTCGAGGCACGATGCTCAATGATCCCCCCTTGACGCGCAGGCGGCTCGTGCCAAGGAAACAAAGATGCTTCGAGGGGAATGCGAAAGGAAGGAGAATCAAATGATGCTATGATTCCTTTCTTTGCTTTTCACATTGCCTTCATGCCTTGTGTCGCTGGGACCCAGCCCCCGAGCGGGCTACGATCGTCGCTGGTATGCTGGAGCGCGCACTCAATAAGGCCATAGTGTGTAGGGCTCTTGGGGCTAGTAGGAGTTCATGAGGCGTGATGCTCAAGGATCCCCCCTTGACGCGCAGGCGGCTCGTGCCAAGGAGTACAAAGATGCTACCAAAGTCTCAAGAGGCGCTTTAGACTTAGCTCTTTCGAGGCGTGGAGCCCTCCGCAGGGCATGGCTCATGAGACGTGCTTGCTTGTGAATCCCCCTACTCATGAGGCGCCGCTCACAAGGCCTCCCGAGGAGGAGCTCTTGAGGCCTCCGGTGCCCTGCATCAGCGAAATTGCCAAGTTTTTGCAAGAAAAGCAGTGGGCGCATGCTTGCGAGGTCGCCTGTGGGTGTCATGCGAGGAGACAAGAGCACCAAGGACCTTGGTGAGGTGATGAGCACAGGAGCAGGCTCGCGAGCCAGAGCTCAGTCGCTTGGGTTTTGCAGCGCTGCTGGGACTGACCCAAGCACAGGCACCGTGCCCAACCCCCACTCGCGTGATACGCATAGGGGAGATTGTGAGCGCACGCTCCTCCTGCTGCCGTGCTCGACATGGGTCAGCTTGAGGATGTGATGGCCAGGCGGCCCCTCAGGTAAGTAGTCCGCCAGCACGAAGCATGGGGCTTCCACGAGAATGGGCGGGAGCTCTCGCGTGCCGATGACAGCGCGGGTAGAGAGAGCTCCGGAGCATGTACAACTCCATAAGTAGTCTGCCAGCGCAGAGCATGGGGCATCCACGAGAGTGGGCGGGAGCTCTTGCGTGCCAATGGCAGCGCAGGTAGAGGGAGCTCTGGAGTGTGTACAACTACATAAGTAGTCCGCCAGCGCGGAGCATGGGGCTTCCACGAGAGTGGGCGGAAGCTCTCGCGTGCCGATGGCAGCGCGGGGGGAGAGAGATCCGGAGCGTGTACAACTCCATAAGCAGTCCACCAATGCGGAGCATGGGGCTTCCACGAGAGTGGGCAGGAGCTCTCGCGTGCCGATGGCAACGCGGGTAGAGAGAGCTCCGGAGCGTATACAGCTCCATAAGTAGTCCGTCAGCGCGGGGCATGGGGCTTCCACGAGAGTGGGCGGGAGCTCTCGCATGTCGATGGCAGCGCGAGTAGAGAGAGCTCCGGAACGTGTACATCTCCATAAGTAGTCCGCCAGCGCGGAGCATGGGGCTTCCACAAGAGTGGGCGGGAGCTCTCGCGTGCCAATGGCAGCGCGGGTAGAGAGAGCTCCGGAGCGTGTACAGCTCCATAAGTAGTCCACCAGCACGGAGCATGGGGCTTCCACTAGAGTGGGCGGGAGCTCTCGCGTGCCGATGGCAGCGCGGGTAGAGAGAGCTTTGGAGTGTGCACAACTCCATAAGTCGTGCCTGGCATTTTGCACTGGAACACCCTTCTCCGTCTCAAGTCATGTTGTGATGGTCCTGGAGATATGTGTTATCCTGAAAGGGCCTTCTCATGAGGTAGGCCTCCTGAGGCGGCCTTGTGAGGCTAAGCCTCCCAAGGCGGCTTCGTGAGGTAGGCCTCCCGAGGCGGCCTCGCGAAGTAGGCCTCCCGAAGCGGTCTCCCGAGGTAGGCCTCCCGAGGCGGCCCCGTGAAGTAGGCCTCACGAGGCGGCCCCTCAAGGTAGGCCTCCCGAGGCGGCCCCCTTCAGCCTTGGCGAAGTGGTCGGTGAGGACGAACAACTCGGCCGCGGAGTCGATTTCATCGTTGATGGCGAGCTTCTCACATATCTTCACGTCTATGACACCGTTGGTGAATGCGGAAATGATCGCGGTGTCGGTGGCCTTGGAGAGCCTGTTGTGCACGTGGCTGAAGCGTTAGATGTACTTGCAGAGAGTCTAGCTAGGGCGCCGGCGCACAACTCGTAGGTCGTTCACCGAGAGGGGACGGTCGCTCGTGCCCGTGAAGTTGGCAATGAACTGCTTGCATAGGTCGCCCCATGAGGAGACTGATGCTTCGGGAAGGTTTAGGAGCCAAGAATGCGCGGAGTCCTTCAGGGCCATGGGGAACCACTTCGCCATGACCCGGTCACCTTCCTTCGCTGTCTGGATGCAGATGGTGTAGAGCAGGAGGAACTCCCTGGGGTTGGCGCTACCATCATAGTGCTAAGGAAGCTCGGGCTTGAACTTGTCGGGCCACACCACGTGACGCAGCACAGGTGCGAGGGCTAGGTAGCCCCCATTGGTGATGATTCCTCCTTCGAGAGCTGCCAGTTCTGGTGCCCGGCATGGGCGATGTCATGGAGGACGCGGTCATGATGGCTGTGGTGCTTCTCCAAGAGCACGCGCGTGCCCGGGGGCGCTCGGGCGACGATCTGACAGCTGTCGCCATTGGCGTGTGGCGAGAATGAACTGAAGGAGGGCTCCGGGGCCGGGGCGGTGGCGTGGAGCAACATCACGCGCTGGAGGTGGAGGAGGAGGCATTGTGCCGCGCCCTGCCCGGCCGCTATGCGACGGAGAAGGGGGTGGCAGGGAGCGAGACGGTGCCGGGCTGTCCCCTTCCCTAGCGGCGGCGGCGAGCTCGGTGATGTGCGCGAGCCAGGCGTCGTAGCCATCGTTAGCTGGACGGTAGCGCAGCAGCTCCTGAGCCATGAGCAGTGTTGCGTGCGTAGCGGGAGGATGGCGACGCGCGAGCGAGGAGGCAGTGGCAGAGCAGCCACGCGCCTGCTCATTCACCGACGGGTGGACGGAGGAGGCAATCCGCTCCCCAATGGCTCGGTGGTGGCACGAGGGCGGCGTCTAGGGGCACCTCGGGCGGCGGGTGCCGCGACGACCCTGGCGGCAGCCCGGCGCTCGGCGGCTTCGTCCATGTTGGCGTTGATGTCGTGGTCGAAGGTGCGAAGGCGGCGAGTCCCCCTACGTGGCGCGCCAAATGTCGGAGTCTAGGATCTACATCCAAGAAACTTCCCCAATAACTAGGGTTCAAACTCTGGGGGCTTGTTGGGAAACCTATGACACGAAGACGGCAACCATGGAACTGCGACGGGCTCTCACCGGGCACGAAAGGGACACGCGATCTACCCAGGTTCGGGCCACCTTGCGGTGTAAAACCCTACTCCTGCTTGGTTTGATTGCTCTGTAATGGAGAGCTTATGGCTCGAGGTACATGAGATGTGGGGGAGAATCACCCCTCCCCCTACATTGAGGTGGCCCTGCCCCTTTTGCAGTGCCTTGGTCCTCTTCCCCGAAAATATTGGCGGGAAGGGTTGCCACACAACGGCAATTTTGAAGGGGGATAGGGGTGCAGTCTATCCTGATAAAAGGTGGTCTTCGCCTGCAAAGCCACTGCCCATGACGCGCCGGTGGGCTCGGTGATGACCTCCGCCCTGCGCGCCCGTCGTCTTGGTCTTCTTTCACCAAACTGGAAGGCTTTGAGACTTGCTTTGGAGGGAGGAAGACGCCGCTGCTCCCTTCCACTAAAGAGGAAACTGGTCTTGGTCGCATCCTGCCATCTGATAAGGTCACCTGTTACAGGTAGGGTCAAGGACCCATCATTTGGGACCCACATGGGGCCCATCTCCAACATGGGTAGGTCCCTGGACCATGCCAGCATTCGGATGCATACATAAGGAAGTCCACTCGGCCAGCTCGACTGCACTCGGATGACCACCCGCCACTCGGCAGACGAACCACCACTCGGACCAAGGAGTCAAGCAGGCGGCGTGGGAGCTGCAACGGTCGAGGAATCCTAAGTCATCCATTAAATAGAGTCATGGCTACCGTTACCTGTAACTACCGTAGTACAGGCTCATTACACCTGTAACTGACACATCCAGTGTCATTTAATGCCCAAGCGACATGGAGGACGTGGGGCTGCGGTGCACTCTATATAAGCCGCACCCCTCCATAATCAGGCATGAGCAACCTTTGTAACCATATCCATCAAATCAAAGCAAGCCTGTGGGCACGAGACGTAGGGCTTTTACCTCCGCTGAGAGGGGCCTGAACTCGTTAAACACCGAGTGTTACACCTGCACCGTAGCTAGGTTTTGCCCCTTATTCATACCCCTAATACTCATTGTCAGGATCGTAACCCTGACAATTGGCGCCCACCGTGGGGCTAGACGTCTAGCAAAGTTGCATGGTGTAGGTGGAATTCTTGATCATCATGTCAGTCGGCGGCGAAATCCGTTTTGGGGCACTCTCCTTCATCACCGACGATTCAGCGTGGCTTCGCGAGGCTCTGCTGTACATGGAGGCACTGCCCATCCATGGCGCGACACATTTCCGCGCGTCATCCTACGGAGTCCTTCTCCGACAGCCCTCGGCTCCGTACCGAGTGGCCACTCACCCCTCCATCGCGCGCCACCGCAAGCGTTCCGGGCGCTCGCGACTGTAGTGCTGGATCAAGCACGCTGTGGCCACCCAGGCCGCGGCGGAGCATGTGGCAGCTCTCGAGTTCGACGAGCCCGCCCTTGACCTCTCCGACGGGTCACTCGGCAATTCCACTAAGGAGTCCGAGTGCGAAAGTATCGAGTCGACCGCCGAAATTCTCATGGCGGATAACTCCGAGCACTGTGTGCCCCGGGGTGCACGGATGCCTGGGACGGCCGCGCAGGAACGTCACACGGCAACACCAATGGCGGCGCAGTGGGCCACGAGCCGTACGTGCCCCAGGATCTCACCCGGGAGCAACGTGACGAGCTTCGCCACAAGAACGAACATCTTCTGAACACCCCCATCACCGGGACAACCCCTGAGGCGTTAGCCATGGAGTCGACTCGCCTGGCCACCCTGGCCGAGCGCGACCGCCTCGAACGGCTTCAGTGGGAGCTGGATGATCGTGAGTGCCATCAGCCCAGTTCCAGTCAACACAAGCGCCGGCTCTTCTCGAGTGACCAACCTCGTAAGTATCAAGTCCTCAGCACTCCGTTACAAAATCTAGCAGCCGCCACTCGGATCGTGGATTCCATCCAACCTTCCGACTCCACGGCTAGAGAAGGGATTCGGCAGATCCAGGCACTCCTGAAGACGGCGCTGTCACAAAATGCGGCGGTGTTCGAGTCTAGAGATCGTATCCACAACGCATCAATGCGCGCGGAGACCGTTCAGTCGGCTCACAGCCCACTCGGCTTTGGCAGGTGCCGAGCCACATCCTCGTCAAGAGATCGCTATGAAGATCGGAGGCGCGATCGTGTTGCATCGTCCAGGCGTCACAACGACTACGATCACGCCCTGATGCCTCCACTGCAAGATGGCGCGTACGAGCACCAGCCCTACGACGACAGGCGAACACACGATGGTGATCGTCGGCCGAGTCCCACTCGTCACACGAGGGACACTCGAGACCCACAGTTCAATGCGAGATCTGTTCTCGCTCAGAACTTGGTCGACAGGGGCTAGGCCTTGTGAGAAGGCCATGATACCGATGTTCTGAGTGGTTCCGTACCATCAGGACCCGAGTGCTTCAGCCGGTATATATGAGCAGCAGAGATTCCCAGCAACTTCAGGTTGGCCACGGGGATCAGCAAGTTCACTGGTGAGTCCAAGCCAGAGATTGGCTAGAAGATTACCGAGTGGCGGTCCAGATAGGCAGCGGCAACGACAATGTGGCCATGAAACATCTGCCCCTGATGCTCGAGGGCTCCGCTCGGGCATGGCTGACACAGCTCCCGCCGGGTAGCATATTCTGTTGGGATGATTTGGCAAGAGTGTTCGTCAAAACCTTTGAAGGCACTTACAAGAGGCCAGGTGGTTTGGCCGAGTTGAAGCACTGCGTACAGAGGCAGAACGAGACTCTCCGTGAGTTCATTCAGAGGTGGACCACCTTGCACAATATGGTGGAGAATGTCACTGAGCACCAAGCGATCTGTGCCTTCAAGGCCGGAGTCAGATACCGAGAGTTGAACATGAAGTTCGGCCGAACTGAGACACCGACTCTCAGTCGGGCTATGGATATAGCCAATCGGTACGCCAACGGCGAAGAGGAAGACCATATGAGGAGCGGCAAAACCTCAGCAGGCAACACCCATCAGTCAGACAAGAAGGGCAAGAAGCATAAGCGGAAAGCTGAGGCTGGAGGGAGTGCTGAGGCTGCGGCTCTGGCCGGCCAAGGCAAAGGCAAAGGCTCCCAATAGAAGAAGAAGGACCGGAAAGGGAAAAAGCAAGTCTCCCTGAAGAGTGACATCCTCGATCAACCATGCCAGATCCATACGAAGGAAGACGAGGAGGGTAATGTGATTTTGCCCAAGCACACCACTCGGGAGTGCCGACTCCTAAAGCAAGAGATGCGACAAGATTCCTCTGGGGACAAGGACGAAGGCGATGATGACGATGGAGGCAAGGGTGCTTCTGGGTACCCCAACGTCGAAAAAGTCTTGATGATCTTCGTCGACATCGAAAGCAAGAGTCGCCTCAAGGTTATTAACCGAGAGGTCAACATGGCGGTTCCGACTGCCACCAAGTACGTCGACTGGGCCAACAAGCCAGTGACCTTCGACCAGTCGGACCACTGATACGTCTCCAAGGTATCTATAATTTTTGATTGTTCCATGCTGTTATATTATCATTCTTGGATGTTTTACAATCATTTTATAACAACTTTATATCATTTTTTGGGACTAACCTATTGACATAGTACCCAGTGCCAGTTGCTGTTTTTTGCTTGTTTTTTACTTCGCAGAATATCAGTACCAAACAAAGTCCAAACGCAGCGAAAATTTTTGGAGATTTTTTTGGACCAGAAGACAACTAGGGACCCAAGGAAGCACCTGGGGGAGGCCCGTGGGGCCCATGATACACCAGGGCGCGCCAAAGGCCCCCGGCGCGCCCTGATGTATCATGGGGCCCATGGAGGTCTCCTCCACCGCCTCTCAGCTCTATAAATCCCCAGAAATTCTAGAAACCCTAGGGGAGCAGACGAAACACAAATCCAGCCGCCGCAAGTTCCAGAACCACGAGATCCAATCTACACCATCACGGAGGGGTTCATCGTCCTCATTGGTGCCTCTCCGATGATGCGTGAGTAGTCCACCATAGACCTACGAGTCCGTAGGCAGTAGCTAGATGGCTTTCTCTCTCTCTCTCTTTGATTCTCAATACAATGGTCTCTTAGAGATCTATTTGATGTACTTTTTGTGGTGTGTTTGTTGGGATCCGATGAAGATCGAGTTTATGATCAGTTTCTATCCATGAATATTATTTGAGTCTTCTTTGATCTCTTATATGCATGATTACTTATAGCCTCATATTTCTTCTTCGAATCTTTGGTTTAGTTAGGCCAACTAGATCGATTTTTCTTGCCATGGGAAGAGGTGCTTTGTGATGGGTTCGATCTTACAGTGTCCTCACACAGTGATAGAAGGGGTAGCGAGGCATGTATGTGTCGTTTCTATTAAGGATAACAAGATAGGGTCTATTCCTACATGAATAGATCTTGTCTACATCATGTCATCATTCTTATTGCATTACTCCGTTTCTCCATGAACTTAATACACTAGATGCATGCTGGATAGCGGTCGATGCGTGGAGTAATAGTAGTAGATGCAGAATCGTTTTGATCTACTAATCTTGGACATGATGCCTATATCATGATCATTGCCTTAGATATCGTCATGATTATTTGATATTCTATCAATTGCCCAACAGTAATTTGTTTACCCACCGTATGCTATTTTCTTGAGAGAAGCCACTAGTGAAATCTACGGCTCCCGGGTCTATCTTTTATCATATTGCTTTCCGATCTATCTTTTGCCGCATTTGTTTTCAGATCTATTATTCCAAAAACCCAAAAAATACCTTGCTGCACTTTTTATGTGCATATTTTATTTCGTGTTTTATTCAGATCTATTTATCCAAACTCATACTATTTAATCTATCTTTTACCTTGGAGGGATTGACAACCCCTCTTACGCGTTGGGTTGCCAGGATTTGTTCTTTGTGTGCAGGCACCGTTTACATAGTGTTGCTTGGTTCTCCTACTGGTTTGATAACCTTGGTTTCATAACTGAGGGAAATAACTACCGTAGTTGTACTGCATCATCCCTTCCACCTTGGGGAAAAAACCAACACAGTTGAAGCCACATCAAAGGAAATTTCTGGCGCCGTTGCCAGGGAGACATCATCAACATCTATCAGGTTCCTAAGCACAAATCTCATCTCCTTGCAATTTACATTATTTGCCACTTGCCTCTCATTTTCATCTCCCCCACTTCACAAAAAATTGCCTTATTATTTGCCTTCCCTTTTTTGTTTGCCTTTTTGTTCGTTTGCTATCTTTGCTTGTGTGCCATGTGTCTTCTATTTGCTTGCATCTTCGCCTGCTAAAAATCTATTGATATGGATCCTCATCCACTTGCTAATCTTTTCAAATGATCCAATTATGATGAAACAATTGCTAGTGAGTTGAGTGCACTTGATTATCTCTATGATGTTTTGCTTGAAAATCATGAATCTGAAAATTGTGATGAGGTGTTAAACGAAGAAATTTATAAAGTGATTCATGATAGCTCCTTTAATGAAAAGCATGATTGCAATGATCCTATTATAAATTATATTAATGTCAATTATGCTAATGATATGCAAAACCCCAAGCTTGGGGATGATGATTTTGTTATGTTCACTACTTATTGCAACGATCATGATTGGGGAGATAATGATTCTTATGATCTTGAAAATTTATTTAAGCCTCATGATGGATTTGATATTGATAATAATGTTTACAATAATATTGAAAGTGGGTTTGGAAGAATGTCAACTTTAGGTAGAAATAATCCCACATATTTGGAGAATGTTCAATCCTATGAAATTATTGATAAAAGTGGGTTTGGAGAGGTCATGACTTTAGTTGATGTTAATCCCACTATCTTGGAAGATTATAAAACTTTTATGCGTGTGGATCATGAAGAGAAAATTTTATATGATAGTTATATTGTTGAATTTGATTATGATCCTACATATAATTATTATGAGAGAGGAAAATATGGTTGTAGAAATTTTCATGTTACTAAACTACCTCTCGTTATGTTGAGATTGCTATTGTTTCTTTCTTCTTCCTTGCATATGCTAGATCTTGCTTGTCTTGCAAATTTGTTTTCCTATAAAGATCCTATGCATAGGAAGTATGTTAGACTTAAACTTGTTTTTCACATGCTATATGATGGTCTCTTTGTGCTTCAATTTTTTGTCTTTCACGTGAGCATCATTAAAATTATCAATGGCTAGCTAGGGGCATAAAACGACAGCACTTGTTGGGAGGCAGCCCAATGAATAAATTTTTTTTTGTCTTTTTATTTCTGTTCTAGAGTGTCTGCACAATTATGCTATGATTGTGTTTTTATGTTTTAAATTAGTGTTTGTGACACGTAAAGCCTTTGGGATCATGTTGGGTGATAGTTGATTTGATCTTGATGGAAAACAGAAACTTTTGCGTCCAGTAGCAGAATTTTAAAAATTCATAGAACCGACGAAAAATTCTTAATGTTTTACACAACATTGATATACAAATTTCCTACGTTTTCATAATTTTTCAGAACTTGTGGAGTTACAGAAGTATGAGTAAAATTCGCGTATTTACAGACTATTCTGTTTTTGATAGATTCTGTTTTCATTGCATTGCGTGCTTATTTTGATGAATCTATGGATTGTATCGGGGGGTATAAGCCATGGTAAAGTTAGAATACAGTAGGTATAATGTAATAAAAAATATGAATGGGTTTGCAACAGTACTTAAAGTGAAGATTGGTTTTCTTATACTAATGGATCTCACAAAGGTTTTTGTTAAGTTTTGTGTGATTGAAGTTTTTGAAGTTTTGGGTGAGATCACGATGGATGAAGGAATAAGGAATGTCAAGAGCCTAAGCTTGGGGATGCCCCATGGCACCCCAAGTTAATATCCAAAGATAACCAAGCAACTAAGCTTGGGGATGCCCCGGAAGGCATCCCCTCTTTCTTCTAACGACCATCGGTATTTTACTTGGAGCTATATTTTTATTCGTCACATATCATGAGTTTTGCTTGGAGTGTCTTGTATTATATGAGTCTTTGCTTGTTTTGCTTTTTAGTTTGTCACAAGTATGCTTGCTGGACACACCTATTTGAGAGAGCTAAAATTATGCTATGATTTATTAGAATTGCTCTATATGCTTCACTTAAAAATTTTGAGCTATGGAATTGCTCTAGTGCTTCACTTCTATCTTTTTGACCACGGTGTTCTTTATTATTTTTTAAGAAATACTCTCATGCTTCACTTATATTTATTTGAGAGTTAGTAAATTTTTGAAGAAATTCTCTCATGCTTCACTTATATTATTTTGAGAGATGAAAATATTTATGCTCATGTTCTTCACTTAAATTTGTTTGAGCTTGTCAAAAGCAATTGCAACATATGAAACTAGTCCCAAAGTGATAGATATTCAAGAGGGATATAATAAAAACATTCACAAAGATCATTGGCCAAATTAAACTTGATTCCTTGTAATAGTTTTGAGGCATGATGATAGTAATATGTGAGTCATGTTGGTGAGTAATTATGCTTTAGTAAGAATATTAGTGTTAAGGTTTGCGATTCCCCATGCAAGCACGAAAGTCAATAGTTATGCAATGAAATTACATCCTACTTGTGGTGCATTATTCGGTGTTAGTTATGCTTAATGCCCGTTTATGAGAATTTTCATTTCTTGGTTGGTTGCTTCTCAATCTTTTTGCTAGCCTCCACTTGTACAAAGTAGAAATACTACTTGTGCATCCAAAATCCTTAAACCCAGTTTTGCCATATGAGTCCACCATACCTACCTATATGATGTATTTATGTGCCGTTCTAAGCAAATTTGTATGTGCCAACTCTAATTTTCAAGATGAATTTCCTTTTTGTGTGCCCGTAGCGCTCATGAAGCGGCAGGGGGTGGCAAATTTTTTCCATGCTAGATGTGTTATTCTCAAGATGAGTGTTTATTCACTTGTCATTACACGAGAGTATGGCGGTAATAGGGATGCCTAGTCCCGAAATGAAAAATGAATTTACTTTATGTTGTCAAATAATAAATTCCTTGGAAAGTGTTGGTATGGACGGTAGCCGTGGACTGTGAAAGAATGGTGGAAAAAGGAATAAACTTTATTTTATGTTTGGGAACCGCCTGTGATATATCTAGCATGGAAAGTGTTGGAAATTACTCGGTCGCTTTCGTTGACGGGAAAAGCATGCCTCTCAAAATATTTTATCTCTCAATTTAAGCTTTGAGCTTTGGCACCTCTACAAATCCCTACTTCCCTCTACGAAGGGCCCATCTGTTTACTTTATGCAATTTTTTTTTTATTTGAGTCTCCATCTTCTCTTATAAATCACCAACTAAGGGGCACTATGATCGTACTTGAGCATTGGATGTAGCTAATATTCGAGTGTGCTTCGTGAATGGATCAATGATTGAGCATGATGGGCTAGGGATAACTTTATTTAGTGTTGATATTTTGAAAGACATCGTTGCTTGTTGATATGCTTAAGTATTGAAATCTTCATGCCAAATATAGACTATTTCTTTGAACCATATAAAGTCCAAATGTCCATGCTACAAAAGAAAAGAATATGTGATGAACATGTTAGGCAGCATTCCACATCAAAAATTCTGTTTTTATCATTTACCTACTCGAGGACGAGCAGGGATTAAGCTTGGAGATGCTGATACGTCTCCAACGTATCTATAATTTTTTATTGTTCCATGCTGTTATATTATCATTCTTGGATGTTTTACAATCATTTTATAGCAACTTTATATCATTTTTAGGACTAACCTATTAACATAGTGCCCAGTGCCAGTTGTTGTTTTTTGCTTGTTTTTTACTTCGCAGAATATCAGTACCAAACGAAGTCCAAACGCAATGAAACTTTTTGGAGATTTTTTCTGGACCAAAAGACAACTTGGGAGCCAAGGAAGTACCCGGGGGAGGCCCGTGGGGCCCATGATACACCAGGGTGCGCCATAGGCCCCCGACGCGCCCTGATGTATCATGGGGCCCACGGAGGTCTCCTCCACCGCCTCTCAGCTCTATAAATCCCCAGAAATTCCAGAAACCCTAGGGCAGCAGACGACACACAATTCCAGCCGCTGCAAGTTCTAGAACCACGAGCTCCAATCTACACCATCACGGAGGGGTTCATCATCCTCATTGGTGCCTCTCCGATGATGCGTGAGTAGTCCACCATAGACCTACGTAAAGGAAATATGCCCTAGAGGCAATAATAAAGTTGTTATTTTATATTTCCTTATTCATGATAAAGGTTTATTATTCATGCTAGATTTGTATTGATCGGAAACCTAAATACATGTGTGAATACATAAACAAACACCGTGTCCCTAGTGAGCCTCTACTTGACTAGCTCGTTGATCAAAGATTGTTAAGGTTTCCTAACCATGGACATGAGTTGTCATTTGATAATAGGATCACATCATTAGGAGAATGATGTGATGGACAAGACCCATCCATTATCTTAGCATAATGATCATTCAGTTTTATTGCTATTGCTTTGTTCATGTCAAATACATATTCCTTCTATTATGAGATTATGCAACTCCCGGATACCGGACGAATTCCTTGTGTGCTATCAAACATCACAATGTAACTGGGTGATTATAAAGATGCTCTACAGGTATCTCCGAAGGTGTTTGTTGAGTTGGCATAGATCGAGATTAGGGTTTGACACTCCGAGTATCGGAGAGGTATCTCTGGGCCCTCTCGGTAATACACATCATAAGCTTGCAAGCAAATGACTAAGGAGTTAGTCACGAGGTGATGTATTACGGAACGAGTAAAGAGACTTGCCAGTAACGAGATTGAACTAGGTATGAAGATACCGACGATTGAATCTCGGGCAAGTAACATACCGATGGACAAAGGGAATTACGTATGTTGTCATAATAGTTCGATCGATAAAGATCTTCGTAGAATATGTAGGAGCCAATATGGGCATCCAGGTTCCGCTATTGGTTATTGACCGGAGAGGTGTCTCAGTCATGTCTACATAGTTCTCGAACCCGTAGGGTCCACACGCTTAACGTTCGATGACGATATAGTATTATATGAGTTATGTGATTTGGTGACCGAATATTGTTCGGAGTGCTGGATGAGATCACGGACATGACGAGGAGTCTCCAAATGGTCGAGAGGTAAAGATTGATATATAGGATGATGGTATTCGGACACCGGAAGTGTTTCAGGGTGTACCGGGTACTTATCGGGTCACCGGAAGGGGTTCCAGGCACCCCCGGCAAAAGTTATGGGCCTTATGGGCCAAAAGAGGAAACGCACCAGCCACAAGGGGCTGGTGCGCCCCCAATAGCAGGCCGGCTTAAGGAGGAGAAGGAAAGGGGGAAGGGAAAGGAAAGTGTGGATTAGGATTCCCACTTCCTTTCCTCTCCCCCCCCCCCCCCTCTTTCCTTCCCCCTTGGGAATACATGGCAGGGGGGCGCGGCTAGGGCAGGAGCCCTAGGGCCAGCCGGCCACCTATGTGGTGCGCCAGGCTACCTCCCCTCCCCCTCCCACCTATATATATGTGGGAGGGGGGCGCCTAGCACAGCCCAGACAATTGCATTGCCGTATGCGGCGCCCCCCTCCACCGTTTACACCCCCGGTCATATTTTCGTAGTGCTCAGGCGAAGCCCTGCGGAGATCACTTCACCATCACCGTCACCACGCCATCGTGCTGACGGAACTCATCTACTACCTCGACATCTTGCTGGATCAAAAAGGCGAGGGATGTCACCGAGCTGAACGTGTGCTGAACGCAGAGGTGCCGTATGTTAGGTACTAGATCGGTTGGATCGCGAAGAAAGTTCGACTATGTCAACCGCGTTGTGAAACGCTTCCGCTTACGGTCTACGAGGGTATGTAGACACACTCTCCCCCTCATTGCTATGCATCTCCATGGATAGATCATTGTGTGTGCATAGAATTTTTTTTGTTTTCCATGCAACGTTTCCCAACATTGGCATCAGAGCCAGGTCTATGTGTAGATGATATGCACGAGTAGAACACAAAGAAGTTGTGGGCGGTGATGTTCATACTGCTTACCACCAACGTCTTATTTTGATTCGGTGGCATTGTGGGATGAAGCGGCCCGGACCAACCTTACATGTCCACGCACATGAGACCGGTTCCACCGACTGACATGCAACTTGTTATGCATAAAGGTGGCTGGCGGGTGTTTGTTTCTCCTACTTTAGTTGAATCGAATTTGACTGCGGCCGGTCCTTGAAGAAGGTTAAAACAGCAAACTTGATAAATCACCGTTGTGGTTTTTGCCGTAGGTAAGAACGATTCTTGCTAGAAGCCCATAGCAGCCACGTAAAACTTGCAACAACAAAGTAGAGGACGTCTAACTTGTTTTTGCAGGACATGTTGTGATGTGATATGGTCAAGACATGATGTGATATATGTTATTGTATGAGATGATCATGTTTTGTAAGTTATCGGCAACCGGCAGGAGCCTTATGGTTGTCTCTTTATTGTATGAATTGCAAACGCCATGTAATTGCTTTACTTTATCACTATGTGTTAGCGATAGTTGTAGAAGCAATAGTTGGCGAGACGACCCTGACGCAACAATGGAGATCAAGGTGTCGAGCCGGTGACGATGGAGATCATGACGATGCTTTGGAGATGGAGATCAAAAGCACAAGATGATGGCCATATCATGTCACATATTTTGATTGCATGTGATGTTTATCTTTTATGCATCTTATTTTGCTTAGAACGACGGTAGCATTATAAGATGATCCCTTCACTAAATTTCAAGATATAAGTGTTCTCCCCGAGTATGCACCGTTGCGAAAGTTCGTCGTTTCGAGACACCACGTGATGATCGGGTGTGATAGACTCTACGTTCACATACAATGGGTGTAAGACAGTTTTGCACATTCAGAATACTTGGGTTAAACTTGACGAGCCTAGCATGTACAGACATGGTCTCGGAACACTGGAGACCGAAAGGTCGAACATGAGTCATAGAGTAGATATGATCAACATAGAAATGTTCACCATTGATGATTACCCCATCTCACGTGATGATCGGACATGGGTTAGTTGATTTGGATCATGTATCACTTAGATAACTTGAGGGATGTTTATTTAAGTGGGAGTTCGTTAGTAATTTGATTAATTGAACTTTAATTGATCATGAACTTAGTCCTGATAGTATTTGCAAATCTATGTTGTAGATCAATAGCTCGCGATGTAGCTCCCCTATTTTTAATATGTTCCTAGAGAAAAATAAGTTGAAAGATGATGGTAGCAACTACACGGACTAGGTCCGTAACTTGAGGATTATCCTCATTGCTGCACAGAAGAATTATGTCCTTGATGCACCGCTAGGTGACAGACCTATTGCAGGAGCAGATGCAGACGTTATGAACGTTTGGCCAGCTCGATAGGATGACTACTTAATAGTTTAGTGTGCCATGCTTTACGGCCTAGAACCGGGACTTCAAAAATGTTTTAAACGCCACGGAGCATATGAGATGTTCCAAGAGCTGAAATTGGTATTTCAGACTCATGCCCGTGTCGAGAGGTATGAGACCTCTAACAAGTACTTTGCCTACAAGATGGAGGAGAATAGCTCAACCAGTGAGCATGTGCTCAGAATGTCTGGGTACTACAATTACTTGAATCAAGTGGGACTTAATCTTCCAGATAAGATAGTGATTGACAAAGTTCTCTAGTCACTATCACCAAGCTACTAGAACTTCATGATGAACTATAATATGCAAGGGATGACGAAAATGATTCCCGAGCTCTTCGCGATGCTAAAATCGGCGATGGTAGAAATCAAGAAAGAGCATCAAGTGTTGATGGTTAACAAGACCACTAGTTTCAAGAAAAAGGGAAAGGGAAAGAAAGGGAACTTCAAGAAGAATGGCAAACAAGTTGTTGCTCCCATGAAGAAGCCCAAAGCTGGACCCAAGCCTGAAACTGAGTGCCTCTACTGCAAAGGAAATGGTCACTGGAAGCAGAACTTCCCCAAATACTTGCCGGATAAGAAGGATGGCAAAGTGAACAAAGGTATATTTGATATACATGTTATTGATGTGTACCTTACTAGTATTCATAGTAACCCCTGGGTATTTGATACCGGTTCAGTTGCTAAGATTAGTAACTCAAAACAGGAGTTGCAGAATAAATAGAGACTAGTTAAGGGCGAGGTGACGATGTGTGTTGGAAGTGATTCCAAGGTTGATACGATCACCATCGCACACTCCCTCTACCTTCGGGATTAGTGTTGAACCTAAATAAATGTTATTTGGTGTTTGCGTTGAGCATGAATATGATTGGATCATGTTTATTGTGATACGGTTATTCATTTAAGTCAGAGAATAATTTTGTTCTATTTACATGAATAAAACCCTCTATGGTCATACACCCAATGTAAATGGTTTATTGAATCTCAATCGTAGTGATACACATATTCATAATATTGATGCCAAAAGATGCAAAGTTGATAATTATAGTGCGACATATTTGTGGCACTACCGTTTAGGTCATATTGGTATAAAAGCGCATGAAGAAAGTCCATGCAGATGGGCTTTTGGAATCACTTGATTATGAATCATTTGATGCTTGCGAACCATGCCTCATGGGCAAGATGACTAAAACTCCGTTCTCTGGAACAATGGAGCGATCTAATGACTTATTGGAAACAATACATACCGATGTATGCGGTCCGATGAGTGTTGAAGCACGCGGCGGGTATCGTTATTTTCTCACCTTCACTGATGATTTGAGTAGATATGGGTATATCTACTTGATGAAACACAAGTCTGAAACATTTGAAAAGTTCAAAGAATTTCAGAGTGAAGTGGAGAATCATCGTAACAACAAAATAAAGTTTCTACGATCTGATCATGGAGGCAAATAT
This sequence comes from Thinopyrum elongatum, assembly GCA_011799875.1. Classification (NCBI taxonomy): domain Eukaryota; kingdom Viridiplantae; phylum Streptophyta; class Magnoliopsida; order Poales; family Poaceae; genus Thinopyrum; species Thinopyrum elongatum. The sequence continues at coordinate 117,709,109 of CM022297.1, forward strand.
TTGAGTTACGACTTTGGCCTTCATTTAAAACAATGTGGAATAGTTTCACAACTCACGACACCTGGAACACCACAGCGTAATGGTGTGTCCGAACATCGTAACCGTACTTTATTAGATATGGTGCGATCTATGATGTCTCTTACTGATTTACCACTATCATTTTGGGGTTATGCATTAGAGACAGCTACATTCACGTTAAATAGGGCACCGTCTAAATTCATTGAGACGACACCGTATGAATTGTGGTTTGGCAAGAAACCTAAGCTGTCATTTCTTAAAGTTTGGGGATGCGATGCTCAAAAGGCTTCATCCAGATAAGCTCGAACCCAAATCGGAGAAGTGCGTCTTCATAGGATACCCTAAAGAAACTATTGGGTACACCTTCTACCACAGATCCGAAGGCAAGATCTTTGTTGCTAAGAATGGGTCCTTTCTAGAGAAGGAGTTTCTCTCGAAAGAAGTGAGTGGGAGGAAAGTAGAACTTGATGAGGTAATTGTACCTTCTCTCGAATTGGAGAGTAGCACATCACAGAAAACAGTTCCCGTGATGCCTACACCAACCAGAGAGGAAGCTAATGATGATGATCATGAAACTTTAGATCAAGTTACTACAGAACTTCGTAGGTCGACCAGAACACATTCCGCACCAGAGTGGTACGGTAATCCTGTCCTGGAAGTCATGTTATAAGACCATGGTGAACCTACGAACTATGAAGAACCTATGATGAGCCTAGATTCTGACAAATGGCTTGAGGCCATGAAATATGAGATATGATCCATGTATGAGAACAAAGTGTGGACTTTGGTGGACTTGCCTGATGATCGGCAAGCCATTATGAATAAATGGATCTTCAAGAAGAAGACTGACACTGATAGTAATGTCACTATCTACAAAGCACGACTTGTCGCAAAAGGTTTTCGACAAGTTCAAGGGGTTTACTACGATGAGACTTTCTCACCCGTAGCGATGCTTAAGTCCATCCGAATCATGTTAGCAATTGCCGCATTTTATGATTATAACGTAAAACCTGCATTCCTTAATGGATTTCTTAATGAAGAGTTGTATATGATACAACCAGAAGGTTTTGTCGATCCTAAAGGTGCTAACAAAGTATGCAAGCTCCAGCGATCCATCTATGGACTGGTGCAAGCATCTCGGAGTTGGAATATACACTTTGATGAGGTGATCAAAGCATATGGTTTTATATAGACTTTCGGTGAAGCCTATATTTACAAGAAAGTGAGTGGGAGCTCTGTAGCATTTCTGATATTATATGTGGATGACATATTGGAAATGATATAGAATTTCTGGATAGCATAAAAGGATACTTGAATAAGAATTTTTCAATGAAAGACCTCGGTGAAGCTACTTATATATTGGGCATCCAAATATATAGGGATAGATCAAGACGCTTAATAGGACTTTCACAAAGCACATACCTTGACAAGATTTTGAAGAAGTTCAAAATGGATCAGTCAAAGAAAGGGTTCTTGCTGTGTTACAAGGTGTGAAGTTGAGTAAGACTCAAAGCCCGACCACGGCAGAAGATAGAGAAAGAATGAAAGTCATTCCCTATGCCTCAGCCATAGGTTCTATAAAGTATGCCATGCTGTGTACCAGACCTATTGTGTACTTTGCCATGAGTTTGGCAAGGGGGTACAATAATGATCCAGGAGTAGATCACTGGACAGCGGTCAAAATTATCCCTAGGTACCTAAGAGGACTAAGGAAATGTTTCTCAGTTATGGAGGTGATAAAGAGTTCATCATAAAGGGTTACGTCGATACAAGCTTTAAAACTGATCCGGATGACTCTGAGTCTCAATCTGGATACATATAGAAAGTGGGAGCAATCGGCTAGAGTATCTCCATGCAGAGCATTGTAGACATAGAAATTTGCAAAATACATACGGATCTGAATGTGGCAGACCCGTTGACTAAACTTCTCACACAAGCAAAACATGATCACACCTTAGTACTCTTTGGGCATTAATCACATGGCGATGTGAACTAGATTATTGGCTCTAGTAAACTCTTTGGGTATTGGTAACATGACGATGTGAACTATGGATGTTAATCACATGGCGATGTGAACTAGATTATTGACTCTAGTGCAAGTGGGAGACTGAAGGAAATATGCCCTAGAGGCAATAATAAAGTTGTTATTTTATATTTCCTTATTCATGATAAAGGTTTATTATTCATGCTAGAATTGTATTAATCGGAAACCTAAATACATGTGTGAATACATAAACAAACACCGTGTCCCTAGTGAGCCTCTACTTGACTAGCTTGTTGATCAAAGATGGTTAAGGTTTCCTAACCATGGACATGAGTTGTCATTTGATAATGGGATCACATCATTAGGAGAATGATGTGATGGACAAGACCCATCCGTTAGCTTAGCATAATGATCGTTCAGTTTTATTGCTATTGCTTTCTTCATGTCAAATACATATTCCTTCGACTATGAGATTATGCAACTCCCGGATACCGGAGGAATGCCTTGTGTGCTATCAAATGTCACAATGTAACTGGGTGATTATAAAGATGCTCTATAGGTATCTCCGAAGGTGTTTGTTGAGTTGGCATAGATCGAGATTAGGATTTGTCACTCCGAGTATCGGAGAGGTATCTCTGGGCCCTCTCGGTAATACACATCATAAGCTTGCAAGCAAACGACTAAGGAGTTAGTCACAAGGTGATGTATTACGAAACGAGTAAAGAGACTTGCCAGTAACGAGATTGAACTAGGTATGAAGATACCGACGATCGAATCTCGGGCAAGTAACATACCGATAGACAAAGGGAATTACGTATGTTGTCATAACGGTTCGACCGATAAAGATCTTCGTAGAATATGTAGGAGCCAATATGGGCATCCAGGTTCCACTATTGGTTATTGATCGGAGAGGTGTCTCGGTCATATCTACATAGTTCTCGAACCCGTAGGGTCCGCACGCTTAACGTTCGATGACGATATAGTATTATATGCGTTATGTGATTTGGTGACCGAATGTTGTTCGGAGTCCTGGATGAGATCACGGACATGACGAGGAGTCTCCAAATGGTCGAGAGCTAAAGATTGATATATAGGACGATGGTATTCGGACACCGAAAGTGTTCCGGGGTGTACCGGGTACTTATCGGGTCACCGGAAGGGGTTCCAGGCACCCCCGGCAAAAGTTATGGGCCTTATGGGCCAAAAGAGGAAACGCACCAGCCACAAGGGGCTGGTGCGCCCCCCATAGCAGGCCGGCCTAAGGAGGAGAAGGAAAGGGGGAAGGGAAAGGAAAGTGTGGATTAGGATTCCCACTTCCTTCCCTGTCCCCCCTCTTTCCTTCCCCCTTAGGAATACATGGCAGGGGGCGCGGCCAGGGCGGGAGCTCTAGGGCCGGCCGGACACCTATGTGGTGCGCCAGGCTGCCTCCCCTCCCCCTCCCACCTATATATATGTGGGAGGGGGGCGCCTAGCACACCCCAAACAATTGCATAGCCATGTGCGGCGCCCCCTCCACTGTTTACACCCCCGGTCATATTTTCGTAGTGCTTAGGCGAAGCCCTGCGAAGATCACTTCACCATCACCGTCACCACACCGTCGTGCTGACGGAACTCATCTACTACCTCGATGTCTTGCTGGATCAAGAAGGTGAGGGACGTCACCGAGCGGAACGTGTGCTGAACGCGGAGGTGCCGTACGTTCGGTACTAGATCGGTTGGATCGCGAAGAAAGTTCGACTACATCAACCACGTTGTGAAACGCTTCCGCTTACGGTCTACGAGGGTACGTAGACACACTCTCCCCCTCATTTCTATGCATCTCCATGGATAGATCATTGCGTGTGCGTAGAATTTTTTTTTCCATGCAACGTTTCCCAACACTACGGGTCCATAGGCAATAGCTCGATGGCTTTCTCTCTCTCTCTCTCTCTTTGATTCTCAATACAATGGTCTCTTGGAGATCTATTTGATGTAGTGACTTTTTGCGGTGTGTTTGTTGGGATCCGATGAAGATCGAGTTTATGATCAGTTTCTATCCATGAATATTATTTGAGTCTTCTTTGATCTCTTATACACATGATTACTTATAGCCTCATATTTCTTCTTCGAATCTTTGGTTTAGTTAGGCCAACTAGATCGATTTTTCTTGCCATGGGAAGAGGTGCTTTGTGATGGGTTCGATCTTACGGTGTCCTCACCCAGTGATAGAAGGGGTAGCAAGGCACGCATGTATTGTTGCTATTAATGATAATAAGATGGGGTCTATTCCTACATGAATAGATCTTGTCTACATCATGCCAACGTTCTTATTGCATTACTCCGTTTCTCCATGAACTTAATACACTAGATGCATGTTGGATAGCGGTCGATGTGTGGAGTAATAGTAGTAGATGCAGAATCGTTTCGGTATACTAATTTTGGACGTGATGCATATATAATGATCATTGCCTTGGATATCGTCATGATTATTTGATCTTCTATCAATTGCCCAACAGTAATTTTTTTACCCACCGTATGCTATTTTCTCGAGAGAAGCCACTAGTGAAATCTACGGCCCCCGGGTCTATCTTTTATCATATTGCTTTCTGATCTATCTTTTGCCGCATTTGTTTTTAGATCTATTATTCCAAAAACCCAAAAATACCTTGCTGCACTTTTTATTTGCATCTTTTATTTCGTGTTTTATTCATATCTATTTATCCAAACTCATACTATTTAATCTATCTTTTAAAGGGGAGGGATTGACAACCCCTCTTACGCGTTGGTTTGCGAGGATTTGTTCTTTATGTGCAGGCACCGTTTACATAGTGTTGCTTGGTTCTCCTACTGGTTTGATAACCTTGGTTTCATAACTGAGGGAAATACCTACCATAGCTATACTGCATCATCCCTTCCACCTTGGGGAAAATACCAACGCAGTTGAAGCCACGTCAACCACCCAACCCACATACCGACCCCTGGGCGACATGCTTTGGTGGTCGACCCGGCCATCGGAGGGGTCCGATTGTGCAAAGTCCTAATGGACAGCGGCGGCGGGCTCAACATTATTTACGCCGACACTCTGGAGGCAATGGGCATTCTGATGTCCCGACTCAGCAAGAGCAGTATGAAGTTCCACGGGGTAATCCCGGGAAGAAGGCCAAATCACTCGGACAGATCGCCCTTGACATCATATTCGGCGAAGAAAAGAACTTCCGAAAGGAATGACTGACAATTGAAGTGGTAGACTTCCGGAGTGCCTACCATGCTATCCTGGGTAGGCCTGCCTACGCATGTTTCATGGCCCGTCCATGTTACGTATATCTTAAACTTAAGATGCCAGGACCGAAAGGTGTGATCACTATAACGAGCAATCGGAAGTTGGCTGAAGAATGTCTCTAGAAGGGCTCTCAGATCGCTGACGAACAGATGGCAATGGCCGAGCTGGACGAATACAAGAAGGCGGTCGATTCGAGTGATCTGCTGAAATCCAAGAAGCCGACTGTGGAATCCGCTTTCCAGTCGGCCGGGGAGACTAAGCCAGTACACATCCATCCAGAAGATCCGAATGCTCACCCACCAACATTTCCACCACCCTTGACAGCAAATAGGAAGGCGAGCTCGTCCAGTTCCTCCATGAGAACTGGGACATCTTCGCATGGAAGTCTTCTGACATGCCGGGTGTTCCCAGGGAACTGGCTGAGCATAGACTCCGCGCTGACTCGGAGATGAAGCCTGTCAAGGAGCACCTTTGACGATCTTCCACCGAGAAGCACAAGGAAATTGGCGAGGAGATAGCACGGCTCTTGGCCGCCGAATTCATCCGAGAGGTGTACCACTCCGAGTGGCTCACCAACTTCGTCATGGTGCCAAAGAAAAATAACTCCCTCTGAATGTATATCGATTTTATGCACATCAATCGGGCCTGTCCGAAGGATCATCTCCCTCTCCCTCGCATAGATGAGATAGTAGACTCTACTGCTGGGTGTGAGTGGTTATCGTTTCTGGATGCGTACTCTGGGTACCACCAGATCCGAATGTATGCTCCTAATGAAATAAAAACAGCGTTCATCACCCCATTCGGGTGTTTTTGCTATATCACTATGCCATTCGGGTTGAAAAATGTTGGGGCCACATTTCAGCGCATGATTTAGAAGTGCTTACAAAAGCAAATCAGCCGGAACATGGAGGCTTATATGGATGACATCGTGGTCAAGTCCAGGAAAGGTTCTGACCTCCTGACTGACCGAGCCGAGACCTTCGCAAACTTGCGCACTTTTGGCATCAAGCTCAACCCGGCTAAGTGTACCTTTGGGGTTCCTGCCAGCAAATTACTCAGTTTCCTCATTTCCGAATGCGGGATCGACACAAACCCTGAGAAGATCAGAGCAATCATCCGAATGAAACAACCAGAGCGCCTCCATGATGTACAATGCCTCACAGGCTGTCTAGCAGCCCTGAGTAGGTTCATCTCAAGACTCGGTGAAAAAGCCCTACCGCTTTATCGATTGATGAAGAAGTCTGGCAGGTTCGAGTGGGCTCCCGAAGCGCAGGCTACATTCCAGGAACTCAAAGCCCTGCTTTCCACCCAGCCGGTGCTAGCTACTCCGAGCAGCAAAGAGCCACTGCTCTTATACATCGCGGCCACAAGCCAAGTTGTTAGCACAGTACTCACTGTGGAGCGGGAAGAACAAGGCAAAACCTTCAAGCTCCAATGACCAGTCTGCTACATCTCTGAAGTCCTGACCCCTTCCAAGCAAAGGTATCCGCATTATCAGAAGCTAGTATATGGGATCTATCTGACTGCAAAGAAGGTGGCGCATTACTTCCAAGAACACTTGGTCATGGTAATAAGTGACGCCCCTCTATCTGAGATCATGAACAATAGAGATGCCACTGGCTGAGTGGCAAAGTGGGCCATCGAGCTCCTTCCACTTGATATCAAGTTTGAATCCAAGAAAGCCATCAAGTTGCAAGCCCTAGTGGACTTCCTCGCCGAGTGGATAGAACAAGAGTGACCCGTCCCGAGTCTCCCTGAGCATTGGACGATGTTTTTTGACGGCTCCTAGATGCTCCACGGCTCCGGGGCCGGAGTGGTCTTGGTGTCTCCCAAAGGCGACCGACTTAGCTATGTGCTTCAAAATCACTTTGACTCCTCCAACAACGAAGCTGAATACGAAGCTCTCCTTTATGGGCTGCGAATGGCAATTTCTCTGGGAATTCGCCGACTGATGGTCTGTTGAGACTCGGACCTAGTGGTAAACCAAGTCATGAAGGAATGGGATATCTGTAGTCCGACGATGACTGGCTATTGCAATGCCGTCAGAAAGCTGGAGAAACACTTTAAAGGATTGGAGCTCCATCATGGGTCGCGTCTCAAGAATCAAGCAGCTAATGATTTGGCCAAGATGGGTTCCACTCGGAAGACAGTACCCAAGAATGTGTTCCTAGAGCACCTGCACTCGCCCATGATCAAGGAAGACCCTTTCATGGAGGAGCCCTCGCAACCAGTCGGGCTGTCCAATCCAACTGAAGTGGACATCCCTGCGGTGATTGACCTCGTCCAAGAGATCCTTGTGATTACTCCCGAATGGACTGAACCGTATCTGGTGTATCTGCTAGGGTAGGAACTCCAATGGGGATGAAGCTGAGGCTCGTCAGATCGTCCGCCGATCTAAAGCCTTCACTGTCATGGGAGACCAGTTGTACAAGAAAAGCACGACCGGGGTCACTCAGCGATGAATATCACAGGAGGAAGGACAACAAATACTGCAAGAGATTCACCCAGGAACATGTGGACACCATGCATCCTCATGGACGATGGTTGCCAAAGCATTCAGAGCGGGGTTCTATTGGCCCCGCGCCAACGAGGCTGCCAGAGATATAGTGGATCAATGCGTCGGGTGCCAATTCTATGCAAATCAGTCGCACAAGCCGGCATCCGCCCTAAAGACTATTCCCCTCACCTGGATGTTCGCCGTCTGGGGGCTCGACGTGGTCGGCCCACTCCAGACCAGGGCGAGTGGTTTCACACACCTGTTGGTGGCATTCGACAAGTTCACCAAGTGGATCGAAGCAAAGCTAATAAAGAAGTTGGACTCGACCACTGCCATTCAATTCATCAAAGAGATAATCTTCAGATTTGGAGTCCCCACAGCATCATCACAGACAACGGATCTAACTTCTACTCGGATGAGTTCTGAGAGTTTTGCTACACCCAAGGTACTCAGGTCGACTATGCCTCCGTGGCGCACCTGCATTCGAACGGGCAAGCCGAGTGGGCGAGTGGACTAATACTCCAAGGGCTGAAGCCTCGCCTCATGCGCAACCTGACACACGTGGCAGGGGCCTGGGTAACCGAGCTACCGGCGGTCCTCTGGGGCCTGCGGATGACCCCGAATTGGTCCACCAATCGCACCCCATTATTCATGGTGTACGGGTCGGAAGCGGTGTTACCGAGTGACTTGCTTCAAAATTCTCCCCGAGTGGACCTCTACTCGGAGGCCGAAGCCGAAGAAGCGAGGCAGGATGGCCTCGACCTCTTGGAGGAAGAGGGTGAGCTGGTGCTTATAAGGTCGACGTTGTACCAACAAGACCTGCGCCGCTACAACGACAGGCACGTCAGAGGGTGCGCTTTTCAGGAAGGAGACCTGGTCCTCCGAGTGGATCAGCAGAAGCCTCGCAAACTGGTGCTCCCCTGGGAAGGGCCATTTGCCATTTCGAAGGTCCTGCATAATGGAGCATATAGACTCTACAACTTCGCCAAAGAAATAGAAGAGCCCAGGGCTTGGAACACGGACCTGCTCCGCAAGTTTTATACTTAAAATAAAATTTCTCCTTTGTAATAGTGTGTCCGAATGAACTCAGATAAATAAAAGTCTTGCTTTTCCCGTATATTGTCTAGTACGGCTCACAGCCGCGTTTTCACTCAGGTGACTAACCGCATTCGGAAACTAACACACCCCCAGTGGGTGTAAGAAGATAGGAGAGAGCTTAGCTGCGAACCAGCTTTCGCCTAAGTTAGAAAAATAATCCAAGTGAGGATCTGCTCCACACTCGGGGGCTTAGCTATGAACCAGCTTTCGCCTAAGTTCAAAGATAATCCGAGTGAGGATCTGCTCCACACTCGGGGGCTTAGCTGCGAACCAGCTTTCGCCTAAGTTAAAAAATGATCCGAGTGAAGATCTGCTCCACACTCAGGGGTTTAGCTGCGAACCAGTTTTCGCCTAAGTTAAAAAATAATCCGAGTAAAGATCTGCTCCACACTCGGGGGCTTAGCTGCGCACCAACTTTTGCCTAAGTTAAAAAATAATCCGAGTGAGGATCTGCTCCACACTCGAGGGCTTAGCTGCGAACCAGCTTTCACCTAAGTTAAGAAATAATCCGAGTGAAGATCTGCTCCACACTCGGGGGCTTAGCTGCGAACCAGCTTTCACCTAAGTTAAAAAAATAATCCGAGTGAAGATCTGCTCCACACTCGGGGGCTTAGTTGTGAACCATCTTTTGCCTAAGTTAAAAAATAATCCGAGTGAGGATCTGCTCCACACTTGGAGGCTTAGCTGCGAACCAGCTTTTGCCTAAGTTAAAAAATAATCCGAGTGAGGATCTGCTCCACACTCGGGGGCTTAGCTAAAAACTAGCTTTCACCTGAGTTAAAAAATAATCCGAGTGAGGATCTACTCCACACTCCGAGGTTTAGCTGCGGACCAGCTTTCGCCTAGGTCAAACAAAGCACAAGAAGCGAATAAGGACTCAAAAGTGCGCAAACCAAAGATTCGATCTATTCGAATGTTCCAAGCAAAAGTGAAATGTGCCCAAGGCTCAGCAAAGTATACAGTTACAACAACCACCCGGCATTCCGGGGAAAATTTAATCAAGTATTTTAAGCATCATGCAGAGGGCTAGCTGGCTCGACGAAGGTCTCCAAGTCAATCCCGTCCACGATGCGTGTGGCAGCCTCGGCGAAGGTCTCCATGAAGTCCTCAAACTTGAGGTTCTTCTTGTTCATCACTTGGAGGCCCTTCAGCTTCTCCTCGTCCACGTTCTTGCAATGAACGCGGACGAGTGACAGTGCCACATTAGCACCACTTCGAGCAACCGACTTCTTCCAAGCTTTCACTCGGGCGGCGACCTCGTTCTGCCGCATCATAACTGACTCCAGATCCATCTGTGTCTCCTCACCCGGCTGTAACTCCTTGTTGATCCGGCCCAAAGCACCTCTCATCCAAATGACATAGCCCAAAGAGTTCTCCACGCGGTCTTCCAGGCGCAGCACGACGAGTGCTGCTTTGTCAGCGACGAGTGACCTGGAATGTTCCAGATCCCTCTCAAGCCTCTCCAGCTCCAACTCCGTGTTGTGGCAGTGCTCTAATCGAAGGAAAGCAGTCCATGAGCGAATGATTGAGGAAAAACTTAATGGCACATGGATTCCATTCGGACAAGAAAAAACTTACCAGCAAGCTTCTCGCTCATCTCCGTGCAGAATTCCTCGATGAATCCCTCTAGGGCATTCTTCTTCTAAGTGAGCTGCGCGACCTTCTCCTCCAGTGTCTGCTTCTCCTGCGCAAAGGCACCAGCTTGATCTTCGCATTTCTTCTTCCATTCGAAAGATTAGCCTTGGCAGTGATGACAGCAGCTTTGAGGTCCTTGATCTCCTCCTCCAATTTGCCGACTGGAGCCAGCTTCTCGTCGGCGAGCTTGGTATTGGTCCTGGCTTCCTTCTGAGCCGGCGCCAGGTCCTTGTCCTTGCTCTCCAGGGCCTGCTTCATGGTTTCTAAAGAAATAGAGGTCCTGAGCCTCGTTACGAGTTGGGTGTTCCCTCTACGAACATCTGTCGGAGCGGAATGACTCGGATCAAAGATGAAAGATAGTATGCAGCTACCAACTGAAGGAAATGTCTTGCCTCCCAGGGTTTTCTTCTCTTTCTCTAGTCGGGCACTCTTGAGCTTCTCCGCGTATTGGGACCCCAACTCACAAGCCTTCTGCATCGTACAAAAAACAGTCAGTCAGAAAGCGTGATCCACTACCCACTCGGTCGTACACCACCGGGAGGAACAAGCTGGACCAGTACCAGATCCTCAAGTACCCTCTCACTACCGAGTCGTCCAGGCCCCCCCGGGAGGAACAAGCTGGACCAGTACCAGATCCTCAAGTACCCTCTCACTACTAAGTCGGCCAGGCCCCCACGGGAGGAACAAGCTGGACCAGTACTAGATCCTCAAGTACCCTATGATCTACCTTCACTCGGCTAGTTTCCGAGTCAGCAATGAAGAAGATAGAGGACAACAACACACTCTGATCTACTTTCGTTCGGCTAACTTCCGAGTCGGGAACGAAGAAGATCCTACCTATCGTCTCAACAATACACGAGTGTTGCCGAGCTCCCCGAGTGCCGAGCGACAGTTCTAAAGACCGCTACCGATTGCCCGCAATCGATAGCAGTCTCGGGGACTACACCCAGTGGGTGCACTCAGCGTGCCCCCACTGAAAAGTGACTCATGTTGAGCTAAAAAAATGGCAAACAACCCCTGGGCAAAACAGCTACAAGTTCTAAGACTACCACCGACTGCCTCCAGTCGGTGGTAGCCTTAGGGACTACACCCAGTGGGTGCACTCAGTGTGCTCCCACTGGATCGTAATCACTCAGAAATGCCCTAGCTAGATCCTGAGTGAAAGCGACGGAAAAACACAAAAAGTTCAAAGACTCCCGCCGACTACTTCCAGTCAACAGGAGCCTCGGGGACTACACCCAGTGGGTGCATGATGTCTACTACACAACTTGTTCTTGTAGACTCGTGTTGGGCCTCCAAGCGCAGAGTTTTGTAGGACAGTCGCAAATTTCCCTCAAGTGGATGACCTAAGGTTTATCAATCCGTGGGAGGTGTAGGATGAAGATGGTCTCTCTCAAACAACCCTGCAACCAAATAATAAAAATTCTCTTGTGTCCCCAACACACCAAATACAATGGTAAATTGTATAGGTGCACTAGTTCGGTGAAGAGATGGTGATAATAGCGTAGTAATGATAGTAGATATTGATTTTTGTAATAGGAACAATAAAAAACAGCAAGGTAGCAAGTAACAAAAGTGAGCACAAACGGTATTGCAATGCTTGAAAACAAGGCCTAGGATCCCTACTTTTGCTAGTGCAATCTTTCAACAATGCTAATCTAATTGGATCATATAACCATCCTTCAAAGTGCGATGAAGAATCACTCCAAAGTTCTTATCTAGCGGAGAACATAAGAAGAAATTGTTTGTAGGGTACGAAACCACATCAAAGTTATTCTTTCCGATAGATCTATCCAAGAGTTCGTACTAAAATAACACCAAGTTATCCTTTTCGATCGATCTACCCAAGAGATTGTACTAAAATAACATAAAAACAAATTCAGATTCATAATACTCAATCCAACACAAAGAACCTCAAAGAGTGCCCCAAGATTTCTACCGGAGAAACAAAGACGAGAACGTGCATCAACCCCTATGCATAGATTACCCCAATGTCACCTCGGAAATCCGCAAGTTGAGTGCCAAAACACATATCAAGTGAATCAATATGATACCCCATTGTCACCACGGGTATCCATAGCAAGACATACATCAAGTGTTCTCAAATCCATAAAAGTATTCAATCCGATAAGAACGAAATCTCAAAGGGAAAAATCAATTCATCACAACAAGATAGAGAGGGAGAAACACCATATGATCCAACTATATTAACAAAGCCCGCGATACATCAAGATCGTGCCACCTCAAGAACACGAGGGAGAGAGAGAGAGAGATTAAACACATAGCTACTGGTACAAACCCTCAGCCCCGAGGGTGGACTACACCCTCCTCATCATGGTGGCCGCCGGGATGATGAAGATGGCCACCGGTGATGATTTCCCCCTCCGGCAGGGTGCCAGAACGGGGTCTAGATTGGTTTTTCGTGGCTACAGAGGCTTGCGGCGGCGGAAACTATTAATCTAGGGTTATTTCTGGGGGTTTCTCTATTTATAGGATTTTTTGGCGTTGGTTTCACGCTAAGATGGGCCTCGAGGTGACCACAACCCACCTGCACACGGGCAAGGGCCCAGGCGTGTCCTTGTGGGTTGTGCTCACCTCCTTCACCTTCTGGTCCTCCCACAAAGCTTCTAGTGCCTCTTTTGTTCCAAAAAAAAATCATCAAAAAGTTCCGTTGCATTTGGAGAACTTTTAGTTCTGCACAAAAAACAACACCACGGTAGTTCTGCTGAAAACGGCGTCAATCCGGGTTAGTTCCATTCAAATCATACCAAAATCATATAAAATTGTTGTAAACATGGCATACTTCATAAATTATAGATACGTTGGAGACGTATCAGCATCCCCAAGCTTAATTCCTACTCGTCCTCGAGTAGGTAAATGATAAAAGAAATAATTTATGAAGTATGAATGCTAGCAAAGTGCATAAGTTTGATCAATGATAATTTCAATCACTTTTCCTAGCATCATAACAACAACTCTTTCTCATAAAACTCATCATGATAAAGTAGCAATTGAAAGCGGAATTTTTGTTGTGGAATGCTACCCATCATATTCATCATATACTCTTTCTTTTGTAGCATGGACATTTGGACTTGAATGATTCAAAGCAATAGTCTATAATTTGACATGAGGACATAAATACTCAAGCATATCAACAAGCAACCATATCTTTCAAAATATCAACACTAAAGAAAGTTATCCCTAGCCCATCATGCTCAATCATTGATCCATTAGCAAAACACACTCGAATATTAGCTACATCCAATTGACAAGTATGATCATAGTGCTCCCTAGTTGGTGCATTATAAGAGAAGATGGAGTCTCAGAATAAAAATAAAAATTTGCATAAAATTAAATAGATAGGCCCTTCACAGAGGGAAGCGGAGATTTGTTGAGGTGCCAGAGCTCAAAGCTTAAATTGAGATATAAAATTGTTTTGAGAGGCATGCTTTTCCTGTCAACGAAAATGACCGAGAATTTCCAATACTTTCCATGCTAGATACATCATATGTGGTTCCCAAACATAAAATAAAGTTTATTCCTTTTTCCGCCATTCTTTCACAATCCATGGCTAGCCATATCCACGGGTGCCTTCCATACCAACACTTTCCAAGGAATTTATTATTTGATAACATAAAGTAAAAAAAAATTCATTTCAGGACTGGGCATCCCTATTACCGTCGTACTCTTGTGCAATGACAAGTGAATAAACACTCATCTTGAGAATAACACATCTAGCATGGAAAACATTGGCCACCCCTTGCCGCTTCATGAGCGATACAGGCACACAAAAAGGAAATTCATTTTGAAAATTAGAATTGGCACATACAAATTTGCTTAGAACGACACGGAAATACCGCATATAGGTAGGTATGGTGGACTCATATGGCAAAATGGGCTTAAGGAATTTGGATGCGCAAGTAGTATTCCCACTTGGTACAAATGGAGGCTAGCAAATAGATTGAGAAGCAACCAACCAAGAAACGAAAGTTCTCATAAATGAGCATTAAGCATAACTAACACCGAATAATGCACCACAAGTAGGATGTAACTTCATTGCATAACTATTGACTTTCGTGCTTGCATAGGGAATCACAAACCTTAACACCAATATTCTTACTAAAGCATAATTACTCACCAACATGACTCACATATTATTATCTCCATATCGCAAAACTATTGCAAGGAATCAAACTTATCATATCCAATGATCTTCATGAAAGTTTTTATTATATCCCTCTTGAATATCCATTACTTTGGGACTAAATTTATATATTACCATTAACAAGCTCTTAAATAAATTTAACTGAAGCACAAGAGCATAAATATTTCTTCAAAATTTTCAACTCTCAAAATAATCTAAGTGAAGCATGAGAGTAAATGACAAACTACTCCAAAAAGATATAAGTGAAGATCAAATGAGTAGTTAAGTAAATAGGTAGCTATGTGAGGACTCTCTCTTATTTAAAAGTTTCAGATCTGAGTATTTTATTAAAACAGCAGGCAAAACAAAATAAAATGAAATTCTAAGAATAGCACACATCATGTGAAGAAGCAAAAACTTAGGCTCAACCGAGGCTAACCGATAATTGTTGATGAAGAAAGGTGGGATGCCTACCGGGGCATCCGCAAGCTTAGATGCTTGAGACTTCTTGAAATATTATCTTGGGATGCCTTGGGCATCCCCAAGATTGAGCTTTTGTGTCTCCTTAATTCCTTTTATATCACGGTTTCCCTAAATCTTAAAAACTTCATCCACACAAAACTCAACAAGAACTCGTGAGATAAGTTAGTATAAATCAATGCAATAACCTTATCATTATCTACTGTAAAAAATCACTAAAATTATTATTTAACATTGCATACTAAATGCCTCTGCATATTTAATACTCCTATCCTCAAATAGAATCATTAAAAAAGCAAACATATGCAAACAATGCAAACATAATAGCAATCTGTCTAAACAGGACAGTCTGTAAAGAATACAAGAAGATTCATACTTATCTAACTTAAAAAATCCTAAAAACTTACCACACTGTAGGAAATTTATCATAGCTTGTTGTGCAAAAAAATTCAACATTTTATCACATTCAAGACAAGATTCATAATTGTTCTCACACAATGCCTACTGTACCCTACAATTTCTACGACTTATATTGACCAATATAAGCCATAGAAACTATAAAACAAGTAAACTATGCATTGAAAACATAATCTGTCAAAAACAGAACAGTACGTAAAGATCTGAATTAAGGTCATACTTCTGTAACTCCAAAAATTCTGAAAAATTAGTAAAACGTGGGGAATGTGCATATAAATCATTTGTAAAACATTCAGAATTTTTCCATGTTCCAGTAAAATATAGGAATTTCTGTACTGGACGCAAAAGTTTCTGTTTTTGCACAGAATCAAGTCAACTATCATCCACACTATCCCAAAGGCTTTACTTGGCACTTTATTGAAATAAAATATATAAAACATGATTAATACAGTATCTTAATCATTTGAACACACAAAAACAGTAGGTATAAATTTTGGGTTGTCTCTCAACAAGCGCTTTTCTTTATTGCCTTTTTAGCTAGGCATGAAGAATTCAATGATGCTCACATAAAAGATAGGAATTGAAACATAACGGGAGCATCATGAAGCATATGACTAGCACTTTTCAGCCTAACCCTCTTCCTATGCATAGGTATTTTGTGAGCAAACAACTTATGGGAACAAGAATCAACTTGCATAGGAAGGCAAAACAAGCAAAACTTCAAGATTTTCAACACATAGAGAGGAAACTTGATATTATTACAATATGTAAAAGCATATGTTCCCCTCTCATAATAATTTTCAGTAGCATCATGAATGAATTCAACAATATAGCTATCACATAAAGCATTTTTTTCATGACCCACATGCATAAATTTTTTATTACTCTCCACATAAGCAAATTTATTCTCATGAATAGTAGGGGGAGCAAACTCAACAAAATAACTATCATGTGAGGCATAATCAAATTGAAAATCAATATCATGATGACAAGTTTCATGGTTATCATTATTCTTTATATCATACATGTCATCACCATAATCATCATAGATAGCAACTTTGTTGTCATAATCAATTGAAACCTCTTCCAAAATAGTGGATTCATCACTAAATAAAGTCATGGCCTCTCCAAATCCACTTTCATCAATATAATCATCATAAATAGGAGGCATGCTATCATCATAATAAATTTTCTCATCAAAACTTGGGGAACTAAAAATATCATATTCATTAAACATAGCATCCCTAAGCTTATGGCTGTGCATATCACTAGCATCATGGATATTCAAAGAATTCCTACTAGCAACATTGCAATCATACTCATCATTTATGCAAAACATTTTATTGAATTCTTCTTCTATCAAATGAGCACAATTTTCCTTTCCATCATTTTCAAGAAAGACATTATAAAGATGAACAATATGAGACCACCTCAATTCCATTTTTTTGTAGCTTTTTTTATAAACCAAAGTAGTGATGAATCAAGAAACTAAAAGATTCAATTGCAAGATCTAAAGATATACCTTCAAGCACTCACCTCCCTGGCAACGGTGCCAGAAAAGAGCTTGATGTCTACTACACAACTTGTTCTTGTAGACTCGTGTTGGGCCTCCAAGCGTAGAGTTTTGTAGGACAATAGCAAATTTCCCTCAAGTGGATGACCTAAGGTTTATCAATCCATGGGAGGTGTAAGATGAAGATGGTCTCTCTCAAACAACCCTGCAACCAAATAATAAAAAGTCTCTTGTGTCCCCAACACACCAAATACAATGGTAAATTGTATAGGTGCACTAGTTCGGTGAAGAGATGGTGATACAAGCGTAGTAATGATAGTAGATATTGATTTTTGTAATAGGAACAATAAAAAACAGCAAGGTAGCGAGTAACAAAAGTGAGCACAAATGGTATTGCAATGCTTGAAAACAAGGCCTAGGGTCCTGTTGGGAAACGTTGCATGGAAAACAAAAAAAATTCTACGCACACGCAAGATCTATCCATGGAGATGCATAGCAACGAAGGGGGAGAGTGTGTCTACGTACCCTCGTAGATCGTAAGTGGAAGCATTTGTTAACGCGATTGATGTAGTCGAACTACTTCGCGCTCCAACCGATCGAGTACCAAACGTACGGCACCTCCACGTTCAGCACACGTTCAGCTCGGTGACGTCCTCGCCGGCTTGATCCAGCAAGACGGCGAAGTAGTGGATGAGTTCTGGCAGCACGATGGCGTGGTGACGGTGATGGTGAAGTTATCTCCGCAGGGCTTCGCCTAAGCACTACGAAAATATGACCGAGGGTGTAAACGATGGAGGGGGGCGCCGCACATGGCTAAGAGATTGTTGTGGTTATGTGTGGCGCCCCCTTACAACATATATATATATGTGGGGGGAGAGGGAAGAGGCCAAGGGGCGCCCAAGTAGGGTCGAATCCTACTTGGGCTCCTGCCCTTGGCCGCCCCCCCCCCCCCTTTCCATACTTGCTGGAGGGGGGAAGGAAAGGGGGGAGAGGAAAGGAAGGGGCAGGACGACTCCCCCCCTTTCCTTCTCTCCCCAAGGGCTGTGGCCTAGGAGGGGCGCGCCAGCCCCTTGTGTGCTGGTGTGTGTCCCCCTTTGGCCCATAGGCCCATCAACCTCCCGGGGGTGTCCGGAACCCCTTCCGGTGACCCAATTTTTACCCGGTACATCCCGATACTCTTCCGATGTCCAAATATCATCGTCCTATATATCAATCTTTACCTCCAGACCATTCCAGAGCTCCTCGTCATGTCCGTGATCTCATCCGGGACTCCGAACAACATTCGGTCACCAAATCATATAACTCATATAACACTATATCGTCAACGAACATTAAGCGTGCGGACCCTATGGGTTCGAGAACTATGTAGACATGACCGAGACACCTCTCCGGTCAATAACCAATAGCAGAACCTAGATTCCCATATTGGCTCCTACATATTCTACAAAGATCTTTATTGGCCGAACCGTTATGACAACATACGTAATTCCCTTTGTCCATCGGTATGTTACTTGCCCGAGATTCGATCGTCAGTATCTCTAGACCTAGTTCAATCTCGTTACCGGCAAGTCTTTTTACTCATTGCATAATACATCATCTTGTAACTAACTCATTATTCATTTGCTTGCAAGGCTTCTTATGATGTGTATTACCGAGAGGGCCCAGAGATACCTCTTCGATACTCGGAGTGACAAATCCTAATCTCGATCTATGCCAACTCAACAAACACCTTCGGAGATACCTGTAGAGCATATTTATGATCACCCAGTTACATTGTGACGTTTGATAGCACACAAGGTATTCCTCCGGTATCCGGGAGTTGCATAATCTCATAGTCGAAGGAATATGTATTTGGCATGAAGAAAGCAATAGCAATAAACTGAACGATCAATATGCTAAGCTAATGGCTGGGTATTGTCCATCACATATTTCTCCTAATGATGTGATCCCGTTATCAAATGACAACACATGTCTATGGTTAGGAAACCTTAACCATCTTTGATCAACGAGCTAGTCAAGTAGAGGCTTACTAGGGATACGGTATTTGTTTATGTATTCATATGTAACATCCCAAAATTCTAAATTTTGGAATGTTATATTAAATAAATAGTTTTGATTGATTGTTTGATTGTGGTGTGGTTGCTTGTGTGAAATTGAGTGAAATTTGGAAACTTTTTGAAAGTTGAATGAGAGGGAATAAAATGACTTTCCCAAAACTTTCACCTTGCATTTATGATCTCCATGAATTCATATTCATTTCATCACAAAACCCTAGAGTGAAGATGATATCACTTCTTCCATTTAAATAAATGAAAAGGGTTTTGAAAAGATTTGAATTCCATTTGGAAATATTCCAAATTCGAAAACTTTATGCAACTCAATGATTTTCATGAGAGGAGATAAAATGACTTCTTCAAATTATATGAAATATGAGTTGGAAGTTTAAAACAATCGAATTTAAAGTCCCTTTGAAATTATTTTCAATTTGGAGTTATTTGGTTTTTATTCAAATTGTTTTTATCCAAAAATAAAATATATGGAAATTAGGGTAAAATGATTCCCTTCAATATAAAATTAGAGGGAAATAAATTTGAAATCATTTTGGTATTTTTAAAATGATTTTTATTAGGTTTTATTGCAGCAGTAGCACTGTTTGCTTTATTTAAATTTTTGTGAAATTTATTTGCCGCTGAAAATATGTTCATCTTTTAGGAAATCTTTTTCTGAAAATTTTGATATATAATATGCCTATGGAAATTTTTCTTATTTTCCGTTTACCTTTTTTTGTTTTTATTCTAAAAAAAAAAACTGTACGAGCGACCGACTGCTATCCTTCGCCAACGTGCGCATCATAGCTAGCAGGTCGGACTATATTATTTTTCCAGTTGTCCTTTAATTTATTTATTTTCTGTTAAAAAAAAAACGCACGCACACATGCGCGCACACGCGCAGGCCGGCCGAAGGCCCATGCGGCGTCGTTTCTTTTCTTTCGTCTGCCTTTTGTTTACGTTTAGTCCCACATTGCCTAGCTTTTGACCTCTAAGCCTCCTTTCCACCTATAAATATAGACCCATAGAGCCTCCAAAAATCATCCGATTCGGGTTAAATCAATATATTTTGGTTTGACTAGATTCACTAAATAAAAATATTTTTCTTCTCTCCGGCGGGACTTCTGAAAGTTGTCTTCTCTCTCGGAAGTCATCTTTTCTCTACCTTATAAAGGTATCTTTCTTCGTATTTTTTTTATATACTCCCGTAGCTTATTATTTCTAGACTAGTACGGTAGAATAATTAGACTTATAAATTAGTCCTTGTATTTACATTTTAGGACTAGAATTCTTTTAGTCATAACTCTTTTTCTTCCGTAAAATAGCTTGGCCCTGATTTTTCAAATAGCCATAACTTTTTACTCGTTCATCCAAATTAGACGAAACCAACGCCAATATTTTTGTCTTGATTCCACCTTTCTAGTGAATCTATCAAATAAACTTTTTGCAACTTTCAAATTTCAAAATTTGTTCAGATTCATATTCAAACTTGTTTTGGCTATAACTTGAGTTTCGTAACTCCGATTTAATTGATTCTTTTTGCTAATTGAAGCTCTTGACCTAAACTTTCTGATAAGACCAAATCCACCCAATTTTGGTACTGTTAGAAATTGTTTTCTGTTGCAAGAGTTAATTGCTAGTTTTCGAAGTTTTTCGAGATCTTTTCTTCGATTCTTTTGCATGAGTGCTTATGTATGCAATTGCTTGCTCACGTTAGATTGAACGGAGTGTGACGAGTAGAACTATCAGGAATTATGAGTGCGAAGGATCTTCATCAACAGTACAAGGCAAGTAACACATTGATCATACTTCTTCGTTACCCAGTTTTTTATGCATTAGTTTTATCCTCAAACACTACATGACTAGGATGTGATTAACTTGTGGGTATTGGGAAGTAGATGATGAGGTAGAACCTATTGCCCTTTTATTATAAAACCCTTGGGAGTTACTTCCACGCTATGCTTATGTTGCCATGCTATGCTCGTAGACGTGGATTGGGTTTTGAGTGTATCCATGACAGATGTGAGATTTTTAATTAATGGTTCAACTTAAGGTGGCAACTTTAATACACATCTGGGTGGATTGCTTGTTTGGGCACCTGGGGATATACCAGTGTTGTCCTAGGAGATCCCGGGGATATACCGTGTGATCCTCCTACGGTCCGCCACCCAGGCTCAAAGGGATCATAAGATTATTCATGCTAGAAACTTCCGTGTGCAGCCACAAGCTATTATGGGCTCTAGCATAGTTGAGTATGTTACATGACCTCTTTCAGTGGTAGGCTAGCAGATGTAGGGGAAAGTAGGTGTAACTGTCTATCCAGAGTAAAGAGTAAATGTTTCTGAAAGACTGTGTCTCGGTCATCCGTTTCTCAAACACCATGTAGTGCGAGAAATCCAACGGAGGAGATCGAGTCTTGTGGGGAAAAGTGCACAAACCTCTGCAGAGTGTACAAACTAATCATGATTAGCCGTGTCCCCGGTTATGGACATCTTGAGTATCTGGTTCTTGGATTATCATATTGAATCCCATCACTCTAAATTAATTTGTTGGGATTAATGATTACTTCTAATTGGGATTGAGAGGGGGTTTTACCTTCTCAATATTTTCAACCAACTTTGTAGTTAAACAAAATATATTCCTTTGATGTAGGGAAAAATTGGCTTTTCGCAAAACATATTAACCGTAGAGCCTCCACCAGCCATATATGCATGTAGTGATAGCATTTATTCTGTTCATTGCTCTACTGTGTTATCTTGCCAGTACATTCAATGTACTGACCCGTTTCGGGCTGCAACGTCTCATGTTGCAGGATTCTTACGACGAGTAAGTGATACGTTAGGGTTACGATTTCTACACTCAACTTTGCCGTTGGTGTTGATGGGAATCCACAACCTTGTTGTTACTTCCGCTATATGGATTGAGGTAATAGTATTTACGTTACTTTATACATGTGATTTACCTCTGTTATAAATCCTCGAGTACTGTGTGTGTCAGCATACCGATCCAGGGATGACACTTAAGCACAGAGACTTTGATCCATTCGGGTCGGGTCGCTACATCATACATGTATTTAAGTTTTCAATCAATACAATTCTAGCATGAATAATAAACCTTTATCATGAATAAGGAAATATAAAATAACAACTTTATTATTGCCTCTAGGGCATATTTCCTTCAGTCTCCCACTTGCACTTGAGTCAATAATCTAGATTACATTGTAATGAATCTAACACCCATGGAGTCTTAGTGTTGATCATGTTTTGCTCGTGGAAGAGGCTTAGTCAACGGGTCTGCCACATTCAGATCCGTATGTATTTTGCAAATCTCTATGTCTCTGATACGTCTCCAACGTATCTATAATTTTTTATTGTTCCATGCTATTATATTATCTGTTTTGGATGTTTTATATGCATTAATATGCTATTTTATATTATTTTGGGGACTAACCTATTAACCGAGAGCCCAGTGCCAGTTTCTGTTTTTTCCTTGTTTTTTAGCTTCGTGGAGAAGGAATACCAAATGGAATAAAACCTTCGCGATGATTTTTCTTGGACCAGAAGACAACCAGGAGACTTGGAGATGAAGTCGGAGGAGCCACGAGGACGGAGGGCGCGCCCAGGGGGGTAGGGCACGCCCCCCACCCTTGTGGGCCCCCCATCACCCTCCTGACCTAATTCTTTGGCCTATATATTCCCAAATATCCCCAAACCACCAGAGGCATCCATGAAAACACTTTTCCACCACCGTAACCTTCTGTACCCGTGAGATCCCATCTAGGGACCTTTTTCGGCGCCCTGCCGGAGGGGGATTCGATCACGGAGGGCTTCTACATCAACCCTATTGCCCTTCCGATGAAGCGTGAGTAGTTTACCACAGACCTACGGGTCCATAGCTAGTAGCTAGATGGCTTCTTCTCTCTATTTGATTCTCAATACCATGTTCTCCTCGATGTTCTTGGAGATCTATTCGATGTAATACTTTTTGTGGTGTGTTTGCCGAGATCTGATGAATTGTGGATTTATGATCAGCTTATCTATGAATATTATTTGAATCTTCTCTGAATTCTTTTATGCATGATTTGATATCTTTGTAATTCTCTTCGAACTATCGGTTTGGTTTGGCCAACTAGATTGGTTTTTCTTGCAATGGGAGAAGTGCTTAGCTTTGGGTTCAATCTTGTGGTGTCCTTTCCCAGTGACAGTAGGGGCAGCAAGGCACGTATTGTATTGTTGCCATCGAGGATAAAAAGATGGGGTTTTCATCATATTGCTTGAGTTAATTCCTCTACATCATGTCATCTTACTTAATGCGTTACTCCGTTCTTTATGAACTTAATACTCTAGATGCATGCTGGATAGCGGTCGATGTGTGGAGTAATAGTAGTAGATGCAAAATCGTTTCGGTCTACTTGACATGGACGTGATGCCTATATTCATGATCATTGCCTTAGATATCGTCATAACTTTGCGCTTTTCTATCAATTGCTCGGCAGTAATTTGTTCACCCACCATATTATTTGCTATCTTGAGAGAAGCCTCTAGTGAAACCTATGGCCCCCGGGTCTATTTTCCATCATATAAGTCTCTATTTTCCATCATATTATTTTTGGATCTACTATTTTGCAATCTTTTACTTTCCGATCTATAAACCAAAAATACCAAAAATATTTACTTTACCGTTTATCTATCTCTATCAGATCTCACTTTTGCAAATAACCGTGAAGGGATTGACAACCCCTTTATCGCGTTGGGTGCAAGTTGTTTGATTGTTTGTGCAGGTATTAGGTGATTTGTGCGTTGTCTCCTACTGGATTGATACCTTGGTTCTCAAACTGAGGGAAATACTTATCTCTACTTTGCTGCATCACCCTTTCCTCTTCAAGGGAAAAACCAACGCAAGCTCAAGAAGTAGCAGTCTCCGTCCTTGACCTTTTCACGAATGGAGTTGAAGCGTCTCTTGATGTGTTTGGTTCTCTTGTGAAACCTAGATTCCTTCGCCAAGGCAATTGCTCCAGTGTTGTCACAAAAGATTTTCATTGGACCCGATACACTAGGTATTACACCCAGATCGGATATGAACTCCTTCATCCAGACTCCTTCATGTGCTGCTTCCGAAGCAGCTATGTACTCCGCTTCACACGTAGATCCCGCCACGACGCTCTGCTTGGAACTGCACCAACTGACAGCTCTACCATTCAATATAAATATGTATCTGGTTTGTGACTTAGAGTCATCCGGATCAGTGTCGAAGCTAGCATCGACGTAACCATTTACGACGAGCTCTTCGTCTCCTCCATAAACGAGAAACACATCCATTGTCCTTTTCAGGTACTTCAGGATGTTTTTTACCGCTGTCCAGTGATCCATTCCTGGATCACTTTGGTACCTCCCTGCCAAACTTATGGCAAGGCACACATCAGGTCTGGTACACAGCATAGCATACATGATAGAACCTATGGCCGAGGCATTGGGAATGACTTTCATTTTCTCTATATCTTCTGCAGTGGTCGGGCTTTGAGTCTGACTCAACTTCACACCTTGTAACACAGGCAAGAACCCTTTCTTTGAATGATCCATTTTGAACTTCTTTCAAACTTTATCAAGGTATGTGCTTTGTGAAAGTCCTATTAAGCGTCTTGATCTATCTCTATAGATCTTGATGCCCAATATATAAGCAGCTTCACCGAGGTCTTTCATTGAAAAATTCTTATTCAAGTATCCTTTTATGCTATCCATAAATTCTATATCATTTCCAATCAACAATATGTCATCCACATATAATATCAGAAATGCTACAGAGCTCCCACTCACTTTCTTGTAAACACAGGCTTCACTGTAAGTCTGTATAAAACCATATGCTTTGATAACCTCATCAAAGCGTATATTCCAACTCCGAGATGCTTGCACCAGTCCATAAATGGATCGCTGGAGCTTGCATACTTTGTTAGCACCTTTAGGATCGACAAAACCTTCTGGTTGCATCATATGCAACTCTTCTTTAAGAAATCCATTAAGGAATGCAGTTTTGACGTCCATCTACCAGATTTCATAATCATAAAATGTGGCAATTTCTACCATGATTTGGACAGACTTAAGCATCGCTACGGGTGAGAAAGTCTCATCGTAGTCAACCCCTTGAACTTGTCGAAAACCTTTCGCAACAAGTCGAGCTTTGTAGACAGTAACATTACCATCAGCGTCAGTCTTCTTCTTGACGATCCATTTATTTTCTATGGCTTGCCGATCATCGGGCAAGTCCACCAAAGTCCATACTTCGTTCTCATACATGGATCCTATCTCAGATTTCATGGCCTTGAGCCATCTGTCAGAATCTGGGCTCATCATAGCTTCTTCATAGTTCGTAGGTTCGCCTTGGTCTAATAATATGACTTCCGGGACAGGATTACCATACCACTCTGGTGCGGAACGTGTTCTGGTCGACCTACAAGGTTCAGTAGTAACTTGATCTGAAGTTTCATGATCATCATCATTTGCTTCCTCTCTGCTTGGTGTAGGCATCACGGGAACGGCTTTCTCTGATGTACTACTTTCCAATTCGAGAGAAGGTACAATTACCTCATCAAGTTCCACTTTCCTCCCACTCACTTCTTTCGAGAGAAACTCCTTCTCTAGAAAGGACCCATTTTTAGCAACAAAGATCTTGCCTTCGGATCTGTGGTAGAATGTGTACCCAATAGTTTCCTTAGGGTATCCTATGAAGACGCACTTCTCCGATTTAGGTTCAAGCTTATCAGGCTGAAGCCTTTTGACATAAGCATCGCATCCCCAAACTTTAAGAAACAACAGCTTAGGTTTCTTGCCAAACCACAGTTCATACGGTGTCGTCTCAACGGATTTAGACGGTGCCCTATTTAACATGAATGCGGCTGTCTCTAATGCATAACCCCAAAACGATAGTGGTTAAATCGGTAAGAGACGTCATAGAACGCACCATATCTAATAAAGTACGGTTACGACATTCGGACACACCATTACGCTGTGGTGTTCCAGGTGGCGTGAGTTGTGAAACTATTCCACATTGTTTTAAATGAAGGCCAAACTCGTAACTCAAATATTCGCCTCCGTGATCAGATCGTAGAAACTTTATTTTCTTGTTACGATGATTCTCCACTTCACTCTAAAATTCTTTGAACTTTTCAAATGTTTCAGACTTGTGTTTCATCAAGTAGATATACCCATACCTACTCAAATCATCTGTGAAGGTCAGAAAATAATGATACCCGCCGCGTGCTTCAACACTCATCGGACCGCATACATCGGTATGTATTATTTCCAATAAGTCATTAGCTCGCTCCATTGTTCCAGAGAACGGAGTTTTAGTCATCTTGCCCATGAGGCATGGTTCGCAAGTATCAAATGATTCATAATCAAGTGATTCCAAAAGTCCATCTGCATGGAGTTTCTTCATGCGCTTTACACCAATATGACCTAAACGGCAGCCACAAGTATGTTGCACTATCATTATCAACTTTGCATCTTTTGGCATCAATATTATGAATATGTGTATCACTACGATTGAGATTCAACAGGAATAGACCATTCATCAAGGATGCATGACCATAAAAGATATTACTCATATAAATAGACAACCATTATTCTCTGATTTAAATGAATAACCATCCCGCAATAAACAAGATCCATATATAATGTTCATGCTCAACGCTGGCACCAAATAACAATTATTGAGGTCTAAAACTAATCCCGAAGGTAGATGTAGAGGTAGCGTGCCGACGGCGATCACATCGACCTTGGAACCATTCCCGACGCGCATCGTCACCTCGTCCTTAGCAAATCTTCATTTATTCCGCATCTCCTGTTTCAAGTTACAAATATGAGCAACCGAACCAGTATCAAATACCCAGGCGCTGCTACGAGCATTAGTAAGGTACACATCAATAACATGTATATCAAATATACCTTTGTTCACTTTGCCATCCTTCTTATCCGCCAAGTATTTGGGGCAGTTCCGCTTCCAGTGATCATTCCCTTTGCAGTAGAAGCACTCAGTTTCAGGCTTGGGTCCAGCTTTGGGCTTCTTCGTGGGAGTGGCAAATTGCTTGCCATTCTTCTTGAAGTTCCCTTTCTTTCCCTTGCCCTTTTTCTTGAAACTAGTGGTCTTGTTAACCATCAACACTTGATGCTCCTTCTTGATTTCTACCTCCGCGGCCTTAAGCATTGCGAAGAGCTCAGGAATCGTTTTATTCATCCCTTGCATATTATAGTTCATCACGAAGCCTTTGTAGCTTGGTGGCAGTGACTGAAGAACTCTGTCAATAACACTATCAACTAGAAGATCAACTCCCAGCTGAGTCAAGTGGTTATGATACCCAGACATTTTGAGTATGTGTTCACTGACAGAACTGTTCTCCTCCATCTTGCAGCTATAGAACTTGTTGGAGACTTCATATCTCTCAACCCGGGCATTTGCTTGAAATATTAACTTCAACTCTTGGAACATTTCATATGCTCCATGACGTTCAAAATGTCTTTGAAGTCCCGGTTCTAGGCCATAAAGCATGGCACACTGAACTATCGAGTAGTCATTAGATCGAGCCTGCCAGACGTTCATAACATCTGCATCAGCTCCTGCAGCAGGTCTGTCACCTAGCGATGCATCAAGGACATAATTCTTCTAGGAAGCAATGAGGATTATCCTCAAGTTACGGACCCGGTCCGTGTAGTTGCTACCATCATCTTTCAACTTAGATTTCTCTAGGAACGCATTAAAATTCAGGGGAACGGTAGCTCGGGCCATTGATCTACAACATAGATATGCAAAACTATCAAGACTAAGTTCATGATGAATTAAGTTCAATTAATCAAAATACTAATGAACTCCTACTTAAATAAACATCCCTCAAGTTATCTAAGTGATACATGATCCAAATCAACTAACCCATGTCCGATCATCACGTGAGATGGGGTAGTCATCAATGGTGAACATCTCTATGTTGATCATATCTACTATATGACTCATGTTCGACCTTTCGGTCTCCAGTGTTCCGAGACCATGTCTATACATGCTAGGCTCGTCAAGTTTAACCCAAGTATTCTGCATGTGCAAAACTGTCTTACACCCGTTGTATGTGAACGTAGAGTCTATCACACCCGATCATCACGAGGTGCTTCGAAACGACGAACTTTGGCAATGGTGCATACTCGGGGAGAACACTTTTATCTTGAAATTTAGTGAAGGGATCATCTTATAATGCTACCGCCGTTCTAAGCAAAATAAGATGCATAAAGGATAAACATCACATGCAATCAAAATATGTGACATGATATAGCCATCATCATCTCGTGCTTTTGATCTCCATCTCCAAAGCATCGTCATGATCTCCATCGTCACCCGCTCGACACCTTGATCTCCATCGTTGCGTCGGGGTCATCTCGCCAACTATTGCTTCTACAACTATTGCTAATGCATAACGATAAAGTAAAGCAATTACATGGCGTTTGCATTTCATACCATAATCAAGAGACAACTCAAAGGCTCCTGCCGGTTGTCAATATTACAAAACATGATCACCTCATACAACAACGTATATCATATCACGTCTTGACCATATCACATCACAACATGCCCTGCAAAAACAAGTTAGATGTCCTCTACTTTGTTGTTGCAAGTTTTACGTGGCTGCTACGGGCTTCTAGCAAGAACCATTCTTACCTAAGGTAAGAACCACAACCGTGATTATCAAGTTTGCTGTTTTAACCTTCTTCAAGGACCGGCCGTAGTCAAATTCGATTCAACTAGAGTAGGAGAAACAGACACCCGCCAGCCACCTTTATGCAAAACGAGTTGCATGTCAGTCGGTGGAACCAGCCTCATGTACGTGGACATGTAAGGTTGGTCCGGGCCACTTCATCCCAGAATACCGACGAATCAAAATAAGACGTTGGTGGTAAGCAGTATGACTATCACCACCCACAACTCTTTGTGTTCTACTCGTGCATATCATCTACGCATAGTCCTGGCTCACGATGCCACTGTTGGGAAACATTGCATGGAAAACAAAAAAAATTCTACGCACATGCAAGATCTATCCATGGAGATGCATAGCAACGAAGGGGGAGAGTGTGTCTACGTACCCTCGTAGACCGTAAGCGGAAGCGTTTGTTAACGTGGTTGATGTAGTCGAACTTCTTCGCGCTCCAATTGATCGAGTACCGAACGTATGGCACCTCCGCGTTCAGCACACGTTCAGCTCGGTGACGTCCTCGCCTTCTTGATCTAGCAAGGCGGTGAAGTACTGGATGAGTTCCGGTAGTACGACGGCATGGTGATGGTGATGGTGAAGTTATCTCCGCAGGGCTTCGCCTAAGCACTACGAAAATATGACCGAGGGTGTAAACGGTGGAGGGGGGCGCCGCACACGGCTAAGAGATTGTCGTGGTTATGTGTGGCGCCCCCTTCCCACATATATATAGGTGGGGGGAGAGGGGAGAGGCCAAGGGGCGCCCCAAGTAGGGCCGAATCCTACTTGGGCTCCTGCCCTTGGCCACGCCCCCTTTCCATATTTGCCGGAGGGGGGAAGGAAAGGGGGGAGAGGAAAGGAAGGGGGAGGCCGACTCCCCCCCCCCTTTCCTTCTCTCCCCAAGGGCTGCGGCCTAGGAGGGGCGCGCCAGCCCCTTGTGGGCTGGTGTGTTCCCCCCCCCCCTTTGGCCCATAGGCCCATTAACCTCCCGGGGGTGTCCGGAACCCCTTCCAGTGACCCGATTTTTACCCGGTACATCCCGAAACTCTTCCGGTGTCCTATATATCAATCTTTACCTCTGTACCATTCCGGAGCTCGTCGTCATGTCCATGATATCATCCGGGACTCCGAACAACATTCAGTCACCAAATCATATACCTCATATAACACTATATTGTCAACGAACGTTAAGCGTGCGGACCCTACGAGTTCGAGAACTATGTAGACATGACCGAGACACCTCTCCGGTCAATAACCAATACTGGAACCTGGATGCCCATATTGGCTCCTACATATTCTACGAAGATCTTTATCGGTCGAACCGTTATAACAACATACGTAATTCCCTTTGTCCATCGGTATGTTACTTGCCCGAGATTCGATCGTCGGTATCTCTATACCTAGTTCAATCTCGTTACCGGCAAGTCTCTTTACTCGTT